>JAAGEH010000311.1:33754790-33895497 GCA_011751065.1 Lasiurus cinereus | reverse complement strand
CTTTCTTTCTTTCTTTCTTTCTTTCTTTCTTTCTTTCTTTCTTTCTTTCTTTTTTTAATATATTTTATTGATTTTTTTACAGAAAGGAAGAGAGAGGGATAGAGAGTTAGAAACATCAATGAGAGAGAGACATTGATCAGGTGCCTCTTGCATGCTCTCCACCGGGGATGTGCCTGCAACCAAGGTACATGCCCTTAACTGGAATCAAACCTGGGACCCTTTGGTCCACAGGCCAACGCTCTATCCACTGAGCCAAATCGGTTTCGGCTAGACCCTTTCTTTCCCAGTTGCTGGCTGCCAGCTGGACCCTTCCCTCCTTCCCTACCACCCCCTGGTGGTCAGCACTCATCATAGCGAACGATAGAACTCCCAGTCGAACTCTCAAGGGGACAATTTGCATATTAGGCTTTTATAGATAATCCATTTTGTGCTTTATGGGGGTAGTTTTTCAAACCTTTATGTGCATGTGCTTTTAAGCATATTTTTCTATTATATTTAATGTCAGAGTGGCAATTTTTGGTGAACACTGAGATATTTCTACAGTTTTATGAGCCTTTTGGTGCATGATATGGCACAGAAGACCAATTTCATTTTTAAAATATGGATAATCAATTGTCTCTACACCATTGATTGAATAATAAAACTACCCTTTCCCTATAACCCTGAAATTGGCCCTTCTGTTTTATATAAAGAACTTAGATATGGGGAATCTGTAACTAAGCTCTCTATTCTTTTCTTCGGGTCTATTTGCCTTTATTTGCACTTATATTACTTTAATTATAATAACCTTATTCAAGGTCTTGATATCAGAAAGAACAGGTCTTCCAACTATTCTTTTTAAAGTCAGATTTTAAAAGTCCAACTGAAAGTTGCTTTTTGCTGGGTACTCTTTACTCATACAAGGCAGCACTTTGCAATCCTACTCCAAAATGAGGGCTCATTTACTCATCAACACCTCTCTCATGTATAGATAAGGGTCTAAATTATATCTTTCATTTCCTGACACAAGGTAGCAACATCAAAGAATAGCAGATCTAGTATGTAGATCTGAATTTTAAATCAGAGATCCTGAAGACCTTATAGCTTGATATGTTGAGGAAAATCAAGATAACAAAATGTTTGGCGCAACTTTATAAAATTTGTTTAGGGAAATGTTTCAAGGAGACCTCTACTTTTGCTAACTTACCCAAACAATTTGCGATAAAGCAGGCACCAAGAAGTGAGATGAAAACAATAGCAATGACCCAAGAGATTAGCTGGAAATGCTGGCCTCCTTCTACCAGGATAAAAAGAAAGATAAATAGGTTACCCCCTTTTCAGCCTCAAGAGCTAGGGAAACTAATTCTATCAAGGAATAAGCTAAATATGAGATCATCCAAAAATATTTTAGATGTGGAGGAGAGCTTAAAATTTTTCCCTGAAAATCAATTTCATAGTTTATAAATAAATAAGTGAATAAATAACATGTAAAAATTTTTAATAGGAAAGGCTTTTTATAAGGAAAACACAAAATTCAAAAATTGTAAAAAAATTATAATTTGGGTACACAAAAATTAAAACTTCTGCATGACTAGAGTGACTCAGTTGGTAGTAACATTGTTCTGTATACTAAAAGGTTTCAGTTTTGATATCCTGGTTAAGGTATATACAAAAGGCAACCAATTGTTGTTTCTCTCTCACATCAATGTTTCTCTCTCTCTCTCTCTCTCTCTCTCTCTCTCTCATCTCTCTCTATTCCTTCCTTCTCTAAGCATGGTCTCCAGTGAGAATTATAAATAAAAAATTAAAATTAAAAATATAAAGTTATCATATCTTTAAAAACATTAAAACTTCTATATAACAATGTTAAAACAAAAGGAATATCTGGAAAAATTATGTCACAACATTAATATTCAGACCGTATAAAGAATTTTTAAAATTAATTAAAAAACAGCAAAAATTTGATGAAAAATTAATTTGTTGAAATTATAAATAGCCATTAAACAAATGAAAATATTCCTAATCAGAGAAATGTAAACTAAAATATCATGGTATGATTTTTTTTCACATATCAGAATTTTTAAAGTAAATTAAAAATGTAACATCCTAGGTAAGAAAATAAATGCTACTGCTGAACTATAAACTAGAAAGCCATTTAGACAGATTGTTAGCAATATTTATCAAATTTTAAATACATTATATTTGCCACAACAATTTCAATTTTATTTTTAATTTCATTTTTAAATTATAAAATTACATTCAGTATTATTTTGTAGTAGCTTCAGGTATACAACATAGTGGTTAGATAATCATACACTTTACAAATTTCATTTCTAGAGATTTGTCCTATAGAAATAACTAAATTTATTTTTATTAAAGGATATTCATTGGAGTACTTTGGAAATAGAAAAAAAACACTAAAATCTAATACTTATATATGTATTGTCAATAGTAGATACTTTAAACTATGATGAATCCATATGATAGAATTCTATATGGTAATTGAAATAGTCATGTTTATCAGTATGTATTGTCATAAAAAATCTCCAAGACCTATTGTTGCATAAAAAAAGTTTTTTTCAGTACCATTATTCATTATGGGTCCATTGAAGTTTGCCATGGTGTGATGATGAGATAAAGTGAAACATTAATTTTAAAGTTACTTATTTCTGCATATGCTCTATGTATTTCTCAAAATATTATTTAATGTTCTCATAATACAAATCCATTTGTGTCACTTTAGTAAAACATAAAATGGGAAAGTTAAAGCCTCAGGAACAGCCGTAGTCAGGATGTTTTCTATATCTTTTCTCACTTCCCTTAGAAGAATCTTCCCAAATTACTCTCTTCCCTTCCATCTCGTTTTTCTTTTATACTTCAACTCCTTTCTTGGTCCAATTTATGTTTGACAAAAAAGTTTCTATTTCCCAGTGTATTAAAATCTATTTATATCCTTTTTCTTCATCAAAGCCATTCTCATTTTCTTTCACCTTCTCCTCCCCATATCATCATTTTCAATCTTCACAACTACGACTATCAATTTTATTTTTAAATCTTAGTCATAATTTTATCTGCCTCTTTAAAATTAAAAAGAGAGAAGTACTCACGTTTATTTTGAGATCCTTCTCGCCCCATTGTGTGTTAACTCTCTTCCTGTCCAGTGTTTGCGAAAAACAAATGCCTCTTATATTTGTTCCAGGGTATATTTCTGTGGATAAAATAACATATTCAGAAATACTTGAGATTAAACATCAGTCTTACTGTTCTGGTGAGACTAGAAAGCTCTCAATGTAAAAGACTCGACTCAAAAGAAGAAGTCTTTCTAAAAGTGAGTTTCCTTTGATTTCACTCTGGGAGATGGAGCAAAGATAAAAGGAAATTGAGAAAGCCACATCCAAAAACAGTAGAAATTTCCATAAGTATCTTGAGGTTAGTAATTAATGTATCATGTGGAATTATTCTATTTATTTTTAACTCAGCATAAAAATTAGCAGTACATCACAGCATAGTCATTCTACCTAATAAAAATGGAATGCATCTGACAGACTTGGAACAGTTACTGCTGCTGCTAAGGATCCAGTTTAGATGTAAGAAAAAGGGTACTTGCACTTTCTGTTTGTGGCAGCCAACTTTGAATGCGGGGATACAGTAGACAAATATGAAGCTATTCCAACTCGGAAATCGCCAGTTGAGCTGGTTTTACTCTAAAAAAGAATCTAAAATACAAGTTAACAAGTGAAAAAGAATTAATGAACATGCTCTCATTTTTCTCTTTTTTCTGGATTTTATATTTTCAAGGCAGTTACATGCTTGAGGTAAGCTCTGCCCCAGAAAGTCCTCTGTAGTTAATACGTTGTGTGCAAAATGGTAAAAGACAATGTGACCAATGATCAAAAGCTTTTAATGCACACAGTGTATATTCATGGTATGTAAAGACACAAAAACCTTTGTTTTGGTGTTGAGAAAGAGGTGGTGGAGCTATTGATGAAATTCCAAAATTTTCATAGGTGAGAGAAAATAGAATTGTTGCTGCAAAGGAAATGAAAGTGTGACATCCTTGGGATAAAGTCACCACCAGGGCCCCTGACTTCGTTTACTGCACTGTCAGGCACTAAATGTTTTTGTCTTCCCATCACTGTGCTAGCACCCTGATCTCAGACTTCCCAGTCTCCAGAACTGTGAGAAATAAGTGTCTATTGTTATTTAACACCTGGTTGCAAAAAAAAAAAAAAAAAGCACAGACTAAAATAGCCCTGTCAGCATGGCTCAGTGGTTGAGCATCAACCTATGATCCAGGAGGTCACCGTTCGATTCCCAGTCAGGGCATATGCCAGGGTTACGGGCTGAATCCCCAGCGTGGGGCATGCAGGAGGCAGCCAATCAATGATTCTCTATCATCATTGATGTTTCTCTCTCTTTCTCTTCCTTTCCCTTCCTCCCTGAAATTAATAAAAATTTATATTTTTAAAAGTAGACTGAAATACACTAATGTCACAGTGAAGAATGAAAATAATTATCTGCCAAAACCGGTTTGGCTCAGTGGATAGCGTGTCGGCCTGTGGACTGAAAGGTCCCAGGTACGATTCTGGTTAAGGGCATGTAGCTTGGTTGCAGGCACATCACCAGTCGGGGGTGTGCAGGAGGCAGCTGAACGATGTTTCTCTCTCATTGATGTTTCTAACTCTCTATCCCTCTCCCTTCCTCTCTGTAAAAAATCAATTAAAGGAAGGAAGGAAGGAAGGAAGGAAGGAAGGAAGGAAGGAAGGAAGGAAGGAAGAAAGAAAGAAAGAAAGAAAGAAAGAAAGAAAGAAAGAAAGAAAGAAAGAAAGAAAGAAAGAAAGAAAACAATTATCATGTTCTGCTTCAAATTAGTGAGATGGGAAGCTCCTGAACTCACCTCCCACAGACACATCAAATCTACAGCTACACATGGAAGAATTCTCTCTGAAAGAAATCAAAGCATACCACTACAGAAAATCATAAGAACATGAGTAAAGAGTTCAAGAGGGGGGGGGGAATTATAAAACAACCAGAAAACAATAAATATGACAGCAGTAAATCCATACCTATCAATAATTACTTTAAATAAAATGGATTTAAATTCTCCATTTAAAAAAAGTTAGAATGGTTAAAGGAAATAAAAAACAAGACCAAACTATGTGTTGCCTATGAGACCCAGTTCAGCTGCAAGGGCACACACAGTCTGAAAGTAAGGGGATGGAAATATATTTCATGAGAACAGACACCAAAAGTATAGCAGAGATAGTTATCCTTATACCAGAAACAATAGATTTAAGGCAAAGATTGTGGTAAGAAACAAAGGTCATTATATCATGATAAAGAGATCAATCTGAAAAAAGGATGTAACATTTGTATATACTTATGCACCCAGTATAGGAGCACCTAAATATGTGAAGCAACGGAGAAATGAATAATCAATACAATAATATTAGGGGACTTTATTACCCCACTTTCACCAATGTATAAATCATTCAGAAAGAAAATAACTAAGAAACTTTGGACTTAAGCTATATGTTAGACCAGATGGATTTAGATATTACATTCATTTCATCCAACAGCAGGAAAATACACATTCTCAAGAGCACATGGAACATTCTCTAGGATAGATTGTGTTAGGTCACAAAACAAGTCATAATAAATGTAATAAGATTGTAATCATACCAAGCATCTTTTCTAGTGACAATGGTATGAAACTATAAATCATTAATAATAAAAACTGGAAATGCACAAATATGTGGAGTTTAAACAGTGTGGTACAGAAAAATCAATGGGTCAAAGATGAAATCAAAGAGAAATCCAAAAAAATCTTAAGACAAATAAAAACAGGAATACAACATACAAATATATGTGGGATACAGCTAAAGGAAACTTCATAGCTGGAAATGACTACATAATAAAAAAAATTAGTTCTTTGAAGTAAAAACAAAATTTTTATAAATTCAAACATGCATTTAAGAAGTGACATGTAAATCAAATCAAGCTACTAAATCCATTAAGATTTTGACCAGACAACCCTTTCAGATAATCAAACTAACTTGCAGTAACCAAGCCCAGAAATGGAGATAAGTATATGGAATATGAGATTCAGAGGTTTCCTAGAGTGAGGAATCTTGGATAATCTGTTACTAAAAATTTTACGAATTTTTGCAAAATCTATAGGTAATTTAGAGCATCCCATTCTGTTAGGCTGTGCAATCTCTTCTACACCACAAGTTACTGTTTTTTGTTAGTTTCACTTTGATGGCCTTTGTTAAAGACTGTCCCTCAGTATCTCACAAGTGAATTTTTGCTCTGAAGTGAAACAGTTTAGCTTCAAATTTTACGGTCCAAATTTAGTAAAGAAACTGTTTCTTTTCCCTCAGAGTTTTTGGACTCATACAGATGATAACCTAAAAAAAGGATATATAGAAAATGAACATAACGGAACCACCTGATGAAAAACGAGAACTAGGAAGGAGATGGAAATAAAACTAATCATTCAGTAACAAGAATTTAGTGATCATCTACTATGATGCTATACACTTTGTAGACTATAGGAATATAGCAAGGAACATTGTATTTCACTGATTCCACGATACATTTACTATTTTCCAGGGACTCTTCCACACTCAGGGAAAAGGCAGTGGCTAAATAGTAAAAATCACCTATCTTAGCATGACCTAGACCAGTGGTCGGCAAACTGCAGCTCGCAAGCCACATGAGGCTCTTTGGCCCCTTGGGTGTGACTCTTCCACAAAATACCACGAATACCATGTGCGGGCATGCACGTATAATGTGATTGAAACTTCGTGGCCCATAAGCAGAAGTTGATTTTCCGTTCTCAAAAGTAATTTCAATCGTTGTACTGTTGATATTTGGCTAAGGGAGTTCATCAACACCAAACCAGTATTGTATGAAATGCTGAAAGGTACTCTTTAAGAAGAGGAAGAAGAAGAAAAAGGTAAAGATAAAAATTATGAACAACAAATACATGTCTATCAACAAGTGAATCTAAAAATCAAGTGAATAAAAAACCTGATGAACAGAATAAACTGGTGAATATAATAGAATCAGGGGCCTATAAAAGGAATGGACTGACAATTCTCTGGGAAAATGGGTGTGGGGTGTGTGGAAAGAGTCTGGACAAAAATTGTACACCTATAGATGAGGACAGTGGTGGGAGGTAAGGGCAGAGGGTGGGGTGGGAACCAGGTGGAGGGGAGCTATGGGGGGTTGAAAAGAAGAACAATTGTAATAATCTGAACAATAAAGATTTATAAATTAAAAAGAATTTAAAAAGATGTATAATAATATTATATACATTAGTACACATTTACACTTTATGAATCAATAAGCACACATGTTATGTGCTAAAAAATAACAAAAAGAAGTGAACAAAAATATTATTTATAGAGTTGCAAAAGTAACCAATAAATTAATAACCAATGTAATATAATCAGGCCAACTCAGAAACTAAGCAAAGTTGAGTCTGTAAGAGGTTGACATTGGTCATTACAACTGGAAGAGGTTAAAGAAAAAAGTGGCTGTAGACTCATTCCTAACAAGGTAATCTATAGGTTGTGTCTGATTCATTATCCAGATCCCTTGTTGGATCTGTAGTATGTCTTCCTCTTCCCCCCGGCCACCCCCGCCCCTGCTCATTCCTACCCTGACACCTCTTGGTAAAAAAAATAATAATAATATAAGTAACCTAACATACACCTTAGAGCATTATGAAAAATATATCTCTACAGCAATAATAGTTAATATGCTTTGGTATGCCACACACTGTTCTAAGTACTGAACACAAATTGCTTAATCTTCATAAATTGCAAATAACATATACAAGTCTTTTTGAAAAGTTAAAAACTTTTCTGAGCTCCCTCCCACAGAGAATGCTTGACCTGGAATTCAGAACTAGGGAACACGGCACTCAAACCCATACTGTTGTTAACCATTACATTATAGTCCTCTGAGAAAAGGACATTTTATCAGATAAAATGCCACTGATAAAACAAACACTAGCTTGCAGATAAATTAAAAAATATAGATTAACAAGAAAAAAAAACACATCTAGTATAGAAATCATGACTAGACTACACTCAAAAAAGAATTTACGCAAGAGGCAGAGAAAGGAAAGTTGTACACCAACTCCAGTAATGATGAAAGCAGCAAGTAAACAAGATGACACCACAGCTACAAACCAATGACTCAAAGGGGACCCACAGCTTCCTCTTTGGTGGAACAAATAAGTAACACTAACCTGGGGTAATATACTTCTCTGAGAGCAGACAGGCCAGAGTAAACCAGAAACAGAGAACTTTTTTCAAGTAGACAGCATCCATACTACCAGACTACTGACTGGGTTTATATATAGAAGATGGAGTGCCCTAAAGGGCCATGAAGATATTTGGTGGCGGTGGGGGAAGACTAAAAATTTTCCAAATTAGATGAAAACTATAAACACACATATTAAATAAGTTTAATACACTCAAAACCGGATGTATATCAACATACACACAATTAAGATATATTATACTAGTAATCAAGTTCCTTTAAAATATAGTGAGAAAATCTTAAAAGCAGTCAAAGAAAGAAAATACAGTATATACAGAGGAATGCAGTAAAGAAATATGATGAACTTCTCAATAGAAATTGGCAGGTTTTATAAAGATGTACATAGATTTTTCCATTTGACTCAGCAATTTACCTTCTAAGAATTTACTCATGATAAATGAAAACATATGCTCAAAAAAACATTGCATATAAATATTCATAACAGATTTATTCATAGTAGGTGAACTCTGGAAGCAACCAAATGTCCATCAACAGATAAATTGTATTATGTTCATACTGAGGAATACTACTCATCAATAAAAATGAACTAGTTAACAGCTAAACAACTGCAGACTGTTACCAGCAACCTCAGCACTTGAGCTCTAAGAAAAAATTGAGAGACAAGACTCAAATACAAGCAAAAGTTTATTTAGAAAGTAGCAGAGGTACAAGAAGTGAAAAAAAAAGTGAGCCAGGTGGGCTACATGGGCTCAGGAAATAAGTTACAGAGGCAAAAAGTGGCCTTTGGAGCTAAGGAGAAAGAAAGGCAAAGGTAATGTGCCGGTGGGAAGAATATGGGAGAAAAAGGCATGGGCATGATCTAAAGAGAAAGAGCATATCTGAGAAGGAGGTGGGAAAAGGTACAGGCGTGGGAGAGAGAAAGAAATGGGTCTTCCATCCTAAGGTTTTTTATTTGCTCTCTAAAAGCAGAGATCTTAGGATAGGTCCCAGGGAAGACTTTAATGAAATATTCATCAGCTTTCTAGGTGTGTCTCTCAGAGTTGTGGTCTCTACTGATTGGTTGGCACCAGGGGAGATGGTCATTAGTCATCACAGCAGGTCCTGATGTCAGCCATGGCATTGTCCCACCTGGCCTTGTTGCTTTTTTGGACCTGGAGCTGAAACACAACTGAGGCTTAGATATTATTTCTAGTTTGACCAAAACTCTGTGATCAACAGACCCAAGGTTCTACTTCCAAGATCATTTGATGCAAGTCAGAACCTTATTGTTCTGAACACTTAAAGGAGTAGTCATATAAAGGCTTGTATGAAAATAGTTTAAAGCTATTATCCGGCCTCCTTATTCCTGCTCTAAGGGGGTCTAACACAGGACTAGCAACATGCCAGGGGAGGAAAGTTCAGGGAAGTGTCTGAACCATATGACCATGGTAAGCTAGGGAAGGAAAAGTCACCCTAGGGGCGAGTAACTACCATACAATGTTTGCTGCTAGGCACTCAGGGCTGTCTGCCCTGGTGACCTTCCATAGCTGGCCTTTTTTTTCCTACTCTGCTCTTGCATGTCTATCTGCCTAATACATTCCCACTTCAAGGATTCTTGGCTCTGATTTCTAAGGGAAGGGGTATCCTGCTGAAGAGAAGCAACATTTTCCTTCAGAATCCAGTGATGTTTGCTTTTTGTAAGAGGATCAATGAGGCCTGGGCATGGAAGAGGTTGTGATGGTCTCGAGTTGTTAAGAAGCCATATCCCTGGAGCACGAGGAGGCCTTGTGCCCCAGTGGAAAAAAATCATGTTATAAATCTCAATAATTCCAGGTCAAAAAATGGGAGAAAAATTAGAGGACTGTAGTTCAATATCTAAGAAAACTAGAAAAATGCAGAATCCAGTTTCGTTCATAGGTGAAAAAATAAAACTTTGAAGACAATTAACGGAACCAGAATCTAATATCCACAACTGTGCATTACAGATTCTAATGAAACACAGCATGGACACAACAAGAATAGTAATTAATCCTATAGTCTCTCTTAAACCTGCTTTGCTGGAACCTCATAAGGAATCTACAGATTGCGCTGTAATTAGCCTCTCAAGATGAAGCTGCCAAGCCACATAGTCAAAGCACCCAGAGATCCACCTCCACCTCCTGGCTGCCTTTTTGGCATAGCCACTGAAAGAGCCCCCAGTTGTACACCTCAGCAGGGCATAAGCTCCCACAGAGTGGGGCAAGAGGCATTCCAGTGAGTGGGGCTATTGCTTCCCCCCAGGCTGACGGGGATTGGAAGGGACTGCTCTACCAGAGACAGATGGCTTCTGCCATATACGACTCAGCACAGGGATCCCGATGGCTGACTCTTCAGGTCTCTTCCCAAAGACAACAATCCCAGACTCTCCTCGCATGGCTCTAGTCCCACTCTGCCCTCCTTCTACCAGAGCCTATGATGAGTGGCTGTGAACAAAATTTTGGTGCGTTGGTCCTTTAAGAGGGTGCCTGTTCCTCCAAGCTGCCTCTCCCAGGCAGACGAAACTTCCACTGCCTTTCACAGCTAGATGTTCTGTGGGTGCACGTCCCTGGTTCTGGTGCTCTAAGCTGGGAAAGCCAGCTTGGGGTTTAGACTTCACACTTCTCAGGGGGAATGCCCCCTCTACCTCAGCTGCAATATCCCTCCAGAACTTCAGGGACAGCCTGTGGGAGCCCCACCAGCTCTCTCCTGCCTCCACATATTCTATCAGTCTTCATGTGGCTTCTCTCCAGCCAGATTTTTAAAAAAATATATTTTATTGATTTTTTTACAAAGAGGGAGGAAGAGGGATAGAAAGTTAGAAACATCAATGAGAGACATCGATCAGCTGCCTCTTGCACGCCCCCTACTGGGGATGTGCCCGCAACCAAGGTACATGCTCTTGACTGGAATTGAACCTGGGACCTTTCAGTCCGCAGGCCGATGCTCTATCCACTGCCAAACCGGTTTCGGCAAGCTAGCATTTTTTTTAATAGCATACAAATTATTTTTAAGTATGTTTTTATTGATTTCAAAGAGAAAGGGAGAGGGAAAGAAAAATCAAGATGAGGAAAAAAACATAGATTGGCTGTCTCTCTAATGCCCCTGTCTGAGGATTGAGCCCCTGGCATGTGCTTTGACCAGAATTGAACTGATGACCTCTTGGTTCATAGGTCAAAAGTCAACCACTGAGACATGCTGGCTGGGCTCTCCAGCTAGTCTTCCATTGGTTATTTGGGCATAGTCACTGAAAGAGCCTCCAATTGTATACCTCAGCAGGTTCATAGGTGAAAATTTAGTTGTAATTCCAATTTAGTTCTGGGAGGATGTGAGTGTAGCTTCCACCTAATTTGATGCCATTTTAGATCAGAATCTTAGACTTTTGAGAAAGGAATTGATGCTTTAATTACTTCCACTGAGGAGAACTAATTCATCAAAGGGCAGTATTCAAGTGTTGCTTTTCTCTCTTGGCTCTCTATAAAAAGGTGAGGAGACCTTTTTTATTCTGCATGTAGCCTACACACTTCTCCCTAAAAGGGGTTTCCATTTTAGACTTGGAGTTGGGAGAGTAATCTAAAAACTTTTTTGACTAAAAATCTAATCCATACATTTTTAGTATATATTTGCCGGTAATAAAGCTAATATTTGAATTCCTTCCTGGTTTCTTTATATATTTAATAAATTCCCCAGAATTAAAAAATGAGAGCGGTATCACGAATCAGTACCTTTAAACTTTAACAAGTAGGATTTGATACTAGATTAGAGAAAAGGATGTAGTGTGCAAGCACCTGACAGTTGGACTTTTATTATTGTAATGCAAGTGTCTTCAGTGGTTGAGCTAAGGCAACCACTTCAGAGATTTCTGATGGTTATTGCTAAAGGTGTCTTGGAATCGTAATAAGAACAACAGGGTCAGGTACAACCACGATACTGTGGTTGAGCTACAACCTGTAAACCAGAAGGTCATGGTTCAATTCCTGGTCAGGGTACAAATCTGGGTTGCAGGTTGGATCCCCAGTAGGGGGCATCCAAGAGGTAGCCACTCAATTCTCTCTTATCATTGATGTTTCTATCTCTCTCCCTCTCCCTTACTCTCTGAAATAAATACATAAACAAACAAACAAACAAATAAACAAACTTTTTAAGTAAAATAAAAGTGAAGATGTCTGTAGGTCCAGATGAGTGCCTTCAGGAACTTCTAGCCCAGTGGTTGGCGAACCGTGAGTTTGCAGACCACTGTTCTAGCCAATAGCATTACTATTGGTAGACTGAGACAGCACAAGTGGGGGTAAAGAAAGGACAATTGTTGAGAATAATTCTTAGATTTATATTTTGGTCATCTGAATATATGTTGAAACTGAAATGAGGAGTACTAGAAGAGACAGTTTTTAAATAAATAAATTCTAGAGCCTCTTTGCAACATGCAAAGTTTGAAATGTCTACTTATAATCTTCAAGTGAAAGAGCAGGACATACTTATTTGAAACTCAGAATGGAGGTCAAACCGAAGAGGAATTTGAACATTAGAACAGGAAGTCTAATTACTCATGAAAAAGTGGTATCTTTCAGTAGGATGGCATTTCACAAGCAAGTCATAAAAAACTCTTGTCAATCTTCCATTATGAAGAATTTTGACAAGTCACTGGGAAAGGAGAAGGGCAATTAGTTCCCTTACAATTTATTACGTCTTTATCAGACTAGAGAGCTTCATGTTTTCACAAACCACCAAAACATAACCCTCTCACAGATTCTTTACTCCCATTCGCCCACATTTATTTTTTCTTATGTGTTTTAAGATTAAAATATGTCATCATAATTCTGATCATTTAATGCCAATTCTCTAATCCTCTTAACAGGTGTATGGTTAATAATGCAGATTTTTTTCAATAGATGGAATTATACATATGTTGATATGTATATATGTGTGTATATATATATATATATATATATATGCACAATTTGTTATGTATGCTATTTTGTTGTATTGACAACAAGCTTCAAAATTTCATATGTCAAATTTTCTGAAGGTGTTAACATTATAGACATTTTTATGCTTAAAAATGTTGAATTTTGTGCCAAAGAAAAGAGCATTTGCAGGAGTCTTAATTCATTATTTTTAAGAAAGTGCTGCTAAAAGTTTTTGTATACTTCAGGAAGCTTATGATGAACATGCTCCATCTCAAGATCCTTGTGAACGCTGGCTTAAACTCTTTAAAAGTGATGATTTCTATGTGAAAGACAAAGGACGTTCAGGTCAATTTGAACCACGTTTTGATTATAAAGTGACCAGAAAGTAAGAAAATGTGGCAAAGCAATTTTGCTTCATGATAACGCACCATCACATACTTCAACACCAGTTAAAGACAAGTTAAAAGATCTTTTCTGTGAAGTATTAACCCACCCACCATATTCACCAGTCCTTGCTCCTTCAGATTACCACTTGTTCGATGGATGGTTCATGCACTTTCTCAGCAGCACTTCAAAACATACAAAGAAGTGGAAAATTGAGTCTTTGAATGGTTTGCCCCAAAACCAGAAAAGTTCTATTCGGATGGTATCCACAAATTACCTGAAAGATGGGGCAATGTGTAGCTAGTGATGGACATTACTTTGAATAAAACACTTTTGATGTTTCTCTGGAAATTATCATGTTTTCTTTGATTACAAAATCCACATTATTAACTGGTGCACCTGGTAAACACACTCACTTTTCTATGTGCCTAACCTCACGAAAAATAACTTCACTCAGAGCTTGCTTGTGTGTGCTTTCATTTAAAAAAAATATTTTTTTATTGATTTTTTACAGAGAGGAAGGGGGAGGGATAGAGAGTTAGACACATTGATGAGGGAGACTTCGATCAGCCTCCTCCTGCACGCCTCCTACTGGGAAGGTGCCCCCAGCCAAGGTATTTGCCCTTGACCAGAATCAAACCTGGGACCTTTCACTCTACAGGCCGAACCAGTTTTGACTCATTTTTTAATTTATGGTTTTATATATATATATATTTTAATGTCCATTGAATTAAAATGAAGAGCTACAGTTTAGATTAGGAATTGTGAGGGGCCTCCCAGCTTCCCTAATACCAAGAAAATAGTAATTATTTAATAGAAATATTGACTCACTGTCTGTCTACTTCTCTGTATTTTACGATTCCTAACAAAATAGAATCTCCCAGGTCTTTTAGAAGTGTCTAAAATTTTCTGACTACTAGTAACTACAAAATATATAAGGAGTAAAATAAACAAAGTAAATTTTTAAGATTTTGAAATATCCTAAATATCTTGCAATGAAAACTATCTTTAGTAATGCATGAAATTATCTTTTTTAGTTTCTCACTTCATTTCTTTACTCCTTTCACTTATTTTCTTCTGATTTGTAAAAACCTCAATCCAAATTCTATACATTTCTTTTGATTAATGAAATATCTGTCCTCAAACCCATTCTCTAGTACTTAACATTAAAAAAACTAAACTGGAGCTGGTGTTAATGCTAACTTTTTTTTTAATTTCACTAAAGTCTGAGCTTTTTTTTTTAACATTCAAAAATATTTCAACTTGTCTAAGTCAATATGTTCTCAATTCACATAATAAGGCAGCTTGGGTTGCTCTCCCATACTCTTATTATCTTATTTACCATCATATTAGAAAATAGATATATTTTAAATATCACAGAAATAGCAAAGCAGAGAGATGTGAAATCCTTAATGTGTTTCAAAATATAATTATTAGATATTTGCTTAATGGTACAGGAAGTGGGAATGATATATTTTAGTATTCCTTGATAAATTATCCTTTGCATATGTCTTCTTTCCATAGTTTGGAAAACTTTTACATTAAAATTAAAATTTGAATATTACTCTGGAGATTATAATTATGAAAGATGTTAATTAATCAGTATAGTTCTTTTGAACCATGAACAGTTTAACACTGGTAACTCTAGAATTGGGACATAGTGTGTTCAAAGGTTATTACCATTGATGTATACATATAAATGACTTCAGAGAAATTTGGATGATGATAGAAAAATAGAGGGTTAGGAGCTCCCAATGTAATCTCCCCACAAAACAAGAAAAAACAACAAACAACTACAAACTGACAAAAAATAGCTTCAAGGAAGTTTGGACTGCAATGTAAAAGCAGCAGGAATCCCATTAAGCTGAGAAAAAAACAAAACAAAACAAAAAACAATAAATGCTGCAGTGAAAAGCATATGATTCGTTTTATTTTATTTTTGTTGTGATTCATATTATTATTTTTTTATTTAAATTCTTTATTGTTTAAAGTATTACATATGTCTCCTTTCCCCCCATTGACCTCTTCCCAGTCACTTCCTCCCCCTACCCCCTGCTCATGCCCTCATCCCCTACTGTCTGTGTCTGTGGTTTATGTTTTTTTGCCTGCATACAAGTCTTTTGGTTGATCTCTTACCCCTCCCTTCCTCTGCCTTCTGTTCAATGCTTCTATGTCTCTGGATCTATTTTTGTTCATCAGTTTATGTTGTTCATTATATTCCACATATGAGTGAGATCATGTGATATGTTTATTTTGCTTAGCACAGTGCTCTCCAGGTCCATCCAGCATAGGACTCATTTTAACTACATCATCTCATCCTCCAGTCCAGAAAAGCTCAGCACCAGAGGAATCCCCTCAGAAGTATTTTACCCATGGAGAACAGATTTGTGGGAAAACCCCAGCAAGCCTCACTGCCATGGAAGTGTGCAGCCTTTGTTACTGAGGAATACTACAGTCTTCACCAACACTGATCCCAAAATTCTAGAGCTGAAGAATAGAAAGAATAAAATGAAAACTGAAATAGAGAACTTCAACATCAGGCTCAATCAGGCAGAAGAAATTATCTGGGAACTTAAAGACAGCTCTCTTGTTTTATCCAATTGGAGGAGAAAAATAATCTTATATAATAAAAGCCTAATATGCTAAGTGTCCATCCATTTGTTCGACTATTTGACCAGTCGCTATAATCCACACTGACCACCAGGGGGCAGATGCTCCGACTTGTAGGTTAGCTTGCTGTTGGGGTCTAGCTGATCAGAATTGGGCAAGATGGGTCAAACATGCCCTGGAGAACTCCCATGGTTCCTCTCTGTCGCTGATCATGCACCAGTAAGGTCCCTTAGCCTGACCTGCATCCTCTCACAGTCCAGGACCCTTCAGGGGTGTTGGAGAGCCCATTTTGGCCCAATTCCGCAGGTCAGGCTGAGGGACCTCACTGGTGCACGAATTTGTGCACTGGGCCTCTAGTTTATTATGAAAGCCATATGGTAATCACAAAGTAAAACCTTATAAAAGATACACAAATGATAGAAGAATCAAAGTTTACTCCTATAAAACATCACTGACAAAAAAGATAACAAGAGCGGAAGACAGGAAAAAAATAAACTACAAAACAATCAGTAAGCAATTAACAAACTATGATAACAAGTCATTACTTATCAATAATTACTCTAAATATAAATGGTTAAATTCTCCAATTCAAAGGCATAGAGTGGCTTAAGAAAATTTGTAGGCTAAAAGTGAAGGGATGGGAAGACATTCCATAAACAAGGAAGCCAGAAGAAGGGGAGCAGCTATACTGAAAGCCAGGCAAACAGACAAGTCCAAAACTGTAAAAAGAGTTGAAGAAGATCATTCATTATAAATGACAAAGGGGTCAAGTAATAAAGAGAATGTGCCAATTATGAATAGATGTGTTATATATACATATTACATCATTATTAACATTTCTGAAGACAAAAATAGCGAACAATTCAATAATTATAAAAAATTTTTAAACATTTTAATTAATTTATTTTTTAATCTTTACCCAAGGATTTGTTTATTGATTTTAGTGAGAGAGGAAGTGTGGGGAGAGAAACATTGATACAAAAGAGAAATATTGACCAATTGCCTCCCAACCAGAGATTGAACCCGCAACCTATGTATGTGCCCTGTATAGGAATCGAACTCACAACCTTTTTGGTATACAGTCAGCCTCCAACCAACTGAGTCACCCTGCCAGGGGCAATAATTGTAGGGAATTTTAATACCTCACTTACAACAATGGATAGATCATCCAGACAAAAATTCAATAAGAAAATAATGAACTTACATTTTATGCAATTGATCTAAAGACACATACAGAACATACCATTCAACAGCAACAGAATACACATACAGACATTTTCCAGATTATATGTTAAGCAAGTTTAAACAAGTTTAAAAACATTGAAATCATATAAAATATCTTTTCTGACTACTAGAAGTCAGTAACAGGGGGAAAGTAAGAAAATTCATAAATGTGTGGAAACTAAACTACACATTTTTGAGCAACCAATGGATCAAAGGAGAAACCAAAAGAAAGACCAAAACTATCCTGAGAAAAACAAAAAATGAAAACACAACATACCCAAACTTATAAGATGCCTCAAAAGCAGTTCTAAAAGGGAAGTTTATAACAATATATGCCTACTTTAAGAAAAAACGATCTTAAATAAACAACCTAACCTTATACTTAAGGAACTAGAACAGACAAACTAAAAACTAAGTTATAAAAAGAAAGGAAATAATAAAGGTTAGAAAAGAAGTAAAATGGAGACTAGAAAAACAAAAGAAAAATCAATGAAACTAAGAGTTGGTTTTTGGAAAGGACAAATCTATCTGACCTTTAGCTAGACTTACCAAAAATAAGAGATAATTAGATTTAATGAAATTATTTTTTAAAGGAGACATTACAACCGATACTGTAGGAATACAAAGAATCACACCAGACTGTTCAGAACAGTTACACTCCAAAAATTAGGTACCTTAGGAAAAAAATGCATTAATCCCTCAAACACACAAACTTCCAAGAGTGAATCATGAAGTAATAACAAATTTGAACAGATATTATTATGAACAAGGAGATTCCATCAGTAATAAAAAATCTATCACCAAATAAAAGCCCAAGACAAAATGGCTTCACAGGTACACTCCCAATGAACACAGCTACAAAAATCCTTAACAAATACCAAATTCCAAAGCACATTACGGATGCCATACACCAAGATTAAACAGGATTCATCCCTGAGATGCAAGAATAATTTAACATTTGCCCATCAATAAATGTGATACAACCCATTAACTGAATAAGGAAAAAACTCATAGAAACATATGAGCCAGGAGGTCAAGAGGAGTTCCATGGACAGCAACTACAATATGAGGGGTGCCAGACTTATGCACAAGTTGTTCTCCAGGATATAATAATGACTTGAAATAAGGCAAGGGGAGAACCTCTGTGGTCTTTGGAGAGTATTTTAGTCAGGCTCTGTATGTGTGTTAAATCAGATGCCTGCCCCTCAGGCTGAAGCTTTTAAAATAGGCCTCTCTCACAGAAAGATGGGGTGTTTTGTAGTACTCTGCCTCTGTGCTGTACCTGAGGGATTAGCCATGATGAGCCTGCTGGAGCCCCTTGAGGATCTTTCCTTGGTTCTCTATGGACTTGGGGGGTGGGGTCTCATGGATACAAGTCCTGTTGGCTTTCAAAGCTAGATGATGTGGGGACACATTTCTCAGGTGCAGGACTAATGACATTGTGATGCCAGATGTGAGGTTCAAGCTTTTATTTGCTCAGGGATAAACTAGGACCCTTCCACTGTTGATGGCCCTGTCTGGTGTGTCTCTGCCTCTCCTTGCCATATTAATATAAGGTTTTCCTCATTCACCTTGTGTGTGAGAGTTGCTTAATGAGTTTTGGGGCTTCTTTTAGAGAAAATTGTTCTGTATGTAGATGTAAATTCAGTGTGTCCGTTGGAGAAAGTGACTTAGGATTTTTCTACATCACCATCTCGAACCACAATACGTTTTTCTTATTCTTTTGATTGCTCATATTTGTGTTATTTTTCTTATTTCAGCTTTTCCTACCTATTATTGTGCTCCATTCTCTGTTTTGGTACTATAATCATCTAACTTCACAAATCTTTCACTTGTTTACTTACTCTATAGACCATCCTTCTTGGAATCAACATCAATTCCTAATCTTCTATTCTTGGTTTTACTTCCACTCTCCTATCTGGAACTAAGAAGAAAATAAGTTCTCACTTCCACTTTGTGGTTATTCTTTTAGGATTACTGCATATGCGCTATCATACTGAGACATGCTAGGAACCTCTTATGTCTGTTTCTTTGAAGTTTTTATCCAACAAAGGGATTTATTCAGAGAAGTTAGACTTTCATCACTCTGAAAGTCTAGAAAATGTTAACTGTAAAATTCACTTCCAAAGAAGTAGTATTGTTAAAAATTAAAGTTCAAAGATTTTAAAAGCCTTTTTCTTTCTATGGAGAATAAAACAAGCAAATGTACATTCAAAAATAAAAGAATGTTAAGGACTTCTCCAAATACGTTAAAATCATTTGCTTTGTAGTTCACATGAAGTTACTCTGTTCAATTACTATGTCAGTTCATGCAAATAACAAGCATGTATATGACATGAAGTAATTCATTCATATGCCTTCAGAATATGAACAATTATTCACCTTTATTGCTATTTCTCTTTTTTTAATCTATTTTTTATTGATTTTTTACAGAGGAAGGGAAAGGGATAGAGAGATAGAAAACATCAATCAGCTGCCTCCTGCACACCCCCTACTGGGGATGTGCCCACAACCAAGGTACATGCCCTTGACTGGAATCGAACGTGTAGGCCGATGCTCTATCCACTGAGCCAAACTGGTCAGTGCATTTATTGCTATTTCTATGCAATTTTATTAGTTATTGGGGTGACATTGGTTAATAATATTTTATAGGTTTCAAGTATGTATTTCTTTGGTACATGGCCTGTATATTTCATTGTGTGCCCACCACCCAAAGTCAAATAATCTTCCATCACCATATATCTGACCCCTTTACCCTTTACTACCTTTCCACACAGCCCTTTCCCTCTGGTAACCACCATACTGTTGTCAGTGTCTATGAATTTTTTTTAGCTTGGAAAAATAATCATAGTTAATATGTCCATATTACCCAAAGGAATATACAGATTTAATGCAATCCTCAGCTAAAAATCTCAATGGTATTATTTTTTAAAGAAATAGAGCAAAAAAAAAAATCATCAGATGTATATGGAACCACCAAGATCCTGAATAGCCAAAACAATCTTGAGGGAAAAAGAGAACAAAGCTGGAGGTATCACACTCCCTGACTTCAAATTATACTACAAAGCGACATAATCAAAACAACATGGTACTGGCAGAAAAACAGATACCCAGACCAATGGAACAAAACTGAGAGTCCAGAAATAAACCCTATGGGCAAATATTTTTTGTTTTTGACACTATTACAAATATCCCCCATACCCCCTCCATTTGCCCCTCTCCTCCTGGGCCCTGCCCTACCCCAGGCCTTCATTACATTATTGTCTGTATCCATGGACTATGCATATATGTTCTTTGGTTCATCTCTTCCAGTCCCCAAATCCCTACCCCTCTGAGATCTGTCAGTCTGTTCCATGTATCCATGCCTCTGGTCCTACTTAGTTCATCAGTTTATTTTGTTCATTAGATTCTACATATATGTGAGATCAAGTAATATTTGTCTTTCTCTGGCTGGCTTATTTGGCTTTGCATAACCATCATCCATGCTGTTGCAAAGGATAAGAGTTTCTTCTTCTTTTTTTTTTTATAGCCACACTAGAGGCCTGGTGCACAAAATTCATGCACATAGGGGTGCGGGATGTCCTTCAGCCCAGCCTGCTCCCTCTCCAATCTGGGACTTCTTAAGGGATGTCCGACTCTCTGTTTAGGTCCAATCCAGGTAGGAACGGGCCTAAACAGGCAGTCAGACATCCCTCTCACAATCTAGTGTTGCTGGCTCCCAACTGCTCACCTGCCTGCCTGCCTTCCTGCTTCTGCCTGCCAGTCTGATCACCCCCTAACCACTTCCCTGACAGCCTGATTGAGGCCTAACTGCTCCCCTGCAGGCTTGATACCCCCAACTGCCCTCCTTTGCAGGCCTGATTCTTTCCAACTGCCCTCCCTGCTGGCCATCTTGTGGTGGCCATTTTGTGTCTACATGGTGGCAGGATCTTGTGTATTGGAGTGACGATCAATTTGCATATTACTCTTTTATTAGATAGCATAGAGGCCTGGTGCATGGATGGGGGCCAGCTGGTTTGCTCTGAAGGGTGTCCTAGATCAGGGTGAGGGTTCCCTTGGGGAGTGGGGTGGCCTGGGCAAGGGGCCTGTGGTAGTTTGCAAGCTGGCCATGCCCCCGGTGACCCAAGCGGAAGTGCTGGTATCTGAGATTTATTTATCTTCTACAATTGAAACTTTGTAGCCTGGAGTGGAGCCAACCCTTCTGCTCGCTCCATGGCAGCAGCCATTGAAACTTTGTTGCCTTAAGTAGAGGCCTGGGCCAACCAGGGAGTGCAGAAAGCTTGGCTTCCCCCATTGCCTGGGGCAACCCAAGCCTTCCTTCTGCTCCCTTTGTGTCCATATCCATCTTGGTTGGGTTAATTTGCATACTTACTCCTGATTGGCTGGTGGGCATGGCTTATGGTGTAGCAGAGCTATGGTCAATTTGCATATTACTCTTTTATTAGATAGGATAGTATTGCATTGTGTAAATGTTTGCGATAGGTTTACAATTGTGAGTTCAGGAAACACAGAGTTTATTCTTATATTCTTATTTATTAATTATTGTATTATTTTTCATACAAACAACTACAACCTACTTTTGCCCCATATTATTATGGTCCTACTTGCCATTCTCAAATTAAGAATGAAGCTTAACATCTCTAGAAAACATGTTTACTGAATTAGGTATTCCTCTTCTGTGAAATGCTTTTTAAATATTTTGCCCAATTTTTTGTATTTCTAATTTATTAGTGACCATTGTATGTTCTTTGTATCAATACTGTGTTAGCTACAAATATTTCCGATATCTTATTTCAGTTCTACTTTTTAAATTTTGATAGTGTTTTTTAATGAACACAAGTTCATAATTTTAGTGAAGAATAAATTATTTTCCTTCTTGGTACACATATTTTGTATCTTTTTAAAGAAATTCTGCTATGGTAGCCAGCCTATAACATAGCCCTTAGTGCCCAGCTGTTATTGCTCAGTGGTTAAGCATCAACCTATGAACAAGAGGTTGCAGTTTGATTCTTGGTCAAGGCACATGCCTGAATTGCTGGCTTGATCCTGAATGGGGGGAGTGCAGGAGACAGCTGATCAATGATTCTCTCTTATCATTGATGTTTATAACTCTCTCTTCCTCTATGAAATCAATAAAAATATTTAAAAAAATAAAAGTCTAGCACCCTAACTGGTTTGGCTCAGTAGATAGAGCATCGGCCTGCAAACTGAAAAGTCCCAGGTTCAGTTCTGATCAAGGGCATGTACCTTGGTTGTGGGCATATCCCCACTAGGAGGTGTGCAAGAGGCAGCTGATCAATGTCTCTCTCTCATCAATGTTTCTAGGTCTCTATCCCTTTCCCTTCCTCTCTGTAAAAAAGTCAATAAAATATATTTTAAAAAAATAAAAGAAAAAGAAAAATTTTAAAAAGAAAGATAGCCCTCAGTGATTTTCATCTTGAGCTCATCATGCCTTTGGATAATCCACTTCTATAGTATATCAGTTTGGTCTATGTGACTAATGGAATGTACCAGAAGTTAAAGTGTTTGACTTCTGAGGCTAGATCATAAAAGACATTGCTACTTTCACTTGCTCTCTTGGATTACTTCCTTTGGGGAAAGCCCATCATCATATTGTGAGAATACTCAAGAAACCATACGGAGAGTTGCCTATGGTGAGGATCTGAGGCCTTCTAACAAAAACCAATACCAAGTTGCCAGCCAAGTGAGTGAGGCATCTCAGAAGCAGATCCTTCAGCTCTTGCCAGGCTTCCACATGATTGCAGTCACAATTACTATTTTGACCAGAAGAATTTCTCAATGGAGTTTTGAGGCAAGTCCTTCTTAATTTTTAATAGTTATCTCATTATGAGTCTTCAGTTAGACAAAATGCACCATCTCTTGCCCAAGGAATGTGTGTGAAAAGAAGTATGAAGAAAGTAAAGAATGCTTAACAAATTTCTAAAAATGGAAGAGTTCACCCTGTTATTAGTGGAAAAGAGGAAACGATCAGAGGGATGACTGAAGGAAGCAAGGCAAATGGATATTTCTATGAACCTCTATAAAAAGAATTATACATAAATTACAAGAGGAAGTTATCATTTTAAGATAGGTCTCCATTTTAAATGTGGCAATGAATAAAGTTCAACTCAGATAAACCTTCTTCATCTCACATATTGAATTTCTTTTAGAATCGCAGAAAACATCATTCCAGCCCCATCCTCCAGGACTCCAGAAAACTATTGAAGCACATCCCTCTGCAGAAAAATTGGGCTCACCCTGGTGCCATAATCTAAAGAGAAACAAAGGATAAAAACACTCCAGTAAACGCACAGTGGTTAATTAGAAACTATATAGAATTGGAGTTTGAAGAGAATGGGGTTCAGGGTGAAAGAATACTCTAGTGATTGCTCTCCTCTCCTCATACTGCCCTCCTCAAAATCCCCAAATGTAAACACACACTTTTATAATTGCTCCTCTAACATTCCCCTGGCAAATTTTTATGAAATAGAGTAAACTTGACCTTGTCCCTAAAATCTGATCTTCATTTTTATCTCCATAAAGTGCCCTTATCCTGATCTGAATTGTTAAACAATTTGTATCTTAGTAGCATAATAAAGAGGTTGCATCCTTAATTTGTGTACTCTTACCACCTTCCTAAATACCTATATTCTCATGGAGCTTGAGCCTGGTCATAAGAAGTTACCCTGCCTACAAGGAATGCAATCCATAATAAGGGTGACAAGGTTTGGATGGGTTAGAATCTGTTAACATCAATATAATTATCAGTATTAGCATTAAGAGTGACTGCCAACAAAATTTCCCTACATTTTTACGTAAACAAAGTCCATGGTTCATTAATGTGAGTCTGTTCTCACCTGACATTTTCCGTGTAAGGTGTCTGATCAATCCATTGCCAATTGCCATTCCCTTGTGGATCTGAGAGTCCCAGAAAATAAGAAAGTGATTCATTCAGTTGCTGAACAATGAAATCCTGCATAAAGAAAAAGAAGACATAGACTGAAATTCCCAAATTGAATAGAGTAAGAGTTCTTTAGAGCTCTAAGAAGAAAACAAAATGCCAGCTATGAGAAACAGTGTCAAGACAGCTCATTGGACAAGAGAACAGGACCAAAAACACCAACAGCATTACAAGGAGGAGGGAGTTATAACCCATGAATTTCCATCACAGACAGAATGCTTTTTTTCTTCACCAAGTGGCAGAATTCTCTTATAATGCATGTCAGTTTTTGCACTTTCAACTATTTTTTAAAATTGTATATATTCAGATGTACTAGTATTCCAGCTTACTTCTCATTGTTTATCAATGAAATTTCATTTGAGTTATCAAAATTCATATTTGTTTCTCTCCTCTCCTAAGTAGTAGTTGCCTAGTAATTAATTACTTTTAAAAGTTAAACATAAATGAGTGCTTATTATGTTTATAACAGTAGTGATGATTTCTTAAAAAAAACAACTATTAGCCTCATCTTTCCATCTGAGCTTCTGTATCACCTTTATAACCTATCAAAATTGTTTTCTGGTTGAGATAAGGTGCAATTTATTTTGAATTCAGTTTTTTTTAATTTATTTTTATTATTGAAAGTATTACAGATTTCCCCCTTTTTTTCTCCATTGACCTCTTTCCTTCCTCCCTCTCTTCCTTCCCAGGCCTTCACTGGTACTAATGTCTGTGTCCATGGGTTATGCATATATGCATATAAATTCTTTGATTAATCTCTCCTGCTCCAACCTTCTTCCCTCTGAGAATCATCAGTCTGTTGCATGCTTCCTTATCTCTAGACCTATTTTGTCAGTTTATTTTGTTCATTAGATTCCATTTATAAGTGAGATCATGTGATATTTGTCTTTCTCTAACTAATTTCACTTAGCATAATACTCTCCAGATCCCTCCATGCTGTGTCAAAGGGTAAGTGATCCTTCTTTTTTACAGCTGCATAGTATCCCATGGTATATACCAGTGGTTTGCAAACTGCGGCTCTTGAGCCACATGCAGCTCTTTGGCTCCTTGAGTGTGGCTCTTCCACAAAATACCATGGCCTGGGTGAGTCTATTTTGAAGAAGTGGCATTAGAAGAAGTTTAAGTTTAAAAAATTTGGCTCTCAAAAGAAATTTCAATCATTGTACTGTTGTTATTTGGCTCTGTTGATTAATGAGTTTGCTGACCACTGGTATATACCATATACACCATGTAAATGTATACAGCTTTTTTGTCCACTCATCTACTGATGGGCACTTGGACTATTTCCAGGTCTTAGCTATTGTAAATTGCACTTTTATGAACATAGAGATGCACATATTCGTGCTGATTGGCATTTCAAGTGTCTTAGAATATATTCCTAGTATTTAGAGATCTTTTTACAACAATCCTATATAATAAAAGAGTAATATGCAAATTGACCATCACTCCAACACACAAGAAGGCTGCCCCCATGTAGTCAAAGATGATTGCCCTCATATGGACACAAGATGGCCACCACAAGATGGCCAGCAGGAGAGGGCAGTTGAGAGGGACCAGGCCAACAAGGGAGGTCAGTTGGAGGCACTCAAGCCTACAGGGGAGGGCAGTTAGGGGTGACCAGGCCAGCAGAGGAGGGTAGTTTGGGGGGACAAGGCCTGCAGGGGAGGGCAGTTAGGGACAAACAGGTTGTTAGGGGAGCAGTTAGGCATCAATCAGGCTGGCAGGGGAGTGTTTAGAGAGTGATCAGGCTGGCATGCAGAAAGGGTTAGGGGAAATCAGGAAGGCAGGCAGGTGAGCAGTTGGGAGCCAGCAGCACTGGATTGTGAGAGCGATGTCCCACTGCCTGTTTAGGCCCGATCCTACTGGGATCAGGCCTAAATGGGCAGTCAGACTTCCCTTGAGGGCTCCCAGATTGGAAAGGGTGCAGGCTGGGCTGAGGGACACACATCCTCATGGACAAATTTTATGCACCAGGCCTCTAGTGTGAATATAGTTAACCATTGAACTGTACACTTAAAAACAGCTAAGATGATAAATTTTATTTTTAATTAAATTTACTTTATTTAAATGAAAATGAAAAATAAAGAAAACAAAAGTACCTGCTCTGCTTTTGTATTGAGAACCACCAAATGAGCACCCATCTGAACACAGTTCTGCTCACTCTTGGACCAAAAGTTATCTTCAACAGAAATGTGGTAGCAGCTGGAACCAAAAGATTTCCAAGTACTTGGGCAACATCCCCAGAGTTTTTCTATGTTGAATGAAATAGAAGAGTGAGCACAAGAGGAGATAAATAAGATTAAAAAGGTAAATTCCATATATGTGAAATCTGAGGTTGTGTTCTAGAGATGGACTTCTTAATTCATGTACTTATTGTTCCCTAAATTATATAATTTGGGGTCATAGTACTGCTTTTAAATAAACATTTTCTAACCTTAAGTCTTCAATATTTACCAAAGTTTAACTGCGGAATTTATCTGGAATTTTTGCCAAAACATCACTATAAAATTTTTTCTTTTCTTTCTATCCCTTATACATTAGATGCACCAAGTTCTATCAAGATTACAAATTAGTAATAAAGGTGTATCTCAAATGCCAATTTTACTTAATAATCTTGGGCAAGCCACAAGTCTCAAGTTTTTAAAATGGAAATGATAATTATTCACAGGGTGATTATGAAAATTAGAATTATGCCTTATTCAAATTCTAACTCCACCACTTATTATGTATGCCTTTGGGCAAATTGCATAACCTCCTTAAGCTTTGGTTATTTTGTCTTTAAAATGGAAATAAAAACAGTACCAAACCCAAAGGGAAACTTAATCACATAATATATGCAAAGCACTTTAAAAGATGCTTAACAAGGAATAATTGCTCATAACTGTTACTTATTACTAATTTTTACACAGCATCAAACTTATAAGAGTTTTAAAAATTATCACTTCTCTCTCCTTTCCCCTTAGAAACACCAATTTGCCATTATCGTAGAATTAAAAATTTCTAGCTAACCGCCAAAACTGGTTTGGCTCAGTGGATAGAGCGTCGGCCTGCAGACTGAAGTGTCCCAGGTTTGATTCCGGTCAAGGGCATGTACTTTGGTTGCGGGCACATCCCCAAAAAGGGGTTGCAGGAGGCAGCTGATTGATGTTTCTATCTCATTGATGTTTCTGACTCTCTATCCCTCTCCCTTCCTCTCTGTAAAAAATCAATAAAATATATTTTTTAAAAAATTTCTAGCTAACCAACACAGATCCACTGATATGTTTTGATCATATATGTCTATATACATGTTTATATACAATTTTAGCACATATATGTATACTTAAATAATAAATTGTTTTGATTTATTGAATTTTAAATTTTTTTAAAAGTATAATATATGTGGTCTTCTTGGCTTCATTTTTTTATTCCACATTGCTAAGATTTATTCATGTTGTTATATATAGCTCTATGTTATTCATTTTTAATATTATTGCATTAAAATTTATATATTAAATGATGAGAAACAATCTATAGAATTATTCTTTCTTTAATAATATTATAATATGAATAAAATAAATAGATCATATATATATAAATTTCCACTTTTGTAAATTTATCTTAATTATGCTTTCTGTTCATTATTAAATATTGTTTTTCATAATACTCCTTAAAGTATGTATTAACAATATGTTAATTTAACATGTCTAATTAGGTGGACTGTTTTGATGGTGGGGATTAACTTTGTCAGGTAAGTTATGTATGGAAGCATTTTACACAAGTTAAATATGCTAAGTCTACAGTTCCAAAGTTGGCAAACCTATTTAAAGCTGTGATGAAAGGAAGCATTTGTCAAAAAGATATGTGGGCATTAATAATGTTTTCTTTTTTCCAATTGTGCTTTGTAATTACAAAAAGAAGTGTACTTAATAGTCATTTGATAAATCTTATAAACTATAATTTCCAGAAATTGAGGAAGTGAATCACTATTGACTGTGAAGAAAACAAACCTTTTGTAAATTACTCTATTATTCTTTAACAACATTAAAAAATTACCTAATCAAATTCTCAATGAACAGATTATTACAAATAATTTTTGATACTAGATTACTATATGTTTTTAGCAAAAAACTAAAAAATTGGTAACATTCTAACAGAACACTTTCTATTCTATCAATTTATTTAGATAAGTAAGATTTATCATATTGTGTCACTAATGTGAAATATAAGGAAGGAGTTGGTGTTGAATTCTACCTCACGCTAGTAGTAATGTTATTCAACAGTAAGTATATCTGATTGCATTTTTTAAAGTCCATTTGTCTCCTTAAAATACTAGAGGTCTGGTGCACAAAATTCATGCACTGGTAGGGTTCCTAGGTCTGACCGGCAATCAGGGCTGATCAGGGCCTTCTAGCTTCTGGCCAAAACTTCCCTTCTTTCTGCACAGCCCACTGGTGGTCTTTTGGTTCCAGAAACATCATAGTGAGTGATAGAACTCCCGTTCTTTTGGTCTAACTCCTGTGAGAACACTTTGTATATTCCCCTTTTATTTATATAGACTAGAGGCCCAATGCACAAAATTCATGCAAGAGTAGACCTTCCTTCCCCAGCTGCCAGCACCAGCTTCCCTCTGGCAACTGGGACCCGCACTTCTCTCACAGGCCTAGCTTCATCTGGAAGGTCATCTGGAAGGTTGTCCAGAAGGACATCCAGTCTAATTAGCATATTATGCTCTTATTATTATAGATGGGCTTCTAATAGTTTTATTTTATCAGTAATAATTTATAAGAATATATAATAAATATGTAGTGTTTTGATGATAATTATTCTGATGATAATTATAATAAATCCATCCAGAAGAAATTTTATAACAAGGTTAATGTTCCATAGGAAATGAAACTATTAGTCATGTTCTTATTTATATATCTTGGCAGACAGGGAAGTGTTGTGTGAATGTAAGTCTAAGTGGGGGAAAGAATGATGTAATACACTGGACTGTTAAGTAATGCATGCTTTTCTTCTTTTTTAATATTCATGATGGAGTGGGGATGGCAATTTGTAATGGTATCTAGATACCAAAGATGCATTTTAAAACAGGTTTAACCGTCTGATTTTGAATGTTGATATTTACAAAGTTCCAGAAATTATAGCTTTTGCTTCAAACACATGATAAAAAAATTTAGATTTCAGATTATATAGGGGATACATAGTTTTTCAATATATTTCTGGAGTTTTGAAATATATGCCCCAGCACTCGGACTGGGGCTGAGTGGAAAACAAGTAGGAAGAGATACATGTGGATATCAATTATTTTTTTACCTTTAACGAATATGAAAAATTTTTGTTTGGACTTTTAACTTTTTATTGTAATAATGTGAAAGGATGTTCTTAAAATTTGAGCACTTTTATTTGCTGATATGCTAGCATATAAGATAATTTTATCAAATGAGCTTATCTGTAACTTGAACTTATTTGCATCAAGCAGCTTGAAAGGCTATGAACAGGGGGAGTAAATTTGCAGTTTCTTATGCCAGATGGATGTGGGGTTAATTTAATTAACACCTATCTTTGTCTCATATGTTTCAGAGCATTCTGAAAGCAATGGCTAAAGTATCCATTTCAGTTTCCAGGAGGTAGTCTTTTTTTTTTTTAACATTTTCTTTTTTTAAAAAATATATTTTATTGATTTTTTTACAGAGAGGAAGGAAGAGGGATAGAAAGTTAGAAACATCGATGAGAGAGAGACATTAATCAGCCGCCTCCTGCACACCCCCACTGGGGATGTGCCCGCAACCAAGATACATGCCCTTGACTGGAATTGAACCTGGGACCCCTCAGTCCGCAGGCCAATGCTCTATCCACTGAGCCAAACCGGTTTCAGCAGGAGATAGTCTTTAAGACTCCAGTTGTTGATACAGGAGTCTCAAATTGTTGGGATTTCTTCATTTGGAAGGAACAAGGCCATGAAGACCTCGACGAACATGAACTGTGCCATTCTTTGGCATTTCTCACTAGACATAGTGCAAAGCAGACTATGATTTTGAATTCAACTCTCTTAATTGTCCACATAGGAGGGTGCCAGCACCACATTTTAAAGTGAGGATAACCTCTTCCTGAACCATGTTTCACCATCCAAATTGATCAATAATAAAGCTGACATTTGGAATTAAGATGGGTGTTAATAACTAAGAACCTTAGATAACAAAAATAAATTTTATCCAAATGATAAGGTTAAGGATAATTTGAAACCTAAACGTTTATAAAGAATTTCCAGGGTTGGCTTGAGCAAATTGCATGGTATATGTTAATAACACTTAGTGATCTTAAGAAGCCTGGAGAAAGGCAAATCTAGAGCCTGAGATGAGCATGTAAGCTTAGAGATATATTTTTATATTTTTTTGTATTGATTTCAGAGAGGAAGGGGGAAGAAGAGAGAGGAATAGAAACATCAATGATGAGAGATACACATGGATTAGTTACCTCCTGCATGTGCCCCAACCAAGACTCGGGCCAGGGAGGAGCCTGCAACAGAAGTATGTATGTGCCTGAGACCGGAATTGAACTGGGATATTTCAGAGCCAAACCAGTTATGGAGAGATACTCATTTTTGGATAAACCAATTTTGAGTTCACTCCTGACCTCTCTTTCTCTGAGAAAAGAGAGAATTCACCTCTGACCTCTCTTTCTCTGACAAAAGAGAAAGTCTGGTTAAGAATTGTAATGCCTTACCTGTCACCTTTGTCCCTTCATTGAAGCAGGTTAGACTTGGATGATATGTATGTAATTCAGACAGCCTTTTGTCAGTTTTTACATATGTAAAATGATAAGTCACTGTGGAGGAAGCAGGAGGATTAGTATCCATCGATTCTTTTGCTACAAAACCTTATGCTCTATAAATCTGTGCCAAGCAGGCTTCCCTCCAACTGTAACCATTTTCTTCTCTCTATTCAAACTCAATACAGACCACGTTCAATTACTGCTTGTCTCTATTCATTTGTTTGTGTATAAACCTGTACTTTTTGTTGTTGCTCTTTCACCACTGAAATTTAAGTTCTATATTCTAGAACAGAGATTCTCTTTCTACATATATTAATCACAGACACCTAGAATAGAGACTTTCAGAAATAATCCATAAATATATGTTGATACATAGTCTATCTGCTTCTTCTTAATTTTCATAATCATGAAACAAGAATGCAGATTATTTTAACATTTTCTAAAAGTTCTGACTGTTAGTAGCTACGGATAAAAATATGAAATAAATAGAAACCAATGGGAGCCTTTAAATATTTAGAAACATTTTAAATGTCTCAAATAAACATTACCTTTTATGTTCAAAGGTGTTCACATAGAGAAAGAGCTGTTCTTTCTTGGGCCCTGAATTGATTCTTCCTCATTTCTGTGTTAACCTTCTACTACTAAAGCTCAGTACTTTTCTACCATTCTCTTAGCCTATGCCTTGGGATCCTGAATATCTGCTCCTTTTGCTTAATTAAATAACTGTTCTTAAACCCTCTTCTCTCCTCAACTTGAACATAAAAAGTGAAACATATTCTAACTTTTTGATAATTAGTTTTATTTTTGTTTTAGTAAAGACCAAGACATTTATTTGTGTCTTGAGGGAACTTCAAACATGGCCCATCTGGAATATGAAATCACTTTCACTTCCTTCCAGACTATTTTATAACTATTTTAATCACCTTAGCACAGAGTGGAGAACAAAATTGTAGATTAGAGAGAACAAAGTGTTGAAGATTTCTCACAAAATGTACTTGAAATATTTATTTGGAAGCAAATGGATCAGAAAAGAAATATTTCATTCCCTTACATCCTCAATATCTCATTTGAATATTTATTCTCCTTATATTGGAAAATACACAAGAAAATCAAAGAAGCTATTCTAAAGTATTATGATTATAAAAGCAATTATAGTTGTATTCTCAATAGTGGGCTTTTGTGACTAGAGAATATGTGTTCACTAGTGAACCATGTAGTGAAAAATGATGTCTTAAAGGATGACAATTAACATCCATCCATATGTGAGGTCATAATTGAGAATCTTACCTAATAATAGAGAAATGTGTAAATTGACAGTACCTCCCCTACACCCACAGCCAATCAGAGTGAGTATGTAAATTAACCCAACAAATATGGGGGTTAATTTGCATACATACCTGGGTCCCGGGAATTTCCTTGGCACTCAGGTCATTCCCATCCAGCCATAGGAGGGGCCAAGCCTGCAATTGGAGGGGTGTGGTGGGGTGTGGGGGTAGGGTTTCCCAAGCCTAAAGCCTGGGGCTTGGGAAGGGGCCGAGCCTGGACCAAATGCAGACCATCCAGAAGTCAGTGCTGGGTTGCCCAGCTACAGCCTGGTGACCCAACATTGACTGCTCAGGTGGCTGAGACCCAGAAATGAGTCAGGGTCTGATCTGCAGCCTCTGTGGACCGTTGTTGGTCAGCGTACTTGCCTCTCTCTTCTCTCCCTCTTTCTTTCTGCTCTTCACCAGCAGCCAGCCCAACCTTGAAAGGGGCTGCTGTTAAGCCCTGCTTCTTTGATCAGGCCCAGAGATAGGCCTGGAGATGCTGACTGGCATAGGAACCAACCAATCAGAACCAAAGGTGGGTGTGTGGGGAACCAATGGCTGCCTAGGAGGCAGAGCTTCTGACACTTACTGGCATAGGAACCAACCAATGAGAACCAAATCTAGGTGCTATGAGGAGCCAATGACTGCCTAGGAGGTGGAGCTTTTGACACTGACTAGCATTGAAACCAACCAATGAGAACCAAATCTGGATGCTGTGGGGAACCAATGGCTGCCTAGATGGTAAAGTTTTTGTTGCTGGCATAGGAACCAACCAATCAGAACTAAATTGGCCAGCAGAGGCGGGCAGTTAGGGGTGACATCAGGCCCGCAGGAGAGTTAGGGGTGATCAGGCGGGCAGGCAGAATTACTTAGGGGCAGACAGGCAGGTGAGCAGTTAGGAGCCAGTGGTCTGAGATTGTGAGAGAGATGTCTGACTGCCAGTTTAGGCCCAATCTCTGGAATCAGGTCTCAAATGGCTGTCAGACATCCCGCAAGGGGTCCCCAATTGGAGGGTTCAGGCTGAGTTGAGGGAATTCCCCCCTCCGTGCACAAATTTCAGGCCTCTAGTATACTAATAAAACCAGGTGAAATATATCTGGAAGCAGAATCGATTATCAAAATATGAAGAAAGAAGAGAAAAGAGGGAGGGAAAGAAGGAGAAAGAGGAAGAAGAGGAGGGGAAATCAACAAAAGCAATGCATTCCAAGTAACAGCTGACATGTGTAGAACACGACAGGGAAAGAAATCACAAGAGTGTCACCTCAGTGAAGAACTTACCCACACAACTCAAGATGAAACAAGCACTGAGGAATGCTATGGAAATCACAGCAATAGACCAGATCTTCACAGGGGACCACCATTCTGGCCTTTCTGTCAGAGAGGCAAGACAAATGCAGTTACCACAGAGCCAGAAAGCTAGGGTTCCTAGGAAGCTTAGAACGATGAAAAAACTAGATGAAGAATCTCATATTAATTAAAAACCTAAAAGAAGGAGAGCTTAAAAACTCCCTCAGAAGATGATGGAAGGAGACTTAACTTGGGGTGGTAAACACACAATACAATATGCAGTTGATGTATTGTAGAATTGTATATCTGAAACCAATATAATTTTATTAACCAATGTCAACTCAATAAATTCGATAAAAATTTTAAATAAAGAAACTCTCTCAGAATAAATAACCAGAAGTCCTAAACAATCGAGGAAAAAGTCATCCTCAATCAACTCTATTTTCTACTTCCTTTTTCTTTCTTCTTAAATATTACATTCACCCATGGATTCCCCATTTTTCTCAAACCATCACTTTTGTCTCCTCCTTCTCATACCACTGTATTAATATTTGTTTACTCCTTCTGACAAGTACGGCTGGCTCTGAGGAATTAATATTTCTTCTAACTTCTCATGATTGCTATGATAGTCCAATCTGTATCCCTCCAATCTGTTCATTATCTATCTCTTCTCTCCAGATAACTCATCATCTCATCACACACTTCTTTCTTTCTGGAATCAAGAAAAGGAATGCTCACCTCTACCTTGAGGTTGCCTGTCTTGCACCATCATGTGGGCTCCCTGTGTTCAGAATGCCCAGGAGCCTCTTGTATGTCTTTTTCTCTGAAAATGTTACCCAGAACTTTGGCTTCATTCAAGTAGGTCAGAGACAGACAACTAAACATTCAGACGAGGCTAAGAGCCTGTATAAAGTATGCCTCAAAAGAAGAAGTTGTGGTTGAGATTTTTTAAAAAGAAAGAAACTCCCTCAGAATAAGTAAGCAAAGACTAAATAAACTTTAGTCTTTTAGTTTATACTAAAGTTTCCAGTAATTTTAAAATATCAGGAAAAATAAGTGGAAATTGAGAAACACATCTAAAACAGCTCATGAAAACTTTGACAAGAATGTTGAGATCACTTGTTCAGTTTCTGACATGAAATTTCTCCCCCTGATTTCTATTTATTCTGGCATGCAAAACAGAAAATTTTATATATCCTAAAAGAAATTTATTCAATTAATTAGGTATATGCCTAATTAATTTAATTGCTCCCTAGCCAGTCTTTACAATGAATTTTATGTAAGCCTTAATCCATGTGTTGAACAATGTCCTAGGACATTGAACGAAAGTCTGGTTGAATAGATATGGCTTAAAAAATATGTTAATATTTTTCCTTAAAGATCCATGGACATTGTTCAGGAATGTGATTGCAAAATGGAAGGTTCTGGAATTTATCTACAAAAATAATTAAACATTCTTAATGAATCAAGACTGGTTAGTAATATCTTTTATTTTTATTTATTGATTTGAGAGAGCGGGAATGAGGGATGGAGAGAGAGAGAGGGATCAATTTGTTGTTCCACTTACTTATGCATTCATTGGTTGATTCTTGTGTGTGTCCTGACTGAGAATCGAAACCACAACTTTGGCATATCAGGACAATGCTCTAACCAACTGAGCTACTCAGCCAGGGCTAGAGTAATCCTATATGATCAAACCTTAATATGCAAATAGACCAAATGGTGGAAAGACCAGCAGAATAACTAGTCGCTATGATGCACACTGACCACCAGGGGGCAGACTCTCAATTCAGGAGCTGCCCCTGGTTGGAATCAGCTCCTACATTGAATGTCTGCCCCCTGAGAGGGAGGAAACCAGCAGTGATGATTGGAGGGTAGGGCCCACCAGCAGGCAGTGCCACGCTGCCAGTCAAGGCAGGTGCCAGCGTGGGCTCCTGATCGTCCCACCCGCCAGTTACCCCACAGGTAGCCCTGATCACCAGCCAGGCCTAGGGACCCTACCCTATATATTGAGAATACTGTATTTTCTAAGATTTAAAAATTAAAACTTGGCAAGGCTACCCTAATATGAAAAAAATAGGATGATGCAGTGATGATATGTAGGGACTCTGGCTTGCATATTTTTGTAGCCAGTCCTGATTCTGACACTTATAACTGTGTAACAAAACCAATTACTTAACTTCTCTCTGCTTTAGGTTTTCCACCCTTAAGATGGGGAAAATGGTACTACTGCCTCAGAAGGATGGTGTTATGCACTACTTTTTATACTCAGGGCAAAAATTGCAGCTGCCCACACAACAGCAAGATGCCTTTCACCTGCATGAAAATATGGTCACTGGGCATGCAGCGTCCCGAATTGTGAGAGGGATGTTGGACTGCTGAGGGATACCCTGTCCCCCCATTCCTCTCTCCCCTGCATGAATGTCATGTACCAGGCCTCTAGTACCTTATAATCTCTCTGATTAAATAAGGGAAAACTTCAAGTAGTGTAACATAGGAAGCAGGCTTCATGAATTCCTTGTCATTCCTCAAGGGCTTGAGGATCCCTCCTTCTTAAGATAAAGTCTCTAGAATACCTTTCTATCAACATCAAAAATACCTCCACATTCTCAAATGAGAATCTTGAATACAAGAACAATCTACCATGGATAAATGAATATTAAACTCAATAAGCTTTTTAAGTAGATAGTTATAGCTAATCATAAAACAGACACTGAGAACAGATTTAAAAACCCAGAAAGTCATCCCCAGGTTGATTTGAGATGCAACAGGTCATTCATAAAGGGAGAAAAAGAAGTGATCATAAAATATCGTCCTCTGTTTCCAATTCCCCTCAAAGATGAAAAAAATACAACCCACAGATTGAGTCACTTGTTGGTCCAGGAAAAGAAAACATTCTCCTTACCTATACGCAGAAAAATCTAATTAAAGACCTCTTTGCTTCTTTGCTCATCTCCAATACAGGCTCTCCTAATCACATAATTGTCTTACCCTTCTGCAACTCTGTGTTCCATTCTTTGCTTTTTTTTCCATTCCTCTGTTCCATATACATTTCTATGTTGCTACTGGCAAACCTTTGAATGGTAGTAGCAAAGTCATAAAGAAGCAATACACCAAATAAAATAAAACAAAAATTGATAGGGAAAATGGCAAATTGGAGCAAAAGCTGAATTGTGGACAGGTTCAGATCAGAAAAATTTAGAATATTTTAGTCTGGCCTGCGACTAATGCAAAACTAGCAATGAAGAAGATAATAACTAGTATTGATTGAATATCAAATTATATACTACTAGACAAAGTGAATATTCTTCTGTTTTGGTTTAAACTCTATTTTAAAAGGCATGATTGGTGAATCAACAATTAGAACAAATCCCTTTCCAAGTAAGCAACATTGGATTGCCCTGTTGAAAATTAGTGTTCATTCAAACAACTATATGCCAAAAATTTAGATAATCAGGGAGAAATAAATTCCCCAAAACATATCATACAATCTTTCAGAACAGAATAGAAAAGAAACAGAAAATAGGAACAGACAAATTAAAACCAACAAAATTGAAGCAGCAATTGCTTCACCTGATTTGGCTCAATGGATAGAGTGAAAGGTTTCGGGTTCGACTCAAAGGGCATGTACTTCCGTTGCAGGCTGGGTCCCTGGCCATGGTCGGGGCTCTTGTGGGAGGCAAAAAATTGATGTATCTCTCACATACATGTTTCTTTCTCTCTGTTTCTCCCTCCCTTCTATTCTCTCTAAAAATCAATGGAAAAATATTTTCAGGTGAGGATTTACAACAACAAAAAATAAATTGAAGCAGAAATCAAAATACTCCCAGCAAAAAGTCCTGCACTGAATAGTCTCACAAGTGAATTGTACCAAACATTCTTAAACTATTACAAAAATTTCAAGAAGAGAGATGACTTCCAAGTTTATTTTACAAAACCAGTATTATCCTAATTCCAAAACCAGATAGAGATATTACAAGGATAAAAAATTATAGTTCAATATCCCTGATGAGCATAGATGGAAAAGTCCATAAAAATATTTGCAAACTGAATTCAGCATTACAAAAAGATTATACAACATGAACAAATGGGATTTATTACTGAGATGCAAAGTTGATACAATATCTGTAAATCAATGAATGTGATACAGCACATAAACAAAGTAGAGGCTAAGAATCACATTGCAGAAAAAAACTGACAAATTTCAGTACCCATTTATGATTTAAAAGGAAAAGAAAAAAACCAAATACCTCTCAGCACAGTGTGATAGAGGGAACAGACTTCAACATAATGAAGACCATATATGACAAACCCACAGATAATAACATACTCAATGGAGAAAAACAAAAAGCATTTCCCTTAGGATCAGGAACACAACAGAATGTCCACTTTCACTGCTCTTATTCAACTTAGTAATGAATAGCAATCAGACAAGAAGAACAAGCAAAAGCCAAAATTAGTAGAAGAAAGGGAATAAGAAAAATTAGAGCAGAATTAATTCAAATAGAGAACAAAAAGACAATAGAAAAATGTAATGCAACAAAAGTTGGTTCTTTGAAAAGATTGATAAAATTTACAAAGCTCTGGCTGGACTCTTTACAGAATAAAAGAGAAAAGACTAAAAGTGACAGACAGAGAGAGAGAGGAAGAGAAAGAGAGAAAGAAGACTAAAAAACAAAACAAAATCAGAAATGAAAGAGAAGTTACACTGGACACCACAGAAATACAAAGGACTATTGAAGAATAGTATGAAAGGCCATACACCACCAAATTCAATAACCTAGAAGAAATGTACGAGTTACTAGAAATATAATTTTCCTAGACTGAATCATGAAGAACTAGAAAATCTAAATAGATTGATCAACAGTAAGAAAATTGAAACAGTCACTAAACACTTTCCAAAAAGTAAAATTCTAGAACCAGATAGTTTAACTAATGAATTCTCCCAAACAGTCAAAGAAGATTTAGTATCTATCCTGCTCCAACTCTTCCAAAAACTGTAAAAAGAGGCAATATATCCCAATTCATTTTATAAGGCCAACCTTACCCTGATACCAAAACCTGGCAAGAACAACACCAAAAAAAGACAAATGTAGACCAATGTCTTTGATAAATATAGATGCAAAAATCCTAAACACAATACTAACAAATAAAATAAAACACTAAATGAAAAGATAACACATCAGTGAGGTTCATTCCAGGAGCATAAGATGTTCAACATACACAAATCAATCAATGTGGTATACCACCTTAAAAATAAAAGATAAGGGGGACAATGGGAAGATATGTATACATGTAACACAATAAAAAAAAATTTTAAAAAAAGGATAAAAGTCATATGATCATATCAGTAGATACAAAAAAACAACAACATTTGACAAGATACAGCATCTTTTATAATTAAAATGCTCAGTAGAATGGGCATAGAAGGAAAGTACCTCAACAGAATGGAGGGCATATGTGACAAACCTTCAGCTAATGTCATACTACATGGTAATAAACTGAAAGAATAGGAGCAAGAAAGGATGCCTACTCTTACCACTGCTATTCCACATAGTACTGGAAGTCCTAGTCAGATCAATCAGACAAGAGAACAATTAAAAGCATCCAAATTGACAATGAAGAAGTAAAATTTTCACTTTTTTTGCAGATAATATGAGTCTTTATATAAAAAACTCTAACTATCCACCAAATAAGAATCAACATCATTACAATACCCATACTACCCAAAGCAATCTACAGATTCAATGCAATCCCAATTATAAGACCAATGGCATATTTTACAGATCTAGAACAAACACTCCAAAAACTCCGCCAAATAGCCATAGTAATCTTGAGAAAGAAGAGTAAAGTTGGAAGATTATAATACCAGATATCAGATTATACTACAAACCATTATACTCAAAACATTCTGGTACTGCCATAAGAACAGGCATATGGAACAATGGAACAAAACAGAACCCCCAGAAATTGACCCAAGCCATTATGCTCAATTAATATTTGAAAAAAGAGAGAAGAGCATACAATGAAGTAAAGACAGTCTCTTCAATACATAGTTTGGGGAATACTGGATAGGTACATGAAAAAAAAAATGAAACTAATCCACCAACTTTCACCATACACAAGAATAAACTCAAAATGGATAAAATACCTAAATGTAAGTTGTAAAACTATAAAAATCTTATAAGAAATCAGAGGCAAAGGAAACTAAGGAGAAAATAAACAAATGGACTACATCAAAATAAGAAGTTTCAGAGAACCAAGATGGCGGTGTAGGCAAATGCTTGTATTTGCTGCTTCCCACATCAAAATTACAACTAAAATACAGAACAACCATCATCCAGAACCACTGGAAACTGGCTAAATGGAAGTACTACAACTAGAGAAGTAAAGAAGAAAGCACACTGAGACTGGAAGGGAGTGCGGAGGTGCAGAACGGGCTGGCCCTGCACCCACAAGGTACACTTTTTTAATCAGGAAGGAGATCACGTCTGTGGAGGTCACCCGGAGGAGCAAGGGCTCCCAGCCCCACGTCAGACACCCAGCCCAGGGTCCCAGAGCTTTCCCACAGGACACTGCTGGTGGGAATGCAGACTGGTGTAACCACTGTAGACAACAGTATGGAGTTTCCTCAAAAAATTAAAAATGGAACTCCCATTTGATCCAATGATCCCACTTCTAGGAATATATACTAAGAAACCTGAAACACCAAATCAGAAATGATATTTGCACCCCTATGTTCATAGCAGCATAATTTACAACAGCTAGGATTTGGAAACAGAGCAAGTGCCCAAAAGCAGATGAGTGGATTAAAAAAGTGATCCATTTACACAATGGAATGCCAAGTGATGGTAAAAAAAAGAAAAAACTCTTACCATTTGCAACAGCATGGATGGACTGGAGAATATTATGCTAAGTGAAATAAGCCAGTCAGAGAAAGATAAATATCACAGAATATCATATGCAGAATCTAATGAACAAAATAAACTAATGAGCAAAATAGATCCAGAGACAAAAAAGCATGAAACCTTCCTTTCAAACCTCAGATTGAAAGCAGGGGATGGTGGGTGGGTGGGAAGAAATCAAGCAAAGAACTTGTATGCCTATATGCATTGTATGTTATTCTTTTTGTTGCAATTGCAAAAAAGAACTTGTATGCCCATAGATACAGACAATGGAGTGATGAAGGCCTGGGGTGGGACATGGGGGGTGCGGGGAGGAGATGTCTGTATTACTTTCAACAATAAAGATAAATATTTTTTAAAAAGACCACCAAAAAGCTATTAAGAACAATAAACAAATGTCGTAGCATTGCAAGATACAAAACCAATGTATAAAAATGCATAGTGTTCCTACATACTAACAATGAAATTTCAGGAAAAAAAGAAAAAATAAACAATGCAATTTGCCATTGCAACAAAAAGAATAAAATGCCTACAAATAAACTTAACAAAGGATGTGAAGGATCACTCACTGAAAACTACAAAACATTATTGAAAGAAATTGAAGAAGACACAAAGAAATGAAAAAATATTGCATGTTCATGGATTGTAAGAATTAAAATAGTTAAAATGCCCATATTATTCAATACGATATGCAGATTTAATGCAATCTTTATCAAAATCCAAATGGTACTTCTCAAAAAAAAAATAAGACAGAAAAATTATCAAATTTCTATGGAGCCACAAAGAGCCCTAAATAGCCAAAACAATCCTAAGAAAAAAAGAACAAAGCTGGAGCTACCACATGCCCAGACTTCAAATTATACTACAAAGCTACAATAATTAAACAAAGCCGACAGACACACACACAAAAATGGAACAGAATTGGTACTTCAGAATACACTTTGATGGTTTCTTACAAAACTAAAATACTTTTACCATGAAATCCAATAATCCCACAGTTTGGTATTTATCCAAATAAGTTGAGAATTTTGGGCCACACAAAACCCTACACATATATGTTTATAGCAGCTTTCTTCATAATTGCAAAAATGTCTTTCTGTGGATGAAGAATAATATACAGTGGCACATCCAGACAATGGACTATTATTCAGTGCTAAAAAGAACTGAGCTATCAAGCCACAACAAGGAACTTCAAATGCATTTTACAAAGTGAAAGAAGCCAATCTGAAAAGACTGCATACTGTATCATTCCCATTATATAGCACTAGAGGCCCAGTGCACAAATTGGTGCACAGGTAGAGTCCCTGGGCCTGGCTGGCTATCGGGGATGAACAGAGCTGGCTGGCCAAGGGAAGGGACCATGAGAAGTTGACCCCCCAATGAGAAGTTGCTTGTGGGAGCACACTGACCACTCAGCCGGCTGGGGGAAGGGACCACAGGAGGTTGGCTGGCCATGGGAGGTTGGCTGTGGGAGCACACTGACCACCAGGGCTCAGCTCCTGAGCTGAACTTCTGCCCTTTGGTTGTCAGTGCATGCACATCATAGCAACCGGTAGATAGGTCTTTCAGTTGACAGTTGAAACAGTCACTCGGGCTTTTATGTATATAGACTAGAGGACCGGTGCACGAAACACATGCACTTGGGGGAGGTTCCTCAACCCCGCCTGTGCCCTCCTGCAGTTTGGGAGCCCCGCAATCAATTGTCCTGTAGAGGAAGGCCCCACCAACCCGCTGCAGCACCGCCGGGGCCTGGGCCTCCCTCTATGGGGCAATCGCACGGCTTTGCAATCAATCACCCCAGAGGTAGATCCCACTCACTCAGCCAGGGCTCTGGGATCGATTGCCCTGCAGAGGGAGGCCCCACCCACCCCGTGCAGCCCACCGGTTGGTGGCCTGGGCCTCTGTCTTTGGGGGATCCAGAGCCCCCCGATTGATCACCCTAGGGGCCCGTGGCCTGGGGGCCTGAGTCTCCCTCTATGGGTGATTGTGGAGCAATGGTGGGGCCCCCCACCTAATCTCATCGCACTCACCGTGGTTGGCCTGCCACCAGTGCGTGTCATAGCATGGTCGTCCAGACAGTCGTCCTGCTATTCGGCCATTTAGATGATTTGCATATTATGCTTGTATTATTCTAGATTCTGGAAAAGGCAAGAAAGAGAGCAATGGTTGCAGGTTGAGGTAGGGAGAGATGAATTGGCAGAACACAGAGGATTTTTGGTGCAGTGCAAATATTCTGTATATTATAATTTTGGATACATTTCATTAAAAATTTGTCTAGCCCAGCCAATTTTGCTTAGTGGTTGAGCATTGATCTATGAACCAGGAGGTCACAGACTCATTCCTGATGGGTGCCTATGTTGGGGTGTGGGCTTGACCCCCAATAGGGTGCATGCAGGAGTCAATCACTTAATGGTTCTATCTCATCATTGATATTTCTCTCCCTCTTCCCCTCTCCCTTTCTTTTTCTGAAATCAATAAAAACATATTTTTTTAAAAAACACATTCACAAAATACATATGAAAGCATATTTACAATATATTTATTCATAACAACTAAAGCCTAGGAAGAACTTTAAGGTTACCCAAGGAGAATGACTAGTATATTTTGATCTATTTAAACAACAGAATACCAGTCAACAATAAAATTTATTGTATTGCTTAAAAAATACCAAAACTTGTATGAATGTCACAAACATATTGAGCAAAGGAATGTAGAAACAAAAGTGCATGCTTTATTATTTCATTTATAAGAAATTTTAGAGCTGGCAAACAGATATATGTTGAAATCAGATCACTACTTTTCTAGGGTAAGGGCACAAAGGAATGATAATAATGTAAATTGTCCTTATATTGGTTGACATGGTGGTTACAGGTTTGTATATGTTTGTCTAAATCATTAAATTGTACTCTGAAAATGTTAGCCTTTTACTGTTTGTAAATTAAACATCAATGAAGTTTGGTCACTAAAAATAATATAGTTTCTTCCCTGGCTGGAGTGGCTAAGTGGTTGAGCATTAACCTATGAACCAGGAGATCACGGTTTGATTCTCAGTCAGGGCACATACCTGGGTTGCTGGCTCAATCCCCAGGATGGGGTGTGCAGGAGGCAGCCAATCAATAATTCTCTCTCATCATTGATGTTTCTCTCTCTCACTCTGTCTTCCTCTCTGAAATCAATTTAAAATAATAATATTGTTTCTTATATCAGCCAAGATTCAATCAGACTTAAATAATTGATAATTTTAGCTTTCATTATTAAAAATTCAGAGTACCAGTAGCATTCTGTTGCTCAACATACCCTTAAGGTATCAGGTTCTTTCCATTGTTCTACTCTGGTATTCACAGTGTTCCTGTCACCCTCAGGCAAGTTCCCATCATGATCATAGCATGACTCTCAGTAGCAAGGAGAGCTACATACTTCTCTGTTCATACTTTTTGGAAGAGGGAGATAGGTTCCATAATTTCTCTGAGAAAGAGGAGAGATAATTGATGGGAATAAATTGCAATTTGTTCCTATGGCTAAACTAACCAGTAGGTGGTCATTTAGATCACCTTGGACTGATTAATCAGTATTCACCCAGGGAGCCGAAAATGAGGTTAGCATCCCAAGACATGTGGGATGCATGAATAAAGTAACTCTCTAAAAGCAAGGAAGGATAAAGAGATCAACAATATGCACCAAAGTCCTACTTATAAAATCCCATTCGCAACAATTTTAACTTATAAAGCATTTCATTTTGTGGACAGAATGTGATTAATCAAATCCTTAACATTTAGTTCAACAGTTGAATTGCCACATTGTTTATTCCTTCCTGGAGTCATTAAATTTATCTTTGACAAAGTGTGCAGCATTGATGATTTCCATATTGGCAAAAACAGAACTGTTAATGTTTTAGTATTGAGATAATGTGTGGAAAATTAATGTTATACTGGCCCTGAAGACTTATCAGGTGTTAGGAGATTCCCACCTTTAGAGAAATCATCCAGGTTGATCATTTCAATCACAGTGAGAAAAGTATTTGCCCAAAACTGGACATTCCACTGAGTATCTGCCTCCTCTTTTATTTACTAAGTGGCAATTTGACCAAAAGAGTTTGGCCAAAACTGGTTTAGCTCAGTGGATAGAGCATCAGTCTGTGGACTGAGGGGTCTTGGGTTCGATTCCAGTCAGGGGCACGCACCTTGCTTACAGGCACATTTCCAGTGGGAGGTGTGCAGGAGGCAGCTGGTCGATGTTTCTCTCTCATCGATGTTTCTAGCTCTCTATCCCTTCCCTTCCTCTCTGTAAAAAATCAATAAAATATATATTTTTTAAAAAACACACAAAAAAAACGAAAGAGTTTGGAGCATTGGTAGACTTATTTATTTACATGTGCACTTTTCTATAATAGTGATCTCAAAACAATGTATATTTGTACATCTTAATAGTAGAAAAAATATTATTACACACTTAACATTGAACATATATTTAAGAACCACAACCAATGATATATGATATAATATAATATGATATGATATATGATATGATATAATATAATATAATAATAGAATATAATATGTCCACTATACAATAATGTGAATTAAATTATATAAAAACTGAACACTATAATATGGCATTTTATTGATAGTACAATTAATCTACTCTCAGTATTGAAATGTTACTAATCTTTTTAGTGGCTGCAGTGTAAATGTGTTTCATTATTGCACAGAATCTTGGTTCAAAACTGCAATAAGTTTCAAGGTGTCTCAGTTATATATTGCTAAATAACAAACCACTCCAAAACTTATTGTCTATAAACTATTTTGCTATCTTTCACAATTCTGTCCATTGATTGAGACTCAGCTAAATGCTTTTTCACTTAAATGTCACGCTTTAACACAAATCTTAGGTAAAAGCTATTACACGCAACCTTGATTTAATAGTGTCCTCAGGAAAATTAAAGCAAATATGCTCTTAACCCCAATATAAGGTGAAAGAAGGAGAAAGGTTCCAGCACTGGATTATATTATCATTCTCATTTCACTCCAGGTCAAGTTCACTTTCTACTCTGACAATCAAAGGCATTTAGTAAAGGGTTCTTTTTTCTCTCCCTACATTCCATCCCTGTATTACTGAAATAATAATGGGAAAAACTGGTTGTAAATAAAGCTTCCCCAGAATTTTCCCAGAATTGTGATAGAAGTTGCTTTCTGGAAAGTAAACTGGTAAATTCTAAATACAATGTATAATAAAATCAGGTTTGTATAAAAATAAATCAACTTGAGATATAGTCAAGCAAGATACTGTTAAATCAAGAAAATTAGGTATATTTTTAGGCCACATGGGCATAGCCATGGAGAAAATCAGCTTTATTATGATTAATTATAACTACTATAATAAAGCATGAATTGCAGACCTTATTGTAAATATCATGTATTTTATGTTGTTTTAGAAAGAAAATGATGTGTAAGAACTTTAGTTAATGAGGAATACAAATATGCCAGTAGTCATTTTGAGTGGCAATCCATACATGAGAATTATAAACCTTAAAGAAAAAAAATGTATCAGGAAAACTAATAAATATAAACCCATGTCAACTCACAAGTGTTAACCTAAAAATAAAAGGCCAACGTGAGAAACAAAAAGCAGTTATTTGGGATCCAAGGCTATTCTGGAAGCACTGATGGATTCAGGAAGAAACTTCATGTTCTTAGTAGGAGTTTATGGCAAGGGGTATTTGAGAAAGTAATAGGAACAAATGTGTGGATAGAAGCAAGGGAATGTTATAAGTGCACACAGACTAACATAGTGATGCTGATTTTAAAGAATTCCTTTAATTTTCAGTCAGGAATCATTATATCAAGTTTTTATGTTATTGTTTTTTGTAAAAAGTTGTTTGGGATATAATGGTCCTTAAGGCCCAGTCCAGAGGTTCTTTTGCAAATTTTAATATCCCAAAGGTTTGAGAGTAAGACCTGCAAGGCAGTTTCAATGGGGTGGCAGCTCTGACTCCATTTTAAAGTGGCTCCATTTTTACACCAGTAATGACTTCTAATTCTCTAATCCTGAATATCCAATGCTCAATCTCTGGTTATGCTGCGCCTTTTACTCTGATATTAAATGAAAGTGCAAGTTCAAACAGAGAATGTTAAGAAGCACAAGAGCCTATGGGGCCAAAGCTGAAACTTACCTTCCAGTAATGTGCATTGTATTCCAAGTGACATCTAATAGGCTTTTAGTAAAAATAATGAATCTGCCTGAGAGAAATGGAATGTAATGCTTGGTACTCCTTTGCTTTTGAGCAGCCTATAAAAAGATAAATCCAGATAAATGGAGGAGCCACATCATATTATATCAGTATCTAACTCCTTAGCAACTAGACAAAATTTGGGAGAGGAGGCTCATGTTCCCTCCATTTGTCTGCAAATAGGCTCTCTAACAATTAGTATACTATAAAATGCTCCATAGATGTTCATTGTGTGAATAAATACAGTGGTACCTCGAGATACGAGTGTCCTAACATACGAGATTTTTGAGATATGAGCCGTCGAGCAAGCTATTTTTGCTTTGAAATACGAGCAACATTTGAGATAGGAGTAATAGCGCGGATCAGCCGGCTGCACAGGACCCACCAGTTAACCGCGACTTGAGCATCTCATAGTTTCCCATGCCTCAAGGTTACGGAACGAATTAAACTCGTATCTCGAGGTACCACTGTATAGGAAGTAATGTGCACACTTATTTTATATAAATTGAATGAGTGACAGACTATTTGAAAAGTCTGTGAAATCACTTATATAAGCTTACACATGAATGCTAAAAAAACAAATTATTTTTCTCTTTAATGGTGAATACCAATTCAACAGCGTGTTCATGGAGGATTTCCCACTCATAAGTAGATCTTCATCATCTCGCAAATTGACCTGTGAAGGTTCTTGCAAGGAACATCATTCCAACCCCATGACCTTTGTGAAGGTTTATTCAGTATAACACAGCGCTCAACAGGATCATTGGGTTTGCCTGGATGTCAGAATCTGAAAGGGGGAAAATGTGGATGTGTCAAATAAAGAGGAGGGTTAGAAACAGTGAGGGAGGTCTCTGGGTTGAACTGTGCAGAAGTCGAAGCTGATATACCCAGTCATTTCTTTTCCACTTATCATGCAAATTTTTTTCCATCTGTGTCTCTGGAAATTTTCTCAAGCACAAATGTCATCACTATCATTTCATCTTGCTGCATGAAACACTTTCCCAGCAGATATCCCAGAGGCCCTTCTATTTTTCCATGCCCAGTTCTCTGGAACTATCAGTCCATAGACTCCCTTAAATGAAGACAACATTTTACCCTGGTCCCACGTCTTAATGTAGTTTGTTCCTTTTCTTTTCTTCTTAAATCTGCTGCTTTGGAGTAAAAATCTGTGAATCTACAATTATGCCTGTTATCTTAGACAAATTTAATTTCCTTTATTTACATATCTAAAATAAGGAATAAAATTATATTCCTATATATTTCATGCAGTTGACATAAGGATCAAAAATGGTAATGTACTAAAAGGTACTAAAGTACTTAAAACTTTTAAAAGACCTACACAAATATTGGCTATTATAAAACTATCAAAACTTGATTCATTTCCTTTAAAATAGATAATAAATTAACAATTGGTTATGATCTTAATTGACATGACTATGTGTTTGCTTACAGATATAAACGTGTAGCTAAAAACAGATTTTGGCCCAACAGGTGTGGCTCAGTGGTTGAGCATCGACCCATGAACCAGGGGTCACAGTTCAATTTCCAAACAGGGCACATCCCTAGGTTGTGGGTATAATTATAGGCGACATAGGGATAGTCAGAGAGAAAATCAGCTTTACCATGATTAATTATAACTACTATAATAAAGCATGAATTGCAGGACTTATTGTAAATATCATATATTTTCTATATCAGTTTTCTTTGTTGTTGTTTTGGGTGTTGTTTTTTTCTTTGTTGTTGTTGTTATCTTTGCAAAGAGTTATTTGAGATACAGTGCTGCTTTAGGCCCAGTCCAGAGGTTATTTTGCAAATTTTAATACTCCAAAGGTTTGAGAGTAAGACCTGCAAGGCAGTTTCAATGGGGTGGCAGCTCTGACTCCATTTTAAATTGGCTCCATTTTTACACCAGTAATGACTTCTAATTCTCTAATCCTGAATATCCAATGCTCAATCTCTGGTTATGCTGTGCCTGTTACTCTGATATTAAATGACAGTTCAAGTCCAAACAGAGTATGTTAAGAAGCACAAGGGCCTACTGGACCAAAGCTGAAACTTATCTTCCACTGATGTGCATTATATTCCAAGTGATCCTATCTAATAAAAGAGTAATATGCAAATTCATCATCACTCCAAGACACAAGAGGCCTACCACAAGATGGCTGGCAGGGGAGGGAAGTTGTGGGCAGTTGGGGGTGATCAGGCTGGCAGAGGAGGGCAGTTGGGGGAGACCAGGCCAGCAAGGGAGGACAATTGGGGAGACTCAGGCCTCAGAGGAGGGCAGTTGGGGAGGTCCAGGCCACCAGGGGAGGGCACTAGGGGGAACAGGCCTACAGGGGAGGGCATTTGGGGGGGACAAGGCCTGCAGGGGAGGGTAGTTGTGGGTTACCAGGCCTGCAGGGGTGGGCAGTTGTGGGTGATCAGGCCAGCACAAAGGGCAGTTAGGGGTGACCAGGCCAGCAAGGGAGGACAGTTTGGGGTACTCAGGCCACAGGAGAGGGCAGTTGGGGGTCAGGTCTGGGGAGGAGGGCAGTTGGGGTGACCAGGCCAGCAAGGGAGGGTAGTTGGGGGACACTAGGCCAGCAGAGGAGGGCACTTGAGAGAGAATAGGTCTGCAGAGGAGGACAGTTGTGGGCAGTCAGGCTATCAGGGAGGTCAGTTAGGGGTGACCAGGTCAGCAGAGGAGGGCAGTTGGGGGAGACCAGGATAGCAGGGGAGGGCAGTTGTAGGAAGACCAGGCCTGAAGGGGACGACAGTTTTGGGGGGGGGACCAGGCCTGCAGGGGAGGGAAGTTGAGGGGACCAGGCCTGCAGAGGAGGAAGGTTAGGGATACCTATACCTGCAGGGGAGAACAGTTAGGGCTGATCAGACTGGCAAAGAAGGTCAGTTAGGGGTAACCAGGCCTGCAGGAGAGGGCAGTTAGGGGCAATTGGTCTGGTTGGGGAGCAGTTAGGTGACAAGTAGGCTGGTAGGGAAGTGGTTAGGGGGTGATCAGGCTGGCAGTCAGAAGCAGTTAGGGGAAATCAGGCAGAGGCAGGTAAGTGATTGAGAGCGAGCAGTCCTGGATTGTGAGAAGGATGTCTGACCACTGGGATTGGGCCTAAATGGGGGGTCGGATAACCCTGAAGGCATCCCAGATTGGAGAGAGTGCAGGCTGGGCTGAGGTACACCCCCTCCTGCACAAATTTCATGCACCAGGCCTCTAATATGTAATATGCTTTTGGTGAAAATAATGAAACTGTCTGAAAGAAATGGAATGGAATGGTTGGTTTTGCTTTGGAGCAGCCCATAAAAGAGATAAGTCCAGATAAATGGAGGAGCTACATCATATTATATCAGTATCTAACTCAGGGGTGGGGGACCATTTTTCTGCCAACGGCCATTTGGATATTTATAACATCATTCTTGGGCCATACAAAATTATCAACTTAAAAATAAGCTTTCTGTATTTGGTCAAACATTTAAATAACTCACCCCTTCATGCCTTAGCAGGGCCAGACCAACTGATTTAGGGGGCCTTATATGGCCTGTGGGCTGGACTTTCCCCGTACCTGATAAACCCTTAACAATTAGACCAAAATTGAGGGAGGAGACTCATGCTCCCTCCATTTATCTGCAAATAGGCTCTCCAGTATACAGTATACTATAAAATGCTCCATAAGTGTTCATTGTGTGAATAAATACATGAATTAACATGTATACTTATTTTATACTAGAGGCCCGGTGCATGAAAATTAATGCACTGGAGAGGGGGTCCTCACCTGGCCTGCCTCCTCTCGCAGTTACAGAGCCATCAGAGGCAGGAGGTGACATGGCAATCAGGGGAAGGCAACACCCCATCACATCTCTGCTGCTGCCACTGCCAGCAGCATAAGCCTCGGGTAGCCTTGGGTGGGTGGGAAGCCAACATTGAGGCTTGCCTGTGCCTCAGGCCCACCTTGGGCAGCTGGGGTGCTGAGAGAACTGGAGGATTCCGGAGGCAGGTGCGTGGAGCGGCAGGGCCCTCCTGGGGGCAGGCCCAGCTTTGCTACATGCCTGCAGCCCTGGCGGGGCTGAAGGGTCTGGGCACTGCCATCTTGTGGCTGTGGGTCTGCCATCTTTGAGGGTGTGGCAGTCAATTAGCATATTCCCTCCTTATTGGCTGTGGGTGCCACCATTTTTGAGGGTGGGCAGACAATTAACATATTTCCTCCTTATTGGCTGTGGGCACCACCACCTTTGAGGGCGGGGTAGTCAATTAGCATATTCTCTATTGGCTGTGGGGTCGCCATCTTTGGCAATGGTGTGAGAGTCAATTAGCATATTCCCTCTTTATTAGATAGGATAAGTTGAATAGGTTACAGCCTATTGGAAAATTCTCTGGAGATCACTTACACACAAATTCTAAAAAGCAAAGTATTTAACACTTTATTGGTGGCTACTAATTCAACCCCATATTCATGGAGAATTTCCCACTCACAAGTAGATCTTCATCCTCTTGCAAATTGACCAGCAAGGTTCCACACAAGTAATATCATTCCAGCCCCACGAGCTTCGTGAACGTTTATTCAGTATAACACAACGCTCTAAAGGATTATTGGGTTCGCCTGGATGCCAGAATCTGAAAGGGAAAAATGTGGATGTGTCTTCAAATAGAGAAGGATTAAAGACAGTGAGGTAGGAGGCTGCGGTTAAACTGTGCAGAAGTCAAAGCAGATGTGCCCAATCATTTATTTTCCACTTATTAGGCAGTTCATTTTTCTCCATCTGTGTCTTTGGCATTTCCCTTGAAAACTGTGCCTACACACCATACAGCATGCTGTCGTTTTATTGCATGAAACACCTTCCCAGCAGATATCCCAGAGGCCCTTCTATTTGTCTATAACCTGTTCTAGGGGCCTGTCAACCATAGGCTTCCTGGTCCTAAGTCTTAATGTAGTTTCTTTCTTTCTTTGACTGCTTTGGAGTCTAAAGAAATAGTTAAAATCTATGAACCTGTTCTTATGCCTGTTATCTTGGAAATGTTATTTAATTTCTTTTATTTACATATCCAAAAAATAAAGAATAGAGTAATATCCTTATATAGTTCATGCAATTGATATAAGGATCAAAAATAGCAATGTACTGCCCGGCCACTTTGGTTCAGTGCAGGGCCAGGTATGTGTGGGACGCAATCAATGCATATCTTTCACATTAATGTTTCTCTCTCACTGTCTTGCCCCCCTCCTTTCCACTCTCTCTAAAATTAAAATATCTTCAGGTGAGTATTAACAAAAATATAAAAATAAATTTTAAAAAATAGTAATATAATAAAGTACTTAAGAGTTTTAAAAGACCTGCACAAATAAGGGATAATTTAGAACTATCAGAATTTCATTCATTTGCTTTATGAGAGATAATAAATGTTAACAATTGGTTATGATTTTAATTAACATGACTATGTGCTTATTTAGAGATACAAATGTATGGTCACAAACAAGATTTTGGCCCAACTAGTATGGCTCAGCAGTTGAGCATCAACCCATGAACCAGTGGTCACAGTTCAATTCCCAGTCAGGGCATATCCCTGGGTTGTGGGCTCGGTTGCCAATGGGGATGTGCCAGAGGCAGCCAACCGATGATTCTCTCTCATCATTGATATTTCTTTCCTTCTCTCCTTGTCCCTTCCTCTCTCAGAAATCAATGAAAATATATTTAAGGGAGGAGGAGGGATTTAAAAATAAAACATACAGAAAAAAAAGCATGAAAATGGCTGCTGATGGGAAGGCAGATTGCAATATAGTGCATGAAAGAGGGAACAAAGGGAGAGTGTGTGGTCGCACAGGGAGTGTTTGTTGGTGGGTTGAGGGACAGCTATACTGCAGGGGACTGTGAGGGATTGCTGGACGAGGTTCCCCTGACCGGGTAGCCTCCACTGCTACTGGGAAACCTCCTGGAGTGACCAGCTCTGACGCAGAGCCTGCACCATCTTGAAGGTGAGAGTGGATATTATTGGAAGCCTGAAAATCCTGGGATTCTCCAACTATGGCACACAGCAAACAGCTGCAAATCTGGAACATGGGTCCCCAACTGGCGCAAGCACACAAATTTGGAGGAGCTCTGCGCCTCCTCACGGAAAGGTCAGATTTCGCCTGAGATAAGGTGAGGTCTGTGGTCCAGGCAGGAGAGAGAAACAGTGGGAGCTGGAAGATCCGTGGAAGTCTGCGTCCAGAAAAATTCGCAGCTGTTGGGAATGGCATGATCCACGAATGTGAAAGGGGATTCGCAGGGCTGCTAACAGAAGGGAACTCTAAAAAGCAACCCATAGCTGAATGGGGCGCAAAAGGACAGCCTAAAAATTTTAATAGTGTGCCGGCTGCTTAGACCCAAGGGGTAAAAAGACTGCACAGACTTGTACCACAGTGCCAGAGTTTGTGCACTTACTCTGGCTCTTTTTTGCTCTCTTTCTTTTTTTTTTTTTTTTTTTTTTTTTTTTTTTCTCTCTTTAAATCCTTGCTTCTGATTACTAAGCCAATACATAGAATCATCCAACTGGAAAAACTCTTAAGAGACTGCAGGGGGCGGCGGCTGCAGCGAAAGAGTTCAGCGCGATGTCTCACACCATTTTGCTGGTACAGCCTACCAAGAGACCAGAAGGCAGAACTTATGCTGATTATGAATCAGTGAATGAGTGCATGGAAAGCGTTTGTAAAATGTATGAAGAACATCTGAAGAGAATGAATCCCAACAGCCCCTCTATCACATATGATATCAGACAGTTGTTTGATTTTATTAATGATCTGGCAGACCTCAGCTGTCTTGTTTACCGAGCTGATACCCAGACATACCAGCCTTATAACAAAGATTGGATTAAAGAGAAGATCTACGTGCTCCTTTGTCGACAGGCCCAACAGGCCGGGAAATAGTTGTGTTGGAAGCATTTGGGGGTTGGGGGTGGGCTTGGAACACAGGTGGGTACAGCTATCTGTAGTGAAGTTTTGTATTATAGTAATCCTGTTTCCATTTTGGTACACTCTAGCCAGGATTGAATGTGTTAGGTGATATGTGAGAATCTTGTTCAATCTGAACTCCCATCACCCCCCTTTTCTCTTTTTTTTACTTAAACATTGTTATGATGACTTAGGGGAAAAAAAAGAGAGAGAGAGAGAGAGACTGCAGGGAAAAGTTGTTTTTGTGGAACCTGGGGATCAGAATGGGGAATAACGATAAGAGAACCAGCTCTGGGGCAGCCCATTCCCCCAAACTGGTATTAAGTGGCACAGGGAAAACAAAATCTAAACATGAGCTAGAGATGACCTATAGACCCAGAGGTCAATCCAGAAACACTGTCACCCAGGGTTGAATCATAAATTGATTCTTGGGTAAATACAAATAAAGGACTATAAGAAATAAAGAGGTACTAGTTGCTTGAAAATCAGGACTATGGCCTATAACACTGAGGAGCAGTGGAACGCAGGGAACTTCAATACTGCCCTGACTAGGAAACAGGTTTGCCCAACAGAACAATAGAGGAAGTGAATGACCTTCACTACTGCACATTTCTTACTTAAGAAACTAATTTTTTCCTTTTTTCCTCACTTGATTTCACCTTTTTAATTATTACATTTTTATTTTCAATCAGTATTATTACTACGATTATTTTTCCTTTTTTTAAAAAAGTGTCATTTTATTTTCTCTTTATTTTACTTTGGGATTGGTGTTTCACATTTGATTTTCATCTTTCCTTTAGCATCATTTTACTCTATCTCAACTTTACTTTATGCCAACACTCTCTTCCTCACTTTTCCCCTTTGTTGTCTTGTTTCTCTTACCCTATTCCTGCTTTATATTTCCTCTATTCCTTCTTTTTATCCCCTGTTAAAATTTCACCCTACTTATATATCTAATTTCCAATTCACTGCTCCAAGTCCATACACACCTCTCTCTTCTCTTTCTTCACTATCCAAATATTTTTTCTCTCTGTCTTTTTGTTGACGTTTGCTTGATTGTTGATTATGTTGTTTTTTTTAATGCTTGTTTGGGAGATTGTTTCCCTTTTTCTTTTTGCTTTTTTCTTTTGTTTCTGTTTGTTTTTTGCTTCTGTTTTCCCTCACCTCACTTGATATTAGTTGTTGCTTTTAGTTTGGATCCATCTCTAGGTATTTGTTGTTGGCATTTGTTGGGAGTAGTGGCTGTTCTATTGGAGTATTCTCCCCAGATAAATAGTTTTTTCCCCTCTTCTTTTTTACTTTCTACTTTTCTCTCTTACTTTTTTTCCCCTTTCCCAATTTCATTTTTGTACTCCTTTTTTTTTCTCTTCTTCTTTCTTTATTATCCTCTAATTCACTTTTTTGTGGTGGTAACCCTTATTTGGGGTAATTAGTATCAAGAATATATTTGTGTTTAGAGCTTTGTGCATTGTGCCTTGTTGTGTTGTATTTGTGCCTTTAAATCAACACAGAAGAGAGATAACTACATACCAGACACCTGGAGAAGAGAGATCATGGGGAGGCAAAGAAATAGCACACAAGTAAAAGAAAAGCATGCATCACCAAAAAGGAAGTAAACAAAATGGAGACAAGCAACTGTCAAAGAAAGAATTCAGAGAAATAGTCATAAGGTGGATGAAAAGAATGGAAGACAAATTCAACAATATGTGTAAGAACCAAAAAGAAATGAAAAATGACATCACTGCTATAAAGAACTCAATAGAAAGCATCAAGAGTAGTCTAGAAGAAGCAGAGGACTGCATCAGTGAGCAAGAAGATAAGTAGGAAAAAATACTCTAGAAAAAAATTAAAAAGTAGGAGGAGAGCCTAAGGGAACTTTGAGACAACATGAAACAAAACAACATCTACACAATGGAATACTAGGCTGTGGTAAAAGAAGAAGAAGAAGAAGAAGAAGAAGAAGAAGAAGAAGAAGAAGAAGAAGAAGAAGAAGAAGAAGGAATTCTTACTATTTCCAACCGCATGGATGGACCTGGAGAACATTATGCTAAGTGAAATAAGCCAGGTAATGAAAGAAAGAAAAATACCATATGATCTTATTCAGCAGATTTCTCAACAGAAACGATGCAGGCCAGACGGGAGTGGCAAGAAATATTCAACGTGATGAATAGCAAGAACCTACAACCAAGAATACTATACCAGCAAAGCTATTATCATTCATAATTGAAGGGCAGATAAAGAGCTTCACAGAGAAGAAAACGCTAAAGGAGTTCATCAACTCCAAACCAGTATTATATGAAATGCTGAAAGGTACTCTTTTAGAAGAGGAAGAAGAAAAGGTAAAAGCCAAAAAATTATGAACAACAAATACATATCTATCAACAAGTGAATCTAAAAATTAAGTGAATTAAAAATTTGATCAACAGAATAAACTGGTGAATATAATAGAATCAGGAGCACAGAAAGGGAGTAGACTGATAATTCAGGGGGACAAAAATCATAAAGCATCAAACAGACTGTGAAATTACAGCAGAAAGACTAAAGTTAGGTGAGATAGATAAGTGATCAATCAAAGGACTTGTATGCATGAATATAAGCATAACCAATGATCACAGACAATGGGGGGTTGTGTTTTGCCTGGGAGGGAGGGGGGGCAATGGGGAGATATGTATAAAAAATTAATAAAAAGAAAAAAAATAGCAATGTACTGCCCTGGCCACTCTGGCTCAGTGCAGGGCTAAGCGTGTGGGGGAGGCAACCAATACATGTCTCTCACATTAATGTTTCTCTCTCACTGTCTCGCTCCTCCTTTCCACTCTCGCTAAAAATTAATGGAAAATATTCCCCATTGAGCATTAACAAAAATATAAAAATAAGTTTTAAAAAGTAGTAATGTACTAAAGTACTTAAGAGTTTTAAAAGACCTACACAAATATGGGATATTGTAAAACTATCAGAATCTCATTCGTTTGCTTTATGACAGATAATAAATATTAACAATTGGTTATGATTTTAATTAACATGACTATGTATTTATTTAGAGATACAAATGTGTGGTCAAAAACACAGATTTTGACCCAACTGTTGTGACTCAGCAGTTGAACATCCACCCAAGAACCAGGATAACAGTTTGATTCCCGGGGCACGTGCCTGGGTTATGGGCTCAGTTGCGATTGGGGGTGTGCGGGAGTCAGCCAACCGCTGATTCTCTCTCATCATTGATATTTCCGTCCCTCTCTCCTTCTCCCTTCCTCTCTCAGAAATCAATGAAAACATCTTGAAGCAGGGAGGTGGGATTTAAAAATAAAACATACACGCCAAAACTGGTTTGGCTCAGTGGATAGAGTGTTGGCCTGCGGACTGAAAGGTCCCAGGTTCAATTCCGGTCAAGGGCCTGTATGGTGGTGGGCACATCCCCAGTAGGGGGTGTGCAGGAGGCGGCTGATCAATGTCTCTCTCTCATCGATGTTTCTAACTCTATCTCTCTCCCTTCCTCTCTGTAAAAAAAATTAATAAAAAAATATATTAAAAAATAATAAAATAAAAGTAAAACATACAAATGCTGGCGTCATATAAGCCTGGGTTTAAGGACTATTGTCACCAGTGCCAGATAACATATGCTGAGTTATCTAAACTCTCCAAACTCAGTTCCCAGCTCTACAATGAAAAAATAATAATCTGTGCCCACAGGGTTCTTGTGATGATTCATGAGATAATAAATAAAATTATTTAACTTTGCCAAAAATTACAAGAAGCCGGAGCTATTTTATTTTAAAACCTGGTGCTTTGGACACTCTAAAATGCCTGATGATCCAGGATTCAGGATTCCTTTATCAAACTCTATACTCACGTGGCACTTGCATTGTATGGAGTCTGATCAACCCATTGCCAGGCTCTGTTCCCCTCTGGGTCTGACAGCCCCACATAATAAGCTTTCTTTTCATCCAGGTTCTTAATGATAAAATCCTGAGGAAAGAAAAAAAAGGAGTTCTGGCCTTTAGAGCAGTGGTTAGAAAACTGTCTGCGAGCCACATGTGGCTCTTTGGCCCCTTGAGTGTGGCTCTTCCACAAAATACCACAGCCTGGGTGAGTCTATTTTGAAGAAGTGGTGTTAGAAGAAGTTTAAGTTTAAAACATTTGGCTCTCAAAAGAAATTTCAATTGTTGTACTGGTGACATTTGGCCTTGTTGACTAATGAGTTTGCCGACCACTGCTGGAGTACTCAGGTTGACTTGAGTTCTTTACGGCCGGAGGGAGAGAGAAGAAAAGGAGAGGATCCAGAAGAGCCAGGAGCCCCTGCCCAGGAGGCTAGGCTTCTCTGGCTGGGCAGTACAGGATCATGGACATCCCTTGTGAGCCTGGTGTTTGTCTGCATCCATTCAGGCTGCTACAACAAAACACCACAGACAGAGTCTCTTATAAACAACAGACACATATTTCTCACAGGTCTGGAGGCTGGAATTCCAGATCAGGGTAGGAGCATGATTGGGCAAATCCCTCTGCCTGGGGCATAGCTGGCTCCTTCTGGCTGTGTCCTCACATGATGGACGGTGAGGTAGCTGTTTGGGGTCTCTTTTAATAAGAACATTAACCTGATTTATGAGGGCTCCACCCTAATGACTAAGCACCTCCCCAAACACCAATTCCTAAAACCATCACCTTTAGGAGTTAGAATTTCAACATGTAAATTTGGAGAGGACACACACATTCAGAACATAACAATGTTCAATATATATAGAAGTGATTTCTATCCGTAAGCATAATGAATTCTCATTTAGACTCACTCCCACTCTTTTATTCACTAAGAGAAGCTATTCTTCATAGTTATGCATGAGTAGACTTTTTGCATATTAAATCCTTTTATTTTAACAACCTCGAAGATTCTTTTACAAATTTTATTCCACTATTTTATGTAATACCACTTCTCTGTTAATAATTTATAGCCCAGCTGATGTGACTGAGTGGTTGAGCATCAATCTATGAACCAGGGGGTCAAGGTTCGATTCCCAGTTGGGGTACAAGCCCAATTTTCAGGCTCAATCCCCAGTGTGGGACATACAGGAGGCAGCCTATAAAGTGATTTTCTCTCTTGATTGATATTTCTATCTCTCTTTCACTCCCCCTTCCTTTCTCTGAAATCAATAAAAATTATATATACACTGAGTGGCCAGATTATTATGATCTCTGAATGCATAATCATCTGGCCACTCAATGTATTTGTATCTCAAATGGGTACCAAAGAATTCTAGACTTTGCTGGAGATCAACCACCTATTTGCCCTGAGCTTTCTAATAGCCAGTGCAAAGGGGAAAACTGAGCAGGTGCACGATTTATAGTATCTTTGATATCAAATAAATGAGGTACTCAAGAGAAGTACACTGAGTGGCCAGATTATTATGCATTCAGTGATCATAATAATCTGGCCACTCAGTATATATTAAAAATAAATATATAATTTATAAAACATTTCCATTTTAAAAGGATAAACTGATATTTCAGGCTGAAATACTTTCATCTCTCTCCACTCAACTCCCACATATTATATTTTAAATGTATTCATTTATTTTGGGGGACTTTAGTTTTATTGAAGCAGAAAGAAATGTGTGAAATATAAAGGCCTAAGTAGCCTTTCCTATTTCATTGAAAACCTTTTAACACAGCACCAATATGCTAACACAATGAAAGCATCCTCCTTAGCCAAGATAGGTGTACAAAACCCAGGCAAGATTGCTTACTTCATTATCTATTAGAACATACCTGCTCTTCCTTGGTGTTGATCACCAGCAGGTGAGACTTCATTGCTGAGCAATTTTTTTTACTCTTTTTCCAAGTTGTTATTTCAGTAGAAATAAAGTAGCAGCTCACATTAAATGGCTTCCAATCCTTTGGGCAGCAGCTCCAATCTTTATATTGACAGAAGACCATGTAGGTGCAATATAAGTGTATAATACAATTGAACAATTAATACAAGGGGAACCACATAAAACCAAGTCAGACTTGGAAAGTCAAATACCAAATGATTTCACTTACATGTGAAATCTAAAGAACAAAATAATAAATAAAAAATAGAAACATACTCATAGATATAAAGATCAGACTGGTAGTTCCCAGAAGGGAAAGGAATTGGGGGACCTAGTGAAAAAGATGAAGGGATTAAGTATTATAAATGGGAAGTTATAAAATTATCCTGTGGATATAAAGTACAGCATAAGAAATATGATCAAGTGTCCTATCTAATAAAAGGGTAATATGCAAATTAACCATCGCTCCATCACAAAGATGGCGGCACCCATAGCCACAAGATGGCGGTGCCCAGTCCTTTTAGCCCTGCCAGAGTTCCCCAGTCCTAGAGGTGGGCAACTGAGAGCAGGCAGCATGAGTGGCCTGGCAGAATGCTTGCTTCATCGCTATGGCGACGAGGCAAGTGTTCCACCCCAGCCACGGAGGGCCTCTGGGCAGTGTGGGCACAAAGCAGCCAGGCCCTGCAGAGAGCTACTAACACACAAATTCGTGTGCAGAGCTACTACTATTGTAATAACTATGTATGGTTCTTAGTGGGTACTTGAAATATTGGGGGAATCACTTTATAAATTATATGATTGACTAAACACTTTGCTGTACACCTGAAACTAATACAAATTGTTAATGAATGTAAACTGTAATTGAAAAATAAAATTATTTTAAAATTAAATAAAAATCAATAAATCTAGACTTATAGAAACAGAGAGTATCATAGTTGCTGCCAGAGGCTGGGGGTAGGAGATAGGGAGATGTTTGTCAAAGGGTACAAACTTTCAGTTCTAAAATGAATAAGTAATTTGGAAGACAGAATAGCAGAAATTACCCAACTGAATACAGAGACAAAATAAGCTGGGGGGAAACAACATAAATAAATAGACTTCCAGTTTTCAGTCGAGCATGTAAGAGGCTTTGTTGGAGGAGGGCATTGACCTGTGAGCTGAACCCAGTCAATCAGAGGCTCCTTACCCCTCCCCTGTCTTTGGGATGTGCATTCCACTTGCCCCTTACTCGCCAGAGGCTGCTCCAAGGACATAGCCTTGAGATAATAATGTGGTACTGACACCCTTCTGAATGGTATACCGAATCCCATTAAAGGTGCGATATAAACTTAACATTTTGGTGGGGGGAGGGGGATGATTTACGAGTATTGGTGCCATTCAAGATAAGTCCAATGAGTGAGTTCTCTTGCTCATTAAAAGTACCATATTATCACCCTAGCTGGTTTTATTCAGTGGCTAAAGTGTTGGTCTGCAGATTGAAGGGTCCTGGGTTCGATTCCAGGGTTGTGCAAGAGGCAACCAATTCACATGTCTCTCTCACATCGATGTTTCTCTCTCTCTGTCTCTCCCCCTCCCTTCCACTCTCTCTCTCTTTAGAAAAAAAAAGTACCATCTATCATTTGGAGTGCTCTGTCTTTTTCTTAGAACTTTCCTTGCCCTCCATGTAGGGGGGACAGTTTACAAACTAACAATTGGCAAGCCAGTCAGAAGACTGAAGAAATGGGGCTTAGGAAAGAGAGCTCCATGGGGGCAATTTCAAGTCTGATATTGACCTCCCTATGGAGAGAGGTAGCCCATATATCAAATGCTAATGGACAGCCACATGAGTATGAGGACACTCTGAAAATACCAGCTGGTTTGAGGTGCTTGTTTGAGGGGAAAGAAGGGAGACAAATACCAGCTGGTTTGATGGCAAAGAAGGGAAACAAACGGCTGGTGCCGTGGGCTGGACTCTACTGTGGGCAGTTAGGCTGGCAACCAATGTCCAGCTAGAGTCTGAAGCTTGAACTAGAAAGTTAGAAGAAAAGCTAAAGTTAGCCCGATCAGTGTGTCTCAGTAGGTTGAGCATCCACCAGTGAGCCAGGAGGTGGCAGTTTGACTCCCAGTCAGGGCACATGCCAAGGTTGTGGGCACAATCCCCAGTGTGGGTTGTGCAGGAGACAGTTAATCAATGCTTCTCTCTCATCATTGATGTTTCTATCTCTCACTCCCTCTCCCTTCCTCTCTAAAAATCAATATATATATTCTTATTTTTTTTTAGGAAAAGCTAAAGTTAGAGAAACTCATACAAGTGTCCACTATTCTGTTACCTTCGGGGTTGGAAGACAGAGTTGGGGAGCAGAATAATAAATTGGAGAACTTATCATGCTATTTCGTAAAGCTAGGAATGTGTAAACTGTCACAGATTAAGGTCTGAACACTGATTAGGATGTTAAGAAGTAGAAACCCTGGGAAACTGAAGAGACTAAAAAGGAGGATGTCAGGGTGATTGACAGTGAAACAGAGGGGCATGCTGTCCAATCCCTAAAATTTTAAATAGAAATTAGACTTCTGATAATAGAGAAATACACTACAAAATTCCTAGGAGAAATCTTGCGTTCTTTTTTTTTTTTAATTCTTTATTGTTTAAAGTATTACATATAGTATTACACGTCTCCTTTTTCCCTCATTGACCTCTTTCCGGCCACCACCAACCCCCAGCATATGCCCTCATCCCCCTAGTGTCTAATTGTCCCTGGAAGTTGTAAACACCCAGGAAATAACTAAAATACTGCCCACAGAGACTAAAGGAAAAAAGGGGTGGGGAAGCATTTTAAAACACAGACTGCTATAGAAGAGTTTCCTTACCCAAAATATAGTCTACAACTTTCAAAAGATTACTCATCAAGAGCTTTGCAGATATCACATTTCTTATAAATGGAAGGTCTATGGAAAACCTGCATTCTGGACATCTATCAGCACAATTTTTCCAACAGTTTTGTCACTTGGTATCTCTGTGTCGCCTTTTGGTAATTCTCACAGTATTTCAAAAGTTTTCATTATTATTATGCTAGAAGCTCAATGCACGAAGATTCGTGGCATAATGGGCCTTCTTTTCCCTGGCTGCCAGCACCGCTTTTACTTTGACCGGAACTGCCCTCTGCCTTCCTCAGAGGCCCAGAGCACCTCCCGGCCACTCAGTGCCCACATATGCAAATTAACCCGCCATCTTTGTTGGGTTAAATTGCATGCTCACTCCTGATTGGCTGCTGGGCATCAAAAAGGTACAGTCAATTAGCATGTTACTCTTTTATTAGGTGGGTTTGTTTTGGTGAAGTGTGATCAGTGACCTTTGATGTTACTCTTGTCATTATTTGGGAGCACTGTGAACTGTGCCCATTTAAGAGGGCAAACAATTGATAAATGATGTGTGTATTCTGACTGCTCCACATTTCCCCACTTCCTTTCCTCTTCTCAGGCCCCCTGAGATACAATGCTATATAGTAAGTAATAAGACTAATTAATAATCTTACAATAGCCTCTAAGTGTTCAAGGGAAAGAGTCACACATCTCTCACTTTAATGGAAAGCTAGAAACAATCACGCTCATTAATGAAGACATGTCCAAAGCAAAAGACAGGCTGAAAGTGAGACCTCTTACCCCAAATAGTAGTCAAGTTGTGATGCAAAGGAAAAGTTCTTTTTGAAAATTTAATACTGTTGACCAGTATTAAATTTAAATAAATTTAAATAAATAACTTTAATTTTAAAATATACAAATTAAATTTTAAAATTTTAAATTATTATTTAATTTAAAACAATAGCAATCAAGCAATCCTATTAAAACTAACAAACAAACAAGCAAAACAAAACAAGAAAGAAATGAAACTGCCTCTTGTCCCAGCAAGTCCACTTCTGGAAATTTATCCAAAGAAACCCAAAACACTAATTCAAAAGAATATATGCCCCTCTATGTTCATTGCAGCATTAGCCAAGATTTGGAAGCAGCCCAAGTGTCTATCAGTGAAGTGAACAAAACAGCTATGATACATTCACACAGTTTTAAAGTGAAGACAGTCTCATCCTGATTCATGGTCCAACATCAAAACTGGCCAGTAATAAAGTATTAATTGGCCACTAATAAGTATTATTAATTAGAAACCTTAAATACCAAAAGATAATTTGTTTTCCATTTGATAAAAGGAAGAATAATTTGAAAGCAGAATTTTTATGAAATATTTCCACAGTTGGTTTGAGAAAATTTTGTGGAGGTTGGTAGCATTTGCCTGGAAGTCTGGAAAAGGAATTGTTTTAAGGGAAAATCTATGAGCATGTAAGTTGAGATATATCTAAGCAAGAGTCTATTTTTAAAAACTAGAATAAACCAATCTTGAGCTCCCCCCAGACCTGTGAGAAAAGAGACAGTCTGGTTGAGAATTACAGTACATGCCCTGACCAGTATGGCTCAGGTGGTTGGAATGTTATCTTGTGCACAGAAAGGTTGTGAGTTTGATTCCCAATCAGGGCACATACTCAGGTTGTGGGTTTGATCTCTGGTTGGGGAGTGTGCAAGAGGCAGTCAGTCAATGTTTCTCACATTGATGTTTCTCTCTTCCTCCCTCCCTCCCTCCTCTCTCTCCCTCCCTTCCAGCCTCTGCCTAAAATCAATTTTTTTAAAAATAAGTGCAACACCTTACCTGTCATGCTTGTTTCTTCAGTGCAGCAGGTTAAACCTGAATTATATGTGCGTAATTCAGAAAGCCTTTTGTCAGTTTTGCCATGTATAGAACGAAACTTCACTGTGAAGAAAGAAAGATTAGTATCCATCCATTCTTTTACTATAAAGCTTAAACTCCATCAACCTGGGCCACATGGGCTTATTTCCAACTACCATCATGGTCTTCTCTCTATGAAAGCCCAGTAAAAGGCAGTGCTGAAATGCTGGTTGCTTGTATTCATTTGTTACATAAGCCTACACATTTATATTCGCTCTTCCCTCATTGAAATTTAAACTCTATATTCTCAGACAGATATTCTACTTCTTTTCTATATCAGTGAATCACAAGCACCTAGCACAGTGACCATCATAATGACCTCTAGATATTTGTTGAACAATTGGCTGTCTACTCCTCCTTAATTTTAATAATCCTGAGGCAAGTTTGGAGATTATTTTGGTATTTTCTAAAATTTCTGACTGCTGGTAGTTAAAGATAAACATATGCGGTAAATAGAAACCTAGGCGGAACTTTAAACACTTAGCAACATTTTAAATATCTTAAATGAACATTAACTTTTATAATCAAGCCTGTGCATATTGAGGAAAACCTGTTCTCCCACCCAGCCAGCATGGCTCAGTGGTTGAGCGTCGACCTATAAACCAGAATTTCATGGTTCTATTCCCAGGCAGGGCCCATGCTCGGGTTGCAGGCTCAGTCCCCAGTGTGGGGCATGCAGGAGGCAGCTGATCAACGATTCTCTCTCATCATTGATGCATCTCTCTCTCTCTCTCTAACTCTCTCTCTCTCTCTCTCTCTCTCTCTCTCTCTCTCCCTCTCTGAAATCAATAAAAACATATTAATAATAATAAAAAAGACCTCTTATCTCTCAAGACCTGAAGTTATTCTTGACTCATTGTTGCCTTACCCTCTACTTCTGAAGCTCACTACGTGAAACCTTTCTACCTTCCCTTATCCTACATCCAGGAGACGTGAGTATCTGCTTTCTCTTGATAAAAATAAAATAACTTTTCTTGAGCCTCCTCCTCCCTTGCTCTTGACCACAAAAAATAAAGCAGGTTCTAATTTTGGTGATAATTATTTGTGTTTTAGTAAACACTATGAGATTTATTTCTCTCAAAGAAACTTCAAATGGGCCCATTTGACATAAAATCAGTTTCAGTTCCTGGTTATACAATAACTATTTTTAATCACCTTATCAGTGAATAGAGAAGCAAACTGTACATGAGAAAGAAAAGAGTCTTTGAGATTTCTCACAAAATATACTCGAAATATTTATTTGGAAACAAATAAAACAGAAAATAAGAAATTTTTTCTTCCTCTACATCTCTATTATTTCATTTGAATACTTTTCCTTATGTTGGAAAAGACTCACACATGAAAATCAAAAACCATAGTCTAAAGTATTGTGATTGTCAAAGCAATAACAGTTGCATTCTCAATAGAGGACTTTGTCACTAGAGAACACTTGACCACTATTGAACCCAGTAGTGACAGATAGTGTCTTAGAGTATGGCTACTACTAACACACGTTCATATATGAGATTATCATTGAGGAAATGCTAATAAAACCGAATGAAGTAAATCTGGAAGAAAAGTTAATAATCAAAAAGGCATGAATTATATAAAAATGTTATTGATTTTAGAATACGGGTATTGTATTTCACTACTTGGCCAATCTGTTATCAGTTCTAGTTATTTAATCACAGATTTTCTTGGATTTTTTTATATTGAAAATCAGATCATGTAAAATAAAGGGAAGTTTCACCTCTTCCTTTCTAATACTTAAAAGAAATAATTAAAAAGAAGGCAAATATCCCTGATGAACACTCATGCTAAAATCCTCAACAAAATATTAACAAACTGAATCCAGCATTACATTGAAAAGATCACTCATTGTGATCAAGTGGGATTAATTCCTAGGATGCAAGGCTGGTATAATATTTACAAATCAATAAACATGATATATAACGTAAACAAAATAAAGGGTAGAATTCACATGATCATTTCAATACAGGCAGTAAAAGCATATGACAAAACCCATCGTGCATTTATAATAAAAATTCACAGCAAAGTGGGAATAGAGGGATCAGACCTTAACATAATAAAGGCAAAATATGACAAACCTACTGCCAACATTATATACAATGAGCAAAACAAAAAGTGTTTTCTTATAATGTCAAGAACAAGATGGAAATGTCACCACCACTGAGCTCACCAGCCATGAACCTGGCTCAGGGCTTCTGGCTCATCAGTGCTTCACACTGACCACCAGGGGGCAGTTCCTGTTTGAGTGTCTGCCCCCTTGTGGTCTGTATGCATCATAGTGACCAGTCATTCTGCTATTTGGTTGATTTGCATATTAGCCTTTTATTATATAAAATAGCACTAGAAGTCCTAACCACAGCAACCAGACAAGAAGTAATAAAAGGCATGAAAATTGGAAAAGAGAAAGAAAAACTATCATTGTTCACAAATGATACAATATTGTATATAGAAAACCCTAAGCCTCCACCAAAACCAAACAAACTAATGAACAAAAGAACACTAGATATAATAAATGAATTCAGCAAAAGCAGGATACAAATTTAATATTCAGAAATTGGTGGCACTTTATACACTAGTAATGAACTATCAGAAAGAGGAATTAAGAAACAATTCCACTTGCTATTGCAACAACCTCCATCACCACCAAAATAATAATAATAATAATAACAATAAGGTACCTGGGAATAAATTTAACCAAGAAGGTAAAAGATCTGTATTAGAGAAATTATAAGATATTAAAGAAAGAAATTGAGGAAGATAAAAATAAGTGGAAAAATATTGATGGATAGACAGAATTAACATCATTAAAATGTCCATACTGCTTAAAGCAATCTACAGATTAAATGTAATTCGTATTAAAATACCAATGGCATACCTCACAAATCTAAAACAAATATTCCAAAATTTATATGGAACCATGAAAGATCTTGAATAGGCTCAGCAAGCTTAAGAAAAACAAAGTTGGAGGTATCACAATATCTAATATGAAACTGTAATACAAGGTCATAAGTAATCAAAACAGCATGGTTTGGCACAAGAACAGGCAAATAACTTAATGGAACAAAACAGAGAGCTCAGCCCTAGCCGGTTTGGCTCAGTGGATAGAGTATCAGCCTGCAGATTGAATGTCCCAGGTTTGATTCCGGTCAAGGGCATGCACCTCGGTTGCAGGCTCCTCCTGTCCTGGGCCTCAGCTGCAGAAGACAACCAATTGACATGTTTCTCTCACACTGATATTTCGCTCTGTCTTTCCCTCTCTCTAAAATCAATGGAAAATATATTCTTGGGTGAGGATTGAGAGAGAGAGTATGTGTCCAGGTAGAAACCCATGCATGCCTAATAAATATTTTATAAAGGAGGCAAGAACATACAATGGGGTGAAGATAGTCTCTTCAATAAATGGTGCTGGGAAAATTGCAGTTAAATATAGGACGTGAAACCATAAAAATCCTAGAAGAAAACATAAGTAGTAAAATCTCAGACATCTCACATAGCAATATTTTCTGATATTTCTCCTGGGACAAGGGAAACAAAGGAAAAAATAAAAAAATGGGATTGCATCAAACTAAAAAGCTTCTACATAACAAATGAAACCATCAACAACATGATAAGGGGTTAACTTGCAAAATATATAAAGAATGCATACAACTCAACACCAAAAACCCAATTTAAAAATGGACAAAGTACCTGAAAAGACCCTTCTCCAAAGAGGACATACAATGGCCAATAAACATGAAAAGATGCTTAATGTCACTGATCATCTGAGAGATGAAGATTAAAATGACAATGAGATATCACCTCAAGTCTGTCAGAATGGCTTTCATCTATAAATCACCATCCAGTGCTGCTGTTTCCCAACTGCCCATCTGCCTGACTTTCTGATTGCCCTAACTGCTTCTGCCTACCAGCTTGATCACCCCCTAACCACTCCCCTACCAGCCTGATTGCCCCTAACTGCCCTCCCCTGCAGGCCTGGTCTCCCCCAACTGCCCTTCCCTGCAGGTCCAGTTGCCCCCAACTTTACTTTGGCCCATGATGTAGTATGCAGATGGTATTTTATTACATTGTATACTTGAAAACTATATGATTTTATTAACTGTTACCCCAAGAAATTCAATAAAAATAAGTTAAAAGTTTTGTGTGTGGTTTTTTTTTTTAAAAGTGAAGCATGGCATTCTAAGTAAGAGCTAACATATCAATGGAGGAAAGGCGAACACACCCTAAGAAATCTCTATAATCTCTATAAAACATGGAAGGGAAAGGAACCAAGAGAAGTGGCACTTCATTGAAGAACTTACCCACGTGGCTCACAGTAAAGCAAGCACTGAGGAATGCTATGGCAATCACAGCAACAGACCACACCCTCACTTGAAACCACCATACTTCGTTTTCTGTCAGAGAGGCAAGAGAAATGCAATTACCAAAGGGCCACGAGGCCAGAGTCTCTAAAAGTTAGAGCAAGAAGAGACCTCAGATTAATTCAACTTACACCAGGTAGAAGCTTGGAAGTCCTAAGCAAGCTAGGCAAAACTTGTCCTCAACCAATTGTAATTATCATTTTATTATTCTTTCTTATTAAATACTATATTCATCCATTGATTCCCATATTTCTTAAAACATCAATTTTTTTCTCTTACTCCTCTTACCACTGTATTAATATTTGGTTTCTTATTCTTTCAAGTACTTCCAGCTCTGAGGAATTTTTCTTTCAACTTCTCAAAAATCTACAATGTTAGTCCAAACTTTATCTCTTCAATCTGTCTGTTACCTACCTCTTCTCCAGGTGACTCAAAATCTCATTATACACTTCTTTCCTCCTTGGAATTGGTAAAGGAATGCTCACCTCTATTTTGAGGTTGACCTTCTTGCACCATTGTGTGAGTCAGAGAGCTCCCTGTGTTCAAAAGCTCCAGGAGCTTCTTGGGTCTCTCTTACTGAAGGTGTTATCCAAAGACCTGCCTTCATTCAAATAAGTCAGAGCACAGAAACAATCACATAAACACTCAGATGAGGCTAAGAGATTTTCAACATAAAGGGTCTCTCAAAAGAAGAAGTTGTGGTTTGGACTAAAGATTCTGGTATTTTTTAAATATTGGGGAAAATAAAAGAGGAAATTGAGAAATATGCCCAAAACTATTCTTGAAAATTTAGACAAGAATGTTCAAATCATTTGTTCTGTTGCTGGTATGAAATATCTTTCTCTAATTCTTATGCCTACTGGCATGGGAAATAAAAAATTTCATATGCCCTAAAGGCAATTACTTACAGGCCTTAGTTAAATTAAGTGCTTCCTAACCAACCTCTACATTTTGAACAGTATCTTAGGAAGTGAGCAAAAGTCTAATTGAATGGATAGGATTTAATAATAATTAAATATAGTAATTACCAAAAGGCTTATGGGCATTTTATAGCAACGTGATGGCAAAATGGGAGATTCTGGAATCTAGCTGCAAAAGTAAATATTTTTATTGCATCAAGACCAACATTAGACAGAAGTTGGTGATATTTATAACCACTGGATTAGATGCTCTTAGAAGTTGTATAACATCAGAGGCAGGCTTCATGAATTCCTTGTTGTTAATCTTGAATGTAGACCTGTCTACTAACATTACAAACATTCTCACATTCAAATATATGCTATGAATATAGGAATATTGAACCTAACATGGTTTCCACTCAACTCGATTCAAGTGATAGAATAGTTCTATAGCTAATGATAAAATGACATTGAGAGCAGGAATAAAAACACGGAAACTTGATTTGAGGCAACAAGTCATAAGAGGAGTAGAATAGTGATTGTTAACATCATCATCCATTTTTAGTTTTCTTCAGAAATTAAGAGAAACAACCCACGGATTGAGTCACTTGGAGGTCCAGAAAAAGAAAACATTCTTCTTAGCTATTTATAGAAAAAAGAAGTTAAAGACCTCTGATTCTTTGCTCATCTTCAATACAGGCTCTCCTAATCATAAAATGATCTTGACCATTTGCAACCTTGTACTCCATTTTCTTTGCTTTTTCCCATTCATCTGTTCCACATATATTATTAGATTGCTACTGGCAAACTTTTGAATGGTAGTAGCAAAATCAGAAAAGAACAATACATCAAAATATAAAATAAGACAAATATTCATAGGGAGAATGGTAAGTTGGAATAAAAGCTGAACTCTGAATAGGTTCAGGTCAGCTGTACAAATAAATTTAGGATATTTGAGCCTGGTCAAAAAGTACTACTAAAACTAGAAATAAAGAAGATAGTAACTAGTAATTGATTGAATATAAAATCATACACTATTAGAGTCAAAGTAAATAATCTGTTTTGTCTTGAACTCTTTTAAAGGGGCTAAGATCGATGAATCAGCAATTGGAATTAAATCCCTTTCTAAGAAAGCAGTATTAGGTTGCTCTATTAAAAATTAGTGTTTACATGTAACACAATAAAAAAAATAGAAAAAAAAGATGAAAAATACACATTTGCTATAACCTCCCCCCCAAAAAATATTAGTGTTTGTGCAACAAACTGAAAGAAATTAATAAATTCCTGGGAACATACAATCTTTCAAAACTGAATCAAGAAAAAACAAAACATTTGAACAGACCATTACAACCAACAAAACTGAAGCATGAACCTTCATATTGTATCATTCTAATGATATAACATTCTGGAAAAGGCAAGAAAATAGATCAATGGTTGCAGGCTGAGGTGGGAGGGGGGAGCAGAGCACAGACGATTATTAGTGCAGTGCAAATACTCTGTATGATATTATAAATTTGGATATATGTCATTAAACATTTGTCCAAACTCACTGAATGTACAACATCAAAGAGTGAAGCCTAATGTAAACTATGGACATTGGATCCTTATGACATGTCCATGTAGATTCATCCCTGATGAAAAATATAGCATTCTGGTGAGTGCTGTTGATAAAGGGAGAGGCTATACATGTATAGGGCAAGGGGCATGTGGGAACACTCCATATCTCTCCATTTTCTTGTAAACGCAAAGGCTCTAAAAATAATTAAAAAAAACAATAAGCTTTAATAATTAGCTATATCTATTATATATGTATTATAAAGTTTGTAGCTATAGTAATTTCATACTAAGCAGATATCAGAGCAAGAAACCTTTCAGGGATAAAGACAGGCATTTCATAATGATAAAGGAGTGAATATCCCAAGAAGCTATAGCAATCTAATGTGAATGTACATGACAAGTATAGAAATACATGAAGCAAGAACTGATAAAAATGCAAGGAAAATAAACAAATCTATTGTTATGATTGGATCTATCAGCACCCCTGCTACAGTTTTGACAGGATATAAATCTGTTAAAATACTATAAATTTTTGAAAGAATATCTAATCTTTAAAAAATAGAAATCATGCAATGTCTGTGTTCAACTCACTGTGGGATTAAGCTGGAAATCAATAACAGAAAGAGGGCTGGAAAAATCCCAAAATAAATTTTGAGATTAAATAACACACTTACAAATGAGTCAAAGAAGAAACCTTAAGCATAATTTTAAAATATGTGATACACAAGTTGTATTGAAAAATGACTGAAAGGCCCCAAGTTCGATTCCGGTCAAGGGCATGTACCTTGGTTGCGGGCACATCCCCAGTAGGGGGCGTGCAGGAGGCGGCTGATCGATGTCTCTCGCTCATCGATGTTTCTAACTTAATATCCCTCTCCCTTCCTCTCTGTAAAAAAATCAATAAAATATATATTTTTCTAAAAAGTGGGAAGAGCAAAACTTGGAAAGCAGACGAAAGTATGGACAGCTTGAAGAGCCTGAGCACACAGAGCAGTGGGTCAACAGAGAGCTATTGCCATGGAATGGACCGGGACACCAGCAGCACTGCCAGCAGCTATAAAAGGGAGCATCGGAGCCCAACTCTCAGAGAGAGCCTCTTGTCAGAGTCCCCTAACGTGGGAAAGACAAGTGGTAGGAGAAGAGAATGCTGTGCCAAACCAGAGGATAACAGTAGCTGTTCCAGTCCAAAAGGACTAGCAGTGAAAAGACTGCCTTGGAAGTGAGTACAAACAATGGGGTTCAAGAGGCCAAGGACTCTGATGCACCACCAGAGAGGTCTCAGCCCCTCCTCATGGGAAGAAGCCAATAAAAACCCTCAGGCCAATGAGTTCACTTCTCAGGAGGACGGACCCCTGGGGAAATCTGCCGACACCAAGGAGGAGCAGAGTGATAAGCCTGCTGGTTCAGTGGACTCCAACGTTGCGAAAGACAGTGGAAAGCAAAAGGACGGGAAGGTCAGATCTAAATAGTCCAGCCAATCCACTGGACAGCCTCTGCCCAGAAGTCAGGCAGGAGACGGACAGGGACACAACGGGCCAGCAGTTTTGATTCAAGTCGGCATCAGGACTATGTTTCCTTTCGAGGTATTTCTGGTTCCAAGCCACACAGGGCTATGTTCTGTCCCCGATGGGGACTCCAGTGGCCAAAGTGACTTGAGCAGAGCAGCGAGTGTTCAGTCTGCTCACCAGCTCAGCAGTGATAGCTCTTCTAGCCCCACTCCTCATCCGTGTCCATCTCCTGAGGGAAGATACAGTGCTCTCTAGACTAACCATATCCCTGAAGCAAAGGGCACTGACCCTGACCACACACACACACACACAAAGCTCATTTGGGTCCTGAAAGAACTGGCAAAAAGCGGGCAACACGTCGGACTTCTGGCACAAATAGTGCCAAGACTCGGGCCCGAGTGCTGAGTCTGGACAGTAGCACAGTGGCATGTTTGAATGCCTCCCATAGGCTAATGGCACCAGAAGGTATAAAGCCCTTAACCACTTAGCATAGGCTCTCCAGTTCCCAAAATCAGACCTCGAGGCCAAAGAAGGAGAGGTGCTAGAGGAGCTATCTTTATTGGGACGGGCTTCCCAGTTAGAGACAGTCACTCTATCTAGGAATAGCTTGCCCAGCCAAGTTGCATTTCCTGAAGATGAAGAACAAGATGCAGTCAGTGGAGGTAAGTAAATTCCAGGAAGAGATTTCCCAAGACCCACTGCAGTTAGTAGTACTTTTGAAATATACTTTGGCCAGAACCGGTTTGGCTCAGTGGATAGAGTGTCGACCTGCAGACTGAAAGGTCCCAAGTTCGATTCAGGCCAAGGGCATGTGCTGTACCTTGGTTGAGGGCACATCCCCAGTGGGGGGCGTGCAGGAGGCAGCTGATAGATGTTTCTAACTCTCCCTCCCCCTTCCTGTCTGTAAAAAAAAATCAGTGAAATATATTTTTTAAAAAAAGAAATATACTTTGTGTTCATATCTCCCCGTCCAAGATGTTATTGAAATACTTTCTTCCTGAAGAAGGAGGTTGTTATCTTAGAAAAGGTTTTGGTATGAACATCAAGAAAATATTTTTTGAGTTGCATTCTTTGAATGTATCAGTTTGTTCTTGATGGCATTCCTGGTTTCTAGTCCAGTTGCCACCTGAGTGGCCCGAGCAAAGGGGGCAGAGAGCTGAGGTCGGCGGTGACAACGAAGGCGTTGATATTGGTGGTAACTAAGGCCTCCACAGGCGGGGAGGATGAAAGGTAGCCGGATGGAGCTGGGAGATGTGACACCAGACAATATTAAGCAGCTGAAGAGATTAAACCAGGTCATCTTTCCAGTCAGCTACAGTGACAAGTTCCACCAGGATGTGCTGGAGGTTGGCGAGCTAGCAGAACTTGCCTATTTCAATGATATTGCAGTCAGTGCAGTACGCTGTAGGGTGGGTCATTCACAGAATCAGAAGAGACTTTACATCCTGACACTAGGATGTCTGGCACCATCCCGAAGGCTAGGAATAGGAACTAAAATGTTAAATCATGTCTTAAACATCTGTGAAAAAGATGGCACTTTTGACAACATCTATCTGCATGTCCAGATCAGCAACAAATCAGCTACTGACTCCTACAGGAAGTTTGGCTTCCAGATTACTGAGACCAAGAAGAACTACTATAAGAGAATACGCCCCGCAGATGCTCATGTGTTGCAAAAAAACCTCAAAGTTCCTTCTGGCCAGAATGCAGACATGCAAAAGACCGACAACCTAACAAATTATAAAAGAACTTTCTTGCACTTGCTTGTCTCCCTATAAAAGAGAGGCCCATTGATTTCCCCCACCCCCTTGTTTTGAAGCTTTTCCCACTCCTGGTTCTTGTTTTTCTTCCTCTCTTTCCTTCACTTTCCTCTAAAAGTTTTAATACTTTCAAGGACTTTCAAAATTAATCATGTTTAGGTTGTTTTTGTTTTCTTGTTTTTGTGGGCTGGACTGATTGTAGGAAGGAGAGGTATAGATCTGTTTATTTCACAGCAAAGATATATGGTCCCAAGAATTTGGGTATCAATTTCAATTTATTTTTAATTTTTTTTAATGTCCTGCTTTCACACTGAAGGGCAGAGCCTACAAAATACTATGTATTTCAAAAGTCAAAAAGAAGCAGTAGCAACATCTTGTTCTCTAATCATAGACAAGTTTCGTGTGTTTGTGGTACTCTAGGTTTTTCAAGACTGTGTGGGATACTAATCCCTGGACATTGCCTTCAACTCCACCTTTTGTCCTTTTCAGGAGTTGGACTATTGTTATCCTTGTAAGAAATGCTAAGCTTATTTTGTGTGTATATATGTGTTTTTTAAGCAATTATTTCATCCTTCCTCATTGGTGGCTGAGGGTGGGTGGGATAGTTTGAGTAGGTATTGTTAGACTTTGGTCTCAGTATTTGAGTTAAACTGCTTTTTGCTAATGATTTGGTTGGTTGTTAGCAGGTTTATTTTTCCTGCTGTTGATGGTTATTAGTGGCGTTAATTTTTTATAGTGTGAGTTGGTGAAATTAATTTTTTTCTAATATCCCAGCTACAGATATGGCCTTTAACACTGACCTAAAGAGGTTTGTTGTGACTTTTTTTTCCCCTCCTGTCCCTTTCCCTTTCCCTTTCTTCAGTAAACCCACAGTAGTTAATCTAACCTTAAAAATGGAGTTGGTGTCCTTATAGATCAATACCCCTAAAGAATCCTGAAGTAGGTGTTGTCTGTTGGACATATTAAAACATACTTAAAGGTAAGCTTAGGTGGACTTGTGGCACAATAAGTGGATTTAATGTCAGCTAATGCAGGCTGTTGAAAGTGTGGCCACTGAGCATTTGATTATGTAGGAAAGAAAATCTAGACAGTATTTTTTGAGAATGACATAGCTGTGCTATTATCTGTTGGAGAACATCCCCGATTTGCTTACATTCTGGGTCTAAGATATTGATTTTAAACGTTTTGGGGAGGGAGAATTGTTAAACACATTACTTCTATTCTTGGGAAAGTAAAAGTCCAGAAGTGTTACCAATGCAAATGTCACTGTGACCGCTACTGACAGAAACTGGTTTTTGCCAGATCACTTTCTGGTGCATAAGGAGTAGTTTTGACAGGTTGATAATTTTGTAAGTCAAGAGACAACTGAAATTTTCTTGTTTTCCTCTGTAGTCCCATCTCCAATATTTAAATTTTTACGATTGCCAATATTGGTGGACCAACAAATTATCTCATTAAACTTCAAAATAGTGCATAGAGTTTGAAGATTCTGTCATTTGACTTTAAAAGGAAGGTTGTTACATAATATTTATCCTCTTATGTAAATTCTGTTATGAAAGTCTCATCTCTTCAAATATGTTAAATGACAATATTATTTTACACAGGTTTATACACACTTTATAATCTCCAGTTCTTATTTGAGAATGTGAAAGTACAAAGTACAATAGACTTCAGCAGTTTTAGTTGAGTGCCAACAATAATACGGAAAAGGAAAATAGTTGATGAATGAGTTTATAGGGTTCTAATCTTAAGATAGTAAAAATGTAGAAAGACCATGCTGGTTTCTTGGGTATCAGTTACTTCAGCAGTATGAATCTAAGCTTAGAATAAAAGTTTAGCATTAAGCACCTTTACTTTACTGATAAGATTCCACTTGCTCTTGCCAAGAAAAGAGTGCTAGAGTTACAGAAGGCATAATTAATTTGAAGAGCTCAGCCTTTTTGTAAACTTCCAGATATCAAAATAGATTTTGATATATAAATGAGTTTTCTGAGATGACACTGCCTCTATTTCTATAACCATTTCACCTGGACTATCAGTCCTATGAATGTATCCCTAAATGTTGTTATTGAAAACCGAATAGCTGCCTCATGACAATTCAGTACATATTATTTAAGTAGAAAAAAATATAAATTTTGAGTTGAGTGTGTAGTGTTTCTTTTTCCACACTAGTCAATTTCTTTAACCTAAATTGTAAATATTTGTAAAGAGTTAATTATCCAACATCAGACTTGTATTAAATATTTCCATCCACTTATGGAGGAGGTGGATATACAAGATGTAGAAGCTGGGCACTAGTTCATACGATTATGAGTCAGTAAAGCCTGAAATCAGGCCCCATATTGAGTTGGTTATTTTGAAATCTGATAATTATTATTGAGGTAAAACAATTATATTAATTGGCTGATTGAATTACAGAATATAACCACCATATTTTTCAGGACAGACGGTTTTTACCGTGGGATAAATAGACAAAAATTATACTTGATGGCAATTGTATTTGAGTTCTAAAGAAAAAAAATCTGCAGAGAAACCTATGCAATATATAATTTGTCCAGATTAGTTCTTATATGAGGAAAGAAGTTCTGAGATATCCCCAGAGCAGTTTACTCATCAATTGAAAGTCCTCTAAAAACAGAACTATTGGGAAACCATGGTATGCGGGGTGGAAAAGAAAAGCTCCCTCAGTTTTTTGGAGGGAATAACTTTATTTTTTAATTAAATCTTTATTATTCAGATTATTACATTTGTTTTTCTTTTTTCCTCTCCATAGCTCCACTCCACCCGGCTCTCACCATCTCCTTCTACCCTTATCTCCCCCGCATTGACCTCAACCATATGTGTATGATTTTTGTCCAGTCTCTCCCTATACACCCCTCACCCCTTTCCCCCTGAGAATTATCAGTCCACTCCCTTTCTGTGCTCCTGATTCTATTATATTCACCAGTTTATTCTGTTCATCAGATTTTTAATTCCCTTAATTTTTAGATTCACTTGTTGATAGATATGTATTTGTTGTTCATAATTTTTGGCTTTTACCTTTTTCTTCTTCCTCTTCTAAAAGAGTACCTTTCATATAATACTGGTTTGGAGTTGATGAACTCCTTTAGCTTTTTCTTATCTGTGAAGCTCTTTATCTGCCCTTCAATTCTGAATGATAGCTTTGCTGGTAAAGTATTCTTGGTTGTAGGTTCTTGCTATTCATCATGTTGAATATTTCTTGCCATTCCCGTCTGGCCTGCATAGTTTCTGTTGAGAAATCAGCTGACAATCTTATGGGTACTCCTCCCTTGTAGGTAACTACCTGTTTTTCTCTTGCTGCTTTTAATATTCTCTCTTTGTCTTTTGCTCTTGGTAATTTAATTAGGATGTGTCTTGGTGTAGTCCTCTTTGGATTCCTTTTATATGGGGTTCTGTGTGCTTCCTGGACTTGTAAGTCTATTTCTTTCATTTGATGTGGGAAATTTTCAGTCATTATTTCTTCAAATAGGTTTTCAGTATGTTGCTCTCTCTCTTCTTCTGGCACCCCCACAATTCTGATGTTGGTATGCTTGAAGCTGTCCCAGAGGCTCCTTATATTGTCTTCACATTTTTGGATTCTTTTCTCTTCTTGCTTTTCCAGTTGAGTGTTTTCTGATTCTTTATATTTCAAATTTTTGACTTGATTCTTGCCTTACTCTAGTCTGCTGTTAGGTCTCTGTATAATATTTTTTATTTCAGTCAGTGTATGTTTAATTTCTAGTTGGACCTTTTCTATCTCTAGTTGGGCCTTTTCTATCTCTAGTTGGGCCTTTTCCATCTCTAATTGGTTCTTTTTCATCTCCTTTAGGGTCTCACTAAATTTATCCATCTTTTCTAGGAGATTCTTGAAAAACCTTATAAGCGTGGTTTTGAACTCTATATCCAGTCGTTTGTATTCCTCCATTTCTTTTGTTTGTGATTCCTTCCCTTGTCTTGGCATTTTCACTATGCCGGGAGAACTTGTGTGTTGGATTCAGCCTTATGATACAAGACTTGCAAAACCACAAAAGCCTCTCTGTTGAGCTTGGGATGGGTGGATTCTCAGGGCTTAATGGACTGCCTTGCCTTCCAGTCAGCCCCGCCCTCCATGGCCCCTGAGTCTCACATGACTGGGTAATCACTGGAGCGATCCCTGTGTGTGCGTGTGCGCTCTCACAGTGCCTCTAGACTGCTGCCTTTACAGCTCCCCTCCGCTCCAGGACCATATGAGTCTGGGTCCCCAGAGTTTCGCCCAAAACTGGGGTTCAGTGGAGTAAGAAGTGGCGCAGTTGAAAGCCAGCGGCACAATCAGCAGTAGGTCTTCTGCGCGCAGTGCTGTGCATGCCACCCAACTTCTGCCCTTTTGTGACTCCCCTAAATTCCCGTGTACTTCTCCCTTTTGGAGGGAATAACTTTAAAAGTACTTAAATGGCTAAGTTTACTAGGTGCAGTTAAGAATTAAATTTGTTGATTTTAACATTGCTGCTATATCTAAATAAACTTAATGTGATGTTCTGGTAAAAAAAAAATGGTCCTCTTTCTTCTTCATGTAACAATGCAACAACAAAATGTAGACTTTCATTAGGACAGTGGTCAGCAAACCGATTAGTCAACAGAGCGGTAAACTGCAGCAGCCGCAGTTTGCCTACCACTGCATTAGGGCACCAAACTGTTTTTAGTTATTTCTTATATATTGTATACTATGTGCCACTGAACTTAAATCATGTAAACTGTTAATGTAAGATTTGCCTCAAACATTACTTTAGCTCTATGTCCTTTGAAACCTTATACCTCCTTTAATGTCTGTCTCATTGGTTTTACTAATCCATACTCAAGTTTTAGGCATTAAGAACATTTTTTTTCTGTGACTTTATACTTTTCTTAAAGTTTAAGTTGATATTTGTATAGTTTATATTGGTCTTTAGTGTCTATTAATGGTACATGATGCTCCCTGTGGTTAACAGTGATAGTGTTTTGGTTAAAATGATAGCTATTTCAGATTTATGGGAAATTGTGCAGAATGTGATAAGTGATTTTATATTATCAGTATGTTTTGGTCACTTTGTTTATTTAAGAGTTGTTTCTTGAGAATCCAAGATGGCGGCATAGGTAAACACCTACACTGCTGCCTCACACAACAATTTCAAAACTACAACTAAAAGACAGAACAGACATCATCCAGAATCACAGGAAAGCTGGCCAAGTATAAGCTCTACAGCTAGAAGGAAAGAGAGGGGCTCACAGAAACCCAGAGGAGCTGCAAAAAGCAGAGGTACGGAGATGGAGAGGCACGCACTGAGAGAGCAGGTGCCGGAGTACCTGGCTGGTGGGAGTTTGGACTGTGAAAAGGGAGAGGTGCACGGAAATTTAGGGGAGTCGCAGAAGATCAGGTCCGGTCTCGCACGCGCACAGTGCTGCGTGGAGGACAGATTGCTGATTGTGCCGCTGGCTTTCGCGAGTGGGCGGGAGACAGACCCTTCGAACTGTGCCACTTCTGAGTCCACTGGGCCCGTTTTGGGCGAAACCCTGGGGACCTAGTCTCGTGTGGTCCTAGTGCGCAGGGGAGCTGGAAAGGCAGCGGTTGGAAGCACTGCGGGTGCGCGCGCACAAGGACCTCTCCAGGGATTACCCAGTCACCTGAGACTCAGGGACCGTGGAGAGCGGGGCCGACTGGAAGGCAAGGCGTTCCCTTAAGCCCTGAGACTCCACCCCTCCCAAGCTCAACAGAGGCTTCTGCGGCTTTGCGTCTGGTATCATAAAGCTGAATTCAACACAGAAGTTTCCCCGGCATAGTGAAAATGCTGAGACAAGGGAAGGGATCACAAACAAAAGAAATGGAGGGAAAAAAACGACTGGATATAGAGTTCAAAACCACACTTATAAAGTTTTTCAAGATATGCTAGAAAAGTTGGATAAATTTAGTGAAACCCAAGAGGAGATAGAAAAGGTCCAACTAAAGATGATAAAGGACCAAATAGAAATTAAACATACACTGACTGAAATAAAAAATATTATACAGAGTCCTAACAGCAGACTAGAGAAAGGCAACAATCAAGTAAAAAATTTGAAATATAAAGAATCAGACAACATTCAACTGGAAAAGCAAGAAGAGAAAAGAATCCAAAAATGTGAACATAATGTAAGGAGACTCTGGGACAGCTTTCAGCGTACCAACATCAGAATGTGGGGGTGCCAGAAGAAGAGAGAGAGCAAGATACTGAAAACCTATTTAAAGAAATAATGACTGAAAACTTCCCACATCTGGTAAAAGAAATAGACTTACAAGTCCAGGAAGCACACAGAACCCCATATAAAAGGAATCCAAAGAGAACTACACCAAGACACATCCTAATTAAAATACCAAGAGCAAAAGACAAAGAGAGAATATTAAAAGCAGCAAGAGAAAAACAGTTTATTACCTACAAGGGAGCACCCATACGACTGTCAGCTGATTTCTCAACAGAAACGATGCAGGCCAGACGGGAGTGGCAAGAAATATTCAACGTGATGAATAACAAGAACCTACAACCAAGAATACTTTACCAGCAAAGCTATCATTCAGAATTGAAGGGCAGATAAAGAGCTTCACAGATAAGAAAAAGCTAAAGGAGTTCATCAACTCCAAACCAGTATTATATGAAATGCTGAAAGGTACTCTTTTAGAAGAGGAAGAAGAAAAAGGTAAAAGCCAAAAATATTATGAACAACAAATATATATCTATCAACAAGTGAATCTAAAAATTAAGTGAATTAAAAATTTGATCAACAGAATAAATTGGTGAATATGATAGAATCAGAAGCACAGAAAGGGAGTGGACTGATAATTCTCAGGGGGGAAGGGGTGAGGGGCGTACAGGGAGAGACTGGACAAAAATCATACACCTATGGATGAGATCAATGGGAGGGACCTAAGGGCAGAGGGAGGGAAGGGAGCTGGGTGGAGGGGTGCTATGGAGGGGAAAAAAGAGAAACAAATGTAATAACCTGAATAATAAAGATTTTTAAAAAAAATAGTTGTTTCTTGCCAATATTGGTTTGGCTCAGTGGATTGAGCATCTGCCTGAGGACTGAAAGGTCCCAGGTTTGATTCTGGGCAAGGGCATGTATCTTGGTTGTGGGCACATTTCCAGTAGGGGGCGTGTAGAAGGCAGCTGATCGATGTTTCTCTCTCATTGATGTTTCTAACTCTCTATCTCTCTCCTTTCCTCTCTGTAAAAAATCAATAAAGTATATATATATTTTTTTTTAAAAAAAGAGTTGTTTCTTGCTGTTTCCTCCTGCCCAGAATAGTTTGTTTTTTATGTTCTGGTTATTATGGAGTCTGGTCCTTGACTAGAATGAGAAGGAGGAAATCATCTGTTGCCAGCACTGTAACTTCTTTAATCTCCACCCCCAGCACATAAATTCTTATAGCAGCTTTATTCATAATTCCCAAAAACTGGAAACAACCAGGATGTCCTATAATAGGTGAATCAATAAACCGTAATACATACATTCATACACTGAGATCAATCAAAAGAAATGAGCTCTCACCAGCTGGGTGTGTCTCAGTGGTTGAGCATTGAACCAGAAAGTCACTGGGGCTCAATCCCCAGTAAGGGGTGTGCAAGAGGCAGTTGATCAATGATTGGCTTTTATTTTTGATATTTCTATCTCTTTCTCCTTCTGCCTCTCTGAAATCAATAAATATATATATACCTATACAGTATTTATATTTAAATGAGTTCTCAAGTTACTAACAGACATGGAGGGGTCCTAAATGCATATTGCTAAGTGAAAAAAGCCAGTCTGAAAAGGCTCTTAACTGTTTGACTCTACATACATTACAACCTGGAATGAGGCAATAATTTAGAAACTATAAAAGATAAGTGGTTGCCAGGAGTCATTGGGAAGGAGGAAAGGTATGAATTAGTTGGGACAGAAGGGATGTTTAGGGCAGTCGAACTATTATTTATGATACTGTAATGGTGGATACATTTCATCCTAGGTATATATCCAAAGAAATAAAAATACATGTCCACAAAATACATATAAAAGAATATTTATAGCAGATTTATTCATAATAACGAAAGCCTAGGAAGAACTTCAAGGTTATCACAGGAGAATTAATAGCATATTATGATCTATTTGTACAATAGAATACAAGTTACTAATAAAATTGAATGTATGGCTGAAAAAAATACAAAAACTTATATGAATGTCAAAAACACGTTGAACAAAGAAATGTAGAAACAAAAGTGCATACTTGAGTATTTCACTTGTATGAATTTTTATAGCTGTCAAACAAATATGTTGATGGAAATCAGATCACTGTTTTACTATGGTAGGGGCACAAAAGGGTGGCAATAATGTAAATGTTCCTTATATTGGTTGACATGGTGATTACAGGTTTGTATACATTTCTCTAAATTATGAAATTGTACTCTGAAAGTGTTAGCATTTTACTCTGTATAAATTAAACATCAATGAAGCTTGGTCAGTAAAAATAATATAGTTTCTTACATCAGTCAGGATTCAATCAGACTTAAATAATTAGCAATTTTATTAGCTTTCATCATTAAAAATGCAGAGTAGAATGTTTCAGAAATAGTTGACTCAGTTGCTCAACAACACCCTTAAGGAGCCAGGTTGTTTCCATTGTTCTACTCTGGTATTCACGGTGTTCCTGTCATCCTAAGGCAAGTTCCCATCATGATCACAGCATGACTCTCAGTGGCAAGGCAAGCTACGTACTTCTCTGTTCATACTCTTAGGAGAAGTGAGATAGGTTCCATAATTTCTCTGAGAAACAGGAGAGGTATAATTGCAATTTGTGCGTATGGTTAAAGCAACCACTAAGTGGTTATTCTGACCATCTTGGACTGATTAATCAGTATTCACTCAGGGAGCTGAAAATGAGGTTAGCATCCCAGGGCATCTGGGATGCAAAAGAAAATGACTCTCTGACCAACAATGAAGTAGGAATTTGGGATTTTCTCTCTGTTTCTGGGCTATATGGTTTTTTCTGAGCTACTTGGTAGCAATTTGAGAGTTTTGAGTATCACCTTCTGCTTGAACTCTTTGGGGATAGAATCCAGGAGGAACTTCAGGCTGTGACTAGACTTCCAATGGACTCACCAAAGAAGCTTAACTTAACTTCAACTGGAGTTTTCTCAGATGCCCAGGGAATAAGATTCATCTAGCACTCAAGCTGTCTCAGGAGTACTAGCAAAGAACCTTAGTAACTTGACTCTCAACCCTAGTACCAAATTCCCTTCCCTTCCACCAAAACATTCATCCCAACAACAAAACAGATGCAGAAACTTACAGGATTCTGGACTGGGGTTGACTCGAGGCCTGCTCTCCATGAGGAGGCATGCAGTGAGGACAGTGGCAAGTGTTCAGAAAGAAAGTATGTTAGAAAGGATGTGAACAATGACTGAAGTTATAACATACCACACCAAGTTTCTGATTCAATCAGGAGGCCCAACATATAGATGTAGCTGTAGTTATTGCCCATTACATGGAGAATCTTAAGATGACATTATCATTGATAATACAACATGGAGTGGATTTAGATAAAAACCTTATTCTTATACTTATGTATCTCAAATGTTGCTCATATTTCAAAGCAAAAATCTCTCGCTCGATGGCTCGTATCTCAAAAATCTCATATGTTAGGGCACTCGTATCTCGAGGTACCACTGTATTTGAGTTGTAACAAAATTTTTGATGTGCTATTTCAATTTTTAGTAACAAGTGTGTGTGTAGCGTATATTATTAAAATTTGAGCGTCTCTGAGAAAATAAATAAATAAAATAAACAACACTGAAGTTTTGTTTGCAAGGAAGAAGGGATAAATAGACCAACAATATGCACCAATGTGCTAATTATAAAATCCCATTTGCAACTATTTTAATTTATAGAGCATTTCATTTGGTGGACAGAATATGATTAATCAAATACTTATAATGAACATTTGATTTAACAGTTGTATTATCACATTGTTTCTTCGATCCTGGAATCATTAAATTTACCTTTGACCAAGTGTGCAGCACTGATGATTTCCATATTGGTAAAAAAACAACTGTCAATGTTTTGGTATTGAGATCATGTAACAAAAATTACTATGATACATCCTTGAAGAGTTGTCAGGGGTCAGAAGATTCCCACCCTTACAGAAACCATCCAAGTTGATCATTTCAATCCCAGTGGGAAAAGGGTTTCCCCAGTACTGGACATTCCAGAGCTTCTGACTCCTCTTCCATTTACTAAGTGTCAGTTTGACCAAAGGAGCTTGGATCCTTGGTAGATTTTTTTATTTATATGTGCATTTTTCTGCAATAGTTATCTCAATCTACTATTGTACATCCTTAATAGTAGAAAAAATTACTATATGCACATTTAATATTGGATGTGTATTTAAGAACCATCCTTAGGCCGGACCAGTGTGGCTCAGTGGTTGAGCGTCAACCTATGATCCAGAAGATCGGGGTTAGATTCCAGACAAGGGTACGTGCCCCAGGTTGTGGGCTCTATCCCCAGTAAGGGGCATGCATGAGGCAGCCAATTAATGATTCCCTCTCATCATTGATATCTCTTTCTCCCTCCCCCTTCCTCTCTGAAATCAATAAAAAATATTTAAAACAAAAGAACCACACCTATGATGTAATATAACAAACCTATTATACAATGATGTTAAATTATATATAAACTAAATACTTTAATATTGCATTTTATTTCTTGATAGTACAATTAATCTACTCTCAGTATTAAAACGTTACTAATCTTTTTAGAGGTCGCAGTGTAAATGTGTAAATGTGTTTCATTATTGCACAGAATCTTAGTTCAAAACTGCAATATATTTCAAGGTGTCTCAGTTATATATTGCTGAATAACAAACCACTCCAAAATTATTGTCTATAAACTATTTTGTTCTCTTTCACAATTCTTTCCATTGATTGGGACTCAGCTAAATGCTTCTTCACTTAAATGTCACACGTTAACACAAATCTTACATAAAAGCTATTATACACAACCTTGATTTAATAGTGTTTTAGGGAAAATTAAAGAAAATACACTCTTAACCATAGCCATACAATGCAATGTGGAGGAAGGAGAAAAAGTTCCAGCACTGAATTATATTATCACTCTCCATTTCATTTTAGATCAAGCATACCTTCTACTCAAACTGTGAAAAGCATTTAATAAAGCAATTGCTTTTTATTCCCTACATTCCATCCCCACATTATTGGAATAATAATGGGAAAAAAAGATCATTGTAAATAAAGTTTCCCCAGAATTTTCCCAGAATTGCAATAGAAGTTGCTTTCTGGGAAGTAGTAAACTGGTAAATTCTATGTGTAATATATTATAAAATCAGGCCAGTATAAAAATAACTCAAATCATTTGACAAAGGAAACAAGAGCACACAATGGAGGCAAGACAGTCTCTTCAATAGTGGTGTTGGGAAAATTGAACAGATACACACACAAAAATGAAACTAGACCACCAATTTACACCAGACATGAAAATAAACTCAAAATGGATAAAGGATTCAAACATAAGATGGGAAATCATAAAAATCTTAGAAGAATTTGTAGGCAGCAAAATATCAGATGTATATACTAGCAATATCTTTATCAATACAGCTTCTAGGACAATGGAAACTAAGAAGAAAAAAACAAAAGGGACTACATTAAAATAAAAAACTTCTTCACAGCAAAAGAAACCATCAACAAAACAACAAAAGAGCCCACTGCATGGGAGGACATATTTGCCAATGTTATCTCTGATAAGGGCTTAATCTCCAAAATTTATAGGGAACTCATACCACTTAACAAAAGGAAAGAGAAACAATCCAATAAAAAAAAAATGGGCAAAGGACCTAAAGAGACACTTTTTGAAAGAGGACATGCAGAAGGCCAAGAGACATATGAAAATAAACTCAAAGTCACTAATCATCTGAGAGATGCAAATCAAAATGACAATGAGGTATCATCTCACACCTGTCATACTGGTTATCATCAACAAATCAAGAAATGACAAGTGCTGGCAAGGATGTGGATAAAAGGGAACCACATGCACGGCTGGTGGGAATGCACACTAGAATAGTCAGTATAGAAATGATATGGAGTTTCCTCAAAAAATTAAAAAAGGAACTTCCATTTGACCTGGTAATCCCACTTCTAGGAATATATCCCAAGAAAAAAGAAACACCAGTCAGGAGTTAGCACGATGGTAGCCAGCAGGACAGCAGCAGTAAGGAAGAGAGTGTGAGAGAGTGAGCGAGTGAAAGGGGAGTATGTGGACACATGGTGTGTGTGTGTGTTGTGTGTGTGTGTGTGTGTGTGTGTGTGTGTGTGTGCACGTGCCTGCACGCACGTGCATGCGCAAGGGACAGTTAGAACCTGCAAGACTTTCCAGGGCTGTCAGACCAGGCTCTTATAGATGGGGAGACCCTGCTACTGCTGCAAGCACTCCCCAGTGGCAGTGCTGGCACAGAAACCATATCATCTTAAAGGGAAGAGCTACTGTGAGTAGAAGCCCAGACTTAACACCACCCAGATTGGCCTCAAGGAAAGCTGAGACCCTACAACCACTCTGGACAAAGACCTGCTACCACAGCTACAGACCCACAGACACTGAGACTCAAGCCACCCCAGCCTCAGGCTCCTGTGAGTCCCAAAGAGCATTTCCCTCCCACCTACCTGCCTTAGAGGCCGAGGTTCCATGAATCCCAAGCAATCCCTGACTGTAGCTGCACACAGCTCCCACAGGCTGTGCCTCCCAAGCATCCCAGCTGGCCCCTGACTCTCTGCATGCACAGCTCCCACCAGCCACATCTCTCAGGCATCAGAGCCATCCCTGACTGTTGGTGTGTGGGGCTCCTGCTGGCTATGCCTCCCAGGCACCCATGATGGCCCCTAACTGTCAGTGCATATGGTTCCTGCTGACTGCAGTGGCCGCACATCTCCTAGTCCCCTGAACTAGCTCCTGATTGTCAGGGTGCACTACACTCCCACCAAGACCATAGACACAGCTCAGGCCCTGTACAACTTGGCAACTGAATCCTTCACTGACAGCAAAAATGGGGAGACCAAAAAGCAACCCCCAAAGGAAAGAAATGGGGAAATCAACCAAAAAAGGTAACTAAATGAAACAAAGACATGCAATATGTCAGAAACATAATTCAGAATTGTGGGAACCTCTTTCCATGTCCTGCGTGGTTCAGGGTTCTTGGTTCAGGGTTCAGGTTCTGAAGGAGGCCGCACACAAATGAAATGAGAGACTAGAAAACATTAATTTGGCGATATTGGGGGGCCAGGCGGGAACCTTCCTCTAGTGGGAAGGTCTGCCACTTGCTCTGGCCTTTTTCTCTCTTTTATTAAGGCTTTGGGACACACCCCTAGCCAGGAAATAACAAAAACAGAAATTAACATGAAACAAACAGGTAGAGGCTGCTTCAGCTAACGATGTTTTCATCTAAACAGTGAGTAATTAGCTCTGACCTTTCAGAGCAGTTAAGGTTGACCAGCCTTCTGGCCTCCTGTTTACATCCATTTAGTGAGAACAATGTTTGGTTTCTGACACAGAATAATGGTCAGACAGTTCATAAACTGGATGGACGAGGAAATCACCTATCTATGTAAGAATCAAGAACTCAAAAGTGATATAGCTACAATAAAACACATGATGGAAGGTTTCAACAGTAGACTAAGAGAAGTGGAGGACCGAATTAGTGACCTATAAGATAGGGTAGAGAAACAAACCCAATCTAAACAGAAACTGTAGAAAAAAAAATTAGAAAGCAGGAGGATAGCCCAGGGAGCTTTGGGACAACAAGAAACTAAGTAATATACATACAATAGGGGTTCAGTAGGACAAGAAGAGCAGCAAGGATTAGAGACCCTATATAAAGAAATAATGACAGAAAATTTCCCTGAAATGGGGAAGAAAAAAGTCACACAAGCACACAGAGTCCCAAACAAGTTGAAACCCAAAAGACCAACCCCAAGACACATCATAATTACAATTGCAAACATTATCGATAAAGAGAGAATCTTAAAGGCTACAAGAGAGAGAAAGAGAGTTACCTACAAAGGATCTCGCATTAGATTATCAAATGATTTCTAAACAGAAACATATCAGACCAGAAGGGAATATAATAAAGTATACAAAGTAATGCAAAGCAAGGGACTGAATCCAAGAATACTATATCCAGCAAGGCTATCATTCAAAATTAAAGGGAAAATCAGGAGCTTCACAGACAAAAAGAGGTTAAAGGAATTTATCAATACAAAACCAGCAATGCAAGAAACAATAAAGAGACTATTGTAAAAAGGGAAGGGGGAAAGGAAAAAAAAAGAAATGCAGGCACAAAAAATAAAAATGGTTAAAAACAAATACTTATCTATAATAACTTTAAACACCAATGGCCTAAATACTCCAATCAAAAGACATCAAGTGGGTGAATGGATAAGAAAACATGAACCATATATATATATATTGTCCATAAGAGACCCACCTCAGAACAAGAATCTCACTCAGACTAAAAGTAAAGGGATGAAAAAGTATATTTCAGGCACGTGAAAATGAAAAAAAAAAAGCTGAAGAAGAAATACTTATATCTGACAAAATAGACCTCAAAGTGTAGGCCATAACAAGAGATAAGGAAGGCCACTTCATAATACTAAAGGGATCGATACAACAAGAGGATATAATTCTGGTAAACATATATACACCCAATACATGAGCACCTAAATACATTAAAAAAAATTTCTGAAAGATATCAAGGGAGAGATTGACAGCAGTACAATCATAGTAGGGGACTTTAATACCCCACTAACATCACTGGATAAATCCTCTAAACAAAAAAAATCAGCAAAGAAACAGCAATCCTAAATGACTCATCAGACCAGATGGACTTAATTGACATCTTCAGAACATTTCACCCCAAAACTACAGAATATACATTCTTCTCAAGTGTATATGGGACATTTTCAAAGACAGACCACATATTGGACACAGGCAAAATTTCTCCAAATTCAAGAAGGTTGAAATCATATCAAGCATCTTCTCAGACCACAATGGCATAATATTAGAAGTAAACTATAATAAACAGAATAAAAAAATTCAAACACTTGGAGGCTGAATATTATGCTATTAACCAATGACTGAGTTACCAAAGAGATGAAAGAGGAAATTAAAAACATCCTAGAAGTGAATGAAAAAGAAAACACAACAATTCAAAACCTATGGAACACAGTGAAAGTAGTACTGAGGGGGAAGTTCATCAGTCTACAGGCCCACCTCAAAAAATAAGACAAAATGGTAATAAATTATCTTAACTCTAGGACTTAAAGAATTAGAAAGAGAGCAACAAGAAAATCCCAGAGTAAGCAGAATGAAGGAAGAAATAAAGATCAGAGCAGAAATAAGTGACATAGAAACCAGAAAATCAATACAAAAGATCAATGAAACCAAGAGCTGGTTCTTTGAAAGGATAAACAAGATTAATGAAACTCTAAGCAGCCTCCCAAAAAGCAAAGAGAGAAGATCCAAATAAAAAAAATCAGAACTGTAAGAGGAAAAATAACAACAGACCCCACAGAAATATAAAGTATTGTAAAACAAAACAAACAAAAAAACACTATGAACAACTCTATTCCAACAAACTAAAAAACCTAGAAGAAATGAACATATTCCTAGAAAAATATGACCTTCCAAAACTCAACCAAGAAGAATAAAAAAATCTCAACAGGCCAACAACTAAGGAGAAAATTGAAGCAGCCATCAAAAAACTTCCAGCAAACAAAAGCCCAGGGCCAGACAGCTTCACATGAGAGTTTTACCAAACATTCAAGGAAGAACTAAAACCTATCCTTCTCAGACTATTCCAAAAAATTCAAGAGGAAGGAACACTTCCAAGCTGTTTCTATGAAGCCAGCATCACCCTAATCCCAAAACCAGATAAGGACACTACAAAGAAAGAGAATTACAGGCCAATATCCTTCAGGAACATCGATGCTAAAATCCTCAATAAAATTCTAGCAAATCGGATCCAGCATTACATTAGAAAGATCATGCACCATGACCACGTGGGATTTATTCCAGGGATGCAAGGCTGGTACAATATTCACAAATCAAATTGAGAGACAAAAATCACATACTCAATCAATCAATGCATAAAAGGCATTTGAAAAAATCCAACACCCTTTCCTGATAAAATCTCTCAGCAAAGTGGGAATTGAGAGATTCTACCTCAACATAATAAAAGCCTTATATGACAAACTTACAGCCAACATCATACTCAATGTATAACAACTAAAATCAGTTCCCCTAAGAACAGGAACAAGACAGCAATGCCCACTTTCACCACTCCTGTTCAATATAGTACTGGAGGTATTAGCCATTGCAATTAGACAAGAATAAGAAATAAAAGGCATCCAAATGGGAAAGAAGTGAAATTGTCATTACTTGCAGATGACATGATATTGTACGAAGAAAACTTTAAAGACCCAATCAAAAAACTAGTAGAATTAATTAATGTATTTGGCAATGTAGTGGAATACAAAATTAACACCCAGAAATTTATGGCTTTTTTATACATCAACTAGAGGACTGGTGCATGAAATTCAAGCATGGGTAGGGTCGCTGGACGGTGATCAGGGATGATCTGTGGAGCAACCAGTGGTGGGATTGAGGCCCCTGCTTGCACTAGCCTGCTCACTGGACCTGTCCCCTGACACTGACACTGATCGCCTACCTATGCAGGGTGACCGACAGGGCTATCCGGAGCCCCTCCTTGCATCCACTTCGGCTAGCCTGGTACTGCCCACTCACCAGCCCTACCCCAGCCACTGCTGCTGGTTAGGGCCTATGGGCTGGGGGCAGCTCCTGCATTGAGCATCTACCCCATGGTGGCCAATGTGCATCATAGCAACTGGTCATTCCGCCGGTTGTTCTGCCATTAGGTCAATTTGCATATTAGGATTTTATTATAAAGGATAATGAACTCATAGGAAGATAAACTAAAAAATCCCGTTTACCATTGCAACAAAAAATTAAGATACCTAGGAATAAATTTAACCAAGGAAATACTTGGAAAATTACAGGACCATGAATAAAAGAGATAGAGAAAGACATAAACAAATGGAAGAATATTCCGTGTTCATGGATTGATAGAATCAACATCATTAAAATGTCCATACTACCCAAGGCAATCTATAGGTTCAGTGAAATCTCCATTAAAATACCAATGGCATACTTCAAAGACCTAGAACAAACTCTCCAAAAATTCATTTGGAATATAAAAGAAGACCCCGAATAGCTGCAGCAACCTTGAGAAAGAAGAACCTTGAGAAACTTGGAGGGATCACAATACCAGATATCAAGCTATACTACAAAGCCATTGTCCTCAAAACTGCCTGGTACTGGCACAAGAACAGACATATAGACCAATGGAAGATAACATAGAACCCAGAAATTGACATAAGCCATTATGTTCACTTAATATTTGACAAAGGAGCCCTGGCAGGTTTGGCTCAGTGGATAGAGTGTTGGCCTGCAAACTGAAGGGTCCCAGGTTCAATTTCTATCAGGGACATGTACCTTGGTTGTGAGCACATCCCCAGTAGGGGGAGTGCAGGAGGCAGCTGGTCAATGTTTCTCTCTCATCGATGTTTTTAGCTCTCTATTCCTCTCTGTAAAAAATCAATAAAATATATTTAAGAAAAAAATATATATTTGACAAGTGAGGCAAGAGTATGCAATGAAAGCAAGACAGTTTCTTCAATAAATGATGTTGGGAAAATTGGTCAGATACATGCAAAAAAAAATGACACTAGACCACCAACTTACACAGACACAGAAACAAACTCAAAATGGATACAGTACTTACACATAAGATGGGAAACCATAAAAATTTTAGTAGAATTCATAGGCAGAAAAATAGCAGGCATTTGTTGTAGCAATTATTACTGACACAATTCTTAGGGCAATGGAAACTAAGGAGAAAATAAACAAATGGGACTACATCAAAATAAAAACTTCTGCACAGCCAAAGAAGTCAACAAAACAACAAGAAAGTCCATTGTATGGGAGAACGTATTTGCCAATGTTATCTCTGATAAGGTTTTAATTTCCAAAATTTATAGGGAACTCATACAACTTAACAAAAGGAAGATAAACAATCCAATCAAAAAATGGGCGAAGGACATAAATAGACCCTTTTTGAAAGAGGACATCAGACGGCCAAGAGACATATGAAAACATGCTCAAAGTCACTAATTATCTGAGCGATACAAATCTAAACAACAGTGAGGTACCATCTCACACCTGTCAGAATGGCTATCATCAACAAATCAACAAATGACAAGTGGAAGACGAGGATTCAGAGAAAAAGGAACCGTTGTGCACTGCTGGTGGGAATGCAGACTGGTGCAGCCACTGTGGAGAACAGTATGGAGTTTCCTCAAAAAATTAAAAATGGAACTCCCATTTGACCCAGTAATCCCACTTCTAGGAATACATCCCAAGAAAACAGAAACGCCAATCAGAAAGGATATATGCACCTCTATGTTCATAGCAGCACAATTTACAATAGCTAAGATTTGGAAATAACCTAAGTGCCCATCAGCAGATGAGTGGATTATAAAATATTGGAATATCTACACAATGGAATGCTAGGCTGTGGTAAAAAAGAAGGAATTCTTACCATTTGCAACAGCCTGGATAGACCTGGAGAACATTATGCTAAGTGAAATAAGCCAGTTGGAGAAAGATAAATATTACAGGATCTTACTCATTTGTAGAAGATAATGAACAACATAAACTGCTGAACAAAAATAGATCCAGAGACTCAGAAACATCAAGCAAACTGTCCAACCTCAGAGGGAAGGTAGGATATGGGGAGCAGGGTAAGAAATCAACCAAAGGAGTTATATGCATGCATATAAGCATAACCCATGGACACAGCCAGTAGGGGATGAAGGCATGTGCTGGGAGATGGGAACGGCTGGGGAGATGGTATTGGTGGAAAAGGAGGCATACGTAATGAAAACAATGAAGAATTTTTAAAAATAACTCAATTGAGATATAGGCAAGCAATGAGTAGTAAATATAATTAACTACACTGTTAAATCAAGAAAATAGGGTACAATTTTAGGCCACATGGGGATAGTTGGAGAAAATCAGCTTTATCATGAATGATTATAACTACCATAATTAGGCATGAATTGCAGGACTTCTTATAAATGTTATATATTTTATATTGTTTTAGAAAGAAAATAAGGTGTAAGAACTTTAGAAAAAAGGGGGACACAAATATGCCAGGAGTCATTTTGAGTGGCAATCCCTACATGGAAATTATAAAACTTAAAGAAAAAAAGCATCAGGAAACCTAATGAATACAAACCTATGTCAACTCACCAGTGTTAACCTAAAAATAAAAGGTCAACGTGAGAAACAAAAAGCATTTATTTGATATTTAAAGGCTATTCTGGAAGTACTGATGGATTCAGGAAGAAACTTCATGTTCTTAGTAGGAGTTTATGGCAAGGGATATTTGAGAAAGTAATAGGAACTAATGTATGGATAGAAGCAAGGGATTGTTATAGGTGCAGACAGACTAACATAGTGATGCTAATTCTAAAGAATTCCTTCAATTTTCAGTCAGGAGTCATTACATCAGCTTTCCTTGCTGTTTTTGTAAAGAGTTGTTTGGAATATAATGGTCCTTAAGGCCCAGTGCAGAGGTTATTTTGCAAATTTTAATATCCCAAAGGTTTGAGAGTAAGACCTGCAAGGCAGTTTCAGCGGGGTGGCAGCTCTGACTCCATTTTAAAGTGGCTCCGTTTTTACACCAGTAATGACTTCTAATTCTCTAATCCTGAATATCCAATGCTCAATCTCTGGTTATGCTGCGCCTGTTACTCTGATATTAAATGAAAGTGCAAGTCCAAACAGAGAATGTTAAGAAGCACAAGAGCCTACGGGGCCAAAGCTGAAATTTATCTTCCACTGATGGGCATTATATTCCAAGAGAAAATAATGAATCTGTCTCAGAGAAATGGAATGGAATGCTAGGTACTGTTTTGCTTTTGAGCAGCCCATCCTATATAGTAAAGAGCTAATATACTAATTAGACCGGATGGTGGAATGACCATCCTGACAACCTTACAGATGACCTTCTGGATGAAGCTGGGGCTGCGGCTGAAATGGCTGGGGGCTGTGAGGGCTGAGCCCCTTGCACAGATTTCATGCATCAGGCCTCTAGTAAAGAGATAAATCCAGATAAATGGAGGAGCTACATCATATTATATCGGTATCTAACTCAGGGGTGGGGGACCATTTTTCTGCCAACAGCCATTTGGATATTTATAACATCATTCTTGGGCCATACAAAATTATCAACTTAAAAATAAGCTTTCTGTATTTGGTCAAACATTTAATTAACTCATCCCTTCTTGCCTTGGCAGGGCCAGACCAACTGATTTAGGGGGCCTTATATGGCCTGTGGGCTGGACTTTTCCCACACCTGATAAACCCTTAACAATTAGACCAAAATTGGGGGATGAGATTCATGCTCCCTCCATTTGTCTGCAAATAGGCTTTCCAGTATACAGTATATGTACTGTAAAATGTTCCACAGGTGTTCACTGTGTGAATGAATACACAAATTAACGTGTACACTTATTTTATATAAATTCGATAGGTGACAGTCTACCAGAAAATTCTCTGGAGATCACTTACACAAGCTTACACACAAATTCTAAAAAGCAAAGTATTTAATTCTTTATTGGTGGCTACTAATTAACTGCATATTCATGGAGAATTTCCCACTCACAAGTAGATCTTCATCATCTTGCAAATTGACCCGTGATTTTCCGTGCAAGCGATATCATTCCAGCCCCACGAGCTTCCTAAACGTTTATTCAGTATAACACAATTCTCTGAAGGATAACTGGGTTCGCCTGGATGCCAGAATCTGAAAGGGAAAAATGTGGATGTGTCTTCAAATAAAGAGAAGGATTAAAGACAGTGAGGTAGGAGGCTGCGGTTAAACTGTGCAGAAGTCAAAGCAGATGTGCCCAATCATTTATTTTCCACTTATTAGGAAGTTCATTTTTCTCCATCTGTGTCTTTGGCATTTCCCTTGAAAACTGTGCCAGCACACCATACAGCATGCTGTCATTTTATTGCATGAAACACCTTCCCAGCAGATATCCCAGAGGCCCTTCTATTTGTCTATAACCTGTTCTAGGGGCCTGTCAACCATAGGCTTCCTTAAGTTATGACATTTTTACCCTGGTCCCAAGTCTTAATGTAGTTTGTTCCTTTTTTTTTTTTAATAGACTGTTCTGGAGTCTAAAGAAATAGTTAAAATCTATTAATCTGCTCTGATGCTTGTTATTTTGGACATGTTATTTAATTTCTATATTTACAAATCTAAAATATAAAGAATAGAGTAAGATCCCAATATATTTCATGCAATTGACATAAGATCAAAAATAGCAATGTGCTGCCCTGGCCACTCTGGCTCAGTGCAGGGCTAAGTGTGTGGGGGAGGCAACCAATACATGTCTCTCACATTAATGTTTCTCTCTCACTGTCTTGCCCCCTCCTTTCCACTCTCGCTAAAAATTAATGGAAAATATCCCCCGTTGAGCATTAACAAAAATATAAAAATAAGTTTTAAAAAGTAGTAATGTACTAAAGTACTTAAGAGTTTTAAAAGACCTATACAAATATGGGATATTATAAAACTATCAGAATCTCATTCGTTTGCTTTATGACAGATAATAAATATTAACAATTGGTAATGATTTTAATTAACATGACTATGTATTTATTTAGAGATACAAATGTGTGGTCAAAAACACAGATTTTGACCCAACTGTTGTGACTCAGCAGTTGAACATCGACCCATGAACCAGGGTAACAGTTTAATTCCCGGGGCACGTGCCTGGGTTATGGGCTCAGTTGCTATTGGGGGTATGCGGGAGTCAGCCGACCGCTGATTCTCTCTCATCATTGATATTTCTGTCCCTCTCTCCTTCTCCCTTCCTCTCTCAGAAATTAATGAAAACATATTGAAGCAGGGAGGTGGGATTTAAAAATAAAACATACACGCCAAAACTGGTTTGGCTCAGTGGATAGAGTGTTGGCCTGCGGACTGAAAGGTCCCAGGTTCAATTCCGGTCAAGGGCAAGTATCCTGGTGGTGGGCATATCCCCAGTAGGGGGTGTGCAGGAGGCGGCTGATCGATGTCTCTCTCTCATCGATGTTACTAACTCTATCTCTCTCCCCTCCTCTCTGTAAAAAAAATTAATAAAAAATATATTAAAAAATAATAAAATAAAAGTAAAACATACAAATGCTGGCGTCATATAAGCCTGGGTTTAAGGACTATTGTCACCAGTGCCAGATAACATATGCTGAGTTATCTAAACTCTCCAAACTCAGTTCCCAGCTCTACAATGAAAAAATAATAATCTGTGCTCCATAGGGTTCTTGTGATGATTCATGAGATAATAAATAAAATTATTTAACTTTGCCAAAAATTACAAGAAGCCTGAGCTATTTTATTTTAAAACCTGGTGCTTTGGACACTCTAAAATGCCTGATGATCCAGTACTCAGGATTCCTTTTTCAAACTCTATACTCACGTGGCACTTGCATTGTATGGAGTCTGATCAACCCATTGCCAGTTTCTGTTCCCCTCTGCGTCTCTCAGCCCTACATAATAAGCTTTCCTTTCATCCAGGTTCTTAATGATAAAATCCTGAGGAAAGAAAAAAAAGGAGTTCTGGCCTTTAGAGCAGTGGTTGGAAAACTGTCTGCGAGCCACATGTGGCTCTTTGGCCCCTTGAGTGTGGCTCTTTCACAAAATACCACAGCCTGGGTGAGTCTATTTTGAAGAAGTGGTGTTAGAAGAAGTTTAAGTTTAAAATATTTGGCTCTCAAAAGAAATTCCAATTGTTGTCTTGGTGACATTTGGCCCTGTTGACTAATGAGTTTGCCGACCACTGCTAGAGTACTCAGGTTGACTTGAGTTCTTTATGGCCTTAGGGAGAGAGAAGAAAAGGAGAGGATCCAGAAGAGCCAGGAGGCCCTGCCCAGGAGGCTAGGCTTCTCTAGCTGGGCAGTACAGGATCATGGACATCCCTTGTGAGCCTGGTGCTTGTCTGCATCCATTCAGGCTGCTACAACACACCACAGACAGAGTCTCTTATAAACAACAGACACATATTTCTCACAGGTCTGGAGGCTGGAATTCCAGATCAGGGTAGGAGCATGATTGGGCAAATCCCTCTGCCTGGGGCATAGCTGGCTCCTTCTGGCTGTGTCCTCACATGATGGACGGTGAGGTAGCTGTTTGGGGTCTCTTTTAATAAGAACACTAACCTGATTTATGAGGGCTCCACCCTAATGACTAAGCACCTCCCCAAACCCCAATTCCTAAAACCATCACCTTTAGGAGTTAGAATTTCAACATGTAAATTTGGAGAGGACACACACATTCAGAACATAACAATGTTCAATATATATGGAAGTGATTTCTATCCATAATCATAATGAATTCTCATTTAGACTCACTCCCACTCTTTTATTCACTAAGAGAAGCTATTCTTCATAGTTATGCATGAGTAGACGTTTTGCATATTAAATACTTTTATTTTAGCAACCTCAAGATTCTTTTACAAATTTTATTCTACTATTTTACGTAATACCACTTCTCTGTTAATAATTTATAGCCCAGCTGATGTGACTGAGTGGTTGAGCATCAATCTATGAACCAGGGGGTCAAGGTTCGATTCCCAGTTGGGGTACAAGCCCAATTTTCAGGCTCAATCCCCAGTGTGGGACATACAGGAGGCAGCCTATAAAGTGATTTTCTCTCTTGATTGATATTTCTATCTCTCTTTCACTCCCCCTTCCTTTCTCTGAAATCAATAAAAATTATATATACACTGAGTGGCCAGATTATTATGATCTCTGAATGCATAATCATCTGGCCACTCAATGTATTTGTATCTCAAATGGGTACCAAAGAATTCTAGACTTTGCTGGAGATCAACCACCTATTTGCCCTGAGCTTTCTAATAGCCAGTGCAAAGGGGAAAACTGAGCAGGTGCACGATTTATAGTATCTTTGATATCAAATAAATGAGGTACTCAAGAGAAGTACACTGAGTGGCCAGATTATTATGCATTCAGTGATCATAATAATCTGGCCACTCAGTATATATTAAAAATAAATATATAATTTATAAAACATTTCCATTTTAAAAGGATAAACTGATATTTCAGGCTGAAATACTTTCATCTCTCTCCACTCAACTCCCACATATTATATTTTAAATGTATTCATTTATTTTGGGGGACTTTAGTTTTATTGAAGCAGAAAGAAATGTGTGAAATATAAAGGCCTAAGTAGCCTTTCCTATTTCATTGAAAACCTTTTAACACAGCACCAATATGCTAACACAATGAAAGCATCCTCCTTAGCCAAGATAGGTGTACAAAACCCAGGCAAGATTGCTTACTTCATTATCTATTAGAACATACCTGCTCTTCCTTGGTGTTGATCACCAGCAGGTGAGCCTTCATTGCTGAGCATTGTTTTTTACTCTCTTTCCAATTTGTTATTTCAGTAGAAATAAAGTAGCAGCTCACATTAAATGGCTTCCAATCCTTTGGGCAGCAGCTCCAATCTTTATATTGACAGAAGACCATGTAGGTACAATATAAGTGTATTATACAATTGAACAATTAATACAAGAGGAACCACATAAAACCAAGTCAGACTTGGAAAGTCAAATACCAAATGATTTCACTTACATGTGAAATCTAAAGAACAAAATAATAAATAAATAAAAGAAACATACTCATAGATATAAAGATCAGACTGGTAGTTCCCAGAAGGGAAAGGAATTGGGGGACCTAGTGAAAAAGATGAAGGGATTAAGTATTATAAATGGGAAGTTATAAAATTATCCTGTGGATATAAAGTACAGCATAAGAAATATGATCAAGTGTCCTATCTAATAAAAGGGTAATATGCAAATTAACCATCGCTCCATCACAAAGATGGCGGCACCCATAGCCACAAGATGGCGGTGCCCAGTCCTTTTAGCCCTGCCAGAGTTCCCCTGTCCCAGGGGTGGGCAACTGAGAGCAGGCAGCATGAGCGGCCTGGCAGAATGCTTGCTTCATCGCTATGGCGACGAGGCAAGTGTTCCACCCCAGCCATGGAGGGCCTCTGGGCAGCGTGGGCACAAAGCAGCCAGGCCCTGCAGAGAGCTACTGACACACAAATTCGTGTGCAGAGCTACTACTATTGTAATAACTATGTATGGTTCTTAGTGGGTACTTGAAATATTGGGGGAATCACTTTATAAAGTATATGATTGACTAACCACTTTGCTGTACACCAGAAACTAATACAAATTGTTAATGAATGTAAACTGTAATTGAAAAATAAAATTATTTTAAAATTAAATAAAAATCAATAAATCTAGACTTATAGAAACAGAGAGTATCATAGTTGCTGCCAGAGGCTGGGTGTGGGAGATAGGGAGATGTTTGTCAAAGGGTACAAACTTTCAGTTCTAAAATGAATAAGTAATTTGGAAGACAGAATAGCAGAAATTACCCAACTGAATACAGAGACAAAATAAGCTGGGGGGAAACAACATAAATAAATAGACTTCCAGTTTTCAGTCGAGCATGTAAGAGGCTTTGTTGGAGGAGGGCATTGACCTGTGAGCTGGACCCAGTCAATCAGAGGCTCCTTACCCCTCCTCTGTCTTTGGGATGTGCATTCCACTTGCCCCTTACTCGCCAGAGGCTGCTCCAAGGACATAGCCTTGAGATAATAATGTGGTACTGACACCCTTCTGAATGGTGTACCGAATCCCATTAAAGGTGCGATATAAACTTAACATTTTGGTGGGGGGAGGGGATGATTTATGAGTATTGGTGCCATTCAAGATAAGTCCAATGAGTGAGTTCTCTTGCTCATTAAAAGTACCATATTATCACCCTAGCTGGTTTTATTCAGTGGCTAAAGTGTTGGTCTGCAGATTGAAGGGTCCTGGGTTCGATTCCAGGGTTGTGCAAGAGGCAACCAATTCACATGTCTCTCTCACATCGATGTTTCTCTCTTTCTGTCTCTCCCCCTCCCTTCCACTCTCTCTCTCTTTAGAAAAAAAAAAAGTACCATCTATCATTTGGAGTGCTCTGTCTTTTTCTTAGAACTTTCCTTGCCCTTCATGTAGGGGGGACAGTTTACAAACTAACAATTGGCAAGCCACTCAGAAGACTGAAAAAATGGGGCTTAGGAAAGAGACCTCCATGGGGGCAATTTCAAGTCTGACATTGACCTCCCTATGGAGAGAGGTAGCCCATATATCAAATGCTAATGGACAGCCACATGAGTATGAGGACACTCTGAAAATACCAGCTAGTTTGAGGTGCTTGTTTGAGGGGAAAGAAGGGAAACAAATACCAGCTGGTTTGATGGCAAAGAAGGGAAACAAACGGCTGGTGCCGTGGGCTGGACTCTACTGTGGGCAGTTAGGCTGGCAACCAATGTCCAGCTAGAGTCTGAAGCTTGAACTAGAAAGTTAGAAGAAAAGCTAAAGTTAGCCCGACCAGTGTGTCTCAGTGGGTTGAGCATCCACCAGTGAGCCAGGAGGTGGCAGTTTGACTCCCAGTCAGGGCACATGCCAAGGTTGTGGGCACAATCCCCAGTGTGGGTTCTGCAGGAGACAGTTAATCAATGCTTCTCTCTCATCATTGATGTTTCTATCTCTCACTCCCTCTCCCTTCCTCTCTAAAAATCAATATATATATTCTTATTTTTTTTAGGAAAAGCTAAAGTTAGAGAAACTCATACAAGTGTCCACTATTCTGTTACCTTCGGGGTTGGAAGACACAGTTGGAGAGCAGAATAATAAATTGGAGAACTTATCATGCTATTTCGTAAAGCTAGGAATGTGTAAACTGTCACAGATTAAGGTCTGAACACTGATTAGGATGTTAAGAAGTAGAATCCCTGGGAAACTGAGGAGACTAAAAAGGAGGATGTCAGGGTGATTGACAGTGAAACAGAGGGGCATGCTGTCCAATCCCTAAAATTTTAAATAGAAATTAGACTTCTGATAATAGAGAAATACACTACAAAATTCCTAGGAGAAATCTTGCGTTCTTTTTTTTTTTAATTCTTTATTGTTTAAAGTATTATATATAGTATTACACATCTCCTTTTTCCCTCATTGACCTCTTTCCGGCCACCACCATCCCCCAGCACATGCCCTCATCCCCCTAGTGTCTAATTGTCCCTGGAAGTTGTAAACCTTATCACATCTTTTAAATGTAAACACCCCAGGAAATAAATAAAATACTGCCCACAGAGACTAAAGGAAAAAAGGGGTGGGAGAGCATTTTAAAACACAGACTGCTATAGAAGAGTTTCCTTACCCAAAATATAGTCTACAACCTTCAAAAGATTACTCATCAAGAGCTTTGCAGATATTGCATTTCTTATAAATGGAAGGTCTATTTCTGCATTCTGGACATCTATCAGCACAATTTTTCCAACAGTTTTGTCACTTGGTATCTCTGTGTCGCCTTTTGGTAATTCTCACAGTATTTCAAAAGTTTTCATTATTATTGTACTAGAAGCTCAATGCACGAAGATTCGTGGCATAATGGGCCTTCTTTTCCCTGGCTGCCAGCACCGCTTTTACTTTGACCGGAACTGCCCTTCTGCCTTCCTCAGAGGCCCAGAGCACCTCCCGGCCACTCAGTGCCCACATATGCAAATTAACCCGCCATCTTTGTTGGGTTAAATTGCATGCTCACTCCCGACTGGCTGCTGGGCATCACAAAGGTACAGTCAATTAGCATGTTACTCTTTTATTAGGTAGGTTTGTTTTGGTGAAGTGTAATCAGTGACCTTTGATGTTACTCTTGTCATTATTTGGGAGCACTGTGAACTGTGCTCATTTAAGAGGGCAAACAATTGATAAATGATGTGCGTATTCTGACTGCTCCACATTTCCCCACTTCCTTTCCTCTTCTCAGGCCCCCTGAGATACAATACTATATAGTAAGTAATAAGACTAATTAATAATCTTACAATAGCGTCTAAGTGTTCAAGGGAAAGAGTCACACATCTCTCACTTTAATGGAAAGCTAGAAGCAGTCACGCTCATTAATGAAGGCATGTCCAAAGCAAAAGACATGCTGGTTTACTGATTATTTTAAGCCTACTACTGGGACCTACGACTCAGAAAAAAAGATTTCCTTGAAAACATTACTGTTCAAAAAGAAGGATCTCTTATGCTTTGAGACAGCATGGAGGGACCTGGAGAGCATTATGCTAAGTGAGATAAGCCAGTCAGAGAAAGACAAGTATCACATGCTGTCACTCATATGTGGAATCTAAGGAACAAAACAAATTGATGAACAAAATAGATCAAGAGACAGAAGCATGGAACAGATTCAGAGGGAAGGCGGGGTAGGGTGGGTGGGAAGAGATTAACCCAAAAGTATTGCTTATATATATATAATTATATGCAAATATGCATAACCCATAGACCCAGACAATAATGTGGTAAAGGCCTGTGGTGGGTGGCAGGGTTGGGCTAGTAGAGGTCAATGGGGGGGGGGGGGGAAGGGATATGTGTACTACTTTCAACAATAAAGATTAAAAATATAATAATAATAATAATAATAATAAGCAATGAATTTGAGCAAAGTAATTAAAAACCTTCTGGAAAGGATTTACCATTCTATATGCCACAAAGAACATTCATGAATCACGAGAAGAAATCAAACAATCAACAATGCCAGGAGTTTTGAAGAAGTTGATTCCAATCCACATTGATGACTTTGAGGGGTTCAAGACTTCCATGGAGGAAGTAGCTGTGGGTGTGGTGAAAATAGCAAGAGAACTAAAATTAGAAGTGGAACATGAAGATGTGACTCAATTGTTGCAATCTTGTGAAACTTTAATAGATGAGTTGCTTCTCATAGATGAGCAGAAAAAGTGGTTTCTTAAAATGGATTCTAGAGAGGAATCCAAGATGGCGGCATAGGTAAACACCTACACTGCTGCCTCGCACAACAATTTCAAAACTACAACTAAAAGACAGAACGGACATCATCCAGAACCACAGGAAAGCTGGTGGAGTGTAAGTTCTACAGCTAGAAGGAAAGAGAGGGGCTCACGGAGACCCAGAGGAGCTGCAAAAAGCCGAGGTACGGAGACGCGCGCGCTGAGAGAGCAGGTGCCGGAGTACCTGGCTGGCTTTCTCTGGCGGGAGGGAAACGGAGACTCCCAACAGCATTGAACCCCTTATTTTACGACACTAAACCCCAGATCCAATGAAACTCATACGGGGGGAGTTTGGACTGTGAAAAGAGAGAGGTACACGGAAATTTAGGAGAGTCGCAGAAGATCAGGTCCGGTCTCGCACGCGGACGGTGCTGCGCGAAGGACAGATTGCTGATTGTGCCACTGGCTTTCGCGAGTGGGCGGGAGACAGACCCTCTGAACTGTGCCACTTCTGACTCCACTAAGCCCCTGTTTCGGGCGAAACCCTGGGGACCTAGACTCGTGTGGTCCTGGTGCGCAGGGGAGCCGGAAAGGCAGCGGTTAGAGGCACTGCGGGCTCAGGCGCACAAGGACCGCTCCAGCCATAACCCAGTCACGTGAGACTCAGGGGCCGTGGAGGGCGGGTCCGACTGGAAGGCAACGCGGTCCCTTAAGCCCTGAGACTCCACCCCTCCTAAACTCAACAGAGGCTTCTTCGGTTTTGCATCTGGTATCATAAGGCTGAATCCAACACAGAAGTTTCCCCGGCATAGTGAAAATGCCAAAACAAGGGAAGGGATCACAAACAAAAGAAATGGAGAAAAAAAAATGACTGGATATAGAGTTCAAAACCACGCTTGTAAGGTTTTTCAAGAATATGCTAGAAAAATTCGATAAATTTAGTGAGACCCAAGAGGAGATGAAAAAGGACCAACTAGCGATACAAAAGAGCCAACTAGAGATGGAAAAGGTCCTACTAAAGATGATAAAGGACCAAATAGAAATTAAACATACACTGACTGAAATAAAAAATATTATACAGAGTCCTAACAGCAGACTAGAGAAAGGCAAGAATCAAGTAAAAAATTTGAAATATAAAGAAGCAGACAACATTCAACTGGAAAAGCAAGAAGAGAAAAGAATCCAAAAATGTGAACATAATGTAAGGAGACTCTGGGACAGCTTTCAGCATACCAACATCAGAATTGTGGGGGTGCCAGAAGAAGAGAGAGAGCAAGATACTGAAAACCTGTTTAAAGAAATAATGACTGAAAACTTCCCACATCTGGTAAAAGAAATAGACTTACAAATCCAGGAAGCACACAGAATCCCAAAGAAAAGGAATCCAAAGAGGACTACACCAAGACACATCATCATTAAAATGCCAAGAGCAAAAGAGAAAGAGAGAATATTAAAAGCAGCAAGAGAAAAACAGTTTATTACCTACAAGGGAGCACCCATACGACTGTCAGCTGATTTCTCAACAGAAACGATGCAGGCCAGATGGGAGTGGCAAGAAATATTCAACATGATGAATAGCAAGAACCTACAACCAGGAATAATCTATCCAGCAAAGCTATCATTCAGAACTGAAGGGCAGATAAAGAGCTTCACAGATAAGAAAAAGCTAAAGGAGTTCATCAACTCCAAACCAGTATTATATGAAATGCTGAAAGGTACTCTTTTAGAAGAGGAAGAAGAAAAAGAAAAAAGCCAAAAAATTATGAACAACGAATACATATCTATCAACAAGTGAATCTAAAAATTAAGTGAATTAAAAATTTGATCAACAGAATAAACTGGTGAATATAATAGAATCAGGAGCACAGAAAGGGAGTGGACTGATAATTCTCAGGGGGGAAGGGGTGAGGGGTGTACAGGGAGAGACTGGACCAAAATCATACACCTATGGATGAGATCAATGGGAGGGAGCTAAGGGCAGAGGGAGGGGTGGGAGCTGGGTGGAGGGGTGCTATGGAGGGGAAAAAAGAGAAACAAATGTAATAATCTGAATAATAAAGATTTAATTTAAAAAAAATGGATTCTACTCCTGTAAAGATGTTGTGAAGATTGTTGAAATGAAAACAAAGGATTTAGAATATTATGTGAATTTAGTTGTTAAAGTTATGGCAGGGTGTGAGAGAATTAACTCCAATAAAGAAAGAAGTCCTACTGTGAGTAAAATGTTATCAAACACATGCTACATAAAAATTGTTTCTGAAAGAGTTGATAGATGTGGCAAACTTCATTCTTACCTTTTTTTTTTTTAATCCTCATCCGATTATATTCTTCCATTGATTTTTAGAGAGAGTGGAAGAAAAAGGGAAAGAGAGAGAAAAATATCGATGTCAGAAAAACACATCAATTGGTTGCCTCCTGCACCCTGATCAAGACCTGGGCCAGGGAGGAGCCTGCAACTGAAGTACTTGCCCTTGACTGGAATCAAACCTGAGCCCCTTCAGTCCACAGGCCAACCCTCTATGCACTGAGCCAAATTGCATAGGGCCATTCTTGTCTTATTTTAAGAAATTGCCAGTCACCCCAATTTTCAGTCACCATGACTTTTGTCAGTCAGCAGCTATCAACATTGAGACAAGACCAGCAAAAATGTAAGACTCACCAGAGGCAAAACTTTTTTTTAGCATTAAACACTTTTTAATGAAGGTGTATATCTTTTTTATATATAATTCTATTGCACACTTAATAGACTAAAGTATAACTTCAATGTGCATGGGGAAACCCAAAAATTATGTGACTCACTTTATTGCAATATTCACTATATTTCAATGCCCTGGAACCAAACCCAAGGGCAAAAGAGACAAATCTCACATGCACAAAAATTTCAAATAAATTATATAGATGCTTGTTATGGACTTAATGGTGTTCCTTCAAAATTCATATGTTAAAGCTATAACTCTCAATATGATTATGCAGCTAGAGTCTTTAAGGAGGAAACTAAGGTTAAATTAGGACATTAATCCATAGGTCCTGGGTCTTACAAGAAGAGAGACAGCAGAAATCAGGCTTTCTCCTCTCTCTCTCTCTCTCTCTCTCTCTCTCTCTCTCTCTCTCACACACACACACACACACACACACACACACACACACACACACAGAATGCCCACAGAAAAGAGGCTATGTGAAGACACAGCAAGAAGGTGCCTGTGTACAAATGAGGAAGAGAAGTCTCACCACAAACCAACTCTTCTAGTATCTTGGACCTCTAGCTCCCACAACTGTGAGAAATTTTCTGTTGTTTAAGCCACCAGTCTGTAATATTTTATTGTGGAAGTCTAAGTAGACTAATACAAACTTCGCTACAAAAGTGGTGGGCTACTATAATAATTACCTAATAATATGAAAGTGGCTTTAACACTGGATGATGGGTAGAGGCTAAAAGAGTTTTGAGGTGCATGTTAGAAAAAGCCTAGATTGCCTTGAAAGGGCTGTTAATAGAAATATGGATATAAAAGATTATTCTGGTGAGGCCTTAGAAAGAAAAGAGCTGTAGAGAAAGCTTCTGTCATCTTGGACAGTACATATATTATAATTAAACTAGGGTCCAGTGCACAAAATTCGTGCATGGGCATGGGGGGTGGGACCAGTTGCCTCCTGTAGAGAGGATCAAGCCACAACCTAGGTAGGTACCTTGACTGAGAATCAAACCCACAACCTTTTGGTGTATGGGATAATGCACCAATCAACTGAGCCACCTGTTCAGGGTGGAAAGGCTATTCTTGTTCAAGAATGGCAAAGAGCCCAGCAGGCGTGGCTCAGTGGTTGAGCATCGACCTATGAGCCAGGAGATCACAGCTAATTCTCAAACAGGGCACATGTCAGCTCAATCCCTAATGCGGGGTGTGCAGGAGGCAGCAGATCAATGATTCTCTCTCATTTCTATCTCTCTCTCTCCCTTCCTCTCTGAAATCAATAAAAATATATTTTTTTAAAAGAATGGCAAAGAATTTACTGAATTGTGTTCTAATATTTTTGGGGAAGTAAAATTTGTAAGTGAAAAGCTTGGATATTTAGCTGAGGAGATATCTAAACAAAGTGTTAAAGATACAACCTGATTTAGCCTTACTGTTTATAGTAAAATGCAAGATGAAAGAGATGAATTGGAAAAAGTGTTATGCAAAAAAACTTGAAGATCTGGAAAATTCTTACTTTATCTATATTGTAAAAGATGAGAAAGCATGTTCTGAAGAGAACAGCAAGGATGTAGCTAGACATTTACTCATAAAGAAATTCATGAGAGATCAACCAATGGACACAGACATCAAGGGTTGAGGGCATGAGTGGGAGGAGGTGGGCAATGGGGTGAGATAAGGACACATATGTAATTCCTTAATCAATAAAGAAAGAAAAATGTAAAAAACAAAAAACAACAACAACAAAAAACACATATTGCCAATGGATTAAATCAGCCATTTCAGCTGAAGTAAGGAATTGAAATAAGATTATATCAGCAAAAATATTGCCAGCTGGTGAGGATGTGAAGAAAAAGGAACTCTCATGCACTGCTGGTGGGAATGCAGACTGGTGCAGCCACTGTGGAGAACAGTATGGAGTGTCCTCAAATAATTAAAAATGGAACTCCCATTTGACCCAGTAATCCCACTTTTAGGAATGCATCCCAAGAAATCAGAAACACCAATTAGAAAGGCTATATGTACCCCTATGTTCAGAGCAGCACAATTTACAATAGCTAAGATTGGAAACAGCCTAAATGCCTATCATCAGATGAGTGTATTATAAACCTGTGGTACATCTACACAATGGAATACTATGCTGCTCTAAAAAAGAAAGAACTCTTACAATTTGCAACAAGATGGATGGGCCTGGAGAGCATTATCCTAAGCAAAATAAGCCAGTTTGAGAAAGATAAATATCACATAATCTCACTCATTTGTGGAATATAATGAACGACAAAATCTGATGAACAAAAATAGATCCAGAGACATAGAAGCATCAGACTGACTGACCAACCTCAGAGGGAAGGTGGGAGTGGGGTGTTAAGAGATCAACCAAATGACTTATATGCATGCATATAAGCATGATCCATGGACACTGACAGTAGGGGAATGAGGGCATGTGCTGGGAGGTGGGAATAGTAGGTGGGGGAAAGGTCAATGGAGGAAAAGGAAGACAAGTGTAATACTTTAAACAATAAAGGGTTATTTAAAAAAAAAAGAATGCACTAAAACCAGAAAAAATATATATATATTGCCAGCTGGAACTAATGGGGACTGAGAAAATGGGACAGAATGAATAAAGCTATTGGACTTCTGTTATTCTACAGCATGAGACAATAGAGCTACTGACTTTAAACGTGTTATATTTCAAGAAAAGGGAAGAATGACCCAAGGATGATTCAGAGATCATCAAGATTGCCACTCCAACCCACAGGCCAAGGGAGCAAGGCAATTTCCTCCTTGGTTTTGGTAAGTGAGGCAACCTTCTCAGTTTCAGTGGGCCAGAATACCACTGCCCAGTGCCTCCGGGGCAAGGCATCCCCACAGATCCACAGGACAGAGCCACCATGTAGGACCATGCGGTTGACATTGTCAGTCAAGTTGGCCCAAGCATCAAACCAAAGAAGATTATTCTCACACCTTAAGATACAATGATATTTGTCTTTCTCTGTCTGACTTATTTCACTTAGCATAACATGCTGTTGAAAATGGTAAGATTTCATTATTTTTATGGCCTATATACAATTCCATTCTATACATGAACCACAACTTTATCCACTTGTCTATTGATGAGCATATGGATTGCTTTTACATCTTGGCTATTGTAAATAATGCTGCAATGAACATAGTGGTGCATATATGGTACCACTTACATGTGTGGACTCTAAACAAAACATGACAAATGCCAGAGGAGAAGGGGCTTGTGGGGTGGAGGGGGGGAGCGGGCAGTGAAATAGGTAAAGGGATTAAGAAATACAAATGGGAAGTTACAAAATAGTCCCGTGGATGTAAAGTACAGCATAGGAAATATAGTCAACAATATTGTAATAACTATGTATGGTGTTGGGTGGGTACTTGAAATATTAGGAGGAACATTTTGTAAAGTATATGATTATCTAACCACTATGCTAAACACATAATGTTTAATGTAAACTGTAATCAAAAAATAAAAATTTAAAAAAGATACAATGGCCTTTTTCTTGCTAGGTTTTGAACTTGTTTGAAACACATTTATCCTCTCTTCTTTCTGATTTCTCCATTTTGGAAAGGGAATGTATATTCTTTGGCTGTGCCATTGAATTTTGGAAGCACATAAATCATCTGGTTTTATAGATTCACAATTGGAGAAGAATTTTGTCTCGGGATTAATCATACTTTGAATCTCACCTATACCTGGTTTAGATAACGCTCAAATGAGACTTTGGACTTTGAATTGATACTGGATGGGTTAAAATGTTGGGGCCTGTTGGGACAGAGTGAATGTATTTCTTATGCAAGAAGATATGAATTTTGGGGTAGAATGTTATGGACTAAATATGCTCCCCCAAAATTCACATGTTGAAGTCCTAACCTCCAATGTAGTCAGAACTTTAAGAAGATAATTAAGAATAAATAAGGTCAAATGGTGAAATCTTTATCCAATAGAACTAGTGTTTTTATAAAAAGAAGAGACACTAGATATATAGATAGGTAGATAGATAGATAGATAGATAGATAGATAAGATAGATAGATATTTTTGTTTCTCTCTCTGTCTGTCTCTCTGTATCTCTCTCTCTCTCTCTCTCTCTCTCTCTCTCTCTCTCTCTCTCTCTGAAGTTCTATCTCTTCATGCACAGAGAAGGTGGCCATCTGTAAACCAGAGAGAGAGACTTCAATAGAAACCAACACTGCCAGTATCCTTAGACTCCCAGGCTCTAGAACTGCAAAAAAATAAATGTCGGAGAATCCAAGATGGCGGCATAGGTAAACACCTACACTGCGGCCTCGCACAACAATTTCAAAACTACAACTAAAAGACAGAACGAACATCATCCAGAACCACAGGAAACCTGGCTGAGTGGAAATTCTACAACTAGAAGGAAAGAGAGGGGCTCACAGAGGCCCAAAGGAGCTGTAAAAAGCTGAGGTACGGAGACTTGCGCATGGAGAGAGCGGGTGCCGGAGTACCTGGCTGGCTTTCTCTAGCAGGAGGGAGACGGAGACTCAACGGCATTGAACCCCTTATCCTACGACACTAAACCCCAGATCCAGCCGAAACTCATTCGAGGGGAGTTTGGACTGTGAAGGGGGAGAAGTGAACGGAAATTTAGGGGAGTCGCAAAAGATCAGAAGTCTGGTGGCGCGCACTGCACGCAGAGGACAAACTGCTGATTGTGCTGCTGGCTTTCGGGAGTGGGCGGGAGACAGACCCTCCCAACTGTGCCACTTTTAACTCCACTAAACCCTTCGGGCAAAACCCTGGGGACCCAGACTCATGTGGTCCCAGAGCACAGGGGAACCGTAGGGGCAGCAGTCTAGAGGCACTACAAGAGCACGCTCGGGTGCACACAGGGACCGTTTCAGCAATTACCCAGTCACGTGAGACTCAGGAGCCATGGAGGGTGGGGCCGACTGGAAGGCAAGGCGGTCCCTTAAGCCCTGAGACTTCACCCATCCCAAGCTCAATAGAGAGGCTTTTGCAGTTTTTCAAGTCTGGTATCATAAGGCTGAATCCAACACAGAAGTTCTCCAGGCATAGTGAAAATGCCGAGACAAGGGAAGGGATCACAAACAAAAGAAATGGAGGAAAACAAACAACTGGATATAGAGTTCAAAACCACGCTTATAAGGTTTTTCAAGAATATCCTAGAAAAGTTAGATAAAGTTAGCGAGTCCCAAAAGAAGATGAAAAAGATCCAACTAGAGATGCAAAAGGTCCAACTAGATATGGAAAAGGATCAATTAAACATACACTGACTGAAATAAAAAATATTATACAGAGACCTAACAGCAGACTAGCGGAAAGCAAAAATCAAGACAAAAATTTGAAATATAAAGAATCAGAAAACACTCAACTGGAAAAGCAAGAAGAGAAAAGAATCCAAAAATGTGAACATAATGTAAGGAGCCTCTGGGACAGCCTCAAGCATAACAACATCAGAATTGTGGGGATTCCAGAAGAAGAGAGAGAGCAAGATACTGAAAACCTACTTAAAGAAATAATGACTGAAAACTTCCCACATCTGGTAAAAGAAATAGACTTACAAGTCTAGGAAGCACACAGAACCCCATATAAAAGGAATCCAAAGAGGACTACACCAAGACACATCATCATTAAAATACCAAGAGCAAAAGACAAAGAGAGAATATTAAAAGCAGCAAGAGAAAAACAATTAATTACCTACAAGGGAGCACCCATACGACTATCAGATGATTTCTCAACAGAAACGATGCAGGCCAGATGGGAGTGGCAAAAAAATATTCAACATGATGAATAGCAAGAACCTACAACCAAGATTACTCTATCCAGCAAAGCTATCATTCAGAATTGAAGGGCAGATAAAGAGCTTTGCAGATAAGAAAAAGCTAAAGGAGTTCATCAACTCCAAACCAGTATTATATGAAATGCTGAAAGGTACTCTTTTAGAAGAGGAAGAAGAAAAAGGTAAAAGATAAAAAATTATGAACAACAAATACATATCTATCAACAAGTGAATTAAAAATTTGATCAACAGAGTAAACTGGTGAATATACTAGAATCAGGAGCACAGAAAGGGAAAGGGAAAAAGGGGAGGGGTGTACAGGGAGTGACTGGACAAAAATCATACACCTATGAACTCATCAATGGGGGGGTAAGGGTAGAGGGAGGGGTGGGAGTCGGGTGGAGGGGAGCTATGGAGGGGAAAAAAGAGAGACAAATGTAATAATCTGAATAATAAAGATTTAATTTAAAAAAAATAAATAAAAATAAATGTTTCTTGTTTAAACCATCTAGTTTGTAATACAGGTTTTTCCCACTATTCAAATCTAAAGTGTTTTTATGAAACCTTTTGTAAACTGAAGTGGTATAAACTGAAGAATCAATTATCATTAATTTATGTAGAAAAAATTTCCAGTATTTCCAGACCCCCCCCCAAAAAAAAAATAATCTCTCATAGGTTCTTCTAATACCTTAAGATACATCTTGCTTCAAAACTAGGTGGTGTGTAAAGGCTAGAAGAGTTTCAAGGTGCATTCTAAAAAAATTCTAATTGCCTTCTGGTTGTAGAATTTCCAGTGTTGGTAGAAATATGGGGCCAGGTGGGTACTTGAAATATCAGGGGAACAGGGGGAATCACTCTGTAAAGTACATGATTATCTTACCACTATGTTGTATACCTGAAACTAATACAAAATAATATTGAATGTAAACTGTGCTTGAAAATTTAAAAACAAATATTTAAGACTATTTTCTTGTGTGGCCAATGTATCTCAGTGGTTTACTGTAGACCTGTGAACTAGAGGTCACAATTCAATTCCCAGTCAGGGCACATGCCTGGTGCTGAAGGTTTGATCCCCATGCAGGAAGCAGCCAATGTATAATTTTCTATCATCATTAATGCTTTTATCTCCCTCTCCCTTCTTCTCTGAAATCAATAAAAACCTTTTTTAAAAGACTATTTTCTTGCACAAATATATTAAAGATGTTCATATATGAATTTTATATCCTATATATTTATATACTTAAAGCTTGAAATGATCATGAGACTTAATCTCTTGGTGTGATATACTTGTGAACCTTTTCAGAAATATTGATTGGAGCCAAGACCTGTTTGGCTCAGTGGATGGAGCGTCGGCCTGCAGACTGAAAGGTCCCAGGTTCGATTCCGGTCGGGGGCATGTACCTTAGTTGCGGGCACATCTCCAGTGTGGGGTGTGCAGGAGGCGGCTGATCGATGTCTCTCTCTCATCGATGTTTCTGACTTTCTATCCCTCTCCATTCCTCTCTGTAAAAAAATCAATAAAATATATTAAAAAAAAAGAAAAGAAATATTGATTGGGGATATTTATATAGTAAAGTCAACAACTAAATTATAGATTAATTAATTTTTACCTTTCATGGTCACATTTTCTTTCATACATTCCAATTTTGTGTATGTAACTTCTTTTAGAGCCTTTTTTTCTTTAAGAAGCTGAGAATACTTTTGAAAAAAAACTGAAACAGAGAATGAAATCATTCATTTTCCTGATAGTGTTATGAATTTGCTTATTATTGTTACTTTCTTGAATTCTTTATAAAAACAAAATCTACCAATGCCCAATAGAAAGATCCTAACTATGGGAAAGATTTACTATCACCCATATTAATTTTATACTAATAAAAGCTTAAGTGGTCCTTGTGCCCTCACACAATGCCCTCATGTCATCACAAGATGGCCACCACAAGATGGCCACCATCACGTTGTCACAAGATGGCTGCCACAAGATGGTTGCCACAAGATGGCTGCCACCCTTGCGATGGTTATCAGTAATATCCCAGGGTTCCTTTTTAGTTTTCTTTCTCTTTGATGTCTTGCAATACTTCTCCCCAGTTCTCTTCCCACGTTCAGCCAGGACCAATGAGCCCAGTCCAGACTGCCAAATCACAAAATTATGAGCTAAATAAATAGCTGTTGTTTTCATCTACTATGTTTTAGATTGGTTTATTAAGCAGCCAAAGATAATTGATACAATAATCTTCAGGGGGGAAATTTACCTTCTTTAGAATTGTACACAACACTCTTCGTGATCTGAGCCCCACTTCTTTCTCCAACCTACAACTTCATTTCTCACAGTTTAGTTAGCACCATATGTTCTAACCATTTGTTCTTAGGTTTCCTCACATTTTCCCATGTTCCCTCACATCTCTATACTACCTCCTTCGGGAAGCTCTCTCAGCCTCCATTGCTTTTATCTGTACAACACTGTCATATAATGTTGTAATCACTGTCTCATGTGTCCAGTTACTATCACTTTCTGAACTTCAATGACTATGGCTTGGACTTTGGCACACTGTCTGACATAAAGCAGATAGCCATCATTGCTTATTGAATGACCAAATGAATGAATAAAATATCTACCCAGATATATACTGGTTTTTATTCCTCTTACCAATTTGATAAATTCTTAAAACCTAAGATATGCAGAAATCTACCTATTTGTCAAGTTGTCTTTTAGATCTCGTGTCTTGGGCAGGGCAGAAATAATTAAGGTAAAAATTCAATGGGAAACTCTTTCTGAATATTTCCTCCCATATTCTTGTTCACCTGCTCATCTCAAAATATGTATATGTGCACTCAAAAAGTCCTGGCCTTAGAAACACTAAGGAAATCTAAATTTGTCCTCATACAACTGTCTGGTATGGAGATGGTGCCTTATTTCACGCTACAACACAAACACATGGACACACATATACTCTTAAATTTCTATAGAGTCTATAGAGTGGATTTCATTATTTTTATAGAAAAGTAACTCAATTCAAATTAAAAAGCAGACTTGTAATGGATTCCCAATAATTACACCATCCTTTAGAGAGCACATTTTACCTGATTTCTGGATAAACCCCTTGTTAAATATAAAAATCTAATGGATAACCTCTGTTTGTGTAAGACAGACATTCATTATAGTTTCATTTTGATACTTACTGATAAAAGCGATAAAAAATGAGATTGACAATAATAGCAGAAGTATCAGCAATAAGGGTAAGAGTGCCTTGGGAAAAGCAGGGTTACTTTTATGAAGGCTGGTCTTCTCTCTGGGAGCTAAAGAAGAAAAATTAAATTAGTTTTATCAATAGTAAATTTTGATCATTACTTACTCTTTCTGCTTCTCTTCTTCTCCATTTTCTTGGATGACATACTATTAATAATATATTGGAAATAATATAAAAATGGAAAGGAAATATGTTCATTGCATAAACTTTGGAAACTACACTAAAAGCATAAATCCCTACTACAGAGGACAACTAATGTTAATGTTTGCATATATACTCTTCCAGCAATTTTTAGAGTGTTTATATATACATGCACATTTTCCCATATGATTGACACACTGTATTTACTAATTTTGACCTATTATTTTCTTATATTCTATTTAAATAACATTTTCTAGGAGAAACCAAGATGGAGGCATAGGTAAACACTTGAACTGCTGCCACACACAACAATTTCAAAACTACAACTAAAAGACAGAATGGACACCATCCAGAACCACAGGAAGGCTGGCTGAGTGGAAATTCTACAACTAGAAGGAAAGAGAAAAGCACACTGAGACTCACAGGAGCTGCAGAAGGCAGAGGTACGAAGGTGTGTATGTGTGGAGAGGGCTGGGAACTGAGTATGTGATTGGCTTTCTCAATTGGGAGGGAGACAAAGCTCCCGACTGCTCTGAACTCCAGTTCCTGGCGAGATTCTGGGGATCCAGACTCATACAGGGAGAAACTGGACTGTCTGGCAATGGTTGAAACGCTAGGGCAGCTTTCTCTCAGAGGTGTTGCAGCAATTACCATGAGACACTGAGAACCAGGGGCCTCTTAGGGCAGGGCTGATGAGAAGCCATTGCTCTTTGCTTTGCCCTAGGATCCCACCCCATAAAGTCTTTGCTACTTGCTCTACCCTGAGATTCCACCTCATCCAAGCTGAGTGCAGAGGCTTTGGCATATGAATAGCCTGGTCCTTTGAATTCTAAACTTACCTAACAAACTGCAGCTCAGTCAATGAAACCCAGAACATCCAAAAGAAGGCCCAAGGTCCTCCAACAGCTGCATTTCTTCACAGCTGGGCCTCATTTGGGCACCTCTAAAACCCAAACAAAGGAGAAGAATCTACAGATTTCTCTGTAGCTCCTGTTGGGTGGCCTCAGGCAGAGTCTAAATTAGCACGTCCTTGGAGATCCAAGAGCCAGTGTATCCAGGGGTCAGAGTAGGACCATCCAGATTACAATTCCTCAGATCCATAAAAGACACACTCAGGGGGAAGACTCAGTGAGCACCAAAGCCCCTTTGAAACAAATCTTGTTTCATAAGGTTGTCTTCAGCACAAGTTCTCTCATTGTAGACAAAGCTAATACTCAGAGCCAATTGGCCTGGAGGTCAGTTCCTCCAGTGATACCAACAACAATCAAGGCTTAACTACAAGGCTGTGCACACAGCCCACAAAAGGGTGCACCAAGAGTGTCCACATCAGGTAACTGAGAAGACTGAGCCACTGGACCCTATACAACACCTAGCACACAAAGCCACTCTATCAACTCAGGGAAGCAGCCAAAATGTGGAGACAAAGAAACAGATTACAAATAAAAGAAATAGAGGAAAACAAACGACTGGATATAAAATTCAAAACCATGGTTATAAGATTTTTCAAGATTTTCTAGAAAAGGCCAATAAATTAAGTGAGACCCTCGAGGATTTAAAATAGAAATTAAGCAAACAGTAACTGAAATAAAAAATAATATACAGAGACCCAACAGCTGATTAGAGGATCACAGGAATAAAGTCAAAAATTTGAAATACAAAGAAGCAAAAAACACCCAATCGGAAAAGAAAAAAGAATCCAAAAATATGAAATAATAGGAGCCTCTGGGACAACTTCAAGCATACCAACATCAGAATTTTGGGGGTGCCAGAAGAAGAGAGAGAGAAAGATACTGAAAACTTATTTGAAGAAATAATGACTGAAAACTTCCCACACCTGCTGAAAGAAATAGACTTACAAGTCCAGGAAGCACACAGAACCCCAAACAAAAGAAATCCAAAGAGGACCACACGAAGACACATCAAAAGACAAAGAGAGAATATTAAAAGCAGCAAGAGAAAAACAGTTAATTGCCTACAAGGGAGTACCCATACAATTATCAGCTGATTTCTCAAGAGAAACTATGTAGGCCAGAAAGGAGTGGCAAGAAATATTCAAAGTGATGAATAACAAGAACCTACAACCAAGATTACTCTATCCAGCAAAGCTATCATTCAGAATTGAAGGTCAGATAAAAAGCTTCACAGATAAGAAAAAGCTAAAGGAGTTCATCACCGCCAAACCAGTATTATATGAAATGCTGAAAGGTATTCTTTAAGAAGAGGAAGAAGAAAAATGTAAAGATAAAAATTATGAACAACAAATACATTTCTATCAACAAGGGAATTTAAAATTCAAGTGAATAAAAAATCTGATGAACAGAATAAACTGGTGAATATAATAGAATCTGGGGCATAGTAAGGGAGTGAACTGACAATTCTCAGGGGGAAAAGGGTGAGGGGGTGTGGAAAGAGACTGGTCAAAATCGAATACCTATGGATGAGGACAGTGGCGGGGAGGAGGTAAGGGCAGAGGGGAGGGTGGGACCTGGATGGAAGGGAGCTATGGGGTGGGGGAGGGAGAGGAACAATTGTAATAATCTGAACAATAAAAATGTATTAAATTTAAAATTATTTTTAATTAAAAATAATTATATAGGTTTCAAGCATATAGTTCTATAATACATCATCTCTGTATTGTATTATGTGTTCACCACCTAAAGTCTAGTCTTTTTTCTTTTTTTTAATTTCTTTATTGATTAAGTTATTACTTATATGCATGCATATAAGTCCTTTGGTTGATCTCTCTTCTAGTCCCTTTTCATCACCATTTATCACCTCTTTACCTTCTTCTACCTGCCTCCACCTCACTATACTGTTTTTATATCTATGAGGTTTATTGGTTTTGTTTTGTTTTTGCTTAATCTCATCACTTATTTCACCCAGGCCCTTAATCCCCCTCCCTTCTGACAACTGCCAGTCTATTCTCTGTATCTATGAGTCTGTTTCATTTTGTTTTCAATTTTAACTACTTAAAATAATGCCATAGCAGATACATATTTATAATCATCCCTTATCACATTCATAGGATAAGATCAGTCCTTTTTTTTTTAATATGTTTTATTGATTTTTTCAGAGAGGAAGGAAGAGTGATAGAGAGTTAGAAACATCGATGAGAAACATTGATCAGTTGCCTCCTGCACACCACCTACTGGGGATGTGTCCAAAACCAAGGTACATGCCCTTGACCAGAATTGAACCTGGGACCTTTGAGTCTGCAGGCTGACACTCTATCCACTGAGCCAAACCCGTCAGGGCAGGTCAGTCCTTTTTAGTCACTATTTCATGGTTAAAATTCTTTTCCCCAAGTAATTATATATTTCCAAGTATATTGTGATTTCATTTTTAGAAAAAAATACATACATACATTTATGTATATATGTGTGTGTGCATGAGTGCGTGTGTCCATGTGTGTGTGTGTGTATGTGTGTGTGTGTGTGTGTCTGGGAGGATATACATTAAAAATGTAAGTTATAGTTATTATTAGGTGGTAAGAACAAAATTAAAATTTTTATGTACCTCTAATTTTTTTCTACAATGAACATTTTAACATTTAATAAAGAAATTTCATACATTTTAAGAGTTAAAACAGTTTTCGGAGTATTCTCCATCTCTCCACAGAAGAGTTTTAGAATACATAAGCAATCATGACTGCCCACTTACAGCTTCTTAGACCCTGCATGCGTTTTTCCTCTCTTTTGCTCTGTATATGAGATATCCAGGTGCTACTCAAGTTACATTTTACCTACTCCAAAACTTAGTTGAATCCACCCCGGAGATTCAGAATGCAATGGATTTTCTCATTACTGAGCAATTTCCCTTGAGATATAAGGGACTTTCTTTATACAAATTTCTAGTCTTTTATCTGCAATGATCTTTTGTTCCACTTTAGTCCAGTAATAACAAGGTTTTGTTAATACACCTACAGCACATTTCACCCAAACTCCTCTCCTTTAACTGGTCAAAAAACAAAGTTCATCACTGTATCAGGGCTATGGATAATTTAGTGGGCTTTGTCGTTCCTGACTGCAGTCTTACTGAGCCTTACAAGAGGACAACTTTCTCCCATAATTACTACTTTCCTTAACTCAAGACAATAGTGAACTTCTCACATCTCAGTTTTGTTACAGTACAGATGTGCAATCCTTAATACTTACCTTCAGGCAATGTAATCTTCTGAGAATTCTATATTTCCAAACTGGTCAATCAGAAAACCAGCATCTATTATTATCTATACTTTGTTTACAATATTCTCTCTTTATTCTTCATCTCATCATTAATTCTGAACACCAGAAAATGTTTCTTACCTGCAGAAGGCTCTGACTTGGTGCCTAAGGACGTAGATTCATTTTTGAACCTCACTTCAGCATAAGTGATCTCTGAAGTCATATTGAGAAGAGACCGTTTGCTCTCTTCAAAAAATCCTTGGTATCTCTTCCTTAAAACATCTTGAAATGAAAATCAAACATGATGGTAACTTGTCATACTTCCTATCATGCAACTATATGAAAACAGAAGCTATACATATGCAAATTTCCTGGAGAGAAATCTCTTGAGAACTTAACACCTCAAGACAGAGGCTCATTCTCCAGGACCAGCATAGTGGAAATTATAGTCTTAAAACATATGCTAGTAAAAGTAATAAAAGTAGGATATCAAAAAGTAGAAGAAAGAAATAGGAAGAACAAAAAAAGAGGAACTAAACAATTAAAGAAATCTTTCATGAGAACTGTGAAATCTGAATTCACCAGCAAGAATAAAATTCACGTATTTGAGTGCATCTACATAAACACATAATTATTTGTAGACCAATGAATCTTGGTATATACTCACTTAAGCTGCATTTTTCCTCACTTTTTGTAGCTTACTAAGCAACTTTTGGGGACTACATTCTAAGAAGATCACTGACAAAAATTTACATCAACTTCCCACTTTCAACAGTCATCATCTTCTAATGTATTGAGGAAGTGAAACTGTAGATGGTATGCCTTCTGAATCTTCCCTCAATGCTGTCTGCTTTTCCCTGTTCTTAATTAGCTCCATCATGAATCTCCATTTATTTTGCTATAGTCACATCCAGCAACTTCTGAAAGCAGCTCTCTCTTTTGGGTGTTAAAGGAATAGGCCACCCTTCTCTAATCCATCCTTCTCTATCACTTTAATACCCACAACAGCACAGCAAAAGACTACACAGGTATATACAACTATTTTTTAACAGTTAGGATAATTTAATGAAATCACAATTTAGAAGATAAACCTAGTGCTAAATATGAATTTTTTCCAGAGGCCAAGAGAAAAACTCTCCCGATATTAAATCCTCTGTGTGAAATCTTTCCACAAACCAACTCCCAGCTCACACCTAATTCAGCTTCCCCCAAATAGTCTTCCTTCGAATCCCTCCCATTTAACTCATCCCTCCCCTATAACACACACACACACACACACACACACACACCTGTATATTTATTTCCATATCTAAATATACTGTATATGAGTTCACACTAATACCTCTCATTTTAATCCAACACCAAAAAGTTCAATCCAGTTTTCTCCCTTTCTACAACTCCCTTCTGTGACAGTAAGAAAACTGCTTTCATTATCTTGAACTTCTCCCTTATTTGATCAATCCTCTAGAAATAACCAATCTTCTGTTCTTGTTGCCACTTCCTCCTTAAGAAGCCCTTCTCTCCCTAAATAATGTCAAGAGCAGCAAAATTTCTCACAGAAAGAAATAAACACTTGAGAACAATAATACAATCTACCCCAATCCCTTTGTCTTTGTCATTTGGGTTGCCACGACAGGCTGGTTTAAACAACAAACATTTATTTTACACATTTTTATTGATTGGGAAGTCCAAGATCAAGGTGCCAAAAGATGCAGTATCTGGTGAGACTCTTCCACCATCCCTAGATCAGAGATTGCCATCTTCTCACTGCAAAGTTATTCAGAATTGAAGGTCAAATAAAGAGCTTCACAGACAAGAAAAAACTAAAGGAATTCATCACCACCAAACCAGTATTATATAAAATGCTGAAGGGTATTCTCTAAGAAAAGGAAGAAAAAGGTAAAGATAAAAATTATGAATAACAATAAAGTTACAAAAAGAAATTGTCAGCCTGTTTGAAATTGAATTGACATGGCCCAGAGCAAAGAATATCCTTACATAATATTATCCTACAATATCATTTAATTTTTGATATTTCACAACAACATATTGTACAACCACCCCAAACAAACGTACAAACTAATTCTTTGAATGTTTAGCAGCAATTTAAAAAGAGGACATGAAAGGATTTAATTCCTTTCAGAAGGAATTGAGGCACTGGGAAGGCACTTGAGCATTCTATACTGGCCCTCTTTCTTCATTTGCCAAGAGGGACCCTCTTCTCACAATCCAATGGCCCTCAGCTGTAGCCTGAGCTCTCTATTCATCCTGAGATTGAAGCCTCGAGGTGGCTGGTATAATAAATTTGTCTCTTGCCAAATGGTGTGAGCTGGGCCCTCCCTGGAGAAGGAACCTGAATTCCCCCAGATAAGTGAACAGTCCTGGGGCCCCGCCAGCAGGGGAGGGGATCCCCAAGGCAGGTGCTGGGCGTGGAGGCTACGGGGGCATAGGCTACCATGGAGACAGAACTGAACCTCACAACAACCTGTTTGGCCCCTGAGGATGACTTGTTAGCCAGAGACGGGTAAGATTCCTCAGGGAAGGAACAATCTAAGATAGGCATAGTTGCAGAGGGGCCATCAGGAGAGAACTTGGGGATCAACAGAGGTGGGCACAGACCCTCACGCCCCCACCACCAACCTTGCAGGGGTCTGAACCTTACCCCTTCTGAGGGCGGTCTCCTGTCCCCATGGCTACCTCGCTTCCCATGCTCAGCACAAACCGGGACCCAGGTAACAGACGGAGACTGGGCCCAGCTCAGATCAAGACCCAGAAACATGCCAACAGCAGCTGCCCTATATCTAAATTCAGCCTAGCACCAGGAATGCTCAGTGCCAACTCAATGCAAATACACCTCTCCACAAATATATACAGGGTAATATAAGATTGTTGGTAGAGTAGTAAATTTGACATAAAAGAGTTATCAAGCTTATAGATTAATTTAAATTGGCGAACTGAAATAAGCGAACACCCAAGAAAATTTAAGTGTACCGGACAAAAAGCTGTTTCTAACGTATTAATTAAAATTTCTATTGATAGCTCATCTCATGGTATAATTGTTTAATATGTAATGAACAGAAAACAGGCATATTTGTGTGCAAAAAGTTAAAATTTAAAGTTATCGAGATTGCATTAAAAAAAATTTGTCAAATTCTCCATCAATCAAAAAAAAGGGGGGGGAGTAGGATAATAGCATGTAAGAAAAAAAAATCTGGTAAGTAAATTACATTTAGAAAATTTTCACTTTAGAAAATTAATTTTAATTTGTATTGCTAACAGCAAGACACCCATGAAAAATACACATGGTGTCAAAATAAGCCAAAGGAAAAGCGGATAGGCAAAATTAAAAGGATCCCAAGTCAATTTTATAGAAAAGATTCCTGTATTAACTCTTGGTCGAGAATATGTTTATATTCTTTCAGAAATCAACTCCAAGACCAAGTGGACTCCTGCAACAGAGAGGAACTGACAGGTCTGCGCCAAACACGAAGGCAAGAGGAGAAACAGTCCAGAGAAAGAAGACGCTGACAACGCCTTGCCATGTGAGCAGTTAGCTGCTGAGCATCACTACAGGATGCCCAGGACCAAACCAGCATCGCCACCATCTTTCCAGTAGCCAGATACTATTGATGACATGTACACATAAGGAACTGACATTGAAACTGGGACTCAAAGCTATTGGACATTGAAATTGAGACTCAATCATTTTTCTTTTGCTCTGGTGGGTTTATTTCTAGCCTACAGGGGTAAGATGTTTTTAAAGACAAGAAACAGGGGTTGGAGGGGAGGAAGCAGATGCATAGGCAAAGAAGCAATGAACGGACTGTCGTACTACAGTGGGAAGGCAGGGAAAGTTGGGGAGGAGGGGCCTATAGGAGATCAAGGGAAGGACTTGTATGCATGTGTGTGTAGGCATAGCCAGTGGAGACAGGGCAATGAGGGAAAGCGGGGCAGGGGGGGGAATGGGTAAGGGCATGTACTGGGGGGTGGGGAGGACAATAGGGGGAAAAATAATAAAATAATAAAAAATAAATAAGTAAATAAATATTATGAATAACAAAGTGACAACAAATACATATCTATCAACAAGTAAATCTAAAAATCAAGTGAATAAAAAATCTGAAGAACAGAGTAAACTGGTGAATATAATAGAATCAGGGACATAGAAAGGGAGTGGATTGACAATTCTCTAGTGTGGAGGGTGCTGGAAGATATTAGACAAAAATCTTACACCTATAGAGTAGGACAATGGGGGTTAAGGGCATGGGGTGGGGTGGGAACCGGGTGAAAGGGAGCTATGGGGGAGGGGGAAAGAGGAACAATTGTAATAATCTGGACAATAAAGATTTATTCAAAAAATTTAATAAAACAACAACAATCTGATTTTAAAATGAGCAGAGGACATGACCCCAAGGGGTACATACAGATGGTCAACATCTTTTCACCTTTTTCACCCATCTTCCAACCTTCTCCTATTATATCCTTGATTTAACTTACCCATCTTGCCAATTTAAATGGGTCATAAAGAATGGCAGGAAATTATCATTAATTTAGTCAGATGGTGACTCCAATTTTAGCTGCTATTCCAAATGTGAGATCTAGAGCAAATCAAAGTAATCCTTGGTCCTCAGTATATAGTATTAACATGGTAGATACCTTTTCTTCCATTTAATAAATAATCAAGAAAAATCAGAATCAATTTGCTTTTTCTCCTATCAGAAAAAATAGCATACCTTTACTATTATGCTACATAACTCTACCATTTATGCTCTAGAGAACTTAAACATCTCACCATTTCGCAGGATATCATGCTGGCTCATTCCATAGATGATATGATACAGACACCATGAGGGGAGCAGGACAATCTGGTACCTGAGATGCCTTACTAAGAGTGGTCAAGGTGCTGGTTCTTTAAGTGGTTTCCAACTAGCAGCATCAGCATCACCTGGGGAGTTGTTAGAAATGCAAATTCCTGGGCCCCACCCTAGACCAACTGAATCAGAAATTATGGGGGTGGAGCTCAGAAATCTGTGCTTAAACCAGCCCTCCAGATGATTCTGATGAATAGCTAGGGTATTTAAATATCTCCTCCAGAAGAAAAGTGATAGTACTTGTGCAACACATTTAGAAAACTGCCTTAAAGCACTTTTCTAAGTTTTTGTCTGAACAAAAACTAAAGATGATTATTAAAGTGATACATCCTTTCAAGACATTTTGAAAAGAGTGTTATTTCTGGGAGTTTGATGGATATGCTCCTCTGTACTATACTTAGAGCGGGGTTATGTTATGTTCATAAAAGTGATACTTGCAAGATACATTGAATGGAGTGGTTGTTCACACCTTTAGAGAAGTGGAGTTTTTTAAAATATATTTTATTGATTTTTTTACAGAGAGGAAAGGAGAGGGATAGAGAGTTAGAAACATCAGTCAGCTGCCTCCTGCACACTCCCTACTGGGTATGTGCCAGCAACCAATGTACATGCCCTTGACCAGAATCGAACCTGTGACCCTTGAGTCTGCAGGCCGACACTTTGTCCACTGAGCCAAACTGGCCTGGGTGAGAAGTGTTTATTTTTTTTAATAATACAAATACATAAATATCCCCTCCAAAATAACAAGTTATCATATGTCTCTTTGGGTTTTAAAGGCAACATATTTCACATTTGGATATTCATTAGTTACTAAAAAACTGAAAACATTCCAGGACTTAGTGACATAAAGAGAGGGCTGTCCAGGTGATCCAGGCTGCATGGTAGAGTCTGCAAGTAGCCTGAATAAACCTGTGGAGCTTGAACCCTCTTTGGCAAATCTACCCTGCTTAGAGTCAAAGGCAAAGCCTCGTAGTACAATCCAAAGGAGGCCTCTACAGTTTTTCAGAGCAAGCCATGCCCTTTCAGCAAGTAACCATTCTGTTCTTGAAAAATGCTCTTAGCTTGCTATTGGATTCTCACCAATTCAGAAAACATGAACATGGGACAAGAGGTGAAAATGCAAACTGAGTTAACAATCATGAGCTGAGTCATCTTATCTGAGTGGGAATGTCAATCATGGCTAACAAATTGGATTCAAATGCACATACAGGGGATAAAACAAGGCCTCAGACAAACACGAAGCAAGGAGTTGAAGCTGAGACCTCTGCCTAATTCAGAATTCTTGTAAAACTGTAAATTAAGTGAGAGTGAAACTAGAAAGAGACGGTCCATCAGTATTACCTCTCCTTGGGTTCGAGATTAGAAAAGCCAGTAGGAACATACAAGGAATATTTGTTCCATCAAATAAAAAGGAATTGAATAAATTATCTTTCAGTGTCACCAAAATAGTGATCTAGGACACCACGTTCTCTGTCCCCACAGAAAGATCAACAATTAGACAGCTATCCATGAATAAAAAACAGCTCTAGAACAACTCTGGGGTCCACTTAAAAAACTACAGCAACACAATAAAACAAAAAGCCAAGAACTACCATATATGGGAAGAAGGAAGACAGCTTCATTTAGCCAGCATCATGCCACCCCCAAGTCAGCATTGCTCAGCACCAACAGGGGACCATTCAGCTAGAAAGTGTTCCTTTACCAGTCAGTCATAAATCTGGAAGAGGTGACTGCTTCCCCAAATACTCAGACAGCTGTGCTCTAACTACAGGAATAATACAGGGCCAGGGAAACATTTAAAGGAATACACCACTGGCTGCTCGGAAAAGCCCTCTTTGCATTGTTCCTGTGGCTCCCTCTTTGCTCACTGTAGCCACTCTGGAGCTTCTTCGCCAGAGTCCTCCAACTCTCGCTTTTTTTAAGAAAATCTGCTGCATCAATCACTGGTGTGTCCCACATGTCAGACAAAAATAAATAAAGTAATAAAGGAATACAGCAAACCTCCAATAACTGGACACCAGCTCCAAGGTCACCCCAAGGTCTTAAAGGAGAAGGAAGTTGAAGAGGCTGAAAATGGAAGAGATACACCTGCGAATGGGAACGTTAATGAGGAAAATGGGGAGCAGGAGGCTGACGATGAGGTAAACGAAGAAGAGGAAGAAGGAGGGGAGAAGTGGAGGAGAAAGAAGATAATGGTGAGGAAGAGGATGAAGATGAAGATGAGGAGGCTGAGGCAGCTGAAGATGAGGAGGAAGAAGAGGAGGATGTTGACACCAAGAAGCAGAAGACCAAAGAGGATGACCAGACAGCAAAAAATGAGAAGTTAAACTTAAAAAAAAAATAAGGCCTCTGTGACCTAGTCACTCCCCACTTAGTATTTCAGAATGTAAACGTGGTCAGTTTCTAGTAGAAACTCCCATCCGCTTGCCCACCACCTTGGGCAGCACCACCCACAGATAACACTTACTCTCCACCACTCAACCAAAACCATGTGAATTTGCAGCAAGAGAGGAAAAAAACAACAATTCCAAGGCCCTGCTCTTTTTCTTTTCTTCTCTTTTTTCTTTTCTTTTTTCTCTTCTCTTCTCTTCTCTTCTTTTCTCATCTCTTCTCTTCTTTCTATCCTTTCCTTTCCTTTTCTCTAATACATTGTTTTAAATTGATTTTAGAGAGGATGGGAGAGGAATAGATAGAAAGAAATCTAAATGATGAGAGAGAATCATTGATCGGCTGCCTCCTGCAGGCCCCACACTAGGGATTAAGCCTGCAACCCAGACATGTGCCCTCACTGGGAATTGAACCATGACCTCTAGGTTCATAGGTCTACACTCAACCACTGAGCCTCACTGGCTGAGCTCTGCTCTTTTTCTTAAAAGTATTCTAAAAAGAAAAATTTGTATTTTTTATTTACATTTTATATTTTTATACATATATAAAATGGGGTCAGCTATTTTTTATGATCTTGAGATGACCAAACCAGCCTTTGGAGCATTCTCTATCCTACTTTTGATGTTACTTGTGGTGTGTCTATGTTCATAACAATCTCAAAGGAGAAAAAACCTAGTAAATAAAGAAAAACAACAATCTTATTCTAAGCATTCCAAAACTTTTTGTGAATGTACTTATCTGTCCTATAAGTAATTGGTTTGTATGAGATGGTTTATGGTTTAAAAGACCAAAGATAAAAAGATAAAAAGGTTTCTTTCTTTCTTTCTTTCTTTCTTTTTTTGGTCTATGAAGTTGCTGTTCACTTTTGGCCTATTTGATGTATGTGTGAAATAATGTTGTCCAACAATAAATGGAAATTTTATTTTGCTGAATTGTTCTCACAAAAATAAATAAAGTAATAAAGGAATACAGCAATAACTGACCCCAAAGGAATAAAAATCAGGAATTAACCTGACAAAGGCTTCAAAATAATTGTTCTAAAGATGCTCAGAAATATACAAGAAAACACAGGTAAACAATTTAATGATATCAGAAAAACAATACAAGGGAAAAAAAAGTGAAGTTCAACAAAAAAGTAGAACACAAAAGGAGAACCATACAGAAATTTCAGAGCTGAATAATTCAATGACTGAATAATTCAATTGAGAGCTTCAATAACAGATTTAACCAAGCAGAAAACAGAATCAGTAATCTGTAATACAGATCCATTAAGATTATCCAATCAGGGAGTAAAAAGAAAAATGAATGAAAAGGGAAGGGGAAAGTCTACAGGATTTATGGGAAACCACTAAAACAAATAATCTACATGTCATTAGAGTCCCAGAAAAAGAGAGAAAGAAAAAATTCCATTCTGAGAACTGTGTTGGGGCCCAGAGTGGCAGGAGTGGTGCTTCTGGCCTGTCCACATGAAAAGATGCTCAAAAGCAGTAATAAAAAATTCAAATCAAAACCATGAGACATCACTTCACACCTGTTAGAATGGCTATCATGAAGAAAACAAGAGATGATAATGTTGACAAGGATGTGGAAAAGGGGAACATTTGTGCACTGTTAGTGAGAATACAGGCTGGTACAGCCATTATGAGGAACAATACACTTTCCTCAAAAATTTAAAAATACAACTATAACATAATATTCCATTTCTGGATATATATACAAAGGAAATGAAAACAGGATATGAAAGAGGCGTGTGCACTCCCATGTTCACTTCAGTATTATTCACAATAGCCAAGATAGGGAAACAACCAGTGTCCCTGTACAATGAATGAAGAAAGATATGGTATATGAATATTCAGCCATGAGAAAAATGGAAATCCTGCCATTTGCAACATGGATGGACCTCGTGGGATTATATTAAGTGAGATAAGAAAGACAAATACTATATAATCTCACTTATATGTGAAATCTAAAAAAGCCAAATTCATAGGAACCATGAGAGAATTTGGGAGATGTGCATTAAGGGTACAAACTTGTAACCAGTAGATACATAAGTCTTGGAGATCTGATGAATGAACACCATAATCGTTATAGACAACAATACTGTATTATAAACTTCAAAGTTATTCAGAGATTAGATCTTAACTAGCTATTCCCACCACAAAAAAGAAAGAATTATGGTAATGATTGCATTATATAACTGTATCAAATCAGCATGTTGTACACCAAAATGTATATAATGTTATGTGTCAGATATATCTCAATAAAAATTAAATATTTTTAAAGGGGGATGAAACTCTCATCATTTTGCCCTTATATTTACCATCTTATTACACATCCTGATGACCAGAATTAGGCTACTGAGCCAAGAAGCAGTAGTAAAAGCACAGGCATAAAGGTTACTATATGCTATGTCCTGGTCTATGCACTTTAAAATTTAACTTATTTAATTGTCACAATAACCTTATAAAGTAGGAACTATTATCCTCATTTTGCATGTGAGGAAACTGAGACAAACAACTTTTAAATAACTTATCCAAGGTCAAAAAGACAGTAAGTGCTCTGGCTCCTATGGCTTAATTGGTTGGAGCATTGTCATGTGCAATGAAGAGCAACAGGTTCGATTCCCAGTCAGGGCACATACCCAAGTTGCGTTCAGTTCCTGAAGGAGGCAATCAGGGAGGCAACCGATTGCTGTTTCTCTCTCTTTCTCTCTCTTTCTCTCTCTCTCTCTCTCTCAAATCAATTTTTTTAAAAAGATAATAAATAGCAGAGCAAAATTTTGTAACTAAGGCAATCTGCCTCCTCCAAAATAGATGCTCATAACCATTATTCTTTACTGCCCATTTATCATCTAGTTTGGTGGGGCTTAGTGGTCATTTATAAGTATATTCCCCATTCAAACATTTATTTAAATATTAAATCTAAAGAAAATATTCTGTGCTTCATTTTCTGTCTACCCAAAAATCTTTTTTCACATTCCCAACAAACTTTCGATCAGATGCATGTTTAGACTCCATAGACAAAATGTCCCTTTATGTTTTTTTTTTAATGCTTCCCCTCTCTGCAGGAAGAATGAGCAGTAGTTTCTAGTTGTGCTAGTTGCTACAAGGAGCACGCCCTCTAGTGGACTCCTGATGACATGCAGTCAGATAAAACATTCACAGAAAGTTGCTTCAATGGCATTTCTTTTCTTTTATAGGTTTAGTGGCAGAGCATCCATCATATTGAAAACCAAGTTTTGAAAAATCTATGATAGATCTTAATGCATTATGGTGTTTCATTGAGTGGGTAACACTATCCTTATATTGATAGAACAAAATACGAGGTCACAACAGACAATTATTTTACTCATATGGTCCCGGAGCACAGGGGAGCCGGAAAGGCAGCAATCTAGAGGCACTGAAAGAGCGCGTGCAGGCAAGGGACCGTTTCAGCGATTACCCAGTCACGTAAGACTCAGGGGCGATGGAGGGCGGGGCCGACTGGAAGGCAAGGCGGTCCCTTAAGCCCTGAGACTCCACCCATCCCAAGCTCAATAGAGAGGCTTCTGCAGTTTTGCAAGTCTGGTATCATAAGGCTGAATCCAACACAGAAGTTATCCCAGAATGGTGAAAATGCCGAGTCAAGGGAAGGGATCACAAACAAAAGAAATGGAGGAAAACAAACAACTGGATATAGAGTTCAAAACCACACTTATAAGGTTTTTCAAGAATATGCTAGAAAAGATGAATAAATTTCGCGAGACCCAAGAGGAGATGAAAAAGAACCAACTAGAGATGCAAAAGAACCAACTAAAAATTAAACATACACTGACTGAAATTAAAAATATTGTACAGAGACCTAACAGCAGACTAGAGGAAGACAAGAATCAAGTCAAAAATTTGAAATATAAAGAATCAGAAAACACTCAACTGGAAAAGCAAGAAGAGAAAAGAATCCAAAAATGTGAACATAATGTAAGGAGCCTCTGGGACAGCTTCAAGCATACCAACATCAGAATTATGAGGGTGCCAGAAGAAGTGAGAGAGCAAGATACTGAAAACCTATTTAAAGAAATAATGACTGAAAACTTCCCACATCTGGTAAAAGAAATAGACTTACAAGTCCAGGAAGCACATGGAACCCCATATAAAAGGAATCCAAAGGAGACTACACCAAGACACATCATCATTAAAATACCAAGAGCAAAAGACAAAGAGAGAATTTTAAAAGCAGCAAGAAAAAAACAGTTCATTACTTACAAGGGAGCACCCATATGACTGTCAGCTGATTTCTCAACAGAAATGATGCAGGCCAGACGGGAGTGGCAAGAAATATTCAACGTGATGAACAGCAAGAACCTACAATCAAGAATACTCTATCCAGCAAAGTTATCATTCAAAATTGAAAGGCAGATAAAGAGCTTCACAGATAAGAAAAAGCTAAAGGAGTTCATCAACTCCGAACCAGTATTATATGAAATGCTGAAAGGTACTCTTTTAGAAGAGGAAGAAGAAAAAGGTAAAAGATAAAAAATTATGAACAACAAATACCTATCTATCAACAAGTGAACCTGAAAATTAAGGGAATTGAAGATTTGATCAACAGAATAAACTGGTGAATATAATAGAATCGGGAGCACAGAAAGGGAGTGGACTGATAATTTTCAGGGGGAAATGGGGGAGGGATGTACAGGGAGAGACTGGACAAAAATCATACACCTATGGATGAGGTCAACTGGAGGGAGGTAAGGAAAGAGGGAAGGGTGGGAGCCGGGTGGAGGGGAAAAAAGAGAAATAAATGTAATAATCTGAATAATAAAGATTTAATTAAAAATAAATAATATAAATAAATAATATAAATAAATAAATAAATAAATAAATAAATAAATAAATAAATAAAATGCTTCCCCTGTCTGTAGGAAGAATGAGCAGTAGTTTCTAGTTGTGCTAGTTGCTACAAGGAGCACGCCCTCTAGTGGACTCCTAATGACATGCAGTCAGATAAAACATTCACAGAAAGTTGCTTCAATGACATTTCTTTTCTTTTATAGGTTTAGTGGCAGAGCATCCATCATACTCAAAATCAAGTTTTGAAAAATCTATAATAGATCTTAATGCATTATGGTGTTTCATTGAGTGGGTAACACTATCCTTAGATGGATAGAACAAAATACGAGATCACAACGGACAATTATTTTACTCCTGGTTCAGATGTAGGCAATTCAAGAATGCCAAAGTTTTTTTTTTTTAAAGATGCCATCACTATATCTTGATAATGCTCAAAATGGCTTAAAATAACAATTTCTGCACATTTCTGAAATAATTCTAGGCCATAAAATTGCTGTGAAAACCTTTTATGTGGAATCTAAAAAATAAAATAAACAAATGAGCAGAACAGACTCATAGATACAGAGAACTTTTTGACAATTGTTATATGGGGAGTTAAGTGGGTTCGGGAAATGGGTAAAAATAGTGAAGTGATTAAGTACAAATTGGTAGTTTCAGAATAGTCACAAGCCAATCTGGGGAGAGTATGCAAATTAACCCCAACCAAGATGGCTGCAGCCATGGAGCAACCAGGAAGGAGGCTCGGGTTTCCCCAGTGATTGAGGAAGCTAAGCTTTCCACACATCCTGGTGGGTTCCAGGCTTCCACTCAAGGCTACAAAGTTTCAATTATAGAAGATAAATAAATCCCAACAAAAATGGCAGCAACCACAAAGCTGGAGACAGCAGCAGGCTAGGGTTTCCCTGGAAATAGAGGAAGCCAAGCTTCTGTAGCCCTGGCCTGTCTTGGCCTCCACTTAAGGCTATAAATTTTCAATTACAGAAGATAAATAAATCACAACAGAAATGGCTGCCTCCATGGAGCAAGCAGAAGGCTTGGCTCCGGTCTAGGCTACAAAGTTTCAATTGTAGAAGATAAATAAATTGCAGACACCAGGGCATCTGCTTGGGTCACTGAGTGGTGTGGCTGGCCTGCAAACCACTACAGGCCCCTCATCCAGGCTGCCACATGTCCCAAAGGAACCCCTACCCTGATTTGGGACACCCTTCAGGGCAAACCAGCTGGCCCCCTCCCATGCACCAGGCCTCTATCCTATCTAATAAAAGAGTAATATGCAGAGAGAATCCAAGATGGTGGCATAGGTAAACACCTACACTGCTGCCTCGCACAACAATTTCAAAACTACAACTAAAAGACAGAACGGACATCATCCAGAACCACAGGAAAGCTGGCTAAGTGGAAATTCTACAACTAGAGGGAAAGAGAGGGGCTCACAGAGACCCAGAGGAGCTGCAAAAAGCTGAGGTACGGAGACGCGTGCGTGGAGAGAGCGGTTGCCCGAGTACCTGGCTGGTTTTCTCTGGCAGGAGGGAAACAGAGACTCTCAAAGGAATTGAACCCCTTATCCTATGACACTAAACCCCAGATCCAGCCGAAACTCATACGGGGGGAGTTTGGACTGTGAAAAGGGAGAGGTGCACGGAAATTTAAGGGAGTCGCAAAAGATCAGAGGGCTGGTAGCGCGCACGGCACTACGCGGAGGACAGACTGCTAATTGTGCTGCTGGCTTTCGGAGAGACCGGGAGACAGACCCTCCCAACTGTGCTGCTTCTGACTCCACTACGCCCTGTTTTGGGTGAAACCCTGGGGACCTAGACTCGTGTAGTCCTGGGGCGCAGGGGAGCCGGAAAGGCAGCAGTCTAGAGGCACTGTGCACGCGCACAAGGACCACTCCAGCGATTACCCAGTCATGTGAGACTCAGGGGCCGTGGCGGGCGGGTCCGACTGGAAGGCAAGGCGGTCCCTTAAGCCCTGAGACTCCACCCATCCCAAGCTCAACAGAGAGGCTTCTGCGGTTTTGCAAGTCTGGTATCATAAGGCTGAATCCAACACAGAAGTTCTCCAGGCATAGTGAAAATGCCGAGGTAAGGGAAGGGATCACAAACAAAAGAAATGGAGGAAAACAAACGACTGGATATAGAGTTCAAAACCACATTTATAAGGTTTTTCAAGAATATCCTAGAAAGTTCTACAACTAGAGGGAAAGAGAGGGGCTCACAGAGACCCAGAGGAGTTGCAAAAAGCTGAGGTACGGAGACGCGCGCGAGGAGAGAGCGGGTGCCGGAGTACCTGGCTGGCTTTGTCTGGCGGGAGGAAAACGGAGACTCTCAAAGGCATTGAACACCTTATCCTACGACACTAAACTCCAGATCTAGCTGAAACCCATACGGGGGGGAGTTTGGACTGTGAAAAGGGAGAAGTGCACGGAAATTTAGGGGAGTTGCAAAAGATCAAAGGCCTGGTGGCGCGCACGGCACTGCGCGCAGGACAGACTGCTGATTGTGCCGCTGGCTTTTGCGAGTGGGCAGGAGACAGACCCTCCCAACTGTGCCACTTCTAACTTCACTAAACCTCTGTTTCGGACGAAACCCTGGAGACCTAGACTCGTGTGGTCCTGGTGTGCAGAGGAGCCGGAAAGGCAGCGGTTAGAGGCACTGCGGGCGCTCGCGCACAAGAACCGCTCTAGTGATTACCCAGTCACGTGAGACTCAGGGATGGAGGGCGGGGCCAACTGGAAGGCAAGGCGGTCCCTTAAGCCCTGAGACTCTACCCCTCCCAAGCTCAACAGAGGCTTCTGCGACTTTGCACATCTGGTATCATGAAGCTGAACTCAACACAGAAGTTTCCCTGGCATAGTGAAAATGCCGAGACAAGGAAAGGGATTACAAACAAAAGAAATGGAGGAAAAAAAACGACTGGATATAGAGTTCAAAACCATACTTATAGGGATTTTCAAGAATATGCTAGAAAAGATGGATAAATTTAGTGAGACCCAAGAGGAGATGAAAAAGGACCAACTAGAGATGCAAAAGATTCAACTAGAGATGGAAAAGGTCCTACTAAAGATGAAAAAAGACCAACTAGAAATTAAACATACACTGACTGAAATAAAAACTATTATACAGAGTCCTAACAGCAGACTAGAGAAAGGCAAAGATCATGTCAAAAATTTGAAATATAAAGAAGCAGAAAACATTCAACTGGAAAAGCAAGAAGAGAAAAGAATCCAAAAATGTGAAGATAATGTAAGGAGCCTCTGGGACAGCTTCAAGCGTACCAACATCAGAATTGTGGGGGTGCCAGAAGAGAGAGAGCAAGATACTGAAAACCTATTTAAAGAAATAATGACTGAAAACTTCCCACATCTGGTAAAAGAAATAGACTTACAAGTCCAGGAAGCACACAGAACCCCAAATAAAAGGATACCAAAGAGGACTACACCAAGACACATTATAATTAAAATACCAAGAGCAAAAGACAAAGAGAGAATATTAAAAGCAGCAAGAGAAAAACAGTTCATTACCTACAAGGGAGCACCCATACGACTGTCAGCTGATTTCTCAACAGATACAATGCAGGCCAGACGGGAGTGGCAAGAAATATTCAACGTGATGAACAGCAAGAACCTACAACCAAGAATAATCTATCCAGCAAAGCTATCATTCAGAATTGAAGGGCAGATAAAGAGCTTCACAGATAAGAAAAAGCTAAAGGAGTTCATCAACTCCGAACCAGTATTATATGAAATGCTGAAAGGTACTCTTTTAGAAGAGGAAGAAGAAAAAGGTAAAAGACAAAAAATTATGAACAACAAATACATATCTATCAACAAGTGAATCTAAAAATTAAGTGAATTAAAAATTTGATCAACAGAATAAATGGTGAATATAAAAGAATCAGGAGCACAGAAAGGGAGTAGACTGATAATCCTCAGGAGGACAAAAATCATAAAGCATCAAACAGACTGTGAAATTACAGCAGAAAGATTAAAGTTAGGTGAGGTAGATAAGTGACCAATCAAAGGACTTGTATGCATGCATATAAGTATAACCAATGATCACAGACACTGGGGGGTCGGGGTATGCCTGGGAGGGAGAGAGGGCAATGGGGAGATATGTATAAAAAATTAATAAAAATTAATTTAAAAATTAAAAAAAAAGAATATCCTAGAAAAGTTAGCGACAGCCAAGAGGAGATGAAAAAGGACCAACTAGAGATGCAAAATATCCAACTAGAGATGAAAAAGGTCCAACTAAAGATGAAAAAGGACCAACTAGAAATTAAATATACACTGACTGAAATAAAAAATATTATACAGAGTCCTAACAGCAGACTAGAGAAAGGCAAGAATCAAGTCAAAAATTTGAAATATAAAGAAGTAGGAAACACTCAACTGGAAAAGCAAAAAGAGAAAAGAATCCAAAAATGTGAAGATAATGTAAGGAGCCTCTGGGACAGCTTCAAGCATACCAACATCAGAATTGTGGGGGTGCCAGAAGAAGAGAGAGAGCAAGATACTGAAAACCTATTTAAAGAAATAATGACTGAAAACTTCCCACATCTGGTAAAAGAAATAGACTTACAAGTCCAGGAAGCACACAGAACCCCATATAAAAGGAATCCAAAGAGGACTACACCAAGACACATCATCATTAAAATACCAAGACAAAGAGAGAATAATAAAAGCAGGAAGAGAAAAACAGTTCATTACCTACAAGGGAGCATCCATACGACTGTCAGTTGATTTCTCAACAGAAACGATGCAGGCCAGATGGGAGTGGCAAGAAATATTCAATGTGATGAATAGCAAGAACCTACAACCAAGAATACTCTATCCAGCAAAGCTATCATTCAGAATTGAAGGTCAGATAAAGAGCTTCACAGATAAGAAAAAGCTAAAGGAGTTCATCAACTCCGAACCAGTATTATATGAAATGCTGAAAGGTACTCTTTTAGAAGAGGAAGAAGAAAAAGATAAAAGACAAAAAATTATGAACAACAAATACATATCTATCAACAAGTGAATGTAAAATTAAGTGAATTAAAAATTTGATCAACAGAATAAACTGGTGAATATAATAGAATCAGGAGCACAGAAAGGGAGTGGACTGATAATTCTCAGGGGGAAAGGAGGGAGGGGTGTACAGGGAGAGACTGGACAAAAATCATACACCTATGGATGAGGTCAATGGGAGGGAGGTAATGGCAGAGGGAAGGGTGGGAGTTGGGTGAAGGGGTGCTATGGAGGGGAAAAAAGAGAAACAAATGTAATAATCTGAATAATAAAGATTTAATTTTTAAAAAAAGAAAGTCAAAAAAAGAGTAATATGCAGATTGACCATTACTCCAACACACAAAATGGTTGCCCTCATGTGGTCAAAGATCCTGACCCCATGTGGACACAAGATGGCCACCACAAGATGGCCAGCAGGGGAGGGCAGTAGGCAGAGACCAGGCCTGCAAGGGAGGTCAGTTGTGGTGATCAGGCCAGCAGGGGAGGGCATTTGAGAGGACCAGGACTGCAAGGGAGGGCAATTGAGGGTGATCAAGTCTGCAGGGGAGGAGGAGAAACCAAGATGGCAGCATAAGTGAACACCTAAACTGCTGCCTCGCACAACAATTTCAAAACTACAACTAAAAGACAGAACGGACACCATCCAGAACAGACACCATCACAGGAAAGCTGGCTGAGTAAAAATTTTACAACTAAAAGTAAAGAGAGGGGCTCACAAAGACTAAGAGGAGCTGTTAAAAGCTGAGGTACGAAGAAATGTGCGAGGAGAAGACAGGTGGCCGAGGGTCTGACTGGCTTCTACTAGCAGGAGGGAAATGGAAACTCCCGACTGCATGGAGACACACTTATGACTGCACCGAACCCCAGTTTTGGGTGAGATTCATACGGGGGGAGTCTGGACTGTCATGAAAAGGGAGGAGTGCACAGAAACTTAGCAGAGCCAAGAAAGGCAGAGGTCTGGAGGTGCACGCAAAGAGGACTGACTGTTGATTTTGCCCCAGGCTTTCTCTCGCGGGAGGAAAACAGAATTTCCCAACTACACTGAAATCGAGGTCCGACTGCACTGAACCCCAGTTTAGGGTGAGACCCCAGGGACCCAGATTCATACAGGTCCCTGGAGTGCATGGAAATTCAGGGGAGCCATAAAGGCAGAGGTCTATAGGCACGTACTTGCGCACAGAAAGGGCTTCAGCAATTACTGAGGGACACTGAGACCCAGGGGCTGCCATGTAGGGCAGGGCTGACAGGAAGCCAAGGCTGTCTGCTCAGCCCTGAGACTCCACCACATCCAAGCCCAGCACAGAGGCTGTTGCAATCTTGCAAGTCTTAAGGCTGAGTCCAGCATAGTTCTCTGGGCGTAGACACAGCTGATCTTCACAACCAATTGGCTTGGAGGTCAATTCCCTCCAGTGACATCAACAACAATCAAGACTTAACTACTACAAGACTGTACACACAGTTCACAAAGGGATGCACCAAGAGAGTCCACCTCAGGTAACTGGGAAGGTGGAGCTACTATGCCATATAGAATATCTAGCACACAAAGCTACTCTACCGACTCAGGGAAGCAGTGAAAATGCAGAAACAAAGAAACAGATCACAAACAACAGGAGGAAAACAAACACCTGGATATAGAATTCAAACACGGTTATAAGGTTTTTCAAGACTTTCCTAGAAAAGATGGATAAATACAGCAAGATCCAAGAGGAGATGTAAAAGGACCAACTAGAAATTAAACATACTCTGACTGAAATAAAAAAATATTATATAAAAACCTAACAGCAGACTAGAGGAATGCAAGAATCATGTCAAAGATTTGAAATACAAAGAAGCAAAAAATACTTAACTGGAAAAGAAAAAAGAATCCAAAAATGTGAAGATAGTGTAAGAAGCCTCTGGGACAACCTAAAGCATACCAACATCAGAATTATGGGGGTGCCAGAAGAAGAGAGAGAGCAAGATACTGAAAACCTATTTGAAGAAATAATGATTGAAAACTTCCCCCACTTGATGAAAGAAATAGACTTATCCAGGAAGTGCACAGAACCCCAAACAAAGGGAATCCAAAGAGGACCACACCAAGACACATCTTAATTAAAATGCCAAGACAAAGAGAGAATATTAAAAGCAGCAAGAGAAAAACAGTTAATTACCTACAAGGGAGCATCCATACAGTTGTCAGCTGATTTGTCAATAGAAACTATGCAGGCCAGATGGGAGTAGCAAGAAATATTCAAAGTGATGAATAGCAAGAACCTACAGCCAAGATTATTTTATACAGCAAAGATATCATTCAGAATTGAAGGGCAGATAAAGAGCTTCACAGATAATAAAAATATAAAGGAGTTCATCAGCACCAAACCAGTATTATATGAAATACTGAAAGGTATTCTTTAACAAGAGAAAGAAGAAAAAGGTAAAGATAAGAATTATGAACAACAAATTCATATCTATCAACAAGTGAATCTAAAAATCAAGTGAACTGAAAATCTGATGAACAGAATAAACTGGTGAATATAATAGAATCAGGGGCATAGAAAGGGAGTGGACTGATAATTCTCAGGGAGAAAGAGGTGAGCGGGGATGCAACAAGAGACTGGACAAAAATACACCTATGGATGAGGACAATGGGGGAAAGGTAAGGGCAGTGGGTGGGGTGGGAACCGGATGGAGGGGTGCTATGGGGAGAAAAAGAGAAACAATTGTAATAATTTGAACAATAAAGATTTATTAAAAATAAAAATTGAAAAAAAGCCTGCAGGGAAGGGCAGTTAGGGGTGACCAGGCTGGCAGAAGAGGGAAGTTGGGGGTGACAGGGCCTACAGAAAAGGGCAACTGGGGGGAACCCAGGCCTGCAGGCGAGGGAGGTTAAAGGTGACCAAGCCTGGACGGGAGGGCAGTTAGGAGTGACCAGGTCCACAGGGTAGGGCAGTTAGGAGCAAAAAGGCTTACAGGGGAGCATTTAGGTATCAATCAGGTTGGCAGGGGAGTGGTTAGGAGGTGATCCGGCTGGCAGGCAGAAGTGGTTAGGGGCAACCAGGAAGGTAAGCAGGTGAGCAGTTGGGAGCCAGCAATCCTGAATTGTGAGAGTAATGTCCGATTGCCCATTTAGGCCTGATCCTACCTGGACAGTCATTCCTCAAGGGGTCCCAGATTGGAAAGGGAGCAGTCTGGGCTGAACGACACACACCACCATGCACAAATTTCATGCACCAGGCCTCTAGTAGTCAATAATGTTGTAACTTACATATGGTGTCAGATGGGTATGAGATTTATCAGGGTAATCTCTGTAAATTACATAAATGTCTAATCAAAATTTTGTACACCTGAAAGTAATATAATATTGTATGGCAACTGTAATTTAAAATTTAATAAAAACACTTCCTCCCAGCTGGCATGACTCAATGGTTGAATGTCAACCTATGAACCAGATCATCGTTCAATTCCCGGTCAGGGCACATGCCCAGGTTATAAGGCTCAATCCCCAGTGAAGGGCATGCAAGAGGCAGCCAATCAAAGATTCTTTCTCATCACTAATGTTTTTCTCTCTCTCTCTCTCCCCCTCTCACTTCTCTCTGAAATCAATAAAAATATATGTACTTTTAAAAACCACTTTTTGCCAAAAGCGGTTTGGCTCAGCGGATAGAGCGTGGACCTTCGGACTGAAAGGTCCCAGGTTCTATTCCGGTCAAGGGCATGTACCTTGGTTGCGGGCACATCCCAGTAGGAGGTGTGCAGGAGGCAGCTGATCGATGTTTCTCTCATTCATGTTTCTAACTCTATCCCTCTCTGGAAAGGCATGTGAGAGGTACAATAAATAGGTAAAAATGAATGCATAGTCCTTACACTCAAAAACCTTACAAACTAATAAGTAGCTCGGTGCTGCTTGCCTCAGCTGGCCACTCCACGCACCGCCACTGATAGCTCTCCACTGCTCGTAGCTCACTGCCCACCCTCCTGTAGCTCTCTGCTACTTGTAGATTGGCTGTGATGTTAAGGTGTCCTGGCTAATTTGCATATTCCTCTATTATTATATTAGATTTCTCTCCCTTCCAGGAAGGAAAGGAGGGAGGGAGATAGGAAGTAAAAGGAAGGAAGGAAGGGAGGGAGGGAGGGAGAGAAGGAGCGAGGGAGG
>JAAGEH010000311.1:33738045-33754390 GCA_011751065.1 Lasiurus cinereus | reverse complement strand
GATTGTCCAGTAATTTTGGTTCTTGGGGAAAGAAGGATCCCTAACTTCCCTCACAGATTGGTGCCCTCAGGGTCATTTTATTCTTCAAGTCTGTCCTTAATATCCTGCCAATGCTATTCAGAACTGGACCCAGTTGGATGGCTGTGGCGCCTGGTTTGAAACAGAGCTGCAAGACAAAACAGAGAGAAAGCCAAAGGCATAATATTAGGATAGCTATTCTATTGTTTACTTAACAGTTTCAAAGAAATCACTGGCCAGAATTTTTGAAACTATATTTCATGGCAATCCTACTTATCAAGGCCTAAAATAATCTCACTCAAAATTCATTTTACAGTTTTATTCCACCTCTCCAGCACTCCTATACTTTCTAGAATTCCTGCCAAAGACTGACTATGACCTACAAATGCCATTTTCCCAGATCAAAGGTTTCATTTGACTGTACATACCATCCACACCTGACTGAGGGTATGTTGGTTTCACTAAGCTCATACCTGGATGCAGTGCTAAAGTCTCCCCACAAGTCACTGCTTGCAGAAATTGGAGCTGGTGCTGATGTAGGGACAGGAGCAGGAGAATCCAAATCTAAAAGGATATCTGAATACAAGGTAAGAAAAGAACAAACATAATATAAATCTTAGAAATGAAAGCTTATGTTCACACAGCCTACACACAGCAGCTTTATAATAGCCAAAAACGGAAAATAACTCAGATTTCTTTACATGGGTGATGGTTAAACACACTGTGGTATAGCCACTCCATGGAGTACTACTCAACAATAAATAGGAAGAAACTATTGATATATACAACAATTAGGATGAATCCCAAGGGAATTAATGCTGAGTGAAAAAAGCTAACCCAAAATGTTATATATGATTCCATTTATAAAACATTCCTGAAGTGACAAAATTACAGAGATGGAGAACAGATTAGTAATTGCCAAGGGTTAGAGACTGGGGAGAATGTGAGGATGAGGGAGAGAAGAGGCTAAGAGGAAGATGTGCTTATAAAAGAATGACACAAGAAATCCTTGATGTGATAGAACTGACCATGGTGGTGGATCCAGAAACCTGCACACAATTAAAGTGCACAGAATAAATACACACAAAAGAGAACACATAAAACTGGTGAAATCAGAAGACTGGTAGATGGTATCTATGTCAACTTCCTAGTTGTGATATTCTAGTTTTGCAAAATGTTACCATTAAAGGAAACTGAGTAACAGGTACAAGGGATTTCTTTGCATTATTTTTATAATTGTATGTGATTCTACAATCTCAAAATAAAGTTTCATTTAAGCCCTGTCCCTGGTATGGTTCAGTGGGTTGGAATGTCATCTTGTACACTGAAAGGTCATGGGTTTAATTCCCCATCAGGGTGCATATCCAGGTTGTGGATTTGATTCCTGTTCCAGGTACAAATAGGAGGCAACTGATATCTCTCTCTCTCTCTCTCTCTCTCTCTCTCTCTCTCTCTCTCTCACACACACACACACACACACACACACACACACACACACTATGTTTCTCCCTTTCTCTCTCCCTCTCCCTTCCTCTCTTTCTAAAAATCAATAAAGGAAAAAAAATAATTTTTTAAAATTAACAAAACAAAAAAATTTTAATCTTAGATGTTCTCCCCATCCTTCTGGTGACACTTTTTTAACTCATAGATTATAATATCTGGTTTGCTGATCTTAGGAAAATTACTTTCTGAGCTCTGACGTTCTCATTCTTCAAATGTAAATAACTGTATCTATTCTTTTTCTCACCAGATAGTAAGGAAGAACAAAAATGCATTCATAAACCTAGATGCCTCATCTCCTTCCAACTGCCCTCCTGAAGAAATGGGAAGGATTAAGAAATAACATTCACTGAATGGCTACTATGTTCCAAATACTGTGCTAAGTGCAGTTCATCATTTAATGTTCAGTCCTGGGGTAGTTTTATTTTTCTATTTTGTAGATAAGGAGACTGAAATACAAAGAACTTTAGTAATGTTACCAAGCACATTCATATATAAAGTAGCAGAGCCATGACTGAAAACTGGGTCCATCTGACTCTCAGGCTTACTAGCATCTAACTGAGGCAAAATGAAGGAAATAGTCTTTTTAATACCACCCATTTTCTTTCGTTTTGTTTTTTTTAATATATATTTTTTTATTGATTTCAGAGAAGAAAAGAGATATAAACATCAATGATGAGAGAGAATCATTGATCAGCTGCCTCCTGCACTCTCGCTACTGGGGTTTGAGACCACAACCTTGGGCATGTGACCTGACCTGGAATTGAACCATGACCTCCTGGTTCATAGATCTGTTCAACCACTGAGCCACACCAGCTGGGCTATACATCCATTTTCTGTAAAGAACCTACCAGATACCATTATCTCAGTTCACAAGAAATGCTTTTATACTCTGCTAGAGGCTGCCTGAATTACCTTTACTGTACCAAGTGTCATTTATTAGAAAAAACATCAGCACTCTCCTTGGAAACAGATGTTATCCAGTTAGAATCTAATGTATGACTTCTGAAAGTAAGAAATATTAGAGAGCCTAACCGGTGTGGCTCAGTGGTTGAGCACTGACCTATGAAACAGGAGGTTACAGCTCGATTCCTAGTCAGGGCACATGCACGAGTTATAGGCTGGATCCCCAGTAGGGGAAGTGCAGGAGGCAGCCAATCAATGATTCTCTCTCATCACTGATGTTTCTCTCCTCTCTCTCTCTCTCTCTCTCTCTCTCTCTGTCTCTCTCTCAAATCAATAAAATGTGTGTGTGTGTGTGTGTGTGTGTGTGTGTGTGTTTAAAGTATTAGAGAGATTTACCTGCATCACTACCTCCATGGTTAGATTTTGGAATGGGTGGTGGAGTGACATGATTGCTGATGGCAACTGAGGAGGATGGTGGGGGAATAGTGACTTTGCCTCCAGGTGGGGGTGGAAGTAAGCTTAGCCCTCCAGTGCCTGCAGTCTTGGGCTTAGAAGTGGTTCCTTTCTTGGTTGTAATATTCTATGAAAGAAAAAAAGAGGGAAAGCGAGAGAAAACAAAAGAGAAGTCATAGGCGTATGAAAATACAGAAAGGGAAGAAAAAAGCCATACTCACCCCAATACTCAACTTGATAGTCTGTCCTTCCTTGAAGCCCAGATCCAACTTGGGGCGTGTGTCCATTTCCTGAGATTCTTTGGAAATCTCAGATTCCTGCTTTACCCACCTTCAGCAAAAGAGTAAGTTATCTTAATTTGGGATTCCCTGACAGCAGAGTGTGACACACAGACATGAGTGAAGCTAATTTAAGTAAAGCAGGATTCCAGAAAGCAAAGTGAAGAACATGAAGAGTTGAGAAAGAAAGAAAAAGAAAAGTGAAGAAAGAAGATAACTAGGGCTCAATACCACTGAGGAACCAAACAGAATATGTCTTAAACTTGTCCCTCCAAAGGAGAGTATTTGGCCACCAATTCCCATCCCCCATGCTTGAGAGCTGCCTTGAGGGAGTGTTAACTCTTCATTTCTTCCAGGTTGCAACCCTGTTAACTGAGTGGCCTTCCACAATGTCACAGTCCAGAGGCAGAAAAGCAGAGGAATACCACCCTTGAAGTCGGAAAGCTGACAGTGTGCATGGTGCTTTCTACTACAGCTACGCCAAAGTCAGGTGAGCTGAAGAATGAATGATGCAATAAGCACAAAACAAGTCAGTTACATGAAGTAGCAAAATTGGCACTTAACTCTCCATATATCTTACATGCAGCCCTGTTATCACTGCATGACTCTCTCGGCCACCAAAAACAATGGCTAATTCCCCAGAGGCATAACCAAAAGCATCATCTCAAACCATTGTACAAGGAATCAAAAACATATTCTTGGCTATAAGGAAAGGATACAACAGATATGGAAGATAACGTAAAGAAACAGAGTGAATGGGAAAATTTCTATTCATAATAAACTAGTTTACAAAATAAAGAAACCAGGAGGTAAAGGAGATAGTACCCATTCAACTGAAAAGCAGCTTTCCCAAAAGCCATTTAATGCAGTACATAAGGATGAGCTTCACTCACTTGAAGTGATCTTGCAAAGAGACATTAAAGTCGAAGGCATCACCCCGATCTGTGAAGCCAATGCCAATGAAAGCACTGCGTCCTGGGGAAACGATAGGAATACTCAGAATAGGAGTGTCCCGACGGCAAATTCTACCCAAAGAAAATGTAACAGTTTTCCTACCTGAGTCTGGGAACATGAAGCATTTTCCCTGACCAGGGTCCATAAACTACAGAAAGCCCTTAGTTCAAATGCTGCCATAGCTTGTTTTTGTAAATAAAGTTTTAGTGGAACACAGCCACACCAATTTGTTTATATAAAAATCTATGGCTGCTTTTACACTATAACAGTAAGAACTGAGTAGTTGCAATGGAGACTACCTGGGCCACAAAACCTAAAATATTTACTATCTGTCTCTTTACAGAAAAATTTTGCCAACCTCTGACATTGGCTATGGAGAAAAGTTAATGGTTGTCCCAGATGGAGGTGATTTAAGATAGTACCACCAAAACCCATTACAAAGAACAAATGGGCAATATGTGTAAATTCTTTTGTTAAATATACATTTTATTTACATCTACCTATTAATGACCATATCTTGAACTTGTATTCATATTTATTACAAATATATGTTAATCCTTCTCCTTTAGCAATTTTAGTTAACTTTAGAGAAAAAGGAGAAAAAATAATTAGTAAGCTGAAGTGAGATAAATGGAATCTGGATACATTTTCACTGAAGTATATGAATTATTTTCCTAATCATCCCATTCCTAATCTCAGATCCCTTACCAGTACCATCCTGGATCCGGATTACAAAGTAGCGGCTGGAATCTGTCACTGTCTCCACAGCAATACCAGGATGTTGTTCTATTGGTGCCTGAGCAAAAAGTTCCCCTGACAGGTAAGAAAAGACTTCTTTGAGCAAAGGAAGCAAAAACCTAAAACTCCACTTAACAAGAATTTCATTTCAGTTCCCAACTTGAAGGTACTTACAAAAGCACATCAAAACAATATCCTTAATATGTTAGAGGGTTACCAGTATAGATTACCTGAAACTTTGTCCTCGAGTTTGATATAAGCAATCTTCCCTTTTGAAGTGATTCGGAGGCGACCAGTCCAATCAGGCTGGTCTAATTTCCAATCAGATGCCCTATAATAGGAAAACGGGAAGCCTCAGGTCTCGGGTCCATGTTTTTAATATACTAACAACCTACACAGATCATTTGCCATATTTCTATTTTCCTATCCTGGACTACTTATTCTACCTATGAAATAATCAACAATAGCTCATGATCCCCTCTATAAGATGTCTCCTGTTGCACATAGGCCAAAACAAACAGAAGACAATGATACTATTAGAGCAGCGGTTCTCAACCTGTGGGTCGGACTCCTTCGGGGTCGAATGACCCTTTCACAAGGGTCGCCTAAGACTATTGGAAAACACCTATTTCCCATGGTCTTAGGAATCAACACACTGCTCCTCGGTGTAGAAAAATGTAGCAATGTAGTTTACTGTTGTTATATGAAGACTGTTGCCCATGCTACACCACGATTCAAGATAAAATTTCATTTATTTGTAATTAGAAATAAATATTTCACAATATATAATTACATATTGTTTTTGTGATTAATCCCTATGCTTTAATTATGTTCAATTTGTAACAATGAAAATACATCCTGCATATCAGATATTTACATTACAGTTCATAACAGTAGCAAAATTATAGTTATGAAGTAGCAACAGAAATAATTTTATGGTTGGGGGTCACCACCACATGAGGAGCTGTCTTAAAGGGTCGCGGCAATGGGAAGGTATTAGAGGATTTTGGAGTCCAATAATATTACCTTTCATTGAATCCAACCAATATTTACAGGCACTATTCTAGGTGGTTTGAGATACAACAGCAAACAAAGACTTCTGCCTTTGTAAGGCTTACATTCTAATAGAAAATCCTATATACTAAAGAGCTATTATGTTAATTAGACCAGATGGCAAAACGACCTTCTGGAACCACCAGTGGGCAGGGGGTGAGGTAGCCGGGGCTGCAAAGGCCTACTCTTGCATGAATTTCGTGCATCAGGCCTCTGATAGACAACAAAAAGGAAACATAATAAGTAAAATAATTAGTATCTCAGTACAAAGGTTAAAAAAAAATGCAGATGAAAGAAAAGGGGGGGTTGGGAGGGTAGTGGGAGAGTAAACAGGCTGCAACAATCAAGGGGGTGGTCGGAGTAGACCTTTTTTAAAAATATTTTTTTAATTGATTTTAGAGAAGAAGGAAGAGGGAGAGAGAGAGAAAAAAAAACATCAATGATGAGAGAGAATCACTGATCGGCTGCCTCCTGCATGCCACCACAGGGGATCGGGCCCACAACCCAGGCATATGCCCCTGATCAGAATCGAACCCAGGACCCTTCAGCCCGAAGGCAGATGCTCTATCCACTAAGCCAAAACAGCTAGGGCCAGAATAGGCCTTATTAACAAAGTGTAATGTGAGCAAAAATGTGAAGGAAATGAGAACTACCCATGCAGGTAACTGGTGGCAAAGCTTTCCAGGCACAGGGAACACTTAAAGCAAAGATGCTAAGGTGGGAGGCTGCCTGGAATGTCTGCCCTCAACCAAGGCGACCACTGCAGTGAGAATAGAGAGAGAGGTGGGAGAGCTAAGGGAAGGCTTAGTCATGCAGGACCTTATAGGCCATTGTAAGAACTGAGGCTTTTACTCTGAGTGAAAGAGGAGCCTTTACAGGTTTTAAGCAGAGGTCTGACATGATCTCCCTTTTATTTTAAAAGAATTCCTTTTCTGCTGTGTGTAGAAAGGGTGTAAGCTATGAGTGCTGAAGCAGGGGGATCAGACTATTGTGGCAATCCAGAAGAGTCATGATGGTGACCAGGAAGAAATAGTAGCAGAAGTAGCTAGAGTCGGGATATATTTAAATGATGGCAGCATGGTTTTCTAACAGATTGAAGAGAGAGAAGCCAAGGATGACGCCAAGGCTTTTAGCCTTAGCAAAGAAGTTGCCAAAAAACTGAGATAAGGAAGGCTATATATAGAGCATGTCTGGGAAGAATGGTCAGGAGTTTGGGATATGCTGAATTGGAGATGTCTAGTAGATTTTCAAGAGACAAGATAGAGTAGAGAGTTGAATATATGAGTCTAGAGTTCAGAAAAAAAGACATGTGGGCTAGAGTTACAAATGTTCACGAAATAATAGAAAACATTGAATATTTATTATCTCTATTATAAAGGAATTTGCATGCAATCTAAGACTTTTAAACATGATCAATTTTGGAAAACATTGCATTTGTGATTCTGTTTTGCCAGGAGTGTGGAAAAGGGAGGGCAAAGCCAAAGTTATTAATAACTCCTCCCTTTGGGACCTGAGGACTAATGCTTCCAGGTTAGGAAAGTAGCAAAAGGGTCTATCTGAACAAGAATGAGTTTAACAACAGGATAAGCAAAAGGTGGGAAGGAGAAATGTGAAAATTAAAAATTTGCAGATTTTACAGGATTTTTAAGATAAATCCTTACCATGCCCTTCTCTCTTGATGCCCTGCTCTCAAAGACCCTCAGTAGATCCTCAATATCTGAATTTACACAGATTAAAATGCTCTAGTGGTTCCAGCTATTAACTTTTAATTTAGTTATTACTTATTCTACCAGACTACAAAGAGCTAGATACAGTGAAATGGCTATTGAAAATATTAGGAACCAGCCTACTGGATGTGTTTTTTTGTTTTTGTTTTTTTTGACAGGTTCCTTACCTTATTTATCGTGTGTGTCTAGTGAGAAATACTTAACAAATTCTGAATAGTGAATGGAAATTCATGGCAGCCTTCAGCCTTCAGCCTTAGTTCCTCTGCCACTCCCAAGACCTACCCTGAAGAATTCTTGGTTTTGCTGGTTTCCTGACAATATTCTAAACTGACCTCACAAATGTTCATTTATGGTAACTTAGAAATAAGTCCTTACAGTAGTCATATGAAATAGGCATGAAAATCTTATCATCTATCTATCTCTTACTCTTTAAGCCAAGGGAAGGACAACAATGCAGTAACTAATAATGTCTAAGTTCAAAGTTCAGCATTCTTTTCATTATACTAAACCAGACTATTTAATATTAATTTAGCTGGGGAGAAGGGCAGTAATGAATTTATAGTTTGAGAAACCATTTTCTAAATATTTATAAAGTTTCTCATCAACCTAAGTTTTCCTTCCATTTGTCTGGTCAGTGAGAGTCTGGAAAGCAACAGCTTACACTAGGTAAATCAAAGTCATTTATTCCTTCTGATATTGTTAATCACTAAAAGAAAGGATTTCTCCTGCTTCCTAAAAATTAAACAAACAAAAACAGTTTTCCTTTAATGGTAGCTTAGCGAATAAATCATGCTCATTAGGTAAAGTTGATTCTGGCACACAACTGAAAAAGATTATGCAGACAAGACAGAAAAATAATATTTATCAAGCACTTATGTGTCAGTCATCATACCCACTCTTGTGAAAATTAAGTGAGAGGATCTCGCAAGGTCATTCTTATTACCTCTATTTTTATTGATGAGGAAACTAAAGCTCAAAAGAGTTAAGTGACTTGCAAATAAATAAGAATCACAATTCAAACTTAGTTCTGCTCCACTCACTATACTAACAGAGGAAAATTAAGAAATTGCTTTAAAAATTTTTGCTTTGATGGCTCAGTGCAGTTAACTGACATTAAGGATAGAGGCTGTGGATAAACTAGGAAATGAAGACAGAGAACGCAGATGCGTGAGAGAAGGTAGATCTTTTAAAAAGCGTGAAGTAAAAAAGAAACAGAACCCCACTTCAATGCGTATTGCATCCTGTAGCGTTTAGGAAATCTTAACACCTAAAGTGGAAAGGCTTAAACTATTTTCCTTATTTAACCCTTTCAATCAAAGCTAATTTGTGCCATTAAGTGTAGTCTACGACTTTCTTCTTACAGTCAACATTTACAGAGTGCCCACCATGTGCCAAACACTGTGCTAGGTAGGCCCTGGGAATGTAGAGTTAAAAAAGGTCAAGTGCTCATCGCCTAGTCTGGAGACACAGGAGCCCAGACCATCAATGACTGGTACCACACAGGAGGAGGGCACTGTGGCAGAGAGCCGCAGAGGCGCCAGGGGAGCACAGACAGCACAGCTAAGCCAGAAGGGAAGGGTCCAGGAGGGCTTCCCGCAGATGGGTGATGTCTCAGATGAGTCACACATAACAGTACCACCACCGAAAAGCAAGCAGGCTCCCAGGCATGCTCAATTTGGGGTCTGACGGAAAGACTGAAATCAGGACTGTCTCTGTGCCAAAAGGGAACAACCCAGTGTTCCTTTAGTGCCTAGGTCAGCAAGCACAAAGATATTGATTCATGAGGAATGAACCTCCGCTACGAAGGCGAAATAATGGGCATGGGGAGAGGGGACTTTTCAGCCAAGGTAATTATAAATGCCCAAAGGAAAAGCATGATGGTGACAGAGAGGGGAGTAAAAACAACACCCCCTATTTAGATACTGCTCCACTGTTTCCTAAATCCTTTCACGTTATACAGCTCCATCCAACACCCCAAAAAAGCCTCCGTGAGGCGCACATAACTACCGCAGGTTTTATTGTCCCTCTCTTTTCATTTTCTGTTTCACAGATGAGAAAACTGAGGCTTTGGAGAGGTTAAGCGCTTGGTCCCCCAAATGATACAGCTGTTACACTGCCAGGGCTCGTGTAACCCACTGAGTTACATGTTACTCTTTTCCACCGACTGACTGCCGAACTCCCTCCGGCATCCTCGGACCCGCAACAGTCACGGAATAGCAAGGTAGCTGGTTTAGTCTTGGCGGAGGAAATGCTGTGTGTTAACTCTGAAGGGAAAAGCTAGAGGAGAGGTTAAGTGGAGGGAGGGGGGTAGGGGGTGGGGTGGCGGGGATGATAGAAAATACTGTATAAACATCAACAAAAGATACTGAAAAGACACAAAATGGACCACCACGGGAAAACCTGTGGTCATAGCCTCTGCCCACCGGCGGAAGCTCTGAAAGGGAAAACCAGAACTGGCGGAGGGTATTTGCTGGCAAGACCGACCACTGCACACAAAACATAAGCCGGATCTTGCAGAGAGAAATCCAGAAGGCCAGTGGTTACCCACACCTGTGCACGGAGTACGGGGAATCGGGGTGGGGGGCGGGCGGGGGGAGATAGGGGTGACAAACTGAAGGGCGCAGGGAAGCGCGAACGGAAGGTGACTGGCAGAGGAACAGGCGGACCTGGAGGCGGGTGACGGGGAGGGAGCAGACAGGCGGGGAACCCCGAAGGGTCCGGGGAGGACGGCTGGGGGGATGCAGGATGGCAACATATTTTTAAGCGGCGTAAACAAAGATGAAGGCGGTCTAGAGCGGGGGAAGAGAGGGAGTAGAGGGTGATAACAGCCCCGATTGGGGAGGAGACGGGGGGAGGTGAGCAAGGTGACAGCCCAGAGGTGGGCAGTGGCCTGGGCGAGCGGCGTGCTACCTGAGAAGGAAACTGTCGCCGCCGACCGGGGACGCGTGGGCCGTTCGGGCCTCGGAGCTCCTACCTGTAGCCGCGATTGGAGGCCCGCGGCGGAATCCGGTAGACGCTGACGTCGGGCTTCACACACAGCACAGACTCGTACTCCACCTCGGCCGCCATCTTGGCTCTGCTCGCCGCCGCCGCGCCGCCGCCGCTGGGGGCGGGGCGTTAGAGACAGGGGCGGGGACTTGCGCTACGCGGCAAACTTCCGCTTCCGCTGCTTCCGCTGCTTCCGCTCCCGTTTATCTTGGTTCCGGAGAGGAGCCCCTGGTGGCACGCGTTGGGAAGCCCTCTTGAGACCTGGAAGCCGTGACGCTGCGCGGCTCACCATCTTAGGGAATAGCAGAGAGGCCCTCCTACTGCATCTCCCGCCGCGTGCGTGACTCACGTCTAGGAAATCAGTGAGTGAGGGAAAGCGCCATCTTGCTTCCGGCAGGGACCCGCGATGCTCTGATGAGGACCTTCTTGAAAGCCGGCGGGTGTTCTTCTTCCAAGAGTCTCTATTTTTTTTTTTTTTGTAAATATATTTTATTGATTTTTTTACAGAGAGGAAGGGAGAGAGATAGAGAGTTAGAAACATTGATGAGAGACGATCAGCTGCCTCCTGCACGCCCCCTACTGGGGATGCGCCCGCAACCAAGGCACATGCCCTTGACCGGAATCGAACCTGTGACCCTTCACTCCGCAGGCCGACGCTCTATCCACTGAGCCATATTGGTTTTCAGCCCAGAGTCTCTTCTTGATCATAGTTTCCTGGCAGAAATCCGCCCTTCGATAATCCCCAACCTACAGAAGATTGTATGATCCAGTCCTGGACATGGTGGATTTTAACCCATCGGAGTCTAAACGTTAAAATGATTAATTACAAATAGCACTCTTTTTTTTTCTCTCTCTCTCTTATTCTCCACAACAGAACCTGTTGAAATAGTATGCTGTACTTTCAGTTGTGTATTCTCATTATCTTTTTGGGAAATTTGACCCTGTTAAACTTTTAAGTGGGATCAACCCAATTCCTGACAAATTCAGGAAGCATAATGAACTATTGGATGGCTGTTATTTGTGCCCAGTTCTGTTATAATCATAAAAGCCTACTGAATCTCTCTATAAATATGTTCCTACACACTCCAAACAGTATCACTTAATGATTGGGTTAACGCATAGCAAATGGCAAAACCGAGACAGAAGTCAAGTCTGTCTTACTATGAAAGCAGCGATCTTAATTTACTCTGCCTCAAACTTGTCCAGTGTCAACATAAGGAACATTCAAACCTGTGAGGAATTTTTGTGAGTTTATTTGAAGCAAACTGTCAACAATACCGTGAAGCAGGATCTCAATGAATGGCAGTTTCGCACCTTGTTTTATACATTATAATCAAAAGAGGAGATGTGTTATGTGAAATCCATTGGTGATAAATTAGGGAGGAAGGAAAAAGCTGCAGGGTGGGCCTCTGGGAATGGATAAAAAGTAAAATGATAAACATATATTTCTTTTATATGTTTTAGGTGGATGTGTTATAGAAGACTGGAGAAAAACCAAGTAACACTTTAGAGAAATGGAGTTACACAGTTTATTAAGCCGGTGGACTCAGTGGAATAATTTCCCAAATCTGAGCAAAGTAACATGCAGGGAGCTTCTCCTTTATATCTTTCTGTTGTCTTTGTTCCCCAAATATGGATTATGCTTCCTGTCCTTTCTTGCGTTTTGCAAAAAAAGGCCCCAGGTGTTGGAGGTCTTGAGACCATATTTAATGGTCTGGCCTGGTGCTATCACCAATAGCCTCCCCCTCCAGAGCTATACACTGTTCATAGTATATGGCCTCTGTAAAATGTGAGCAGTTAGGTAACAGGTCTTGCAAGACAAGTTTCTGGGAAAGAGGCAGCGACTTCATTATTATAGGTTATCAAGAATGTACACTGGGATTGCTGGCACAGATTCAGATTGCTAGCCCCCCCAAAGATGAGAGTTACATTAGAATTAGCCTTTTATCCTTCTCAGGTGCAGGATAATTAACACTCAACAATTAATAACAATGAGGGGATTTGTGGTCTCCCCAGAGCAGTGCCTGTGCTTTGAGGTGGTCCGGAAAAAGGAAAATTACTTTGACACTCCAATAATATGTTATTGTAGACTAGAGGCCCAGTGCACAAAATTTGTGCCCCAGGGTGGGGGGTGTCCCTCAGCCCAGCTTGCCCCCTCTCCAATCTGGGATCCCTCTCACAATCCAGAATTGCTGGCTCCCCACCACTCCCTGCCTGCCTGCCTGATTGCCCCTAATCACTTATACCTGCCAGCCAGATCACCCCCTAACCACTCTTGCCAGCCTGAATGATTCCTAACTGCTCCCCTGCTAGCCTGATTGTCCCTACCTGCCCTCCTCTGCTGGCCTGGTTGCCCCTAACTGCCCTCCCCTGCCAGCCTTGTCACCCCTAACCACCCTCCCCTGCAGGCCCGATCGCCCCCAATTGTCCTCCCTTGCAGGCCTTGTCCCTCCCAACTGCCCTCCTCTGCTGGCCTGATCACCCACAACTGCCCTCCCCTGCTGTCTATCTTGTGGCAGCCAGCTTGTGTCCACATGGGGTTGGCCATCTCTGACCACATGGGGGCAGCCTTGTGTGTTGGAATGATGGTCAGTTTGCATATTACCTCTTTATTATATAGTATGCAACAAGATAATAGGCTCAGTGAAGATAAAAATTGACCTTTGTCAGGGAAGATACTAGCCTAAGAAATGACTACCCACCATAAACTGCTCTTTAGTTTAAAAAGTTTTCATTTCAGACCATTCTTTGTGGTTAACTTTATTTTTTTATTGTCTAAAGTTTTACATACGTCTCCTTTCTCAGGCCTTTCCTAAGTTAGTCAAGTTAGCATGTGGCCTCTTTTTACCCAACTAGGTAGACAGTGATATCTTAAAATTAAATAAGAATTATAATAAATATCCCAGGCAAGGATGTAGAGAATTGGCTACTCTCAGATACTGTTGGCAGGAATGTTGATTAGTATAACATTTTTTTTTTTTTAGGGAAATTTAGCAGAATTAATCAAAATACTGCATGTAACCTTCAATTTAGCAAATCCACTAAGAGGTATTTTTTTTTAAATATATTGATTTTTACAGAGAGGAAGGTAAAGGGAATAGAGAGTCAGAAACATGGATGAGAGAGAGACATTGATCAGCCGCCTCCTGCACGCCCCCTACTGGGGATGTGCCCGCAACCAAGATACATGCCCTTGACGGGAATTGAACCCGGGACCTTTCAGTCCGCAGACCAACGCTCTATCCACTGAGCCAAAGCAGCCAGGGCCCACTGAGAGGTATTTTAAAGAAATTATGATGTGCACAAAAATGTGTATACAGTATTTATTATGACATTGGAATAGTAAAAAAAAATAGAAACAAAAATGAATGTCTATCAGTTGGACATGGTTAATGGCATATCCATTACCATTGTATGCTTTGCACTAAATATACATATACAGTATATAAAACCTCAATATTAAAGCCACAGGAAGAAATCCAATATTTAAAACAAAACAAAACTCAGCAAACTTTTACTTAAAATTTCAGTAATCCTCAACTACTTCTGGTCCCTAAGTCATCCATGTTCTTCATACCTTTCCATACATTAAGCCTTCTACTTTAACCACTCTACCCTAACCTGTCAATTTGGCAAACTGAAACATTCGCCTATCAGCTCAAATAATACTCTCCTATGACTTTATTGGGACTTTTAGGTGAATTTTCTCTAATGCTTCTATTTGCTTCTGTTATACCTTTTTATGGTAGCTCATTCTTCAAATATCTTCTGCTGCATAAGGGCAAGAACTTTGCTTTTGCAGCACTCAGCACAATGGCCTTCACATAGTCAGTAATACTTGTCAAATAACACAAAATGTTATTTTAGATCTAATCATTTAACATTAATTTAGCCATTTCCCCAATTTCAGTACCCTATATACACTTTACAAAAAAGTCAGAGTACAGAAGGGTATCAAATGAAAACTGAAAGTCCATGTCTCTATTATATTATTAGCAATTTAATGCCAACAAATCAATAACTTAAATGAAATGATCATTGATGTACATAATTTACCTAAAATACTCCAAGAAAACATAGATATGCAAATCAAAATGACAATGAAATAACCATCTCACACCTGTCAGAATGGCTATCATCAACAAATCCACAAACTGACAAGTGGTGGTAAGGATGTGGAGAAAAAGGAACACTCATGCACTGCTGGTGAGAATGCAGACTGGTGCAGCCACTGTGGAAAACAGTATGGAGTTTCCTCAAAAATTAAAAATGGAACTCCCATTTGACCCAATAATCCCATTTCTAGCAATGTATCGCAAGAAATCAGAATCACCAATTATAAAGGATATATACACCCCTATGTTCATAGCAGCACAATTTGCAATAAGCTTTGGAAACAGCCTAAGTGCCCATCAGCAGATAAGTGGATTAAAAAACAGTGGTACATCTATGCAATGAAATACTACCCTGCTGAAAAAAGAAAGAATTCTTATCATTCACAACAGCATGGAGGGACATGGAAAGCATTATGCTAAGTGAAATAAGCTAGTAGGAGAAAGATAAATATCACATGAACTCATTTGTGGAATATAATGAACAACTTAAACTTATGAACAAAAATAGATCCAGAGACAGGAGCATTGAACAGACCATCCAGCCTAAAAGGGAAGGCAGAGGAGGTGGAGGGAGGGGCACTATAAGAGATCAACCAAAGGACTTGTGTGCATGCATATGAGCATAACCAATGGACACAGACAGCAGAGGGATGAGGGCATGTTCTGGGGAATGGGAGTGGCTGGGAAGAGGTCAATGGGGGAGGAGGGGCTTATGTAATACTTAATAAAGCATTAAAAAATTGAAAATCTGAATAGCTCTGTATCAAAGAAATTGAATTCATATCTGAAAACCTTCCAACCTTCTCATTTTGAGCGAACATTTTAAAAATAATAATATAAATCCTATACAAACTCTCAAATAGAAGAGAAAAAAACACCTTTCAACTAAATTTTGTGAGGCAATTATCTTGATACCAAAACCAAAGATGTTAGAAAACTATACCAATATTTCCTCATAACAAAATACCAACAAATCATATACAACAATGTGTGTAAAAAAAATACAGTATGACAAATTGGGATTTATTTCCTAAGAAATTAAGGTTAGTTTAACATTCAAAAACCAATAATTATAATATATGGTATTAACAGTATAAAGAAATGTATGGCCTAGCCCGTTTGGCTAGGAGGATAGAGCGTCATCCTGCGGACTGAAGGGTCCCAGGTTGGAGTCCAGTCAAGAGCGCATGCCTGGATTGCAGGCTCGATTCCCCATGTGGGGCATGCAGGAGGCAGCCAATCAATGATTCTCTCTCATCATTGATGTTTCTATCTCTCTCTCTCTCTCTTCCTTCTTCTTTGAAATCAATAAAAATATATTTTTTAAAAAGAAATGTATGTAATCATCCCAATAGAAGCATAAAAAAGAAAATGAAAAAAAATTCAGTATTTATGAAAGTAAAAACTCAGGAAAAGAAGGGGAATTCCTCAGTCTAATAGAGGACATCTATGAAAAATCTACAGCTAACATCTTGCTTAATGGCTAAAGACTGAATGTTTTTCTGCTAAGATCAAGAATTGTCCTAGAGATCCTAGGCAATATAATAGGGAAAGAAAAAAATAAGATGTGTACAGTTTGGAAATGAAGAAATAAAACTGCCTTGAGAGAGAGAGA
>JAAGEH010000311.1:33726397-33738035 GCA_011751065.1 Lasiurus cinereus | reverse complement strand
CCCCCATCGAACACCTCCAGCGCACTCCAACCCCTCCCACCCCAGGCCTTCACCACGCTATTGTCTGTGTCCACAGGTTATACATAAATGCATACAAGGTCTTTGGTTGATTACCTCTCACCCACCCACCCTTCCCCATCTTCCCTCCAAGATTCCTCATTCTGTTTCATGCTTCTACAGTATGTCTCTGGATCCACTCCATTCATCAGTTTATTTTGTTACTTAGATTCCACCTATGACTAAGCATGTGATAATGTCTTTCTCTGACTGGCTTATTTCACTTAGCATGATACTCTCCAGGTCCCTCAAGCCATAGTTTTCTTTTACTTATCTCCACATATAAGTCATATGTAGTATGTATTTGAAATTGTAGTCATGTGAAATAGTAACATATTTTCCAGCTATTCCTTCTTTACCCATACATAAAAAGTTATTTATCATGGATTTTTAAATTCTGATTTACCTTTGTTCAGGGTACTGTTCTCAATGGTACTTATTTAAAGTATAATTTCACTGAATACTGGGGTTGCTGCAAATGGAGTGATAAAAATTGTAATGAGATTGAAGCATAGTTTACAGATCTTCCTTACTAAGAATGGGCCTCACTGCCCTTGTAGTTGACATCTCATACTTTGCATGAAGGTTTGAACCCTGGATTTATTAAATCATTTGTCCAAGGACAGTTGATGATGCAGTCAGAATTGGACTTACGATTTACAAAGTATTATTCTTCCTCACACCACACTAACATATGAAACACCCAAGATACTAGTTTAAAAAAGCATATTTATATAGTTTTGTATGCACATCATTTAATATAAACCTTAAATATAGCTTCATATTTATACAAAGATATATGAAATGTTTATTGTGGTAATTTTGTAATTAAAAATGGAAGCAATCTAAATATCCAACAATCAATCTGGAATTGATCAATTCCATAAATAAATAGTACATCTATCAATACAGTCTTATGTACCTGTTAAAAATTGAGGTTGATTTATATGTTCTGGTATGAAAAGGTAAATTGATAAGTGAAAACTGCAAGGTACAGAAGAAAAAATATAATATTAAGTCATTGGTATAAAAATGAACATAAAATATTTAGTCGTGATTGGCATAAAATCATTTTGAAACTATAGTCAAGACTTTTTTTATTGATTGATTTGGGGGGGGTGGAATAGAGAGCATCAACGAGAGAAAGAGAGTGACATCTATTTATTGTTCCACTTACGTATGCATTAATTGGTTGCTTCTTACCTGTGCCCTGACCAGATATCAAACCCACAATCTTAGTGTATCAGAACAGTGCTTTAACGAACTGAGCTACCAGGCCAGAGATATAGCCAAGAGCTTTAACAGAAGCTGTTACTTATGGGAAAAGGCAAAAGAAAGGAAACTTTTTGTCTTATACCTTTCTTTCTGTTACTCTTATAATCATAGTAATAATTGCCCTGGCCAGTGTGGCTCTGTTGATTGAAGTGTCACCAAAGGTGGTGGGTTCATTTCTTGTTCAGGACATATACCTGGGTTGCAGGTTCAGTTCCCAGTCAGGGTGTGTGTGGGAAGCAACCAATGAGGTTTCTCTCTCACATTGATGTTTCTCTCTCTCCCTGTCTTCCTCTCTCTAAAGTAAAGAATAATAATATTAATAATTTGTAAGAGTAAATCAATAGCTATTGCCCTAGCCAGTTTGGATCAGAGGATAGACCGTTGGTCTGCAGACCGAAGGGGTCCTGGATTCAATTCTGATCAAGAGCACATGCCCGGATTGGGGGCTCAATCCCCTATAGGGGACATGCAGAGGTGGCTGCGGCGATGGTAGGGGCCAAGACCTTTGCACAAATTTTGTGCATCCAGCTCCTAATATGTAATAAAAGTATAGAAAAGTAATTACCTCTGAGAAATGAGGGAGATGAAAAATTGGGGGAAGGGGTATATATCTTTTTAAAAAGCATAAACTAAATATAGCAACATAGTAAGAACTAAAGTGGGGATGCTGCCCATCAATGTGGCTCAATGGTTGAACATCAACCTATGAACCAGGAATTGAACCATTGTTGGTTTGATCCCCAGTGTGGGACTTGCAGGAAGCAGCCAATCAATGATTCTCTCATCATTGAAATTTCTATCTCTCCCTCTCTAAAATCAATAAAAATATATTTTAAAGTATATATTCATTATATACACTTTTTCAAAGATATACCTCATCATAAAATTTAAAAGGTGATATGTGAAGCAGCTAAGTTGACAATAAACATTCTATTCTATATAATAAAAGCCTAATATGTAAATCAACTGAACAGCAGAACAACTGGCAGAATGAACAGTAGCTGTGATGGGCACTGATCACCAATGGGCAGAAGCTCAATGCAGGAACTGCACCCAGGCCAGCCAAGTCAAATGCCAGCGGGTCCCCTCCTCCCCCCGCCCTCCCATCACCCTGCTCATCGCCCGGCAGATTAGCCCTGTTCACTGGCCAGGCCTAGGGATCCTACCCATGCACAAATTTCATGCACCAGGCCTCAAATGTAACAATAATGATGAAAATATCCTATATAATAAAAGGCTAATATGCAAATTAGCTGAAGAGTGGAATGACCGGTCCCTATGATGCATACTGACCACCAGGAGGCAGATGTTCAATGCAGGAGCTGCCCTCTGGGGGTCACTGCTCTTTCACAGTGGGAGCACAGCTCAGCCAGAAGCCTGCTCACAGCTGGTGAGCGCAGTGGTGGTGGCAGGAGCCTCTCCCACCTCCACAGCAGCACTAAGGATGTCTAACTGATGGCATATATTATAGTATTCCTCTGCTATGGTTGAATTTTAGTAATAACTAACATTAGGTACTGAGTGCTGTTTTACATGCTTATGTGCATTTTATCATTAATCCTCACAAAAGATGGGTACTATAATTATTATGCCTATTTTACAAGTGAAAAAACTGATACAGTGTGATTAATTAAATTGCCACTGGCACAAGTGGCAGACATAGATCCACATGTCTTTAAGTTCAGATCCTTAAACAATATTCATTTTTGCCTCAGCAATTCATTCCTTTTCCCTCCAACTTCTTTATCTAGAAAATGGATAGAATATTCAAGAGTTTTGGCAACTACAGTAGATCCTCATTATTCATAGATTCCATATTTGTGAACTTGCCTATTCACTAGTTTATTTGTAACTATAATATCAATATCCACTGAAGTTTCACAGTTTTTCCTGGCCATGTGCAAGGTGACCAAAAAAAAAACAACAAAAACAAAAAAAACTTGAGTCACTAGACATGGATTTGCACAGCTAAGGTCAAACAAGGCAGTGCTCTGCCTTCCTGTTTGGGTTTTCGTTTTGTAAGCATAGTTTCTGAAGACCAACTGTCTGGTTCTAATTCTGCCATTTATGTAGTATACTAGAGGCCTATTGCAGGAAGGTTCCTGAAAGAATAGGGCTTCCCTTCCCATCTCCACTGCCTCGCTCCCTCCCTTCACCGCCACTTCGCTCTCTTCTGCAGCATTTGGCTTCCTTAAATGCTGTCTTTAGTCTTCGCTCCACACCTGTGTATGCAAATTAATTCCCATCTTTATTGGTTAATTTGCATACTGGCTCCTGATTGGCTGGTGGGTATAGCAGAGGGAAAGTCAATTTGCATGTTTCTCTTTTATTAGTGTAGATGAACCTGGATAACTGATTAGTCTCTGCATCATCAGTGTACTTTTTTTTTAATTTAATAAATCTTTAGTGTTCAGATTATTACATTTGTTTCTCTTTTTTCCTCCCAAAGCTCCCCTCCACCTAGCTCCTACCCCTTCCTCTACCCTTACCTCCCCCCGCATTGTCCTCAACCATAGGTGTATGATTATTGTCTAGTCTCTCCCTGCAGCCCCTCACCCCTTCCCCCCTGAGAATTGTCCACTCCCTTTCTATGCTCCTGACTCTATTATATTCAACAGTTTACTCTGTTCATCAGATTTTTAATTCACTTGATTTTTTGATTCACTTGTTGATAGATATGTATTTGTTGTTGACAATTTTTATCTTTATCTTTTTCTTCTTCCTCTTCTTAAAGAGTATCTTTCAGCATTTCATATAATACTTCATTTAATACTGATTTGGTGTTGATAAACTTCTTTAGCTTTTTTTTTATCTGTGAAGCTCTTTATCTGCCCTTCAATTTTGAATGATAGCTTTGCTGGGTAGAGTAATCTTGGTTGTAGGTTCTTGCTATTCATCACTTTGAATATTTCTTGCCACTCCCATCTGGCCTGCATAGTTACTGTTGAGAAATCAGTTGACAATCGTATGGGTGCTCCCTTTTAGGTAACTCTTTTTCTCTTGCTGCTTTTAATATTCTCTCTTTGTCTTTTGTTCTTGGTATTTTAATTATGATGTGTCTTGGTGTGGTCCTCTTTGGATTCCTTTTATTTAGGGTTCCATGTGCTTCCTGGACTTGTAAGTCTATTTCTTTCACTAGGTGTGGGAAGTTTTCAGTCATTATTTCTTCAAATAGGTTTTTAGTATCTTTCCCTCTTCTTCTGGCACCCCAACAATTTCGATGTTGGCATTCTTGAAGTTGTCCCAGAGGCTCCTCACACTATCTTCACATTTTTGGATTCTTTTTTCTTTTTGCTTTTCTAGTTGGGTGTTTTCTACTTCTTTGTATTTCAAATTTTTGACTTGATTCTTGCCTTCCTCTAGTCTGCTGTTAGGTCTCTGTATAATATTTTTTATTTCAGTCAGTGTATGTTTAATTTCTAGTTGGTCCTTTTTCATCTCCTCTTGGGTCTCGCTAAATTTATCCATCTTTTCTAGGAAATTCTTGAAAAACCTTATAACCGTGTTTTGAACTCTATATCCAGTCGTTAGTTTTTCTCCATTTCTTTTGTTTGTGATCTGTTCCTTTGTCTCTGCATTTTCACTATGCCGGGAGAACTTCTGTATTGTAATCAGCCTTATGATGCAAGACTTACAAAACTGCAAAAGCCTCTCTGTTCAGCTTGGATGGGGTGGAGTCTCAGGGCTTAGCAGTCAGCCCCTGGATCTCCAGTGTCTCTTGGTAATCATTGCAGCCCTTTCTGGGTGCACGCACAAGTGTACCTCTACATCTCTGCCCTTGCGCTCTGGGACCCATATGAGTCTGGGTCGTCAGGGTCTCGCCTGAGACTGGGGTTCAGTGCAGTTAGAAGTTGCACAGTTGGGAAACTCTGACTCCTGCCCACTAGAGAAAGCCAGTGGCACAATCAGCAGTCCATCCTCTCTGCGTGCATTGGTATGCAGGCCCCAGACTTCTACACTTTTGGGCTCCCGTAAATTTCCATGCACTCCTCCTTTTCACAGTCCTGACTCCCCCTGTATGAGTCTCGCTGGAGCTGGGGTTCAATGCAGTCAGGAGTCTCTATCTCCCTCCCCACAAAGGAAGCCAGCCAGGGCACACCTCTGTCTGCTCTCTCCATGTGCATCTCTGTACCTCAGCTTTTTGCAGCTCCTCTGAGTCTCCGTGAGCCCCTCCCTCTCTTCCCTTCTCGTTGTAGAATTTTCACTTAGCCAGTTTTCCTGTGGTTCTGGATGATGTCCGTTCTGTCTTTTAGAAATTGTTGTGCAATGCAGCAGTTTAGGTGTTCACCTATGCCACCATCTTGGTTTCTCCTCCCATCAGTGTACTTTTTGACAATAGGTACTACTGTTAGTACCTATCTCATGATTGGAGTGTTGTGAGAGTTAAATAATATACAGTCAGTGAGGTACTTAGTACAGTGTCTGGTAGATAAGCCCTCAATAGGGTAAGTTATTACTATTATTAATACTAATTTACATTTAAAATAAGAATTATGTTTGTTTATGTAAATATAAACATTGACACATTCTTGATATTTCAGAAGCTATACAACAGAGAAGATAACTATATGGAGTTACAGCATTTTCTTCTAATGGTTGACATATATGCCCAATGTAAAATAACTTGAAAATATTTAAAAGGAGCATTTATTTCACCTGAAATAAGTATATGTGATATTGTGATTTATCATAAGAAATTGACATCCTGGGCTCCAAAAATGTTGTAAAATCCTAACTAATAAAAGTACCAGGGGCATCTTTTGTTCTAATATGTTGTCTTTGACCCTAGTTCATGACAAAGGGCTCCTTAAAGCCTTGAGATTTCCTGTATGGCAGAAGTGCCTTTTGTTCTAGTGAGGCAACTCTGGGTGGGCTCCTGGATGGCTCCTTGATAAGAGTTGGTCAGTCAGTAGAAAGGCCAAGCTATGATCAGAAGCTTAAAAATTTAAGAATCCTCCTCCCAATTCTCTTGAAGGTCATGGTTTGATTCTGGTCAGGGCACATGCCCGAGTATGGGGAGTGCAAAAGGCAGCCAATCAATGATTCCCTCTCATCATTTATGTCTGTATCTCTCTCTCCCTCTCCCTTCCTCTCTGAAATCAATAAAAATATTTTTTAAAACACACACACACAAAGAAAAAGGGCTGAGAATGAAGTTAATAATTTATCATATCTATCTGATGAAGCCTCCACAAAAATCTTCAAAGAACAGGGTTTAGAAGGCTTCCAGATGGGTGAACATATCCATACTGGGAGAGTGATGCCACCCCAACTCCACATGGACAAAAGCTCTTGTGCTCAAGACCCCCCCAGGTCTCACGCTGTGTGTCTCTTCATCCTTTATCATATCCCTTCATCTGGTAAAGGTAAGTGTTTCTCTGAGTTCTATGAGCCACTCTAGCAAATAATCAAATCCAAGGGAGATAAGGTTATGGAAAACTCTGCTTGGTAGCCAACTTGGGCAGAAGTTGTGGGTATCCTGGGAACCTACTAGTTGAGATTGGCATCTTAAGTTGGAGGCAGTCTTGTGGGACTGAGCTCATAAAATGTGGTATCTGACACTATCTCCAGGTAGATAGTGTTAGAAATAAGTTAAATTGTGTGAAATGTAGCTGGTGTCACAGAATTTTTTGATGTGTGTGTGTGGGATGGATTTAATTACCAGTGTAAGAAGTGATGTTAACTTGTAAAAGTTAAAGGAAACACACTGGAGGTGAAGAACTGGGTTTTTCCCTACACAAAGGCGGAAATGGGTGTTTTCTAACCCAATATGTTTTACATATTATTTTATATGCAAACTACTAGACTTGAAATGGGGAAGGAAAGGCAAAGGAGAAAAATTTAAGAAAACATTTTCTAAATAATTCACAAATAGAAAAGCTCACTTAAAATCTCAATCAAAATTTACTTGAAATTTTATCTAGACCTATAAAATTTATGAAAGCCACCTACCCCTCAATAGTTCTGAATCCTGTCCCCCCCTCCCAAACAGTTCCTATGGTTTCTCATTAGTTTAAATAAACACAAAATGAAACTTCATGCTCTTGTTTATTTTCATTATTATGTAACTGACCTCACAAAAAGTGTTAATTAAGCTCAGTTTACTTCCCCTCTAGCTTCCCTTCCTTGGCTGTCCTGGATACAACTATAATAGATACCCAATGTATTATTAGAAGAAGCAAAATTGGTTAAATTTTCTTTAAACCACTCAGATTTGAAATATGGCTGATTTCTTCAAGATCTAAGCGTAAGTGTACTGGATATCTGTTGTTATAAGTTCATTGTCTGTTATGTTATACAGTTTCAGTTTTGTTACCTTAGTTTCTGGGTGACTTTGTTCCTCAATTTGTGTTCCTACTTGGTTTTACTATATGTGCAAAATTAGGCAGCTATGCTATAGGGAGCAGAGTACATTTAATCTGCATCCTTGAGGGGCATGGATTGGGATTTGTTAAGTCACAACCTTAAAGGTTGTGACTTAACAATAGGAAGGGCACATGTTGTCATTTACTTGCTACATGTCCAAGATGGGAGACTAGTTTATTTTTTTAATATGTTTTTTATTTTGAGAGAAAGAGAAAGAGAGAAACATTGATGTGAGAGAGAAACATCAATCGGTTGCTTCCTGTACACACCTCTACCAGGGATCTTATTAATAAGTTAACTTATTTCTAACACTGGGTATGTGCCTTGACTACCAATTGACCCAGTGACCTTTCAGTGCAAGGGACTGAGAAGGTTAACTTGAAATGCAGGCAGATGGGACAGGGGTCCAGGGGAAACAAAGGCAGGTGAAACTGGCAGGGGCAACAGGGCAGTTTGAGCAGCCTCATCACAGAAGCCAGCCGTGCAGAAATAATGGAATGTTTCTGGACTCAACGCAGGGAGGCCTGGGCAACCAAGGGAGGGCCTGCAACAATACGGTGAACTGACACAGAAACGGAGAGAGGTGAGCATAGGGACAGAGGGAGAACACATAGAAACAGGGAAAGTTCAGGACCGTTGCTGGCAAGAACAATTGAGGGAATCAAGCGATGCCATGGATAGATACAGAAGCAGGCTTCTGGCAACTCTATACCCCTGGAATACAAAGCTTCAAAGAGGGGCGTCAGCCCAGGGAGTCTGAATGTGGGGAGTCTTCATGTGGGGAGCCTGAATCTGCTTGTAATAAACTTTCCACTGGGGAAAAAACCTTGGCTCACCTTTCTGGTTATCAGGATGACACTCAACTGAGACCCACCCGCTAGACTAAATGTTACCGTGTAGTTGGAAGCTGTAAGGATTAGGCAATTGTGACATATTGTGGGCAAAGAGGTAAAGGGTAGTATATGACAGTGGTCGGCAAACTCATTAGTCAACAGTGCGGCAAACCTCAGCTCGTGAGTCGCATGTGGCCCTCGAGCCGTGGTTTGCCGACCACTGCGCTAGGTCAATGGAAGATTAGTTTTGATCTAATGAGTAGGTGGAGGCCACAATAGTATTTCATATAATAATTGCTAACATTTATTGAAGGCAGGCACTGTTTTATGTGCTTTGCATGTATTAATGTACTTACATTAACAATCCTATACAGTAGGCACAGCGAATATTTGATCACTCCCCAGCCAGGAAGATAGAAACCATTGTAGATATTTCAACCAGCGAATTGAAGACAAGAATTTGGGTACAGAAGTATTGAAAGGACTAGAGAAATAAATGAGGAGAAAATAATATAACTTCAAAGGGCTGCTTCCATAAAATTGGAAGGAAAAAAGTAGAAAAAGAAGTTACCTAGAAAGGGCAAGTGTCTTTGAGACGGGGGCTCTTCAGCAGAAATCCAGGAGCTCACAGGCCTGTGGCTGCCGCTGAAACTACTAATTCCACTGGAGCCCACAGTTGCCAGCAGCTGCCACTGTCACACCTGGCGTCTCTACTAGAGGAGCCCACCAGAGTTTTCTCCCTCTGCAGAAACCAAGAACTAAGTGATTCCTCCTCCTCTCTCTCTCTCTCTCTCTCTCTCATTTTATTTAATAGTTTAAATGTTTCTTCTGTTTTATATGTTTTGTTCTTTTTCTTTTAAAATGGATTTGCAGTCTCACTGCACAAACTAAGTTCCAGAATAAAATTCAATGATTCCCTGCTCTCTTCAGTTTTCAATAACAGATGACACATCCCTCTGGCAGATCCTTTCAGAAACTCACTAGAGAGAAGATCTAGGAAATGTAGTACCCAGGCTTCCAATACAGAGACAGTATGGGAAGGTGGGAATGAGCTTGAGTATCAATCGATAGTATGTGACACAATCCCCATGTTGCAGGTGAGCGAATAAAAACACAGAATTTCAGTAACTTCTGGACAGTCACACAATTAGTAAGTGGCAGAGCTGGGATTCTAACTCAGGCCCTCTGCTTGCCTTTCATGAATCCTTGGTGTGCCCTGTTTCCTCCAACTAAACCACTTTACCATGTCATTCACTCACGTTGGGCTCACCTCCACCTTAATACGTGCTCATGTTTCCCCGCTGCTTGAAATGACCTTTCAGCTTCTCTCGAGTCCTGATCAAATGGGAGAATTATAGGTTGTTAGATGTGAAAGCAACCTTAAAATAGTTACTCCCAGGCAGTAAAATTGGAAATGAAATCTTTTACTCTTTTACTCTTTATACCTCTGTATTTTAATTAATATTTGTATAAGAATGTATTATTCTAGTAATTAGATAATGACAATGGAAATGATAGGTGATAGATGATAGATGATGATAGATAGGTAGGTAGATAGATGATAGATAGATAGATGATAGATAGAATGAACAATAAACTCAACTCTTGCCATTTTTTTCTTGGGTCTTTTTACCACAAAAAATATTCTTCAGTTATTTGACTGCAAAGGAGGAGCAGATACTATTGTTTGGACAATAAGTTGATTAATATAGGAAGCCCTTAACACAGGCAAGAGTGTTCAAATACTTTTGATCCAAATAAACTTTATTTCATATACATACAGGTAAAAGAATAATGTGGGTGAAAATTCCTTGCAATGTATACTTTAGGCAGAAATCATTGCTCAAGGTCCTGCTTCAATTTTCTGCACTCTCCTGATAAAACACAGTCTAATTCTCCAAACTCCTGACTATTCTTCAATACCCAAAGCACTCTCCCCCTACCTGCTTCTGACTATGCACCCCTTAAACACTCTAAACAGCTTGTCATCTTTTTTGCCTGTAGAGGCCCCATAGTTTTTTAAAACCTTATTTCTATTTAGAAAAGTATTTTCTAAAGAGGACATACAAGGGGTGGGAAGGGCAATAAGGAAAAAATAAAAATAAAATAAATTTTAAAAAAATAAATAATAAATAAATAAATAGGATACACAGAAGGCCAAAAGATGCAGAAATTGGTTTGAATCAGTGGATAGAGCATCGGCCTGCAGACTGAGAGGTCCCAGGTTCCATTCTGGTCAGGGCTTGTATCTTGGTTGTGGGCACGTCCCCAATGGGGGGCGTGCAGGAGGCTGCTGATCGATGTTTCTCTCTCATCGATGTTTCTGACTCTATCACTCTCCCTTCCTCTGTATAAAAAAAATCAATAAAATATATATATATATTTTCAAAGAAGGCCAAAAGACATATGAAAACATGCTCAAAGTCACTAATTGTCCAAGAGATGCAAATCAAAACAATATTGAAGTACCATCTCACACCTGTCCAGAATGGCTATCATCAACACATCAACAAATGACAAGTGCTGGCAAGGATGCAGAAAAAAAGAAATCCTTGTGTCCTGCTGATGGGAATGCAGATTGGTACAGCCACTGTGGAGAACAGTATGGAGTTTTCTCAAAAAACTAAAAATGGAACTCCCATTTGATCCAGTAATCCCACTCCTAGGAATATATACCAAGAAACTAGAAACACCAATCAGAAAGGATATATGCACCCTTATGTTCATAGCAGCACAATTTACAATAGCTAAGATCTGGAAACAGCCTAAGTGCCCATCAAGTTGGATTAGAAAACCGTGGTACACATACACAATGGAATACTATACTGTAATAAAAAAGAACTCCTACCATTTGCAACAGCATAGATTTATTGACCTGAAGAGCATTATGCTAAGTGAAATAACTCAGTCAGAGAAAGATAAATATCACATTGATCTCACTCATTTGTGGAATATAATGAACAACATAAACCAGTGGTTCTCAACCTTCCTAATGCCACGACTCTTTAGGACAGCTCCTCATGTGGTGGTAACCCCCAACCATAAAATTATTTCCGTTGCTACTTCATAACTGTAATTTTGCTACTGTTATGAACTGTAATGTAAAT
>JAAGEH010000311.1:33587885-33726387 GCA_011751065.1 Lasiurus cinereus | reverse complement strand
TATTTCTAATTACAAATAAATGAAATTTTGTCTTGAATCGTGGTGTAGCATGGGTAACAGTCTTAATATGACAACAGTAAACTACATCGCTACATTTTGCTACACCGAGGAGCGGTGTGCTGGTTCCTAAGATCATGGGAAATAGGTGTTTTCCAATAGTCTTAGGTGACCCTGGGTCGCGACCCACAGGTTGAGAACCGCTGACATAAACTGATGAACAAAAACAGATCCAGTGATAGAGAAGCATCAATCAGACCATCAAACCTCAGAGGGAAGGCAAGGGAGGGTGGGGAGAAGGGGGAAAAATCAATCAAAGGTTGCATATAAGCATAACCAATAGAGACAGACACTAGGAGGGTGAGAGCAATAGGAAGGAGGGAGTAAGGACACATATGTAATACCTTAATCAATAAAGAAAAATTTGAAATCACAAGATGCAGTAAGAGGGGATTTAAAAAAATCAATGGAAAAAATCCTGAGGTAAGGATTAACAATAAATAAATAAATAAGTGGGGAAAATAACCTTATTTCTACCTTATCTTATTTCTTTTAAAAATATATATATATTTTATTGATTTTTTACAGAGTGGAAGGGAGAAGGATAGAGAGTTAGAAACATCACTGAGAGAAAGACATCAATCAGCTGCCTCCTACACACCCACTACTGGGGATGTGCCCACAACCAAGGTACATGCCCTTGACCAGAATTGAACCTGGGATCTTTCAGTCTGCAGGCCACCACTCTATCCACTGAGCCAAACCGGTTTCGGCTACTTTATCTTATTTCTATCTTAAGACTTTCCTAGATTGTTCCAGGCAAAATATACTGTTGCCTACTTAAATATACTTATGTTCTACTATGTTATTTCTACGTTTATATTATTATAACCTGAGTTGTATTATAATTATTTGTGTGTATGAGTACATATTTCTACTAGATTGTGAATCTCAAGAAATAAGAACATAGTTTAATTTATCTGATTTTGGCATGGCACATTTCTTTACACATATTAAGCATTTAAAGAGATGCTATTTGAGATTCATTACATGGGGTTGTGCAGGTCATTCCTCCCAACCATTCCCAACCCCTACCCTCACATACCACAGAGTTTGGGGAATTAGACAGTGTTTTATCAGGAAAGTGAAGAAGATTGAAGCAGGACTTTGAGCAATGACTCCTGTCTGTTAATCCATTTATTGGAATATATTCCTAGAAGTGAAATTACTGGGTCAAAACAAAACAAAAGCAAACATTTAGGAAGTGAGTGGCTTATGAACAGAGTATTTTCTTCCTAACAATGCTCTGTCCTGCAGAAAATTTTTGAAAAGTCTGATCTCCCACTTCTGTTTATTTCTTTTCTTATCTGATAACATTTAGAAATGACTCATTTTGAAACACTTCCTGTAAAGTCAAATAGTCGTCAAAAATGTGGAGTTTATCAACCTAAAGCAAAAGAGAGAAGAAAGAGGAAGAGCTCAACAAATTTCCTAAATATACTTCATGACTCTATGTGGTTAAGTATGAGGACCAGACAGACAGGACATCGCGGGCTCCAGATCGGTGCTACTGTCTCAGGTTTCTGGTAAGAAACCCTAGACCCCCTTGATAACTTGAGCCTAGTTTGTTTTGCTTATTAAACATGATGATTAGAGGGTCATTATTTTCTATGTCCCCTGATTCCTTCCCAACTTATACAACTTCTATTTTCTCCTCATGTGCACCTTTCTTCTTCTAAATATTCCACATTATATTTATCGTGGCTTTTAATATATTCATCCTGAACTAATAGTGAATTTTTATGTCATTTCCCCCCCCTCTTAAATCAGCTATGATTCATCTTCTGACTTTTGATTTCCATTTTCTCCAAAAGTTTTGTTTAGCAAGTCATTGAATATATGCATATATATTCTTATTCTATTTCTCTTTTCTTTTTATTTATCCTTTTTCTTATTCCTTCTTGCTACTGACTCTTTTGCTATCATTAGTATTTGATTCTAGAATCTACTTTGCTATCATAGTTGAATTTTAGTTTCAAATGTTATTTATCTTTTTAGTTATTGCCAGTCAACTCAGTATTTAAAATAAAATTAAGAAATTCTCTATCTTTTTTATTTAAAATTATTTATTGTTGAAAGTATTATATATGTCTCCTTTTTCTTCTATTGACTTCTCCCTACCCCCAGCACATGCCCTTCTCCCCTACTGTCTGTGTCGTTGGTTATGCTTATATGCATGAATACAAATCCTTTGGTTGCTCTCTTACCCCTCCCTTACCCTTCCCTGCCTTCCCTCTGAGGTTTGACGGTCTGCTCATTGTTTCTATGTCTCTGAATCTATCTTTGTTCATCAGTTTACTCTCTATTTATCTTAAATGTAGAGGTATTTTATAGTCAAAACAATTGGAGAATTATAAAAAGTGATCTTATTCTGAAAGATTTTAAAAATCTAATTTATATATCCTTCATTTCAAGACAGATTGTGATATTTGAAAAAGCTCAGACTGGTTGACTCAGTTGCTTTATATTGGAATTTTGCTTTTGTCAGTCTAATACTTCAGTTTGTGCAGTTCTCAGTACCTTTCCCTTTGTTAACGATACCAAAGGCATTGCAGTTAATATGATTCTTTGTCCTAAGAACTTATATGCAGCCCTAGCTGGTTTGGCTCAGTGGAGAGAGCATTAACCTGCAGACTGAAAGGTCCCGGGTTCGATCTCAGGCAAGGGCACATGCCCAGGTTGCAGGCTAAGTCCCCAGTGGGGAAGGGGAGCAAGAGGCAGCCAATCAATGATTCTCTGTCATCATTAATGTTTCTATCTCTCTCTCCCTTCTTCTCTGAAATCAATAAAAATATATTTTTTTTAATTAAATAATAAAGAAGAACTTACATGCATATGTGTATAGCCCCTTGATACAGACAATAGTGTGGTGAAGACCTGGTGGGAGGCAGGGGCGAGGAGGTCAGTGGGAGAAAAAGGGGGACATCTGTAATATTTTCAACAATGAAGATAAAGTATCTATATATATAAAATAGAGAAATGTGATAATTAACTGGGACTCCATAATGGGTTGACCCGCCAGGAGAAAGTTGCTTGAGCAGTGTGGGGGGCAGAGCATCAGGGGCCTCCGCGCGCCTGTGCTGGAGGAGGGCCTGATTGAAAGTGGCCGAGGCTGCTACAGGGTTCGGGGAGCCAGGCAGGGCCAGACCGGCGACACGCGATTTCGAATCGTGTACTGGGCTCCTAGTGTACTAAATGAAAGAGGAACATGGTGGCTGGTGCATGTGGGGAGACTAAATAGCCATCTCAGACGGTGATTAAAGGAAATTGAATTTATTTAAGAAAAGGGGATGAGGATAGGATACCCAAAGGGGGATAGGATATCCAGCCACAGAGACATTGGGTGGGTGATGGCAGTACCCAGGAGCTGAGGTTTCATCCTTACACGTAGTCACTGGTGGGAAACTTGTCAGTACTCTGTGGCTTGGAATGCAGATGGAATGCAGGTGTGTGATCAGGTGCCTTCAGGACAGTTTCCATTCCTTGATTAGTCTGACTCCTGGCCTCCAGCCAGTTTTTCCTGGTCTTTTGTTCTACTGGGATGGGAAGCTTACAAATGACTGTTAAGGATTGTATTGTCCTACAGGCCTAACATTTCCTTTCTTTATTTGTTAATAAGTATTCTTAACTAGGCAAAGGTTTCTATCTTCAGTCAGTCATCCTAAGGAACAAGGCCCCCTGGTGCTATTGGTGGAGGGCAGGGCAGGGCCTGGGGAGGAAGCGGGGAGAGATATGAATAAAGTTACCCCACATATCAAAAACCAACCAGCTGGCAGCTTAGTATGCCCATTACTGCAAGGAAGGGTGAAATTATCAGAACAATTCATATTGTAGTTATTAGATACTGAAAAACAATAACTAGAACACCTAGTAAAAGGCCGACATTTGCCACAGGGAGCTACTCCAGCAACCCTAAGGTCAAACATTCTTACATCCTTTTCCAGGACAGTAGGTCCTAATGCATAAAGGTCCCTGTGTGTGACTTTCTTCCCAAAATGAATATAATGAGTATAATTCTGTATGTTAGCAATAGGTGTTCCGAGTCCTACTAGGTAAGGTGAAAAGGACCATTCTACAAAGTCCCTCCTTAAGGTGTTCCCTGGGTTCAGTCACCCATTCTTCCCCTTCTGGCACCTTCTTCACTTTGGTGCAATGGATTCTGGGCTTTACCCCTGCCAGCTTCAGGGTAGTTGGAGTAGTGAGAAACACGCCCCAGGCTCCTGTTCATGTTGATCATTCATGTTTTGAGTAGAGCTCTGTCACCTGAGAAGAAGGGATGTAGGGGAAAAAGAAATCCCTAGCACATGCCAAATCATTAATTACAGCCAGTGTTTGATGAAGATGCTGGGTAAAGTTTATTTGTGGTACCCAAGGCTGAAGAAACCTGAGGAGTGATTTTGGTCCTGAGGCAGTCACGGAGTCACCTATCTAGTTCTGCTGCTTTTCTGGGCCTGCAGCTGACATACAACTGAGACCTAGATGTTATCTTCAGGCAAGAAAATGTCAGGGGGTCTAAACTGCCTGACTAGTGATATGAAAGGGAAGAGAATTGGTTACCGTGGGAGCAAGGTTCTTGTTTTCCCAGTTTTGTCCCTTGCTAGGCACCTGGAGCTTTCTGCCCAGGTGAGTTTCTGCATCTGGCCTATTGTCCTTGTTCTGAGGGTCTAACATTCTGGAGGTCTGTCTAACATTTCCCCCCATAAAGATTTTTGGTCCTGAATTCTTTCAGAGAAAAGGGGGCATCGGGTCTTTTCTAAAGATGCTTTCTGCTGAAAAGGGGAGATATTTCCTTTAGCACCAAAAATCCTGGATCTCTGTCAAAGGGAAGATGAGGCCTGGGCATAAAAGGAGGTTGTGATCGTGTATAAGGGTGGTATCTCTTGAGTACAGCAGGGCTTGTAACCTGGTGGAGACAGACTGTTTTATAAATTATAGTATTATTAGGGCAAGCTAGAACAATAAAAATTACAACAAATGGTCTGGTGGAAGGAAAGAGACATTAGTTTGGAGGATTGTAGCCAAATATTTATAAAAACTAGGAAAAAGTTCAGAATCTAGTTTAGCTGAGCTCATGGGTGAAAAATAAAACTTTGAAGATAATGAACTGAACTTGAGTCTAACATTTACAACTGTGTATATGGAATCTATTGAAACACATTTACCTCCCTAAAATCACCCTCGTTTTTATTAAATAGCCAAGTTGAGACCAATTTATTTACTGTATTTAGTTTATTTTCAATGTGGCCTGATTGTTTGCATGAACACAACAAGAATAGCAATTGGTTATATGGGCTTTCAAAAATCTGCTTTGCTAGAATCTCAAGATTGAGACTTAATTAGCCTATAGGGCAAAGAAGATGAGCTGCCTACTTGCCACCAAGTTTGCCTGCAATACCTGTAGAATGGGGGTAAATTGCTCATGTTTTTGAGGTTCCCCATGATGTCTTGAAGTTCCTTCCTGGTCATTTCTCAGAAAAGCAACCCTTGTTCCTTACCTGGAAAGACTGCCATGAACCACAGGATCAAAGGTATCAGGCCATTTCTTATAAATGGCTTTTGATTAGCTTCAATCAGTTTTGAGAATGCTTTCTGGTGATGCCCAGAATCTAAGCATGTCCTTCTCAGATATGACATTCCAGTCAAAGTTTTGGTTAATAAAACCATAATTGGTCTTACTGAATTCATGCAAAAAAACTTATTGCCATGACTTACTCATTAAGAATTACCAAATTCTGGAAGGATAAGATAGGGAGAAAAATATAAAAAGCTTCCATATTGCTTATGAAGGTATAATTTATCAAATTGTTCTAGGGAATGAAAAAATAAGATTTTTTTTATACTTTAAAGAGATGACCTGACCTGCTTAGAAACCTATAATTTAGAGTAAGTCAGAGTCCTTGTTATGAATTTTTCCAAAGACTTAACTAATGTATTTGTAAATACATCAGAGCAAAATAATGATGGTCTGTAAATTATAAACTTAAGTAACATGGTTATAAGCTTAACCATAAAACAATTGACAAAGAATGTTGCTTTTCTGTAAGATATCACATAAGACAACTTTTGGTAAATAATAATTATTATGAAATGAACATAAAAGAACAATATAAAGTTTAGAGTTTAAATATATATACATAAAGAACAAACAAGATGCAAGGTTTTAAAAGTATTGAGCACTGGAGACAACTCATAAATGCCCCAATGTGTGGGTTACAAACATCTGAAGTACTACTGCCAGATGCTTCCCATAGGGAAACATTACTCTAGACTTGTCCAGGGTCACTGACAAGAAACCTGTTATTCCTTAAAATTTCCTTTTTGCACTTGGCTCTGAATCTTTGCAAGTTCCTTCCTAGAGTAGACTGAAATTTCTAGAATATTCATGTTAACAAAAATATATAAGTATTATTATTTGGCAAAGCTTCCCATGTAATTTTTCAAGCATATTACATGGGCCTAATTAGTTTAAGAACTTAGGAGAGAGAATGAATCCTTGAGGTATTCTAGGGCCAATGAAATAGCTCAAAGTTGTTTCTCTGTTGAAAATGTCTTTTGAAATTTAAACTTTGGGAAAGTTGTCATTATACTTAACCAACATATCCTATCTAATAAAAAAGTAATATGCAAATTGATCACACCTCTGCTATATCCACAAGTCATGCCCACCAGCCAATCAGAGCAAGTATGCAAATTAACCCAACCAAGATGGCTATGGTCACAGGAGGCTTGGGTTGCCCCTGGTGATGGAGGAAGCCAAGCTTTCCACACATCCTGGTCCACCCAGGCCTCCACTTAAGGCAACGAAGTTTCAATGGCTGCTGCCAGGGAATGAGCAGAAGGCTTGACTCCATTCCAGGCTACAAAGTTTCAATTTTAGAAGATAAATAAATCCCAGATACCAGGGCCTCCACTTGGGTCACTAGGAGGTGTGGCCGGCCTGCAAACCACCACAGGCCCCTCACCCAGGCCACCTTTCAGGGCAAACCAACTGGCCCCGACCCGTACACCAGGCCTATCTAATAAAAGAGTAATTGGCAGATTGACCATCACTCCAACACACAAGATGACTGTCCCCATGTGGTCAAAAAGATCCTGCCCCCATGTGGACACAAGATGGCCACCACAAGATGGCCAGCAGGGGAGGGCAGTTAGGGATGACCAGGCCTGCAGGGAAAGGCAGTTGAGGTGGGGGTACCCAGGCCTGCAGGGGAGGGCAGTTATGGGTGACCAGTCCTGCAGGGAAGGGCAGTTAGGGGTGACCAGGCCCACAGAAGAGGGCAGTTAGGGGCAAACAGGCTGGCAGGGGAGTAGTTAGGCATCAATCAGGCTGGCAGTCGAGTGGTTAGGGAGTGATCAGGCTAGCAGGGAGAAGCAGTTAGGGGCAATCAGGAAGGCAGGCAGTTGGGAGCCAGCAGTCCTGGATTGTTAGAGGGATGTCCGACTGCCCATGAAGGCCCAATCCATGGGCATGAAGTCGGACATCCCTCAAGGGGTCCCAGATTGGAGAGGGAGCAGGATGGGCTGAAGGACATCCCCTATTCCCCCCATGCACCAGGCCTCTAGTTATATTATAAATCTTTGTAAATCTAGGCAGAACAAAGTGTTAACAAAAGAAACATTCAAACCTTAAAAAATTTTTGTGACCTTATTTGAGTCAAACTACCGACAACTGCTGGGAAGCAGAATCTCAACACATTGAGATAATGCTCCAGAGAATGGTGGCTTTTCACCTGTTTTTATAAATTACCATCAAAGGAGGAGATGTAAGTGGGTTCCATGAAATCCATTGTTATAGATTAGGGAGGTGGGAGAAAGCAAAGGGGCGGCGGGAACCCCTGGAATTGGATAAAAGGTTAAATGATAGACATGTGCTTCTTTTACATAGGTGGGCATAATTAATGGTCAACAATTAACATGGTAACAACAACAATAATAATGCGGGAATTTGGATCTGTGCCCTGGCACCATCTGTTGTGCCCTGCCAGGTCCAGAAAAAGGGAAGTTACAAATTACCCTGACCTTTCAAAGGCATGTTATCTTGGATGCAACAAGACAAAAGGCTCAGTAAAGATTGAAGTTGATCTTTGTCAGGGAAGATACTGGCCTAAGACATGATTACCCATTATAAGCTGCTTTTTAATGAAAAGGTTTTAACTTCAGACCATCCTTTGTGGTTACTTTAGGTCTATGAATTTGCAAGGCTGCCATGCAGGCCTTCCTTGAGTTAGTCAGATTAGTGTGTGGCCCCTTTCGTCCACTAAAGGAATAGCTTTATGGTAACAATTTTATTAAAGGCTGTTAATTGAATTTAAAATGATTTTGATATTAAATATTTTGTCTAGACCATAGGATTCTATTGAAGTGATGTGAGTATTTAATTTCTGTAGGCCAATAAAACAGCATACCCTAGTAGTGCCATCCAAACATTACACATAACATACAGACTATAAACACCCAGCATTTCTTAGATTGACATTTATGAACACACTTGAAACACACTCACCTCAAGAAACACACCTTCAACAAAGCACTAGACATTGCATGAACCACTGCAGATTTACTTTATAGAATTTCTGTAACAAATCTAAAGTCAGGTGAACTTAAAACTTGTCTTTAACAGTAATGTTTTGGAATTTCATGCTATTTTAGAATATCTAGATGTTTATCATTTTACTCAGCCATGCTCCAAAGCTTTTAAGGTACCAAAGACGTTGGAAAATTATATATAGGCGTATGAGGCTGGAGAAAAGGCGGGGAGAGGAGATAGCAGGCCCCACTGCTTGTTCCCAGGCCCCCAGCAGCTTGGATTTAAAACTGCCACATTTTTCCTTGGAGATAACATGCTAAATTGTGTGATGATAGTAGCCCGACCATTATGTGTTTGCAGTTTTGTAGTAAAGAAAGTTGTTGTTTGGGAAGGGCCATGGCGAGAAGGCAAAATCAGGGGTTCTGTGTGGTTTTAGGGGTTTAGGGGGGAGGCATAAACAGTAGGACAGGAGAACCAGAGTTCAGGGTGGTGATGGAGCTCAAAGAAGGCCTGAACACAGGGAATCTCTGACCATTTGCCTAGGCAGAGGCAGTATAAATCCAGTTGGAGAATGGTGGATAATTAAGAGGGCCATCTTGGGGCCTGACCTCCTGATGTGCAGTCATGTGTCCTCGCTGGTTTGGCTCAGTAGATAGAGCATCAGCCTGGGGACTGAAGGATCCCTGGTTCACTTCCGGTTAAGGGCACATGCCTGGATTATGGACTTCATCCCCAGTGTGGGGCATACAGGAGGCAGCCAATCAATGATTCTCTCCCATCATTGATGTTTCACTCTCTCTCTTCCTCTCCCTTCCCCACTGAAATCAATAAAAATATATTTAAAAAAATAAATTAGCTGAAACCGGTTTGGCTCAGTGGATAGAGTGTCAGCCTGAGAACTGAAGGGTCCAGGGTTTGATTTTGGTCAAGGGCACATACCTTGGTTGTGGGCACATCCCGAGTAGGAGGTGTGCAGGAGGCAGCTGATCGATCTTTCTCTCTCGTTGATGTTTCTAACTCTCTATCCCTCTCCCTTCCTTTCTGTAAAAAATCAATAAAATATATTTTTAAAAAATATAAAAATTAAAAATAAATAAATTAGACTATGTGTGGCCATGCTGTATTGCAATAAAAAAAAAAGAAGCATTTGTGTCTAACTCTTAAGGAAGGCCTTCAGAGTCTGTAAAAGGCAGGCCAGAGGTGAGTCCTTAGGAAGAGTTGAGATTGAATTGCCTGTGAAACCAATGGTCAGTGCCCCAGCCTGGTTACTGCTCCTCTCTTGTGCTGCAGCTTATTCCAGGAGGCATCCCTCCATGACTAGAAAAGACTAAGTTCGGGACTCAGTGACCACCCCCAGTGGCTAGGGACAAAGAGGGGTGCCCCCCGCTATGCCAAAACTCACATGCCTAATCATACAGCCCCCCAAATAAAATCCTACAGAGCGTTTGGGCCCAGGGTTTGGGCCATGTGTGGTTTTCACAGTGTGCCTCCTTTGCTTGGACATGTGCTTGCAGCCAGCAAGCTGCCTACAGCAATCTTGCCGGTTCCAAGCCCAGTTTGTCCAGTCCTGGGAATCTTCGAGCGGCAGCCACACTAGAGGCTTTTAAAAGGCTGACCCATGCCCCCGCAAGTGCGGGCCCCTTGGGAAGCCCCACATCTTGGTCCCCAGTGCCCTCTTCCCAAACGTGAAGTAACTCACCCATTAGTAGAAATCAGGTCTGATGATCTGGCACTCCCGCTGCTGGTTGGGAGTCCAAAGGCCTTGGTCACTGTAAGACCCAGAGACTAAAAGTCTTTAAGTGCAGGGGAGGGGAAGGGAAGGAAGAAAGCTTCCCTTCTGGATATCCTCCTACAAGCCGACAAAATGAAAGGTAAACATGGGCAAAACCGGTTTGGCTCAATGGATAGAGCATCAGCCTGCAGACTGAAAGGTCCCAGGTTCGATGCCGGTCAAGGGCATGTACCTTGTTTGGGGGCACAACCCCAGTAGGGGGTGTGCAGGAGGCAGCTGATCGATGTTTCTCTCCCATCAATGTTTCTAACTCTATAACCCTGTCCCTTCCTCTCTGTAAAAAATCAATAAAATATATTATATATTAAAAAAAAGAAAGGTGAACATGGTGGAGGGTGGATGCAGGCAGGCTAAATAGCCATCTGAGACGGTAATTAAAGAAAAATGAATTTATTTAAGGGAAGGGGCTGTAAAATAGAAATAGAGACCATGAGAGATGATTACTAAGATTATTTCAGTCCTAGCATAAGATTATTTCAGTCCTAGCATCCTCTGACTCTGTCTTTTTCTCGGTGTTTTATGGATCTATGCATGAATGCAGGTGTCGGAGTGGGACATGGGATCAGGGTCACTGTCATGCACAAAAAGAAAGGAAGAGACCCTAACAGGACTTGAATATTTGAACAGATAAGGCTAAAGGAAAGGGAATGAGGATGAGGTTGGTGTTTTTTTTAAGTATTATTTTGTTGACTCAGTTACTTTAACTTCTGCTAATTACTTAAGATCCTATGTCAACATTGGGTTAACTCAGCAGAATTATTTCCAAGTGACAAAATACATTGGGTCTTTAGAAAGGGAAACATAAATTGCTGTTACAGCTACTAGGACTGGGAAATGGAAAACAAAGAGGAAGTTAGAAGAGACAGTATCCTTACTGGAGTAAATGGATAAAAATAAGAATTTTAATCTTAATTTAAAAAGAAAAAAAGTAACCCACCCCCAAATGAGCATCCATCCATTCAAATAATATTTAATCTTTATGTCATATAAGGCACTGTGCTAAATTCTGTGGGTCAAGCTTTTAGTAATAAGACTAATTTTTACCATCATGAAATTTAAGGCCAGTATGATAAATAGGACAGCCACTATAATAACTGCAATATAAGATAAAATGTGTCATTGCTCAGAGACTATGAAAAGAGATTCAAATCTCTCTCTCTCTCTCTCTCTCTCTCTCTCTCTCTCTCTCTCTCTCTTTCTCTCCCTCATTCACACACACACACACACACACACACACACACACACACACAAATTAAGAGGCTGAAGAATTAATTTCTGATTGGGATTATTAGAGGAAGTTTCAAGGAAATATAATATTTGAACTGATCTTGAAGAATAACTAGGATTTTTAACAGGTAGAAATTAAAGATGGAAGAAAGAGGAGGTTAAGGTAAAGGACATAATTGCAGATAGAAGTAAACTTCACTAGCTAAGGTACAGAAAATAGCATTAACTTGGAATAGTGAGCTGTTCAAGAAAACTATAAAGTATGGCACATTCAGAATTAGGGGAGGGTTCAAAAGAAGAGAGTGTCAAGGAGGTAATGTATCAAATGATATATATTATATTCTAGAGGATGGAGACAGGGGAAAAGATGCTTGGATTTGTTATTTAGAGGTAATTTTAGTGAAGTGATAGGAGCAGAAGGCCAAGTACACAGGGTTGAGAAGTGAGTGGTCAGAGCAATAGACCACAAAACAAGCCACTATTTTTGAAAAAGAGAAAATAGGCTAAATTAAGACACTTAAGAAACCTAACATTCTGAGGCAAGTGTTATCCTAAATTGGATATAATTGTGGGCAAATCGGCTATAAAAGATATTTTGGGGACAGTTGGAAGAATTGAATCAAGATTGAGTATTCCTTAAGGTACAATCATACTGTATAATGTGGAAACTGATAACCGAAAAAAAGAAAGCAGTTTATAAAACAATATGCATTTACACCCACATTCACAGCACTGTTATTCACAATAGCTAAAAGGTGGAAGCAACTCAAATGTCCATTGACCAATGAACGAATAAACAAAATGTGACCAATACATAAATGAAATAGTATTCAGCTTTAATTATGAAGAAAATTCTGACATATGTTACAAGTTGGATGAATCTTAAGGATATGATGATAAGTGAAATAAGCTAGACACAACAAAGGTGAATGCTGTATGATTCTACCTATACCATAGTCAACTGAATAAAAAACAAAACAGAATGGTAGTTACAGAGGTTGGGGGAGAGGGAAGTAGGGAGTTATCAAATAGTATAGAGTTTTAGTTTTGCAATGTGAGAAAGTCCTGGATTTCACACAATAATGTGAATATACTTAACACTACTGAACTATACACTTAAAAAATGGTTAAGATGGTAAATTTTTGTCACATGTATTTTACCACAATTAAAAATGCTTAAGAACCAATATGTACATTTGATCTAATTTTGTTAAATTTTGCATAACAAAAAACATACATACATATATACAAGTGTGTATGTACACAAACACACACACAGCTATACTAATAATAGGGCAATATGCAAATTGGTGGGTATGCTGTCACAGTAACAGCCAATCAGCAGGCTACGTGTGCAGCAGATGCGGGTGGGCGGGGGCTTGCAGCGTTGGAGATGGGGGCAGGGCCACAGCAGAGAGGCCTCTCCATGAACCTGTGTCAGGGGCCTGCAGGTGGGCAGAGAGGCTTCCGAGGGCTGGACACAGCTGGGGGTCCACAGGTGCCAGGGGTCTGCAGGTGTACAAAGGTCCAGAGGCCTTTGCCATGGCCTGGCCCAGAGGCGAGGCCATGATGGGGTCCTCTCTGTGCCTGCACAGGGGGTCTGTAGGCCTCTGCTGGCTCCAGCCTACCTCTTTGGGGCAATGGATCACTGGGCTCCTGCACTGTGACAGGTTACAGGCCAGGCTGGGGGACGAGTTTTGTGCACTGGGCCACTAGTATGTATATAAAAGAGGCAGGAAGGTATAAATTAAGGTGCTAACATAGTAATTAATGACTGGTGGAATATGGGATTTTCATTTTCTTATTCTTTTTGTTTTTAATGTTTTTATTGATTTCAGAGAGGAAGAGAGAGGGAGAGAGAGATAAAAATATCAATGATGAGAGAGAATCACTGATTGGCTGCCTCCTGCATAACTCCATGCTGCGGACCAAGCCCACAACCCAGGCATGTGTCCTGGCTGGGAATCGAACCATGACCTCCTGGTTCATAGGTCAACACTCAATCACTGAGCCATCCCTGCTGGGCTATTTTTTTTATTCTTATTTGTCTATATTTTTCATGCATATTTTCTGCTTCTGTTAATATAAAGCTATTATTTCTGTTATATTCAATACAAAACAAATAAACAAGAAAGAAATAATGGGTGGTGAGAAAAATCAATGCCAAGAGTGTATTGGCACTTGAAAAGTTGAACAGCAAAAGGAAAAGTTGATGTTGTATCTAAAAGATATAACTGAGTCTAGGACCTTTTTCTGTGGTGATGAGTCCTTTGAAAATCTGGTAGGGAATGGATGGACCTCTTCCCTCAAGGAAATGAAAATAGGTAAAGTTAAAATTTTCCCTATCATTTCAGGTAAAAATGGGTCTTCTAAAAGCCTTTTCATGGATTTAAAGTTGGGAACCTCTGGTATAAAAGTTATTGTTTATTTGTCCATTAGACTCATTTGTTTGTTTTTAATAGAGAATTTTAAGTAAGGAAAGTAATCAGTGGAGAATGAGAGATTAAAACTCCAAAAAAAGGGAGAAAATTTACATTGATATAAACTTCCAAATGAGCTTCTTATGATACACACTTAAATAGACACAAATTTTATTTATTTTTAATTAAATAAAACTTTATTGATCAGGTTATTACAATTATTCCTCTTTTTTCCCTCCATAGCTCCCCTCCACCCAGTTCCTACCCCAACCTCTGCCCTTACCTCACCACCATTGTCCTCATCCATAGGTGTATGATTTTTGTCCAGTCTCTTCCTGCACTCCCCACATGCCTTTCCCCCCAAGAATTGTCAGTACACTCCCTTTCTATGTCCCTAATTCTATTATATTCATCAGTTTATTCTGTTCATCACATTTTTTATTGCCTTGATTTTTAGATTCACTTGTTGATAGACATGTATTTGTTGTTCATAATTTTTATCTTTACCTTTTTCTTCTTCTTCCTCTTCTTAAAGAGTACCTTTCAGCATTTCATATAATGCTTTGGTTTTGATGAACTCCTTTAGTTTCTCCTTATCTGTGAATCTCTTTATCTGACCTTCAATTCTGAATGGTAGCTTTGCTGGGTAGAGTAATCTTAGTGTAGGATCTTCCTATTCATCACTAAATATTTCTTGCCACTCTCATCTGGCCTGCATAGTTTCTGTTGAGAAATCAGCTGACAATCAGATGGGTGCTCCCTTGTAGGTAATTAACTGTTTTTTCTTGCTGTTTTTAATACTCTCTCTTTGTCTTTTGCTCTTGGCATTTTAATGATGACATGTCTTGGTGTGGTCCTCTTTGGATTCCTTTTGTTTGGGGTTCTGTGTGCTTCGTGGGTTTGTAAGTCTATTTCTTTCACCAGGTGTGGGGAGATTTCAGTCATTATTTCTTCCAATAGGTTTTCAGTATCTTGCTCTCTCTCTTCTTCTGGCACCCCCATAATTCTGATGTTGGTACACTTAAGGTTGTCCCAGAGGCTCCTTACACTATCTTCACATTTTTGGATTCTTTTTTCTTTTGGCTTTTCCTGTTGAGTGGTTTTGCTTCTTTGTATTTCAAATCTTTGACTTGATTCTTGCGTTCCTCTAGTCTGCTGTGGGGTCTGTATAATAATTTTTATTTCAGTCAGTGTATGTTTAATTTCTAGTTGGTCCTTTTTCATATCCTCAAGGATCTTGTTAAATTTATCGGCCTTTTCTAGGAAATTCTTAAAAAACCTTATAACTGTGATTTTGAACTTTGTATCCAGTCATTTGTTTTCCTCCATTTCTTTTGTTTGTGATCTGTTCTTTTGTCTCTGCATATTTCACTGCTTCCCTGAGTTGGTAGAGTAGCTTTGTGTGCTAGATGTCCTATGTAGCCCAGTGGCTCAGCCTCCCCCAGTTACCTGAGGTGAACACTTTTGGTGCACCCATTTGTTGATTGTGTGCACAGCCTTGTTGTAGTTAAGTCTTAATTGTTGTTGGTATCACTGGGAGGAACTGACTTCCAGGCCAGTTGGCTGTGAAGATCAGCTGTGTCTATGCTGGGAGAACTTCTTTACTGGAGACACCCTTATGAGGCAAGACTTGCAAAATTGCAAAAGCCTCTGTGCTCGGCTTGGATGGGGTGGAGTCTCAGGGCAGAGCAGACAGCCTTGGATTCCCATCAGTCCTGCCCTATGAGGCCCCTGGGTCTCAGTGTCTCTCGGTAATCGATGCAAGCACCTCTGAGAGAAAGCTGCCCTCAAGTTTTGCCTGCTGCCAGACAGTCCAGTTTCTCCCCGAATGAGTATGAGTTCCCAGAAACTTGCTTGGAACTGGAGTTCAGCACAGTTGGGAGCTTCCATCTCCTTCCCACTTTAGAAAGCCAGCCACGCACTCGCCGCCTGTGCACTCAGCAGTCAGTCCTCTCTACACATGCACACCTCTGGACCTCTGCCTTCCACAGCTCCCCTGAGTCTCAATGTGCTTTCTCTTTTCCTGACAGTCCAGATTCCCCCCAAATGGGTTTGGGTTCCCAGAGTCTTGCCCGGGATAGGAGTTCAGTCGGGAGCTTCTATCTCCTCCCGCTTAAGAAAGCCAACCACTCACTCAGCCATCTGTGCACTCAGCCACCCATTCTCTCTGTGCGCGCTTCTCTGTACTTCAGCCTTTTGCAGCTCCTCTGAGTCTCAATGTGCTTTTCTCTTTCCTTCTAGTTGTAGAATTTTCACTTTCCTGTGATTCTGGATGGTGTCTGTTTTGTCTTTTATTTGTAATTTTGAAATTGTTGTGCAAAGCAGCAGTTTGGGTGTTTATCTATGCTGCCATCTTGGTTTCTCCATAGATACAGATTTTAAATGGTCTATCTGAACCTGACCAGAGTGGTTCAGTGGTTCAGTGTGCACCTATGGACCAGGAAGTCACGGTTCAATTTCTAGTCAGGGCACATGCCTGTGTTGCAGGCTCGATCTCTAGTGTGGGGCATGCAGGAGGCAGCCAATCAATGATTCTCTCTCAGCATTGATGTTTCTATCTTTCTTGCCCTCTTCCTTTCTCCCTAAAATTAAAAATATATTTTTAAGTAAGTAAATAAATAAATAAACAGTCTATCAGAGAAAGTTTTGTGTGATCCAATGTGAAGTCAAAGAATACAAACTAAAACAATATAAGGGCCCGTGCAGTTCTACATCATTATATGGGAAGGTCAGATTTCCAAGATACCCATTTTTAAAAAGATAATGTTCCTTTATATATGTTTGTTTCTCTTTTTGCAGAAATTTAGCAATGGAGTATTTCCTTGATGAGACCAATTCAACTGACATACACTCCCAGCCTTCATATGAAACCCCAATAATTCTGTCCATGGTCATTCTTAGCCTCACCTTCTTATTGGGATTGCCAGGCAATGGGCTGGTGCTGTGGGTGGCTGGCCTAAAGATGAAGTGGACTGTGAACACTGTTTGGTTTCTCCATCTTACACTGGCAGACTTTCTATGCTGCCTCTCCTTACCCTTCTCCCTGGTTCACTTGGCTCTCCAAGGACACTGGCCTTATGGTTGGCTCCTATGCAAGCTCATCCCTTCCATCATCATCCTCAACATGTTTGCCAGCGTCTTCCTACTGACTGCCATTAGCCTGGACCGCTGCCTTTTGGTACTCAAGCCCATCTGGTGCCAGAATCACCGCAATGTGAGGACAGCCTTCACCATTTGTGGATGTATCTGGGTGGTAGCTTTTGCAATGTGTATACCTGTGTTCATGTACCGGGAAACGTTCACCATAGACAAGCAGACTATGTGTGGCTACAATTTTGGTAGCAATAGCTCATCAGATTATTCATACTACCCTTTTGATCAACTGGAAAATGCATCTCTTGACTACCCCATTGTTCAGTTGACTGGAGAAATGGTTGACAGGACAGACGCTTTCGCTTCAAAAAGAAATGATCAACCTTGGACAACTACCACTCTCCTCCATTCTGAAACATTTCAAAGATCTCCTGGAGATTCAGTCCCTGTGGATTCAACTAGATTATCTAATCAACATCCAGATTATAACTTAATTAAACTTGATGATGAGGCCTCCCCAACAATCTCCATTGGCCTTCCCATTGAAGATCACAGAATTAACTCACTGGATGACTCTGATGCTTTCCTCTCCACCGATTTAGAGCTTTTCTCTAGTATCTCTAGTAATGCTCTATACACAATTGAGCCATCACAAGATTTCCAGGACTATACTGAAGGTTACTTTGAATATGACAATGAAGTTCCAACACCCGAGGTGATAATAACCATCACTAGGCTAGTGATGGGTTTCCTACTGCCCTGTATTGTCATGGTGACCTGTTATGGTCTCATTATCTTCCAAATGTGGGGTCGCTCGATCAAGGCTCAGAGCAAAACCTTCCAGGTGGCCATAGTGGTGGTGGTTGTCTTCATTGTCTGCTGGGCCCCATACCACATTTTTGGAGTCCTCTTTTTGTTTTTTGGCTCAGAGACTCCCTTGAAGGAAGCTCTACTATCCTGGGACCATGTGTCCATTGCTCTAGCATCTGCTAATAGTTGCTTCAATCCCTTCCTCTATGCCCTTATGGGGAAAAATTTTAGGAAGAAAGCAAGGCAGTCTGTGCAGGGCATTCTAGAAGCAGCTTTCAGTGAGGGGCACACACATTCTACCAGTTGTACCCAAAGCAAAGGCATTTCTAAAACAAACAGCAGTACAACTGTCTGAGAATATGGAGCATTTGACCCAAGCACTTGACCCAAGCAGAGCTTCTTAGATATTCACCAAGTGTGACATCTTTCTAAAAGAGCAAGGGACATAGTGAACAGGGGTTTTGGAAAACACCAAAGACTCAATCTTGAGGCCTTCAAAGTGTGTCCCAGACTAGTAACATCAGCATCATTTGGAAACTCTCTGGTCCAACCTGACTTGAAAACAAGTTCTCTTTGTTTCTGATGAATGCTATGTTTTAGAGACAGTGCACAAATTAATTTACTTCTATCCCAAACTAAGCCACCTGAGATAAATGAGAATCTAGTCTGTTATAAAATGTTTCTTCCCATCCTTAAATTTTTTTATTTAGTATATCAAACTCCCATTCCAGATTCATTTTAAAACCATTTATCCTAGCTCTGAGGGAAAAATGATCAGTTATTCTATGGCTTTATTGTTATACTGTTGGTGGTGATGGAGATGGTTGTAAATAAAGAGAAGGTGCAGGTGGGGGAGGTAGTAAAGGGTAAAGGGACCAAATATAATGACAAGATGTTTGACTTTGGTTGGTGGGCATACATATACAGATCATGTATCATAGAAATGTACACTTGAAACCTATATGACCATATTAACCAATGTCACCCCAAAATATTTAATGAAATGAATTTTTTGTAAAGAAGTAGTCTATAAAAACAAGGATTTATGAGTCTGGAGCAAGTACAATACCAGACACTTGCTATTTGGAATACTCATGAATACAGGACACAATTCCAAGTTTCCTTTATTGCAACTAAATAAGCATCTCTTGTGTAAACACAGACTACTAAGGCATCTAACAACTTACTCGTGATCTATAATGTAAGCTTCCCTTTGAGGAGTTCTCTTTTCTCTATCTGCCTATTGGTAGAGCCATCTACCTTCCACTCTGTCTCAAATAACATAGTTCCCTTATTTCTCTTTGGCCCTCAAGTCTTCTTTCATATTAGAATTTGTACCTTTACTAACCTCTAATTTCAAAAGTTTAAAATCACTGAAAAATACCTGAGCACCCTCCAGGAATACCATCAAAATTATTAAAACATGACTATAGGTATTTTTCATGTTATAAACACCAGATGTATATATCTTTAGGTTTCTAAATTAAAGAAACGTACTCATAGTTCAAAGCCATTTGAGGTTTATAATGAAATAAGAGAAGTTTCCTGCCATACTCTGTGCTCCCACTCCCTTTTCTGAAATAACGGTTGCACAATTTTAGATGTTCTTTCTGATATTTGCCATGATATTCTTAAGTCATGAACTTATGCTGATCATTTTTGTAGATAATGATAAAATGACTTCTGATTTTGCAAAATGAAGAATTTTATCCAAGCACATATTCATGTTTCTTGTTTATCTGGAGTTCCAATATTCATTAACCATCATACTTTAATTTGTTCATGACCACACATTTTCTTCTACTTTCTCTCTCCATTCCAACCATACATACATACGGCTTTCCATCTATCCTTTCATTTTACAAAAGCACTGTTCAACTCCCTACTACCTTCTCATTTTTTCTGCATATAAGCCTGTATGTGTTAAACATTTAAAATTCCAGGTTTGTTAAACACAGCTTCATCTAAGCTGAATGATTTAATCTAAAGATAGAAAATTAGAAGTTGAGGTGAGGGTCTGAACTACAAATTTGTTATAAAGTATTATACAGGAAATTTCAAACAACTAGGAATTCTTTCACTTGTGAGGTAATGTCTAATATGATGTATATTTGCAATGCTAACTTTTATTTTTAAACTGCTTATATATTTGATGGAAATAAATGCTTTCTTTCCCATGATTCCTTGCAAGACTCAAGAGATGCGTGGATTCTGTTAATTATGTGATACTTAGAATAATACATCATAATCTCTAGATATGCGGCAAATATATCTTATTGGGAATAGCCGTAGACTTGCTGTAATAGCAGTTGGCTAGGCTTCTGGAAATCCCAACGTATCTCCCAAGACCCTAGGTATAATCCCAAACTCCTGAGGTTAGAGTAAAAGATATGAGGAGCCGAAACTGGTTTGGCTCAGTGGATAGAGGGTCGGTCTGCGAACTAAAAGGTCCCAGGTTCGATTCCGGTCAAGGGGAATGTACCTAGGTTGCGGGCACATCCCCAGTAGGGGGCGTGCAGGAGGCAGCTAATCGATGTCTCTTTCCATAGACGTTTCTAACTCTCTATCCCTCTTCCTTCCTCTCTGTAAAAAAATCAATAAAATATATATTTTTTAAAAAGATATGAGGAGGAATGAATAGTTGGCATTGCTGGACTACTTCTAGATTACTATTTGCCTTGGAAATGTAATCTGAAATATTCCTAAAATTGAAATTCCCTCATTGCCGATGAAAAACTCTGGGGGGTCCCTATAATTATGACCCAATTCCTCCTCAAGTTGTAGTACATTAAAATGCCCCAGAATTAAAGCCAAGTGGCCTTGTCCATACACCAAGTTGCAAAGGGTGACTGTCCATCCCAACAATATTTCACTATTTTTAATAGCATTTGAAAATGAGAACGTTAATGGCATACTGTACATTCTTGTCTCTCATCAATCTCTCCCCCCCCAAAAAAAAATAGTCAACTAATCAAACCCTGTGGTATGAATGAGGTAGGGAGGGACAAAAGACCATTTGAAAACAAATACTTCACACTGCCTTTTTACCCTGGCATAGAAAAAACTTGAGACCAGCATCAATAAGATAAAACCATAAACATTCTTCTCGGTTTTTATTATGAAAGCATGCAAAAAAAAAAAACAACAACAACAATTGTGAGACCATACCCCCCTTCCCAGCCTGCACCAATGCAAAGCATTATGAGTGGTAGGAAGGACTCACCAAACCAGAAACATAGAGGTTAAAGAGAGGAAGGCAGGGATGGATGGATCTATACCAAGTAATTGCTCCTTCTGTCCCTCTCCTCCTCTTTCCCCCTTATTTCATCTTGCAGGCAATGAGCTCCTGCAGTTTTGCACACATCACCCAATACAACAACAATGATTATACTTCCAGCCCAGCAATGCTGAACCAACAAGAAAAAGTAGTATTCTTCCATTTCGTGTTGGGGAATGGGGAACTAAGGCCCAAAGAGGGTCAGGATTTTCCCCTGCCACGGAGCAAGGCTGAGTTTAGTGAAGGGGCCCTTAAGTCCCAGGAAGCCTGACAGCCCATCTCCAGCCCTGGCCCCAAACTTCAGTGACTCTGGCAGCCCACCAGAGTTCTTAAGGAGACTAGTCTTCTTTGAGACACAGATGATTTATAAACAAGGGACATTTACATGGATGGCTTAGTCTACCCTTGCAAACTCTGTCTGAATCTGAGTAGAAAAGGAGTTTACAAAAGAGAAGTGATAACACGTAAAGGGGGCATCTTAGGGAGAACAGAGAGGAAGATGTGTGCAGGAGGCACCTTGATTGGAAGGAATAAGAAAGATGCCCAAAATAGAAACGCTGGGCAAAGGCATTGTGCCACCCTCTATGAGAAATTCTCCTTTCCCCAATTTAAAAATATTATGTCACACTTCAACCCCGCCAACTGCCCTCCAACACAATGGGGGATTCAAGCCACGCACATCCCCACTTCTTACAAAGAACTTCAAAGAAATAAAGTGCTCTTTAGTCAACTGCCCTTTCCTGCCTCTTTACTGCAGCCTCACTGGACATCTTCAACCAACTCTCATCTATAACCCCCTTCTAAAGAAAAGAGGGGCTGGGAGAGGGGGGGAAAGCAGGAGTGGAAAGCTAAATCTTTTGGAAATCATCAGTAAATAAAGAAATATGAGCAAAAAAAAAAAAACCCAGAAATCGCTGAGAGAGTGGCCCTGTCCAGTCCACACATTATGTCCTGTAGCTTCCAGAAACTAAACAGAGAAATAAAAATGGTAGCAAAACTGTTCTTCCCACCCATAACTACAATTCAACAATTAATATCAATATACACTGAGTACTCTGCAGCAATAAATCATGGCCACTCCTTGTTACAGGAGAGAAGTTATCCGTATACCTTTTCCTGAGGGGTCTCCCTTGGTTCTCATGGAACTCTTCCCTCTAGATTATTTACCCCATACTGCCAAGTTCCTTCACCCCCTCCAAAGGCCACTGTAAACGTTACCGCCCCAATGGTCTGGATTCCAACAGCGCATTTGCCTATATAATGAAAGAACTAAAAGAGTTCCTCTCTGTGTCGATGCCAGCTCCATTTTCCTTTGCCCACCCTCCTACCACCAATTCAGGTTGGTTCTGCTATGATCGGTGGGAAAGTGAAAATAGGTGACTTTTCTATCTGGAGAATGCCAGAAAATGAGGCAAGAAAATAAGGTGAGTCGGGGAGTTGAGCCAACAACCAGAGGAGGACTACATAGTATTTGCTGAGTGGGAAAGAGGATTTTAGTCTAACCTGTAAATGCAGATAAGAACCACAGTACATTTCCAGAGAAAATTACGTTTAAAAAGCCAAAACGGTTACACTGAAAACATCTCCAAAAAGCCAAGCCAATGCTGAATAGTTGTCCTCATTCCTCCCATAGCAACAGAGCTCTGACTCAGACCCGCCCTACCTCCTTTCGAGAATGGCTGAGGAACAAGCCAATGGATGTTGATTTGATAGAGTATTAGATACCAATTCCTGAATGTTTTACATTCCATTGCCCCGCTGCAGTATTCTACTCCACCCAACCCAGGCCTCCTATTCCACTAGGGTTCTGTTGTCACCTTCTGGCACCACTACCATCACTTTCACCCTTAATGGGGAATGAGGATCGACAGAAGTAAGGACTGGAAATAGGAAGGGACAGGAAGAGCTCAGAGGACAAAATTAGCACCATTGAATAAAATCTGCAAAGTCTTGGCTGCCAAGCAGTGTTTGAGGTCCTTCTACTTGGTAATGTGGCCTCTCCAGTCCTGGACTGAATTGATAGGAACAGAAAACAATTTAAGGTCGAAAGGTACGGTGAGCATTGACTTATCTCAGAGCGAAAGGTAAATCCGAGTTGGAAACTTTTCTCTGTAGCTATCATGGCCTCACCTTCCAGCCAGATGATTTTAAATTAGCAAGGGGTGCACATGGTTGATGGTATAGAGATAGGAGACAGGGACTGCATATAACCAATAACCATAATAGTAACATAATCAGAAGAAAAGAATTGGGGGGGGGGAAACAAGAAAAAAGAGGAAGAATGAGGCAGGGAAAAGGGGTTATTTTCGGCAGCATCTTGCGGTGACTTCTCTGACAGAGAAAGAACAAAACAAGAGGATATATATCTATATACAGGCAAGGGGAGAAGGGTGGGGCTGGGCTGCTCTTTCCCCACTGCCAGGCTTCGCCACCCAGCCCTGGGCTGAGAGTCACACTCGGTGAGACACTAGGTGATCAAGTCCCAGTCGAAGTCATCAGGGATTTCCTCGTTGGCACCAGGATGTGGAACCGGCGGCCGAGGGACCAGATGGTGTGCTATGAGGAAGAGAAAAAGACATTGAAAGGGGAATAGACGGGAAGCGATTCCATCGGTCAGATGGACAGTGCTCAGCCCCCAAACACCACGAGGAATGTCTGGTGAACCTATTGTTCTTATCATCCCTGAGTTATTTTTGTTGCCAGCCACAACTTCAGCGAGGCCCCAGGAAATAAACTAGACCAAACCAGCTTCCATGCCAATATAACAGTTGGTTAGCCATTACATTTACACGTACAAAGACTATGTAATAATGACAAACAACATACAGAGGTGCTAGTATTTGAAAAGCAGTACAGAAATGTGTGTATGGGTTATATGTGTAAGGAAAACAAGGACAAGGATTCCAATGTCACCCCCACAACTGAAAACGCTTGGGGTTTGGCAGGATTTTTCTAAAATGGGTTTCAAGTGAAATAGTTCATTTTGTACTATTTCTGATAACGTTGGGTCTCCCCTGGCACTCTTACCATCTGCGATAGTTTAATGCCAGACCCCTGATACTAGAGGTCAGGCAACAGGAAAGTAGCCAAGGGTCACAAAGCAGCTATGTTTTATGTTTTGCAATATCATGCTCATTTATTTGCCTGAGTATACCTCCCAGCTTCTAAAGCTAGACATAAATGTTCTACGTATCTATCTTTTATTTACCCTCATGCTTTTATTGCCTTTCATGATCACAGGTACCATATAATTTCAATTAAGTGTCTACTTTAGTCTCCCATGACAGGCACCTCAATAGCAGGTGACCCATAGTCCGGCCCTTACAATCATGAAGGCTTGTTCCTGCCAGAAGGTGTAGGGAATGAAGACCCAGAGACAGAAGAAAGTGAAACATCTGGTCAGGGAAGAGAGTGCGTGGTGGTAAAACAAGCTTCCTGGCTCTTACCTGGGCGATTGTATCCTGCGGAGTCCTGGGTGGGGATTGGATACATCGGTGATGGGCCAGGGTATAGGTGGGGGGCTTGTGGGTGCCCATAAGAGTTCACTGCCAAACAAGGAAATAGTCACTTGAGTGGGATCATTCTACTCAATGAAGCAGGGTCCCCTAGAGAGGGAAAAGACAGTCCCCTCCCTCCCCTTCCTTTCCCACTCCTGCCCTGTTCTATAGCCTCCAAGGGCATGAAGGCTTTCTGCAGGAGCTATCAATCCTCACCACTGAGGGTATGGACCCCAATAGGAGAATGGTGAAAGAACGTAGTAATGTATCAGAAGGATGACAAATGTAGAAATAGGATCACTGAATCTCTCTGTCACTGGTTTGATGATCACACAAGTGTAGAGCATCAAGACTTCGCCTGCTATGATTCAGGTATGGGTTACTGAGCGCAAATTTGGAATGGAGACTTTCTCCTCCCTTTTCTTACGTAATTCTCATCTTCCACATCCAGGAGTCACACGGCCTATTTCTGTGGCATTCTTCGGGACTTTACGGATAAATGTTCAGTCCATGTGGTGAACAAACTTGTCCTGCTGCTCAGTTTGGATCACTGCCCATTAGATGATTTCTCTCCATTTTCTTCCTGTCCTTCTCCTCCCTCTCCCTATTCATCAGTGTCTCCACCACCTTGGCCACTAGCTTTGTTCGTACCTTGGTTTAGGGCTGGCTCTTGTTTGCCGCTGGTGAGGGCACAGGAGTCAGCAATTCGGGCAGGGGCTGGTGGCCGGTGGGAACCCCCCTGGGGGGGCACGTGACCAGTCTGAGTAAGGAAGTGGTTGAGGGAGTCGCACAGATTGGCAATGTGATGCTGGTCCAGGCTCCAGTTTTTCTGCTCTGCCTGTCGCAGACTCTCCATCAGTTCTACAAGCAGAGAAACAAGAAAGGCTAACCTTGCAGAGGCCCAGAGCCCCTATCGGATCTACCGCATCTCGCTGTTCCAACCACATCACAAATCAATACCACCCATTAAATGCATTATCCATTATAACTGGCATCCGTTAGAGCTTTACATTTTCATACTCTCATTCTACTTGTTATTAAATTCGTGTTATAAATTTTGATCTTAGTGATGACTAAAACAAAGTTTCAAAGTAGCTGAAGGAATTAGCCAGGGTTACACTGTCAGCAAATGGTAACAAAAATTCAAACCACTGGGTTTTCTGAATTCCTGAGAGCCTTCCCTCTCTCCCAGAGACAGAATTGGCTAGGATAAACCACTATCATGTTTTGAGATAAGGCTAAATTTATGGAACTTAATTTGTAAATCATATCAATATCATCTATCTTGTGAAATACAGAGGGAAGCCCTAATGGGTTTGGCTCAGTGGTTAGAGCATTGGCATGCAGACTGAAGGGTCCCAGGTTCGATTCTGGTCAAGGACATGTACCTTGGTTGTGGGCACATCCCCAGTGGGGAGTGTGTAGGAGGCAGCTGAATTGATGTTTCTCTCTCATCGATGTTTCTAACTCTCTATACCTCTCCTTTCCTCTCTGTAAAAACATCAATAAAATATATTTTTTTTAAAAAGAAATACCGAAGAAAAACAATGAAATCTTCAAACCACTTAACCATCCCCTTCTGGTTCTGATTTCTGTTGGGTTTGTCTACTCCCACTGGATCCTTCCTCTCTTCAGTCATCACTAACCTGAGAACTGTGACTGCTCAATGCTGGACCAATTGAGCCGATTCACCATCTTGAAGCTTTCCTTTAGGGAGTCAATATTGGAGCACCAGTCAGGAGGGAAGGCTGTAAAGAGAACAAAGTGGGGCATAAGAGAGAGTCAGACATAAGACAGCAGTCAACTCATTAGCAACTGACTACATGTAAGATTCTTGCATCTATACAGGTTATCGATTGCATTATCAAGACAATTTTAGAATCTCCCTCCCTGGAGATTTAGGACAAGTAAATCATTAGGTATTAGATATTGACAGCTCAGCTCATAGACAGGAGAATATACAAAACAATCCCAATTTATCTACAACTTCTCTAATACAAAGCTCCAAGTAGCAACGTGTTAGTTCAGATGAGCTCTCACGGAGGAGAGGCTAGACTCGGTATTTACTTCCTCACCAACTGGACCTCCATGCCAGAGTCAGAAAAAGGGCTCATTCACCCCCTCCCCCAACCCCACCCCACCCTAGCATATCCCTGTACCATCCTTACTCACCAAAACCAGTACTATTGATAGGAGCCTGGCCTTGTGCCTGTGGTTGCGGTGGCGGCGGCTGCTGGGCAGGGTGGGCGTGGGGATGGTGCTGGTGAGGGTGGTAGACTCCATGCTGCAGTGGGGGTGGATGCATGGCCATCACAGAGGGAGGCCCATAGCCTTCAGCCCCAGCCTGCTTCCCCCCTGGTGGGGTACAACCATCTGGGCTGGGGGTGTGCAGTGGAGGAGCACCCGCTACAGTTGAGGGACCCTGGGCTGGTGCCTGCTGCTGCTGTGGCTGTGCTTGCTGGGGCTGGGGCTGTGGCGGCGGCGGCGGCTGCTGCTGTTGCTGCTGCTGCTGCTGTTGAGGAGGCGGCGGCTGCTGCTGGTACATGTAGTAGTTGTTAGAGGGTGGCATGTCCCCCAGGAGAGAGGAAAAGCCTGCAGGGTGGGAGGAAGCAGGCGAGTCACTTGGGCAATGCATTTTCACTCAACAGGATTTCCACTGGGTTGAGGTTTGTAGCCTCAGTGGAAACCACAGATTTCAAAGATAAGGGTGGTCTGGGACAGCAGGGATGGCACTGGCCCCCTCATAGGTAAAGCAGAGGGAGGGCCTTGACGGTGTGGTGACTACTGAAATTGTAGCAAAAGGTCAGCATGTACCTTTTGATGTTTTAAAAATATATATTTCATTGATTTTTTACAAAGAGGAATAGAGAGTTAAAAACATCAATGAGAAACATCGATCAGCTGTCTCCTGCACGCCCCCTACTGGGGATATGCCCCAAACCAAGGTACATGCCCTTGACCGGAATCCAATGTGGGACCCTTCAATCCACAGGCCAACGCTCTATCCACTGAGCCAAACTGGTTAGGGCTCTTTCTATGCTTTTGTACAAGGATTTGAGTGTAGTAGGCCTTAATCATAGTTTCAAAAGACACCATACATCAGGTCAAGTTTTAAAAGTAAATCATAAATAAAACAAAGCCATGGGAGTCTATTCTCTCCTCTTCCCTATTATCTCTACACCCTTCTATTGCATTCACGACCAACAAATGGAACTTCAGTAAGGAGCAGATAAGGAATGAATGAATTTCTCAAACAAATTAGGCAGAAGAGAATTAGAGACTGAGGCTAGGGACTTTCAGCCAACATTAAAATTCAGCAAACACTTTGCTGTTCTCACCAATATAGTTTTTTACTTCGTTTTCTTAAAGCTCCTCCATGTTCTTCTCTTCCAATCAACCAATCAGCTGAGTTGGATTAATTTCTCATGCAAATGCTACAATCTTAGAACACAAGTCTAGATTCAAATCCCCTGGCTGTGTGGCTCAGTAGTTGAGCGTTGACCTATCAAGCAGGAGATCATGGATTCAATTCCAGATCAGGGCAGATGCCCAGGGAGAATCAATGATTCTCTCTCATCATTGATGTTTCTATCTCTCTGAAATCAATAAAAATATTTTAAAAGAAATTCACGACAATTCATATAAATTTTCCAAACAGTAAGTCCTAACTAGTTTTAATCATTCCATTCATCTCCTGCTGTTGGTGCAAGGCCACAGAATAGAACAAGAAGATCTGATGATTCACCTAATGTCTTTTATTTTTTACATTTTATTTATTTGTCCATCACCATTTATCCCCCATATACCCTCTCCCACTTCTACCCACTCCCCTCACCGAAAAGTCTTGACTTTACCCCTACCTCTAATTTCTTTAAAAAAAAAAAAAAAGGAATTACAGAGGGCTGAACCAGATTGAGCCTCCCAATAAGGACTTTTAAGTCATTCTCAATTCAGGAAATTGAGTATGAACAAGATATAAACTGATATTAAATTGTGGTAGGTTAATAGATATTAATAACAAAAAAAATGTCTTTTTTATTAAGGATGCATGTTGAAATGACATTTACAGGTAAATGACATGTCTGAGAATTGTATCAAAATAACTCCAATTAAAAAAGAAGGGGATGGGTGGAGGTAGAAGAGGGCATCATGGGAAATAAATGGTGATGGGAAAAAGAAAAAAAGCTGAGAGGTAAATGAAACAAGCTTAACAAAATATTGGTAACTGTTTAAGTTGGGAGATGGAAATATGAGGGTTTACAACACAATTTTTACATCTGTTTGAAATTTTTACTAATAAAAAATTAACAAATATAAATATGCTAAAAAATAAGATTAAATTGTTCTCACAAAGAAATATGAAGGGGAAGGGATAGGGGAGGGTGTACTATTAAGGAAAGAGAACTGCTGTCCCCTAGTGGTCATTCTCTAAATGACGTGTTACAGCAATAAAATCACTGCCCTTCCCTCTGGAAGGGGGATGTTTCCAACTCACTTTCTGAAGCTAATAACCCAGACTGTGTGCTGAAACAGCTGTCCATCAGAACTAAGCCAGAAGAGCTCAACTCCAAACAGTACTGATGCATGACATGCTTCCCCTGACCAGTGATCAACCTCTCCTTGTGTTAAAAATAAAAAAAGAAAAGAGAATGTCACCATCTATTCAAGAATACAAGGATGACCATGCTCCCATCCCAACTTCAGACTCACCATGCTGAGAGGAGGAAGAGGACTTCTCCAGCATGGATTTGTAGAGGTTGCGGAAGGACCAGCTCAGATCCTGAAAATTTATCTCTGAGTAGGAGAATTTGAAGTCATGGTTGGTGTTATACAAGGGAGGGGGACCCTCAGCACTTTCTCGGCCTGGAGCTCCTGCAGCCACTACTCCACCATCCACAGATCCTGTGCCCTACAAATAGAAGAAAGACTTGATCCTCGTCCCAAATGAGGGACCAATACTAATTACCCTTTAGTGCTCCCCAAGCTCTCCTGCCTGTCTTCATCCTCTACCAACTTTGCAAAGAATGAGCATATGTTCATATTTTGATGTAGCCTCTTCTGCTTTTCCTATGCTACATCCATGCACTTATTTTTCTCATAAACTTTTTTTTTCTTAAATCTTTATTGTTCAGATTATTACAATTGTTCCTCTTTTTTCCCCCCAAAGCTCCCCTCTACCCGACTCCCAGCCCTCACTCTGCCCTTACTTCTCCCCACATTGTCCTCAACCTTAGGTGTATGATTTTTGTCCAGTCTCTCCCTGCATCCTCCCATTACCCCTTTCCCCCTGAGAATTGTCAGTACACTCCCTTTCTATGCCCCTGATTCTATTATATTCACCAGTTTATTCTGTTCATCAGATTTTTTATTCACTTGATTTTAAGATTTTTTTGTTGATAGATATGTATTTGTTGTTCATAATTTTTATCTCCTTCTCCTTCTCTTCCCTTCCCCTTCTCCTTCTCCTTCTCCTTCTTGAGTTCCTTTCAGCATTTCATTTAATACTGGTTTGGTGTTGATGAACTCCTTTAGCTCTTTCTTATCTGTGAAGCTCTTTATCTGACCTTCAATTCTGAATGATAGCTTTGCTGGGTAATCTACTATTCATCACTTTAAATATTTCTTGCCACTCCCATCTGGCCTGCATAGTTTCTGTTGAAAAATCAGCTGACAATCATATGGGTGCTCCCTTGTAGGTAATGAACTGTTTTTCTCTTGCTGCTTTAATATTCTCTCTTTGTCTTTTGCTCTTGGTATTTTAATTATGATGTGCGTTGGTGTGGTCCTCTTTGGATTCTTTTTATTTGGGGTTCTGTATGCTTCCTGAACTTGTAAGTCTATTTCTTTTACCAGTTGGGAGAAGTTTTGAGACATTATTTTTTCAAATAGGTTTTCTTGCTCTCTCTGTTCTTCTGGAGCCCCCATAATTCTGAAGTTGGTATGCTTAAGTTGTCCCAGAGGCTCCTTACACTGTATTCAAATTTTTGGATTCTTTTTGCTTTTTGCTTTTTCAGTGGAGTGTTTTCTGCTTCTTTGTATTTCAAATCTTTGACTTAATTCTTGCATTCCTCTAGTCTGCTGTTAGGTCTCTGCATAATATTTTTTATTTCAGTCAGTGTATGTTTAATTTCTAGTTGGTCCTTTTTCACCTCTAGTTGGTCCTTTTTCATCTCCTCTTGGGTCTTGCTAAATTTATCCATCTTTTCTAAGAAATTCTTGAAGAACCTTAGAACCGTGGTTTTGAACTCTATGTCCAGTCATTTGTTTTCCTCCATTTCTTTTGTTTGTGATCTATTTCTTTGTCTCCGCATTTTCGTTGCTTCCCTGAGTTGGTAGAGTAGCTTTGTGTGCTAGATGTCCTATATAGCCTAGTAGCTCCACCTCTCCTGTTACCTGTGGTGGACTCTCTTGGTGCACTCTTTTGTGGACTGTGTATACAGTGTTGTAGTTAAGTCTTGATGGTTGTTGGAATTAGTGGGGGGAATAGACCTCTAAGCCAATTGGTTGTGAGGATCAGCTGTGTCTATGCCAAGAGAATTTCTATGCTGGAGTCAGCCTTATGATATAAGACTTGGAAAATTGAGGAAGTCTCTCTGTTCAGCTTGGGTGGGGTGGATTCTCAGGGCTGAACAGAGACAGCCTTGGCTTGCGGTCAGCCCCGCCCTACGTGGCACCTGGATCTCAGTGACTCTCAGTAATCACTGCAGCCCTCTCTGTGTGCATGCGCGCCTCCAGATCTCTGCCTTTCCAGCTCCCCTGAATTTCCGTGCATTCCAGGGACCCCTATGAGTCTGGGTCCTCAGGGTCTCACCCAAAACTGGGGTTCAGTGCAGTCGGAAGTGGATTTCAGCGCAATTGGGAGGTTCTGTCTCCCTCCCACTAAAGAAAGCCAGCAGCACAATTAGCAGTCAGCCCTCTGTGTGCGCCCTCGCATGCCTCTCGACCTCTCCTTTTTCACGATTCCCCTAAGTTTCCATGCACTCCTTCTTTTCACGACAGTCCAGACTCTCCCTGTATGACTGTTGTCCAGAACTGGGGTTCAGTGCAGTCAGGAGTTTCAATCTCCCTCCTGCTAGAGGAAACCGGCCAGGTACTCCGCTGTCCGTCCTCTCCACGCGCGTGTCTCCTTACCTCAGCTTTTTGCAGCTCTTCTGAGTCTTCATGAGCCCCTCTCTTTCCTTCTAGTAGAATTTCCACTCAGCCAGCTTTCCTGTGGTTTTGGATGATGTCCGTTCTGTCTTTTAGTTGGAGTTTTGAAATTGTTGTGCGAAGCAGCAGTTTAAGTATTCACCTATGCCACCATCTTGGTTTCTTCTTTTCTTATAAACTTTTTTTGCCCCCCTCCTTCTCATCCCTTTTTTCCCTAATCTTTCTCAAATTTCTGTTCTCATTTTCTCTGTCTCAGCTTCCCTCTTTTGCTCTCCCCTTCATTACAAATTTATCTGCCTACTGTATCACAGATACTCATTACATAATTTTGAACTGAAAGATATGTGACTCTATTTAACCACCCAATTACCTATCCATCCATTCACCCAGCCACCAACTCATCCATCCATCCATCTGCCCCTTCCTACCTGGCTGTAGCTGGTGAGAGATGTGGGGCTCTGCAGTGACATCTGAGGATTCCCTTCTGGAGGCAATGAAGCTTCTCCACTCCCTGGAACACCTCCCCGAGGGCTCTTGCTTGCCTCCTGTTCTGGTGAGTCCTGGGATAGCTGAGGGGTGTGAAAGAACAGAAATCCATAAGCAGAAGCTAAAATTCCACCCAAGACCCATGGTTTCTGCTGGTATTTGCCCTTTGCCCAGATATATGAAAGGACTGGAAACTCAGGAAAGAGTGTGGAAGGAGCAGCTGGCTCAGAAAAGACATCTCCCCATGAGGTGGGGACTTACATCATCATCTGGTGGGTGTCTCCTCTTTCGGGAGATGTCAGGACAAGTGTCGATGGTCCAATAAGAGCCCTAGAAGGAGAACCAGCACCAACAAAATCATTTTCAATGAAAAGTCTCACCTTTGGAAAAGCAGATATTTGGGAGGGTTTTCTCATAAAGTAACAGTTCTATGTATTAAGCAAAATGTCTGGACAAAAGAAAAATGACTGAAAATTCACACAGAAGCTTGAGGATACTGGTTAATTTTGAGGAGTAAGTTTGTCCTAATAGGGGGTATCAGAGATATCCCATATGGTGCAAACTCAGACCTTTTATTCTGGAGGGACAGAACAATGGTATCTAGTTCAAACAGCTACTCGTCCATGTGATCTGAGGTAAGACTCTCTTGGGCTTTAGCATCCAAATCTGTCAAAGAGAATGACCTACCTCTTCTTCTTTTAAAAGATAAAAAGTTCCTACAAAGGTTATTAAGACCACCTTTTACATCTAGAATGAGTGCTACACACACACACACACACACACACACACACACACACACACACACCCATAGGGCAGCAAAGTCAACTTTAATATAAATATTTCTATTTTTTATAAGATTTCACGTCTCGCCAAAACCGGTTTGGCTCAGTGGATAGAGCGTCAGCCTATGGATTGAAGGGTCCCAGGTTTGATTCCAGTCAGGGGCATGTATCTTATTTCGGGCACATCCCTAGTAGGGGATATGCAAGATGCAGCTGATTAATGTTTCTAGCTCTCTGTCCCTCTCCCTTCCTGTGAAAAATCAACAAAAATATATTTTTAAAAAAAAAGCCAAGACCGGTTTGGCTCAGATAGAGCGTTGGCCTGCGGACTGAAAGTTCCCAGGTTCGATTCCGGTCGGGGGCATGTACCTTGCTTGCGAGCACATCTCCACTATGGAGCATGCAGGAGGCGGCTGATCAATGTCTCTCTCTCATCGATGTTTCTGATTTTCTATCTCTCTCCCTTCCTCTCTGTAAAAAAATCAATAAAATATATTAAAAAAAAAAAAGATTTCACGCCTGGCTGTTGTTCAGTGATTGAGCATCGATCTATGAACTAGGAGGTCATGGTTGGATTCCTGATCAGGTAGGGGTAAAGCCAAGACTTTTTGGTGAGGGGATGTGTAGAAGTGGGAGAGAGTATATGGAGGTAAATGGTGATGGAAAAATAAATTAGGCCCAGTTTGTGGGCTTAATCCCCAGTATGGTGGGTGCAGGAGGCAGCCGATCAATGATTCCCTCTCATCATTGATGTTTCCATTTCTCTCTCCTTCTCCCTTCCTCTCTAAAATCAGTAAGAATATTAAAAGAAAAGAAGCAGAAACCGTTTTGGCTCAGTGGATAGAGCATTGGTCTGCGGACTTAAGGGTCCCGGGTTCGATTCCGGTCAAGGGCATGTACCTTGGTTGCGGGCATATCCCCAGTAGGGGATGTGCAGGAGGCACCTGATCGATGTCTCTCTCTCATGGATGTTTCTAACTCTGTATTCCTCTCCATTCCTCTCTGTAAAACAAAATCAATAAAATATATTCTTAAATAAATAAATAAAAAGAAAAGAAAAGATTTTACAATCTTCCTTAGTCACTCATTTTAGTGGGGGCCTACAAGCTTGATTACCAAGCTCTTCCATTGAGAAAAAATAAAGCAGCTTCTCCAACATGATTTCCTCTTCTGGGTAATTAAAACAGTAACAAGAGTTTGGGCTGTCAACTACTTCTCTCTCTTTCCTGTTCTTCTGTCAGTGCTTACAGCAAGCAGTATCTCACCTTTCCAGGGTCATCCCGGGGTCTGGGCACCTTCCGGAAACACTTGTTGAGAGAAAGGTTGTGCCGAATTGAGTTCTGCGGAAGCACAGAAACAAGTCAGATTTGAGCATTGTGCAAAGCAGAACATTTTCCAATAGGATGCAAAGGGACACCAAAGGACATAACACAAAACAAAGTTCAGGTATAAGAGCAAACTCAGCACCACTCAACTTTACTGATGGAGGAGCACACCTAACAGATAGCAAGAACAATGAACTAAGAAAAAATGCAGAAATTATGTTGATGAGCAGTAATGGCTATGAATGTGGCACCCAGGTGCTTCTGGAAAGCTGTTTATATAGTTTTTCAATCTTTCCACCCAATTGATAATAAGTATATATAAATGCCTCAAAATCACATCTGCCTAATTTCCATACTATTCTATCTGTAGTTTTTTTTTTTTTTTTAAAGTTTTAGCCTTTGCCAGTTTGACTCAGTAGATAAAGTATTGACCTGCAGATTAAAGGGTCCTGGGTTCAATTCTGGTCAATAGCATATACCTTGGTTGTAAGCTAGAATCTTGGCCCTGGTTGGAGCATGCAGAGGCAATCAATCAATGAGTCTCTCTCATATCAATCTCTCTCACTCTGTCTCACCCTGCCCTTCTATTGTCTCTAAAAATCACTGGAAAAATATCCTCAGGTGAAGATTAACAACAACAAAAACTATTTACAAACTGTTTATAAAACTGTTTTAAAACCATTTCTATTAATGATAACAAATATTAAGCACAGATCACCTTTGTTTTCTCAACAGCCCATAATTTGGACACATTTGAAGGGAAGAAATACTGTATGTAAATGTGTTGGAGATTTTGGTAGCTAGCAGGGGCATATGCAAAAAGGAAAAAAAAACTGAATGCTTTCAACAGTCTTCAGCTCATCATCTGGTTTGTATATCAACTGGTGATTCATACAGTGCGAGAACTCTATTAAAACCCCATTCTGCTCTGCAGTTGGCAAATGAATTGGTACTCCAAAAGACTGAGAACATCAATCTTCCTTCTTAGCTTGGAAGAAGAGTCCCCTTCTTTTTTTATCTCCAGCCAAGTGACTTATCCTCTCATTACTTGCTTGGTCGATGAGCTGTTGGTAAAGGACCTAATTATATTTTTTTTCTTGGTGTACAGTTTTTAAAAAGATGATGACTCTGTGCAATGAAGCTTTGGAAATGTGATGGGATTCCTACTACCAAGTAGGAAGGAGCAATCCTATCCCTTGCACAGTGACTTGAACATAGTAGCGTGGCAATAAATATCTGTGAAATGAATGGATATTCTTTTTGAGGAATCAGAAGATAAGAGGGTCTAATGCGTAACAATATCCTGCTAGGGAACTATCTTAGAGGCTCAGTATCACTGCAGTTTCCCTGATATACCTGATGGAAGTATATACCACAAGTCTGAGACAGGTCATTCAATTGGACGAGATTAAACAAAGAAACAAAAGTAGAGGGGAAAAAGTTGTCAAAGGCTGAAAATAATCCCTGGTTATACAAGCTATCCCACCTTCCAACCAATGCCAGCATTCTTGTAATAGGGGAAGTTATCACAGATCCAGCGGTAAATCTCGCTGAGGGTCATCTTCTTGGCTGGAGAGGAGTTGATGGCATAGGTGATGAGGGTGGCATAGCTGTATCGTGGTTTGCCATCCTGGTGGACTGCTGCCTCGTCTTTGCTCAGGGTGGCATTCGGATCTGTGGGCGAGCCTGGTGGACACTTGCGGCTGCCCCCCGGAGTGCCAGCCTGAGAAGCACTCCCTAGCTTCTCAATGGTAGCTCGGAGGGTCAGCTGGGGTAGCCAGTCTATGGAGGTGAGGCTGCTCTCGAGATCAGAAGCCATGGTTCTTCTGGGTTCTGCAGAGAAATGGACAAAGGAAATGGAAAAATGAGTGTTAACTCTGGGTAAGGGTGGCAAGTAATACCTGAATCCTAGTGCTTTTTAGAGAAGGTAGTGGTTTCTTTCTTCTACAATTCCCTCAGTAAATTTCTCTATGAGACAGCCCTCCACTGATCCTAGGACCCAAATGGATCTATCACCGATCATCTACCAGATGACAAGACTGGTACTTATTCTACATCTTAATGCGGAACATAGCCTAGAGGTCTCTCCCCTGGTATAGGAGTAAAAGTGAGCTCAAACCACCCAATTGATCTATTCCTTCTGTTCTCCTTACTGAAAGCCCTACAACATAATATCTTTAAAGTATGCCAAAATAATTTAAAAAAAAACATACTTAGCTAGCAGTAAACATCTGCTATTCTTTAATTATGTGACACTTGCTGTAATTTACATACAACATATACCGATAGCACAAGTGAGAAAAACATGTGAAGAAAAACATTCTAAACCGAAATATACACGGATGAAGCACACACCAACACTCTAAAGATGTTTCGCATCCGATATATTTGAGCATTGGTCCCTTTTAGCCCACATACATGTGCAGGAGGCATATTAGAGATACACCAAGCATAAATTACCTATGACTACCAGCAAAGAACAGATGTTAAGACAGGCACATAAACAGAGATCACGATTGGCGATACGGCATACCTTACCAACAGAGCACAAAGTCACACACACAGGGGTAACAGCTCCTCAGCGCTGCTGCCCTCACACCTTGAAAGCTACCCTTTTGCAAGCTCGGCCCACAGACACCTACACCAGGAAGGGAGTCATCAACAAGGACCTCCCACCTCTCTCGGCCAGCTGGGCTTCACTAAGCCAGGGAGACACCCAGCTGGGTGCACACCGGTAACAATCAGAGAGCCTGGCTAAAAATAGCCACTCTGGGGCTAAGAATTGGCTCCCCTTCTCCCGCCCTCCTCCTCTCTCCTTCCTTCCCAGCCAGGCACGCACGCAGGCACGCACGCTCGCTGCACCTTCATGCAAACTTCTGGCGCTGCCAAACCGCCCACGCCTGCTGTGTGCACGCCCGGCTGCCACCCACACAGCCTGGGCGCTCTTACTGGCAGAGAGGTGTAGCTTCAGAGTGACATCTTGACGCAGAATAAGTACCGGTGGGTGACATCTGTATTGCGGGGGTCTAGAAAGGCTGGCAGGATCCGCGTGGTAGCCATTTGGCACTCCCCTAGAGCTGATGCCAGCCACCCCCTAAGCACTTGCTGCCTGACAGGTTTGTGCCTGCACAGCCTCCAGATTTCAACGAGTATTTTTTCTTCCTCCTCTCCCTGCAGACAGTCCCGCCAGGGCATTTCTCTAGCGCGCCTCAGATTTCGGAATCCTGGACAGAAACATATCACGTATGTAATGTCTAAATCCACGCGCAGATACTGTGCACAAGCAAATACATACAGCTACACCCCTATCCGCACCCTTGGCCATCCAAAGCTCAGTCCTAGCAATGGCTGCCTCCCCCCTCCCGATTCCAACTCATCTTTCAGGCTCTTGGTCACTCTTCTGGTCAGAGACCCTTCCCTTCTTGACACGTACCCCTTTCTCCTAAAGGTCAGCATTCACGGCCACCTCTCTCCCCCGCAAGGTCCCCACCTACACAGTCTCTGCACAGATACACCAGTGCCCAGCCCTGAGCTCGTCACCAGCAACACACCTACTCTACGAGGATGAAGGAAACACCTTATTGCCTCAGGGGCCCAGGCAGCCAGAGATCCAACTGCAACCCAAGAATTGCTTGACAAGAGAAGGGGGTGTAAGGGAGATAATATTTATAAATAGTGTTATAAACAGGTTTTCCTTTTATCCGTGTCTTCTCTCCCACCACCCGCAGAAACTTGGACACGAATAGGGATATTGAATCATTCCAGGAAGTCTCAGACCTCCTAGCACTATACCAAGTCAAAGCGCCACAGCCGCTGTGGTAAAGCAGGGCTCTTTGGGCAGTAACCGGGTCCCATGGCCAGGTTATCCCAGCTGGACCATACTAGGACAATGAGCAGGTTCTCAACGGCCACAGGGGAGGTCTGTAAAGAAATTTTACCCTACTCCCTATGATCTCCGGCTCAAGAGTCCTAGGAAATCTCATCTTAAGAACACAGAAGCCTTTAGTGGGTATTTCATTAGAAACTCACCCAACATTGGACAGAAGCATGAGAGTAGAGGGTCAGAGGGCTTACAGAACCCATTTGGCACATGCCAATCACGGTCGCTTCCGGAAAGGGAAGCACTCTCAGCCTGTTGCTAGTTGTTCTATGCCCTTCCCTATCCTTCCCCCAGCGCCAGGTTAGCACACGGGGGTTAAAGTTAACCTTTCTCTAGCACCCTCCCAGTCGTCAGCCCTCCAGATACGCCCCAGCCCTCAAAATATATTCCCGTCTCATCAGCTACAAGAAGCTTGCAGCACAAGGTCCTTCTGATCTTTCAGCTCCATTCTCCTTCCACCCATCCCACTTCCTCACTCCCGTCACTTCCCCATTCTTGAAGGGCAACCCAGTGTGAAAAAGCTCAGAGAGCGAGGTTCCTGTGTCCCATTCCCAACCTTGACACTGACTCACTAAATATCCCTAACCACCCCTTGCTCCCTGAAGTCTCGAGGCCTCAGTTTCCCCTGCTAATCAAAGGGATGAGGTCCTACACACGGCCAAGGCGCTTCACCCCCGGAGGGAACTGAATGAAGCATAAGGAGCTCGTGGCTGCCACACATTCCACGCTCCCCAAAATAATGGCATGAGGCTAATGTTCAGGGCTATTATTAGAAAGGCAAACAAGAGGTACTTCCATTTCTCAGTCCAACCAACCTAGTTACCCAGACCTCTCTCTCCAGGTGGGCCTCGTGCCACTGGGCTTGGGCAGAACCTGAGTCAGGCCACATTCTTCTCTGCGTGCTGGAAGACTGAAAGGAAATACCCATAGAAACTGGGAAAGGCAGCCAAAGGGCAGGCTCCATCACATCCACAGGGCGTCTAAGGAAGACTACAGCACTGGGAGAAAGGCAGAGAAAAACAGAGAGACATTCTGTGGGAGTGGAAGGCCGATTCTGGGTGAGACATGCAAGATGCAAAATTACAGGCACAGTTTTCTTCCCATTTTATCCGCAAGGCCAGTAATTATTCTCTGTATGGTGCCAAGGTCGGGCATTAAGGAGCGATCATTTCCTGCTTTGCACATAATGCCAAAACTAATAGAGCCATGGCTAAGTTAACCACATTACCAATTACCAGTGGGCTGCCTGGGTTTCAGTCCTGACTCTACTACCCACTGGCCTTGCAACCTCAGGCAAGTTGCTTAACCTCTGTGTGTTGTAGTTTCTGCATCTATAAATTAAAGGTGATAACTCTACCTACAGAGGGTTGTTGTGAAGATTACCTTAATATTCTTTTTTTTAAATAACTTTATCGTTGAAAGTATTACAGATGCCTCCTCTGTCCCCCCATGGGCCCCCTCCACCAGCTCCTGTCCCCTTCCCAGGTACCTTAACATCTTAAAGCACTTAGTAAGTGAAACTATTATTATTTTTTGAAAGGGGGAAAAAGAATATTAGACATTAAAACTTAGAAAACTGACAGATCACAGAGGTAAGACTGGAAGCAGAAAGCCTGCCATGGTTTTATACTGCAAAGCCTGCACTGAGTTTGCAATCATTTGCAGAGTGTCAGAATCTCAAGCTTTTCCTTTGAAGATAGTATCACTGATCAATGTCAGGACCGAGTAAACTCCAGGGATGAAGGAATGGGGGGATATCATCTCTTATTTTTCAGGGGGGCGCTAGGTCTGGCCCTAAGACATTCAGCCCAGAGCCACGTGCTTCTGACTGATTCCACAGAGGCAGGAATTGGAAAACGCGGAGCAAGCAGGGCCAGCCAAGCTGTGTGCTGGTGGTACACCTGGAGGTGTTACCATTCAACAAGTTGCATTCCAGCATCTGGTAAAGTGCTTTGCAAGAAATAAACTGCTGTTACACCAGAGCCGTTTTCAAAAGTCAGGGAAGGAGTTCCAGGAGTAAGAGCCAAAAGATCCGCATGCTTCTGAGCCCAGAGATACCAGAAATGAAGCTCTCGAATTAGTCCTATAAGAAGCGATCCCAGCCTGAGGCTGGACTGCCCTGCGGCTCAGGATGCAGCCATTCATGAGGGCTCCCGCTGGCCAGGGGAGGCCCAGCCTTTCCTTCCAGCTGAGCATCCTTACCAGAACCTTCCCCAGGTCATTGCACAGGGAGATCTGCTTTTAGAGGCCTCCTGGAAACATACAATTCTAGATCACAAGAGGCTTGGTCTGAAAAGCACACATGTCCCTGTCTCCAGAAACATACTCAACTTGAAACACAGACAGAGGTCAGATAGAGCCACACTCACTTAAACTGAGAAACAGAGGCACATTGTTCTAAAGCACAGCCATACACACCTGGATTGTAGGTAGCCCTGTCTCCTCTACTCCTATATCACTACTAACAGGTCGAGTCCAGGTCCAAGTGGATGTACTTGGGGACTCAGACCGCCCATCCATGGGCCAAAGAGAGAAAGAAGAAACACAAAAACCCAAAGAGATAAAGCCGCCCACCTGGCCATGCTCTGGGCTGCAATACCCCTTACAGAGGACATCTCCTAATGACAAGGCAAGAAGGCAGGCGCCCCGTTAGTGATCCCAGGCTGAAGGGCAGAGCTCTCCTAAACACCAGCCTGGGCTCAGCTAGAAGAATTTCCTGGCACCTTTTCCTGCATTTTCTAAAGATTCTGGCCTTGGATGACTCCTACTCCCAATCTTACCAAGAGAAACTTAAATACAAGGTTCCAGAGACTGGGAACTGAACAAGAAACAGGAAGGGAGAAGATGAGACTCTTAGGTGCTTTTAGGAAAGGGAACTCCTGAGAAGTCACATCTCCCTGGCGGCCAACTTCTTTAGAGGCAACGCTGGAGGGAGGCTGAACAGGTCCCTTCTTCCCATGCAGGACCTGGTTTCTCCTGAGGAACCGTCAGCCCAGGACAGGAGTTGGGTAGATGACGGGGTCAGCGGGACAGAGTCAGCATGAGGGAACGACTTCCACCCAGGAGCCGGCATCCCCCTGTGTCCCTGCTTCTGGTCTCGGGACATGTGGAGTTCCCATTTTCCCTTTGGGTTTTATAGGTAGAGGCATGCTTCCAGCCAGGAATGGGAATATCAGGACAGGAGGCCTCTTGGTGTCTGAGGGACGGTGAGTGGGGACAGAGGGCTTTTCTTTCAAGGGGGCAGTCATCACAGTGACGGGACATAAAGAGAAGTTAGGGTTACAGATAAGAAAATGCCATGCCCCCATGACTTGAGTGAGGGCCCTCTCAGGTGAGAGGGCCCACTGTCCAGGGGAGAGGGCCCCAAGGATGCAGGGTGAGATGGGAGTCTAGTTGGGATGTGCCAATCACTGTTACACAGTATGAATGGATTCCGAAAATGCGGGTGTTTTTTCATACCCTTTCGCTGTCAGCATAGAAACATACACTTCCCTAAGGACTGCAGGTGAATCCCATCCCTAAACACTCAGAAACCCACTTCTCAGAGCCTCTGCGGCAAGGAGTGGGTTCGAATCCAGGGGTTCCCTCAGAACACAGTTCTCCCTGAGTTATCCTTCTACCTTGCCCAGTAATGAAACCCAAGAGCCACCATCTCAGACCCCCTACTAGTGCCTAATGCGGACGGAGAGAAGACGAAAAAAAGCACTCACCTGTCTCCGGGGTTCCCCCAGCCAAGGGCGGGAACCACCTGGTACTGGAGTCTGGGGTTGGAGGGATTCCCCTCTTCAAAGGCAGCTGAGGCGTCTCATCCTCCGTGGCTCTTCCGGTTCTTGGCGGAGCCTCCCAAGCTGGGGAGGGGGTCTGGGTCCCCGGAGGAGGATGAGGAGCGGAGGGAGCAGGAGGAGGAGGAGGGGGAGAAGGGGGTCCTACCTGGGGAAGGTGGCACACCCCCCACACCCTGCCTGTGACGCTGGGGAGGAGGGGAGGAGCCTCTCCCAACCAGGAGTTGTCTCCTCCCCCTCGGGGGAGTCCCCCTCCCCCCCAAGCCGGGTCTTTCAGGAGTGGAGGGCTCCTTCTGTCCGCCGGAGACCGGAGCCGCGGCGGGGCTCTGCCCCGTTCCACTGTCTAGGCGCAAGGAAGTTGCGGGGGGCAGGCCTCCCCCTGTCCCCACTCGCGGAGGGCCGCTGCCTCTTCTCCCCCCGGAGTGTCCTCTGCTTCTGTGAGTACGGGAGAGGGTGGGGGGGTGCTTCCTCCAGAAGCTCACCCCCTCTGCGCTTTGCCTCTGAAAGTCCCGAAGTGCGGAGCGTGTGTGCGGAGGGGCGGAGGCGCGCGGGCGGTCCCACTGCGCTCCCTCGGCCGGGAGATCGCGCCTGCTACTTCGGAGGTCCGCTCCCGGCCAGAACGGGGATCTTCCGCGCCTCCCAGAAGGGGGGACCCCGTCCCCTACCCGGCTCTCTCTTCTTCGCCTCGCGCGGACGGGGAGGGTCTCTGCTCTTCCCCGCGGGAGAGGTGGCCCCGTCCCCGCGCCCGCCTCCGCCCGCCGGGGCGCCCCAGGAGGAGGGTGGGGTTTTCGCACTCCCCGCTCGCTCTCCCCGAGCGGCCTGGGCAGCAGGGTCCGGAGGCCGCGGCTCCGCACCCCCGTCCCCGGCGGCGGTGGCGCCGCGCGCCTGCTCCAGCCCCGTCCCGGCCGGTCCGCTCCCTCGCTGGGCGCGGGGGGCGCCCCGCGCTGCCGCCGCTCGGGCTCCGGCCGGCCCGCGCTCCCCGGAGCCAGAGGCGGACGGACCGTGCCAGGGCTCGGCTCGGGCTCGGGCTCGGCTCGGCTCCGCTGCAGGCCCCGGCTCCTCCCCGGCCTCCGCGCCGCGCTGCGGCCCCTCCCCCGCCCCGCCCGCCCGGCCGCCGCCGCCGCCGCCTCCCGCGCGGGTTAAGGAGGAGCGGCGGCTCCAGGCCGCGGGGCCGGGTGGCGCCGTCGGGGGGCGCTGCGCCTGGAGAGCCGCGCCGCTGCACCCCGACACCTCCCACCCCCACCCCGGGGGCGCTGCCACTGCTCCCAGCCCGGGCCGGGCGCCGACCCCCGCTGCCCGCAGCCGCCACCGGACACCGTCCACTGCTCTCCACCGGAGGCTGCCTCCTTCACGGCGGACCCCAACTGTCAAGTGCACACCAATTCCGCGTCGCCGGCCTTTTCTCGTTCTGTCTTTTCCCTATGCAGAGGAGCATGCCCGTTTTTCTCAGGAATATCTTTGATGGACTTCTCTGTCCCCCGAGATGGTTTAGAGCAGCGGTTCTCAACCTGTGGGTCACGACCCCTTTGGGGGTCGAAAGACCCTTTCACAGGGGTCGCCTAAGATATTGGAAAACACCTATTTCCCATGGTCTTAGGAACCAACACACCGCTCCTCAGTGTAGCAAAATGTAGCAATGTAGTTTACTGTTGTCATATGAAGACTGTTACCCCTGCTACACCAGGATTCAAGACAAAATTTCATTTATTTGTAATTAGAAATAAATACTTCACAATATATAATTACATATTGTTTTTGTGATTAATCCCTATGCTTTAATTATGTTCAATTTGTAACAATGAAAATACATCCTGCATATCAGATATTTACACTACAGTTCATAACAGCAAAATTACAGTTATGAAGTAGCAACGGAAATAATTTTATGGTTGGGGGTCACCACCACCTGAGGAGCTGTTTTAAAGGGTCCCGGCATTAGGAAGGTTGAGAACCACTGGTTTAGAGGGTTATGAGGATTAGGGTGATGTTCCTGTGTGACCCTGATATCATCCTGGAGTTCAAGAGATGCTTGTTGGGTAAGTGAGTGTGTAAGGAGAGACATGAGCATGTAACTGAGAAAACTCTGAACTAAGCACAAGAAAGTCTAGCATTATACATTTGTTCTATGGCAATGGGAAGATATGTATACATGTAACACAATTAAAATTTTTTTTTTAAATTGTTGTTCTATAGACTCAGTCACCAGCGAGAGGCCCTTGATATTCACCTTGCTTTTTAAGTTGTACACTATACAAAATAGGACTGTTCAGTTCGCTTAAAAAAAAACTATGCCATATCTTATCTTGGTCATACCGTGGACAGTGTTCTTATTCTCTGCCCCTTACCGAGTAATCCCCACCCAAAGATAGGAAATGCCACACCAGGGAATCTACCCTCCACTTTTCCTCCTGGAGTCATACTATTTCTCTGCAGATTCTCATCTATTCCATCCTCTGGCCTATGAAGCTTTTCTAAATCTACTCTACTTTCTCTCACATAACATAATATGAAGGCAAAAACATCCATGAATTATTTGAATTGCTCAAAAAAAGACTGCATACCCAAGATTACAGCTTGATGACTACATTTCACATTTAGACACCAATCGTTTGTCCCCTGGCTAAATATATGATACTATGTTCTATTTAAATTATCTATCTATCTATATAAAAGGCTTATATGCTAAGTGTCCCTCCGCCCATCTAACCAGTCACTATGCCGCGCACTGACCACCAGGGGACAGATGTTTAATGCAAGAGCTGCTGTGACGCGCACTGCCATTTACAGAGAAGCAGCAGCATGGACCTGGTGCTGACAAAGCAACACTTGATTCCCCCAAGTGGGACACAGACCCTGCCACCACCCTGAAGCAAGACCCCACCAAATTGCAGCCAATGCTGCGAGGGCACAAAATGCGGTCCATAGCCCAGCCCAGCCCAGAAATGGTGGCTGTGGGTACCAGGTTATTACATCACATAGCAACGCCTGGCTTCCTTTCCCTAGCAACTAGCCTCCTTGGAGTTTCTTCAGCCCAGGAACATGTCTTGTTTTATAGCCAGGTGCAAATATTTTATACTTTAGCCAAATGTCTGTGAAGCATTTTCTTGTGCCTCATCTCATTTGATCCTCACAGAAGTCCTGGAGTAAGTAGATAGGAGACTCAGTACAATCCTATTTTCTTTTCGTTAGCCGGAAAACAGAGATGTAGAAAGTTTAGAAACTTGACCCGACTGAAAAGATGTAAGAAATGGTGGACTTTGAAAATGACTTCAGGTTTTCTCACTGTGCAGAATATAGTCAAACACGGCTGTAGTTAAATATTTCACACTGCTGAAACTGGTTTGGCTCAGTGGAAAGAGCGTCAGCCTGGGGACTGAAAGGTCCCAGGTTCGATTCCAGGTTCGATTCCAGTTAAGGGCATGTACCTTGGTTGTGGGCACATCCCCAGTAGGGGGCGTGCAGGAAGCAGCTGATCGATGTTTCTCTCTCATCGATGTTTCTAACTCTCCATCCCTCTCCTTTCCTCTCTGTAAAAAATCAATAAAATATATTTAAATATATGTATATATTTAAATATATATACATATATATATATATCACCCTTTGTTCTCCTGCGTGATCTATAATAATAATCTGCTTTGTGTTGATATTTACTGCTGTGCTGCTAACAATTACCTGAAAGAGAAGTTGGGGTGCTTCACTGGGCTGGAAAAAGTTTAGCTAAATAGAAAGCAAGTCTAATTTATTCTATATACATAAAAGGCTAAGTTGACTCACGCATGTCTGAAACATATAAAGCTCTCGTTGGTGCCAATCCCACGTGTGTTTCATCTGTCATTGTCAATCATGAATTTGGTTGACACTTCTATTATAAAGAAAGGGCAAATAGCAATATTAAAATATTTCTTCTAATAAATTTCCTTTCAATGTGCATGAATCCGTATATATATAAAATTACATTATATTTACAATGTGCCATGCATTGAGTTTAGCACACTGTATTTGTTATCACATTTAATTCTTCTAGAAGTCTCATAGGGCACTGTTACTATATCTATTTTACAGATGAGAAAACTATGACTAACAGATATTAACTATGTCTAAGTTCACATGATTAATAAGTAGCTAAGTCAGGACTTAAATGAACAAATCCAAATGACCCTAAGGACCCAGCTCTTAATTTCTACTCCATTGTCCAGAGCTGTCAGAATTAAAAGTCACCCTTTATATTTTTAAAATCATTCTTAAACTTAAAAGAAGTAAATAAAGTAAATATTACCCTTGTAATATTCAGGTACCTCCCCCTCACACACACATACACACTTTGAAACATTAATTCATTTCCCCACACAAAGATAATTTGCCATCAAATGTTTCTTGCTATGAGTTAGATATTTTATTATGCTTTTTTCAAACTTTTTTGACATTGTCTATGTATATATATGGAATTTGGGGAGCAGGGGTAAAATATTAAAATTTAAAAAGCTAGGGAAGGATTAGACTCATTTTTCTGGAAATTCAGAAAAATAAAAAGCTCAAGAATTATTTCTAATATACAAGATATTTGCTGCAGCATAACTTCAAAAAATAGAAACAGCCAAAACCGGTTTGGCTCAGTGGATAGAGCATCGGTCTGCGGGCTGAAAGGTCCCATGTCAAGGGCATGTATCCTGGTTGCAGGCAAATCCCAGTAGGGGGCGTGCAGGAGGTGGCTGATTGATGTCTCTCTCTCATCGATGTTTCTAACTCTCTATCCCTCTTCCTTCCTCTCTGTAAAAAATCAATAAAATATATAGTGGTACATCGAGAAACGAGTTTAATTCCTTCCGTAACCTTGAGGCGTGGGAAACTATGAGACACTCGAGTCGCGGTAAACTGGTGGGTCTTGTGCAGTTGGCTGATCCACGCAATTACTCCTATCTCAAATGTTGCTCGTATTTCAAAGCAAAAATCGCTCGCTCAATGGCTCGTATCTCAAAAATCTCGTATGTTAGGGCACTTGTATCTCAAGGTACCACTGTATTTAAAAAAAAAAAATAGAAACAGGCCCAACCCAGTATGCTCAATTGGTTAGAATGTCATCCCGATATGCCAAAGTTGCAGGTTCCATCCTTGGTCAGGGCACAAATAAGAATTAACCAATGAATGCATAAATAAGTGGAACAACTAATGGATGTCTTGCCCTAGCTGATGTGGCTCAGTGGATAGAGTGTCAGCCTGAAGACTGAAGGGTCCCAGGTTCAATTCTGGTAAAGGGCACAAACCTCAGTTGCAGACTAGATCGCCACCCACATGTGGGAGGCAACCAATCAATGTGTGTCTCATATTGATGTTTCTCCAGGAAGGATCCACCTTTCTATATAATAGAACATATTGTGTAATTCTTCATGAGTGTTAGTTGACCTTTAGCAAAATGCTTCTTCATAATATTGGTAACTAATACAGCACAATACACATTTCAGAAGCATTAAAGAGTTGTGTATTATATGAGACTGTGAAACATAGTATAGTGATATGATTCATGTATTCAAATCCTAACTTTAGCACTCAATAACTAAAAACATAAGTCATTAAACTGTTCTGTTACTCAGTATCTCATCAGTAAATGGAGATGATAATAATTCCTACTTCATGCATGTAATGCATAAATAAGTGCATGAGGAAAGGGGAACCTAGAGATTGAAAGAGGCTTAAAACATATATTGACCCAAGGCAACATATATGGATGAAGAGACGTATACGTGAAATACAATATGTGGACTTTTTGGGGGAATCCTGATTTGCAAAAAGCAGCTGGAACAGATATTATGAAGCAGTTTGTGAAATTTCAATCCTGACCGAGGTGATATCAAGAAATTGTTATATTTTGATATTTGGGAGAAACCAAGATGGCAGCATAGGTGAACACCTAAACTGCTGCCTCGCACAACAATTTCAAAACTACAGCTAAAAGGCAGAATGGACATCATCCAGAACCATGGGAAAGCTGGCTGAGTGGAAATTCTACAACTAGAAGGAAAGAGAGGGGCTCACAGAGACTCAGAAGAGCTGCAAAAAGCTGAGCAGAAGACGAAACCTCCCAACTGTGCTGAAATCCAGTTCCAACTGCATGCAACCCCAGATTCGGGTGAAACTCTGGGAATCCAGACTCATACAGGTCCCTGGAGTGCACAGAAACACAGGGAAGCTGAGAAAAGCAGAGGTCTGGAGGCATGCTCGCAAGTGCACTAAGAGAGGGCTGCATCGATTATGGAGAGACAGTGCGACTCAGGGGTCTCATAGGGCAGGGCTGACAGGAAGCCAAGAATGTGTGCTCAGCCCTGAGACTCCACCCCATCCAAGCCAAGCACAGAGGCTTTTGCAATTTTGCAAGTCTTGTCTCATAAGGCTGACTCTAGCATAGAAGTTCTCATGGCATAGACACAGCTGATCTTCACAGCTAATTGGCCTGGAAGTCAATTCCCCCCAGTGATACCAACAACAATCAAGACTTAACTACAACAAGGCTGTACACACAGACCACAAAGGGGTGCACCAAGAGTGTCCATGTCAGGTAACTGGGGAGGCGGAGCTACTGGGCCACATAGGACAACTAGCACACAAAGCTACTCTACCAACTCAGGAAAGCAATGAAAATGCAGAGACAAAGAAACAGATCACAAACAAAAGAAATGGAGGAAAACAAACGACTGGATATAGAGTTCAAAACCACGGTTATAAGGTTTTTCAAGAATTTCCTAGAAAAGATGGATAAATTTAAGCAAGACCCTTAAGGATATGAAAAAGGATCAACTAGAAATTAAACATACATTGACTAAAATAAAAAATATTATACAGAGACCTAACAGTAGACTAGAGGAACACAAGAATCAAGTCAAAGATTTGAAATACAAAGAAGCATAAAACACTCAACTGGAAAAGCAAAAAGAAAAAAGAATCCAAAAATGTGAAGATAGTGTAAGGAGCCTCTGGGACAACTTCAAGCATAACAACATCAGAATTGTGGGGGTGCCAGAAGAAGAGAGAGAGCAACATACTGAAAACCTTTTTGAAGAAATAATGACTAAAACTTCCCCCACCTGGTGAAAGAAATAGACTTACAACTCCAGGAAGCACATAGAACCCCATATAAAAGGAATCCAAAGAGGACCACACCAAGACACATCATAATTAAAATGCCAAGAGCAAAAGACAGAGAATATTAAAAGCAGCAAGAGAAAAAGTTAATTACCTACAAGGGAACACCCATACGACTGTCAGCTGATTTCTCAACAGAAACTAGGCAGGCCAGACGGGAGTGGCAAGAAATATTCAAAGTGATGAATAGCAAGAACCTACAGCCAAGATTACTCTACCCAGCAAAGCTATCATTCAGAATTAAAGGACAGATAAAGAGCTTCACAGATAAGAAAAAGCTAAAGGAATTCATGAACTCCAAACCAGTATTGTATGAAATGCTGAAAGGTACTCTTTAAGAAGAGGAAGAAGAAAAAGGTAAAAGAAAAAAAATTATGAACAACAAATGCGTATCTATCAACAAGTGAATCTAAAAATTAAGGAAATTAAGGGTGGGAGCCGGGTGGAGAGAAGCTAAGGAGGGGAAAAAAGGAGAAACAAATGTAATAATCTGAATAATAAAGATTTAATTTAAAAAAATAAAAAATCTGATGAACAGAATCTGGTGAATATAATAGAATCAGGGGCATAGAAAGGGGTTGGACTGACAATTCTCAGGGGGAAAAGGGGAAAAGGTGTGCAGGGAGAGACTGGACAAAAATCGTACACCTATGGATGAGAACAATGCAGGGGGAGGTAAGGGTAGAGGGTGGGGTGGGAACCAAGTGAAAGGGAGCTATGGGGGTAAAAAAGAGAAACAATTGTAATAATCTGAACAATAAAGATTTATTTATTTTTTTAATTATGGCCGAAACTGGTTTGGCTCAGTGGATAGAGCGTTGGCCTGTGGACTGAAAGTTCCCAGGTTCAATTCCGGTCAAGAGTATGTATCCTGGTTGTGGGCACATCCCCAATGGGGAGTGTGCAGGAGGCGGCTGATCGATGTCTCTCTCTCATCAATGTTTCTAACTCTCTATCGCTCTCCCTTCCTCTCTGTAAAAAAATCAATAATATATACATTTTTTTTAATTACGGCCAAAATCAGTTTGGCTCAGTGGATAGAGCGTCGGCCTGCGGACTGAGGGGTCCCAGGTTCGATTCTGGTCAAGGACATGTACCTTGGTTGCGGGCACATCCCCAGTAGGGGGTGTGCAGGAGGCAGCTGGTCGATGTCTCTGTCTCATCAATGTTTCTAACTCTCTATGTCTCTCCCTTCTTCTCTGTAAAAAATCAATAGAATACATTTTTTTTAAAAAAATTATTGTTATATTTTAGATGTGCTAATGAAATTGTTATTATTTAAGAATTTTTATCTTTCAAAAATGTATACAGAAGTATTTAGTCATGAAATGCCTGAAATTTGCTCAAAATAATAAAGTGATGGCATAAATGATGAAAAATTTGCCCATTGTTGCTTATTACAACATGGTTTATTTTTTATTTTGCTTTTTACTACTATTCTCTCTACTTTTATATGTGTCTGAAGTTGTACAAAATAATTTGTTTTTAAAAGTGCTGGAACATAGTAAGGATGTTGTAAATCTTTACTATTATTATATGTGTTGTATTCATATTATTATCTACCGTTCCTTTTTTTTATACCTTTCGATTACATGTTTTCATTTACTGGTACATTATATCTTCAGGTATTTGCACTAAACCTAGAAGGTAGGTATTTTTATGCCTATTTTATAAATGAGAAGACTGTGCCAGAGACAAGACTGCCAGCCCAGGAAATATACCACCTCCATTCTGTCAGCTACAGGAGACTCGTGGTAAAAAGAATAGGAGGTACCCTCAGCCATTGGCACAAGGTCCTTGTTTCCTCAATGGCTGTAGTCACATCTAGTAGGGAGAGAATAAACGGAAGATGCAAAATGATCCATTTAGAAAGACTTATCAGGCAAAATCTGAGCTCCCATTTGCACATCAGGAAAAGTCCTTGCTGCTACTGTAAAAGGCCATCTCAGAAGAAGGGAACACAGCAGAATGAATTAAACCATAAGGGAAAGAGTTCTCTCCACAGTTTGCATTTCCTTTACATAACTATCATTTTAAGTTTTACTAATTTAACTTTATATCCTCTCCCTAACCTGTTTATTCTTGCAAAAAAATAAGTCGAAAACTAAGGCTAGGGGGCAGCGATGAGAAACCCTGTGGAAAGCAAGGCTGAGAAGCAGAAGGTCACACCCCGGTGATTGGAGGCCCAGCCACGGAACAGTTCCGTGCCACCTTAAGAGGCTTTTGCCGCTCCCGCCAGCAGCGGGCACTCGGCTCCGCCCACTCCCGTGTCAGCTCCGACCCGGGAACGTGGGGCAGCGGGGAGAGACGCACTGAATGGAAAGATCGGCGCCAGGGCTGCGGGGTCGCTCCTTCCCCTGGCTCTGCCCGCCCGGGGAGGAGCGTGTAAAGCAGCGGGCAGCGGGGTTTGGTTCCTTCCCGGAGAACTCGGGGTGGGGATGTGTTTTTCTGAACTGGCGAGGAGGAGAAGTGAGGGGTGGGGCTCGCCGTGGGGTGGAGTCGAATGGGGGACAGAACTGGGGCTTATGAAATACACAGTATGCAGTGACCCCTAGTTGTTTTTTTGTTTGTTTTTTTTAATGTAAGTTCACGAGGTCCGGGCGCACCTTTTCGAGCCATTTCCAAAAGAGGGGCAAGTTTTCCATTCTCCGCCCCAATATTCCCCTGCTTCATTTTAATTGATTGGGTTTAAGGTAGGCTGGGACCGAGGTTGCTCGCTGATTGGCTGCCTCAGTCATCCATCAGGATGACGCAACGCGGGGTGGCGACTTGGGGAGGAAGTGGAGATTATTTTGGTACCTCCTACCCCCGCCACTGATTGGTCGAGGTTTGCAGCGCTGTGAAGCGAGGCATGAAGAAGCCCACGAAAGGGAAGGGCCTATTGGCCGCTCTCGGGGCGAGGGCGGGACGCTGTCTACGGTCGGGGGCGGGGCGGCGCCTGCCGGACTCTGTTATTGCAGCCGAGGACCAAACTGATAGGGACCCGGAAATGAGTTTCCCGGGAACTGAGGGAAGAAAGGGGGAAACCCGCGGCACCGAGGTTGCCCTCCGAGGAGGTCATTTCCTGCACGGGGATCGATCGTTTCCTGTTTATTCCACGAAGTCTGCGTGTCCCCCGGCTTTCTGGAACCTACGTGAAAACGCAATTCTTAGGAGCTACTGGACCCAGACTTCCCATTTCCTCACCTAAAAAAAATGAATGAGCCCTGACCGGTTTGGCTCAGGAGAGAGAGCTTCGGCCTGCGGACTCCAGGGTCCCAGGTTCCATTCCAGTCGAGGGCATGTCCCCTGGTGCGGGCACATCCCCAGGGGGTGGGTGGGGGACGAGGGAGTGGGTGGAGGGGGGTCTGGGGTTCAGGAGGCAGCTGATCTATGTTTCTCTCCCATCGATGTTTCTAACTCTATCCCTTCTCCCTTCCTCTCTGTGAAAAATCAATAAAATATTAAAATACTTTTTTTTAAAGCCGAGACCGGTTTGGCTCAGTGGATAGAGCGTCGGCCTGCGGACTGAAAGGTCCCCGGTTCGATTCCGGTCAGGGGCATGTACCTTGCTTGCAGGCACAAATCCAGTGTGGGGCGTGCAGGAGGCGGCTGATCGATGTCTCTCTCTCATCGATGTTTCTGACTTTCTATCCCTCTCCCTCTCCGTGAAAAATCAATAAAATATATTTTAAAATACTTTTTTAAAAAATGAATGCTAGAAGAAAGCGAGGGTGTTTGCCTTAGTGTAGGGAAAGATAGGAAATCTGAAGCTCTCCTGTGGGAAGCTAAGGATGACCCTGGATAACAGTATCCGCGCAGGTGGGTTCCTGAAGAAACCATTCATGAAATCATTGGAGAGGGTGGGTGGAGGTGAAGAGAACTGCACAGATTTATCTGAAGGAAAGGCAAAAAGTATATACAGATACCCTGAGGAGAGAGTATATTTTATTCATCCTTGGATCTCTGGTGCCCGGCATTGTCTGATACATATCATAAGAGGTGATGGGAACCAAACCATAAAGATAAACTTTTGTAAAGTATGCTGAACAAATTCTAAACGTGTCAGACCTTTTCTGGCCAGTTTTATGATCCTGGACAAATGTTTTACACTCACCGCCCGAGTTAATCCAGCCTTAAATTGAGATGTAGATATACGTACTTCCCAGACTCACCTGGGAAGCTACCTACCTGCCTGCCTGCCTGCAAAAATACTACCATTTTTCTCCTTACCCTGAGGCCTTTAAAATTGAAAGCAGATTTCCCATCAACCTGCCTTCCTAGAAAGATTGAAAAGATAGATGGTAATAGATGGAAAGATATCCGCTACAGGCAGTGAATGGAAAATAAAGTCTTCAACCCGTAGGTTTCTGAGATTCAAGGGTAGGAAGGATTTACTATTTAAGTGTTGAAAGGTACCAGCTATACTATAAATTATGGAGTCACTTGCTTTCCAGCACAAGTGTTTACTTTTTTCTGAGTCCAGATTTTTTCTTTTTTATATTTTTATATTTTATTTATTGATCTTACAAGAGAGAGTGAAAGACATCAATTTGTTGTTCCACATATTTATGCATTCATTGGTTGACTTTTATATGTGCCCTGACCACAAGGATTGAACCTGCAACCTTGGTGCTCTAGCCAACTGTGGCCAGGCCACATTTTTTCGTATAGCTAGATTTCAGCAATGCTTTAACATGGCATAAAAACTGTGCTCTGGCCCTTGCCAGTTTGGCTCAGTGGATAGAGCTTCAACCTGCAGACTGAAGTGTCCCCAGTTCAATTCCAGTCAAGGTCACATGCCCAGGTTGCAGGCTTCATCCCCAGTAGGGGGCGTGCAGCAGGCAGCCAATCAAAGATTCTCCCTCATCATTGATGTTTCTATCTCTTTCTCTTTCCCTTCCTCTCTGAAATCAATAAAAAATATATGTATATTAAAAAAACAAAACTGTGTTCTGAAACTGAGAGAGTGGTGCAAAAACTTCCCACTAGTATTGCAACTATCCCTACCGCAGGACACTGCAGGGTTTTTGGTCAAGATAATAAATGAATGAATGAATCAAGATAATAAATGAATGAATGAATGAATGAATGAATGAATAAATAAATAAATAAATAAATAAATAAATACCTTTTGTTAAACCGAAGCTATCTCGTCTTTTTTTTTTTTTTCCCCTGGGATCTTTTAGGCCAGTGGTCGGCAAATGACAGTTCTTTGGCCCCTTGAGTGTGACTCTTCCACAAAATATCACACACAGGCGCGCATGTACAGTGCAATTAAAACTTTGTGGCTTATGCGCAGAAGTCGGTTTTCGGCCTGGGCGAGTCTATTTTGAAGAAGTGGTTCTAAGGCCGAGCCACACTCAAGGGGCCAAAGAGCCGCATGTGGCTCGCAAGCCTCGGTTTGCCAACTACTCTTCTAGGCCAAATAATTTACAAGGGAGTGTGTCATACTGGCTCTTCAGTATCACTATGGCAATAGTTTACAAATAACGGGAGGAACAGGAGGCAACTATATTTGCAGTAATGCAAGAATCATACGAAAATTATTACTAGGCTATACATAATTCTAGCATAAGGTATATGTTGCTTATGCCAAAGGGTAAGGGGAGATTTTAAGAAAATTTTCAGTCCTGGATAGTGTGGCTCTGTTGGTTAGAGCCGTGATCGACAAACTGTGGCTCGTGAGCCACATGTGGCTTTTTGGCCCCTTGAGTGTGGCTCTTCCACAAAATACCACGGCCTGGGCGAGTCTATTTTGAAGAAGTGGTGTTAGAAGAAGTTTAGGTTTAAAAAATTTGGCTCTCAGGAGAAATTTCAATCGTTGTCCTGTTGATATTTGGCTCTGCTGACTAATGAGTTTGCCGACCACTGGGTTAGAACATTATCCCATGCACCAAAAGGTTGCCAGTTTGCAAAGGATTAAAATAATCACTTCTCCAATGTGGACATAATGATGTCCAAGAGACATATGAGAAAAGGCTCAAAGTCATTGACCATCAGAGAGATGCAAATTAAAACAACAATGAGGTATCACCTCACACCTGTCAGAATGGCTACCATCAACAAATAAAAATGCTGCTGAGAATGTGGAGAAAAGGGAACCCGAATACACTGCTGGTGGGAATGCAGACTGGTGCAGCCATATGGAAAACAGTATGGAGTTTCCTCAAAAAATTAAAAATGGAACTGCCAGTAGACCCAGGAATCCCACTCCTAAGAATTTAACTTAAGAATCCCGAAACACCAATCAAAAGGAATGTATGCACCTCTATGTTCTTAACAGCATTATTTACAATAGCTAAGATCTGGAAACAGCCCAAGTGCCCATCAGTAGACGAATAGATAAAAAAGTTGTGGTACATTTATACCAGGGAATATTATGCAGCAGTGAAAAAAATAAGATCTCTTACCCTTTGAGACAGCATGGAGGGACCTGAGAGTATTATGCTAAGCGAAATAAGCCAGTCAGAGAAAGACAAATATCACATGATCTCACTCATATGTGGAATCTAATGAACAAAATAAGCTGACAAAATAGATCCAGAGACATAGAAGCATAGAACAGACTACTGAATCTCAGAGGGAAGGTGGGGGAGAGTGAGGGAGTGAGAAAGGGTCAAAGAACTTGTATACATATATGAATAATTCATGGAATAGACAATGGTGAAGGTGAAGGCCTGGGGTGGAGTGTGGGAGTTAGAAGGAGTCAATGGGGGGTAGGAAGACATATGTAATACTTTCAACAATAAAGATTTAATTAAAAAATAAAATTTTGCATTTTAAAGACAAAAAATAATAATAAGCTGCCACTTTGATTCCCAATCAGGGCACATATCTAAGTTTTAGGTTCCATCTCCATTGCAGGCATATTTCTCTCTCCCTCTCTCTCTTTCACAAATCAGTAAGAAACACATCTTGAGGGAGGATTTTTAAAAATAAGACAATGTTCAATTGTGCTCATGAGAGAAAAGTGCATTTTGTTCCTGTCAGCATAAGAAACGTTCAAACCTGTAGAGAAGTTTTACAAGAATTTGAGCCAAGCTAACAACATATACTGGGGAGCAACATATGCTGGGGAGAATAAATTTCTTTTATGCATTTGAAGATAAGGAGAGAACTATAAAGAAGATTATAGGAAGGGGGGAGAAAGCAAGGCAGAAATCCGATTACAGGTTAAAATTATGTGCTTTCTGTCTGGTGTGATTCAGTGGTTGAGCATCAACCTATGAATCGGGAGGTCAAGGTTTGATTCCTAGTCAGGGTATATACCTGGGTTTAGGTTGTGGTTGCTTACAAGCTTGATCCCAGTGAAGGGACATGCAGGAGGCAACAAATCAATGCTTCTCTTTCATCATTGATGTTTCTCTCTCTCTCCCTTCCTCTCTGAAATCAATAAACATATCTATACTAACAAAAGGGTAATATACTAATTAGAACGGACATCTGGACATCCTTTGAGAAAAAGGATGAGGACCAAGGGAGAGGCAGCTAGGGGTGACCAGGCCAGCAGGGGAGGGCAGTTAGGGGCAACTGAGCAGGCAGATAGGTGAGCAGTTAGGAGCCAGCGATCCCAAATTACGAGAGGGATATCCAACAGTCGGGCATCCCCTGAAGGGCCCCAGAATGGAGAGGGTGCAGGCTAGCCTGAGGGGCACCACCAACCCCCACCCTCATGCATGAATGTTATGCACCAGGCCTCTAGTATATATATAAAATATTACATGCTTTCTTGAACACATAATGTGGGGGGGAGGGGAGGGTCTGATTACAGGATAGTTAAGATTATGTGCTCTCTTGAGGGTAGTCATACTTTAGAAGGAAGGATATGCAAAGAGGCATTTCAAAGGTGTGTTAACCTATATACACAGAAACAATGGACAGGGCTTGCTTAAGACAAAGATAAGCTTTTTACTAGAGGAGTTATATCCCTGAGCATGACTATCCACCATGACCTGTCCAGTTAGGAATTTATGATTAGATTAGCCTGTGATGTTCCTTTCCAGAGAATCCCATTTTTTACCCACATGCCTAATATTCTATAAATTATGTAGAAATGTACAAAATGATCTTTAGGTTCATAATTCCTACACTGACAGCACTGTCACTTTCCCTTTGATGATGCCCAATAAGCCAAAGCAGAAACTGTCTCTGAGACAACTTAGAGCCCAGCACTACATCTAAGGAAGAAAAAAAACCTCAACCTGCCATTGTTCGTCATCGAAGATTCAAGCCCTCCAGCGTGAAAAAATTGTGGATGTAAAAATGAGCTGTATGGAAAGTAACCTCATACGGTGATCTGATCATAAATTCCTAACTGGGCAGGTAATGGTGGATAGTCACACCCAGGCATATAACTGTTTAGGAAATGTTTATCTTTGCCTTAAGAAAGGCCTGTCCTTTGTATCTGTGCATCTAGGTTAACACACCTTTGAAATAAAACCATAGCTGAAACCGGTTTGGTTCATTGGATAGAGAGTCGGCCTGCAGACTGAAGGGTCCCAAGTTGGATTCCGGTCAAGGGCATGTACCTTGGTTGCGGGCACATCCCCAGTAGGGGGCATGCAGGAGGTGGTTGATTGATGTCTCTCTCATCGATGTTTCTAACTCTCTATCCCTCTCCCTTCCTCTCTGTAAAAAATCAATAAAATATACTTTAAAAAAAAAAAGAAAAGAAATAAAACCATAACCATCCTCAAGAGAGTATGTAATCTTGTTAACTTCCTGTAATCCAATCCCTGCCTTGCTTTTTCCTGCTTCAATGTAATCTTCGTTACAATTCCCTCTTTAATGTCAAATACACGAAAGAAGTTGAAAAGCTGTCATTTTGGGAAGCATTTTTTATCTTGCTCCCCAGCATATGTTGTCACTTTGGCTCAAATAAACTCTTATAAAAATTCTCTACGGGTTTGGGCTTTTCTTGCGTGACAAAATAGACCAGTGGCATCTTGATTGGCAAGAACATGAGACACTGAGTCAGATAGTTAGATGGGATCTTTGACCTTAGAGAAATCCTCACCCTCGCCTGGAGCCTAGTTGCTCCTTCCTCTTCCTACCCTCCACCCTCCTGTGAAACAATATTCAAAAGTTTCTGACCCTGGCCCAGCCAGTATGGCTCAGTTTGCTGAGGACTGTCCCTTGCATGCAGAGGTCACTGACTGATTCTAGGACATGGTACATGGCTAGGTTTCCAGCTTGATCCTCAGTAGGGGGTATGCAGGAGGGCAATGACTGATCTTTCTCTTTTATGGATGTTTCTCTCTCCCTCTCCCTTACTCTCTCTAAAAATCATTAAAACAGCCAAAACCGGTTTGGCTCAGTGGATAGAGCGTCGGTCTGTGGACTAAAAGGTCCCAGGTTGGATTCCGGTCAAGGGCATGTACCTTGGTTGCAGGCACATCTCCAATAGGGGGCGTGCAGGAGGCAGCTGATCGATGTCTCTCATCGATGTTTCTAACTATCTCTCTCCCTTTCTCTCTGTAAAAAATCAATAAAATATATATTTTTTAAAATCACTAAAACATATTTTAGCCCTAACCAGTTTGGCTCAGTGGATAGAGTGTCTGAAAGGTCCCAGGTTAGATTCCAGTCAAGGGCATGTACCAGTTGGGGGTATGCAGGAGGCAGCTGATCAATGTTTCTCTCTCATGGATGTTTCCAACTCTCTATCCCTCTCCCTTCCTCTCTGTAAAAAAAAAAAAAAAAATCAATAAAATATATATTTTTTTAAAAACATATTTTAAAAATAAATAATTGGGGGGGGGCGTTTTGTGTGTGTGTGTGTGTGTGTGTGTGTGTGTGTGTGTGTGTTTTACATTTCTGACCTGGTCAGGTAGCTCAGTTGCTAGAGCATCGTCCCAATATGCCAAGGGTGTAGGTTCAGTCCCGGACAGGACACATACAAGAATCAACCAATGAATGAATAAATAAGTGGAACCACAAATTGCTATTTCCCTCTCACTTGCTCACTTCGCTCTTGCTCCCTCTTCCTTCCCCTCTAAAATCAATAAAAACTCTTTTTAAAGTTCCTTCCTAAAGACCCAAGGAACAGCTACAAGGCCTTGAAAGACCAAGAATGAGACCAGACTACACTCCATTTGGCATTTAGGAAAAGAAGAGGAAGAGGGGAGGCAGAGGTATAGGAGGGGCTGGTAGAGGTGTAGAAGGGACAATGTACTTACTACTGCCAGTCAGGTATTCTACCCGGCTTGGTTGAAGTAAACAGAAGCCACTTCATTTTCAGCAGAAAATGCCTTAATATGGAGTTAGAGGTCCTTTAAAAAATCCTTTGAAGGATTGAAGGAGCAGCGTCTCCGCTGTATTCCAGAAATGACTCCAAGAATGAGACTACTAAACCCTCTCACCAGGGAAGCTTCAGAAAGGGGAGGAATGAAGACTTATTGCTGAAACTGTTGATTTTAAGAACACAGTGCTTGCCAAAACCAGTTTGGCTCAGTGGATAGAGCATTGGCCTGCAGACTGAAGGGTCCCAGGTTCGATTCCGGTCAAGGGCATGTACCTTGGTTGCGGGCACATCCCCAGTTGGGAGTGTGCAGGAGCAGCTGATCGATGTTTCTCTCTCATCAATGTTTTTAACTCTCTATTCCTCTCCCTTCCTCTCTGTAAAAAATCAATAAAATATATATTTAGAAGAAGAAGAAGAACAACAACAACAACACAGTGCCCTATCCCTGGCCAGTATGGCTCATTTGGTTGGAGCATGGTCTCCTCTCCCAAAACAATATAAGTTTGATTCCTGATCAGAGCACTGTGCATATGGGAGGCACCTGATCTCTCTCTCTCTCTCTGTCTCTCTCTCTCTCTCTCTCTCTCTCTCCTTTTTCCCCTCTCTCTAAAATCAATACACATATCCCCAGGTGAGGATTTAAAAACAAAAACAGCCAAAACCGGTTTGGCTCAGTGGATAGAGCATCGGCCTGGGGGCTGAAGGGTCCCAGGTTTCATTCCGGTCAAGGGCAGGTACCTTGGTTTCGGGCACATCCCCAGTCTGGGGGCGTGCAGGAGGCAGCTGATCGATGTTTCTCTCTCATCGATGCTTCTAACTCTCTATCCCTCTCCCTCCCTCTCTGTAAAAAAATCAATAAAATATATTTTATAAAATAAATAAATAAATAAGTAAAAACAAAAACAAAAAAACTCACATTGCCCAGTTGTGATCCAGGAATTGGCTGTTGCTAATGCTGCCTCAACAGCCTTCGGAAGCCTGGCGAAGGGATGGATGCTGGGTCACCGCTGCAGAAAACCCAACCTCCCGTGATGATGATGCCTCTGCCCCTGCCTCACTTCTACTTTCAAGTCTCTTGGGTGTGCAAATCACTGACATCAAACTTTACAACTGGACTCACTCCTAGCTGCAACAAAATCTGGAAAACAGTTTCTGGATTCCCAGCCTTTTCAGTATAGGAAGTGATATAAAAAGGAGATAATGTGTCAGTCAGTCATATCCATCACAAGTGTTTATGAATCTACATTTTTTAAATTTCCTTGGTAGTAAGTAGAAAGAAAGGATTATGAGCTAGGAATAGCACAGGAATGAAGCAAAAGTCGGTTTCAGACTTTTTCATTTTATAAACCAACAGGGACATAAGAGGAGCAGGGAACTTTTTATATTGTCACACAAGGACATGACCAGTTAGTGTTTACCATAACTATCACTTCATAAAAGTAGCATTTGTAACACCAAAAAGGTGGGAAGATTATAATCTCAGAATTTAAAAACTGGATAAACTAGTCCTGGCCAGCATTGCTTAATAGTTAGAGCACCAGCCCTTGCATTAAAGGGTCGCTGGTTTGATTCCTGGTCCAGGACATGTACCTGGGTGGCAAGTTTGATCCCTGGCAACTAATCAATATGTGTGTGTCTCTCTCTCACATTGATTTTTTTTTTATCTCTCTCTCTCTCTCTCCCCTTTTCTCTCTACCTTCCACTCTCTCTAAAAATCAATGGAGCGGAAACCGGTTTGGCTCAGTGAATAGAGAGTTGGCCTTTGGACTGAAAGGTCCCAGGGTCGATTCTGGTCAAGGGCATGTATCCTGGTTGTGGGTACATCCCCAGTAGGGGGCGTGCAGGAGGCAGCTGATCGATGTCTCTCATAGATGTTTCTAACTCTCTATCCCTCTCCCTTTCTCTCTATAAAAAATCAATAAAATATATTTTTAAAAATCAATGGAAAAAAAATATCCTCATGTGAGAATAAGTAAGTAAGTAAGTAAATGACTGATACATTAAACTTCAAGAAAAATACTACCTTTTTCTTTCCTTTCTCAGTGAACACACTGTTCCAGTGCGGCAGGGTTATGAAACCACTGAATAAGTGCAAGGTCACGGCCCTTGCAGAGAAGAAACTTAGCTCCTTGCCCAACCTTGCTGAGCACTTGCTGTATAACTTTGAAGAAGTGACATTACCACTGGGCCTTCGTTTACTGCTAACTAAAATTAGTATTACAAATAAATATTAACATTTAAGAAATGGGAAGAAAACTGCAAGAGGCAGTTTCTAAAAGGAACATACTAGTATAATAGGAAAAGCATTAGATTAGTGGACCTCCTAGTTCCCTTACAGTTTTAAAAATCTATTATTTTCTTTTCTGGACTTTTAGTTGGACTTCAGCTTGTATACTCTTACTTATACCAACAGGTTCCCCAGATTTAATAAGGAAAAACACTTTTTTTCCCCCCATGTCACACCATTTGTTCAAAAGTGCCCCATGGCTACCATTTGTCAATAAAATGTAATCCAAACTATTCAGTCTGGATTCACATCCTCTTCAACCTGGTCCTAACCTACATTTTTCACAGTTCTCTGCTCACCCCTAAAGCAACTGGCATCACTTGGATAGGTACCCTTATTTCTGTTATTACTTTCAGAGAGGAAAGGAAGAGGAGAGAAACATCAATAATGAGAGAGAATCATTGATTGGTTGCCACCTGCATGCCCCCTACTGGGGATTGAGCCTGCAACCTGGGGATGTGCCATGACCGGGAATCAAACTATGACCTCCTAGTTCATAGGTCAATGCTCAACCACTGAGCCACCCTGCCGGGCAATTTCCCCTATTTCATGTCAACAAATATACATTGAGCTTATTGAGCATCTTCTATGTGCAAGACTTTTTCTTCTTCTTCTTTTTTGATGTGTAAGACTTTATGTTAGATAATTGGATACGTTCAAAGATATATCAGGCTCAGCCACTGCTAGAGTGACCACCCATCCCAGGTTTCCCAGTATTATCTTAGATTTAGCACTAAAGTCATCTGTTCCAAGAAACCTCTCAGTCCTGGGACACTGAGACAGCTGATTTACACTACCGCTGCCTGTAAGTCATTAGCAATACCTTAAGATCCCTTCTGAAAATAAATAAATAAATCCCTTCTAACTCAGAAACTCTGCCTGGATGCATATTCTTTTCCTCAACTTCCTTCCAAAGTGATTATTTTGGACTTCCCTAACAAATAGCATAGTGTTAAAGACTATGCCCACACAATGGCTTTTGTGTTTGTGCCACCTCTTCATTTACGAACTCCTGAAAGCACAAACATCTTTCCAGGACTCCATAGTGCCTGTCAGTGCCTTATACACCAGGATTATAAAATGAATGTATGTTGTCCTTGCTGGTTTGACTCAGTGGATAGAGCATCGGCCTGCAGCTGAAGGGTCCCAGGTTTTATTCTGGTCAAGGCCTCAGTTGCAGGCTCCTCCCCGGCCTCCGGCCCTGGTCAGAGTGCATGCAGAAGACAACCAATCAATGTGTTTCTCCCACATCAATGGTTCTCTCTGTCTTCCCCTCTCTCTTACCAATGGGATGTGGGAACCCCTTTCACATCCCGCGTGGTTCTGGGTTCCCGTTCAGGGTTCGAGTTCTGGAGGAGGCCGCACGCAAATGAAGAGAGACTAGAAAAGTATTAATTTGGGAATATTGGGAGCCAGGCGGAAGCCCACCTCTAGTGGGAGGACTATTCCTTCTTTTGGCCTTGCCATCCCTTTTATTCAGGTTTGGGATACACCCATTGCTCTGAAAGAGGCAATTCCAGTAACAGGCAGACTATCTTATCAGTAAGGATTTACAGGAGTATTTGGTGGGGAAATTGCTTCAGCTACCATTGTCTCAAATAGATAGGGAGTGGCTGGCTCTGACCTTTCAGAGCTTCAAGGTTGACCAGCCCTCCAGGTTCCTTCTCCACACTTTTCTAATTAGTGAGACAATGGTTGATTTCCGGTAATGGGAAAATATCCTCGGGTGAGAATTTTAAAAAAAGGTAACAAAAAATAAAATAAATGTATCTTGAATAGTGGTTAACTGATTAATACTTCATTTTTTTTTCTTTTCTTAAAAACTTCTTAAAGTAAAAGATATATGGGAAAATGTTTCTTAAAGTAAAAGACACATGGAAAAATGTTTCATTGGATGGTTCTTTTTACAAAGCTAGCAGCACCCAGACCTAATCCCAGAACACATGTCAGAAGCCCTGAAGTCCCTTCCCAGTCACAACACCCCAAAGATACGATAACTACAGTCTAGACTTAAACTAATAGAACAGTTTGCCTATTTTTGACCTTTATAGAAATGAAATCATTCAATATGTTCTTTTCTTTTTTTTTCAAATAAAATTTATTCAGAAAGTTACAAAGGTAGTAGAAGTGAGCCAGCTGGGCTGCATAGGCTCAGGAAACAAGTTACAGAAGCTGAAGAAGGGCCTTGGAGCTCAGGCAAAGGTAAGGCAGCCCAGCTGGCGTGGCTCAGTGGTTGAGCTCCGACCTCTGAACCAGAAGGTCACGGTTCCATTCCCGGTCAAGGCACCTGCTGGGGTTGTGGGCTTGACCCCCCAGTGTGGGGCGTGCAGGACGCAGCCCATCAGTGATTCTCTCTCATCATTGATGTTTCTATCTCCCTCTCCCCCTTCTTCTTTGAAATCGATAAATATATATATATATTAAAAACAACAACGAGCTGAAACCGGTTTGGCTCAGTGGACAGAGCGTCAGCCTGCAGACTGAAAGGTCCCAGGTTTGATTCTGGTCGGGGGCATGTACCTTGGTTGCGGGCACATTGCCAGTAGGGGGCGTGCAGGAGGCAGCTGATTGATGTTTCTCTCTCATCGATGTTTCTAACTCTCTATCCCTCTCCCTTCTTCTCCGTAAAAAAATCAATAAAATATATTTTAAAGAAGAACAACCAAAAAAACACACACACAACAAAAACCTTGCCACTATTGACTCAACCCTTTACCGAAGGCCAGGCTCACCGGGTGGGGCTCCAAATAATTGGGTTCAGAGGAGAACGACCCCTTCCAAACACCCCTGTGCTCTGTTGGGGCGCTCCCCTCCCCTGGGCAGCACGGCCAGGCGGGAGCCTACATCTTCCCAACCCCAAAACTCGAGCGCCCTTTCCCGGAGAAGAAGGAGGAGGACAGGCGCTGGGTTTTCATCGCCAAAGAGCTGCTGGGGCCCAAGGACGATCAGAAATTGCCCTTGGCCTTCGCAGCGCGCCCGGGAGGCGGTGAGGGGGCCGGGTGTCTGTTAAGGCAGAAATGCACCCCCTCTTTAACAGGGGGCGCTCAGAACCGGTTCCCCATAAAGGGTCCCACGCTGCTTCCGCGCGCACAGGCCAGTGCGGCGCCCGATGGGGCGGGAGGCCCGCGGGTCAGTTGGGTGTGAAGGTGCGAGGTCGGGGGGTGGAGGGCGGGGGAAAGAGAGGGGCGCGAGCAGCCCCCTCGCTGCGGCCGCGCGCGGCGCATGCGTGCGGCTAACGGAGGGCGCGGATAAACCGAGTCACGTCTCTCCGCCAGGTCAACGGACCATTCGCAACTGAACCTTGGCCTTTCGCAGCAGCGCGGGGCCCAACGGCTGCTCAACGGGCAGCCGGAGCGCAGGGCGCCGTCGCTGTGTCTGCCGGCGGCGGCCTGGACCCGGCGCAGGTGCGGGTGGCCCCGAGCTGGGCGGTTGAGCGGCGCCGCGGGGCCCTCGGTCCGGGTGGGGGGTGCGCTGCGCTGCCGGGGCCGAGCCCCCAGCCTCCAGCCTCCAGCCTCGAGCATCAGCCTCCGGCCTCCGAGCCGGGCACGGGAGGAGGTGGGTGGCGGCTGCGTGCTGGGCCGGGCTCCGGGAGAGGGGTCCTGCGACGCTGGAGAAACTAGGGAGCCCCGGGGTGTCGGAGAGAAGGGTTCTTTCCGGAGCGCCTGCTGGGCCCCCAGCGCTGCTCTGGCTGCGGGGGGGACCCCCAGAGCGCAGGAGGTGGGCCCTGGCCAGGGACGGACCAGAAGATGCAGAGGTGCCTCCTAAGATGCAGGCAGAGATGCAGCTTAGGAAGGAGAGAAAGGGGGAGAAGGAGTCTCCCCTTGGGGGAAGGGGGAGGAATGGGGCTGCTGGGAAGGCCTTTTGCCCGGAGACCCGGGGCGGCCCTAGGAGGGAGATGCTGGCCGAGGAACTGGACCAGGGAGAGAGGGCTGTGTCGGCCTTCCCAGGTGTCTACCCGGAGTGGAAGTGCCAGGCAGAGAAGATGAGCTACTTAGTAGGTTTTTGCCAGGTGGAAACTGGAGCTTTCTGAGAAAGTGAGGAATCACTCCTTCCTTTCAGTGCTGAATCCAGGCGGTTCATTCATTCCTGACGTGGGAGAGAAAGGGGCTAGGAAGAGCCCAAGTGCTTCTCCAAAATATTGTCATGAACGTTGTCCCCATTTAATAGGCTAACATTGTCATTTTCCATTGGTGTTTGTGAAGACTTCACCTGAGTTCATTGTACAAATCACTAAATAACACCTCCCTTAAAAAAAAAAAAGTGTATTTATTTGAGTTGAAAGAGTTGGGAGGGCTTGGGGGAGGAGGGGAAGTGTTTGTTTTTCCCAAATGAGGAAAAGGAAATGGTAATAGGGAGGCTAAGGAATAGTCTGTCCTGATTCCTCTCCTCCAAATAAATTCAGGAAATAATACCAGTGCTTCAACAGACAGCGTCCCAGCAGGTCCGCAGGGCTACCCACCGGCCCGCGCCAGGGGAGCGGCCAGAGGAAGGAAGCAGACTCAGGCTTGATAACTAGTTAAGCAGAATGGCGATTGCCCACTCCCTGCAGCTCACTGAGGGAGTGTAGGCTCCGGTGAAGCCAGGAGATGGCTTCTAGAAAACATTTTACATTTTATCTGGCAAAATAAGCCACATTCAATGGCAGAATTTTATATCCGCAGGATCACCTAAGTTGACCCCTGTTCGTTTTGCTAATGGGGGGACTGGCTAGTTGATGACAGAGCAATGACTCAGTGCAGAGGTTCTGTTTTCCACATATTCAGCTCTTTCTCTCTTTCCCCACAACCCTTCACTTGGTAACCTTGTTGGCGCTGGCTGCCGAACAAGTGGAAAGAGCTTTGTTGAGGACCCCAGAACTGAGTTCATCTCAGACAACATTAGAGTGGTATGAGGTTTTACCTTCGACGAGTATTTATTGGTGTGCCCATTGGTTAGGGGGCTAAGGCACAGCCTCTTGAAGAGAATAAGAAGAGCAAATCAATAACTAGCTAATTACTTTACAGGCAACAGGACCTTGAAGAGGAATTGGAGGGAGAGTCAATTCTTAGCATAGCAGAGAAATGGAGAGGTCCAAACAGGATGTGAGTATTAACGAATGTCAGATTGAAATCAAATTGTTTTTGACATGGTTATGTTCATAATCACGATATCTATCCTCTCTCTAAACTTTGGTTGTCTTGGATAATGTGTGACATACACATAAATGGTGGTGAGACGATTGCAGCCAATAGACTATGTACCTTCCCACACTTCTATTCACATTGAATTAGTATTTGCCATTTGTGGCATTTTGTGCTGTAATGTTATCAAGCGTGATAAGAATGACAAAATAACCATGTTCAGCGTTGTGAACTGCAGACAGGCCTCAGTTAAATTATGCACAAGTGGTCTGGAGGCAATCTCCTTAAAAAGATCCATGGCATATAAATGTGAAGAGTAATATTGAGTGATATATGAATGTGCGCAATAGTCACTATTTCTATGGAGCGGAGTCTAGAGTGTGAGTCATATAGCTTGCAAAGCATTGTGATGAAGAGCCACAGAAAGATATTTTTAAGAAACATAGGAGCTTTTGGAATGAGATAGGGGCATTATCTGGTAGCTAAATCATGTATTGCCTGAAATCAAAGGTTTACCACATGACATGATCATATTGAGAAGGACTCTTAATGAGCTTTTCTTTGAGAATTCACTGGTATCTGGAATACCTGTCATTTTAGACTGCCAGTCTTTGTCCTGAACTTAATGGTCCATACTAGGGGCAGCAGAGCTGAGGGGAAAGCAGAGGGTGCAATTTCTCTTCCTTAACACATTTTCCAAAAGGCAAAAGATGCATCTTTTTAAAAATCTGAAGAGTCAACACACTTTTAAAGATGATGCTTTTGAGTGACAATTATTTCTTTAATCTTTTTTTTAAATATATTTTATTGATTTTCTTTACAGAAAGGAAGGGAGAGAGATAGAGAGTGAGAAACAATGATGAGAGAGAAACATCAATCAGCTGCTTCTTGCACACCTCCCACTGGGGATGTGCCCTTGACCGGAATCGAACCTGAGACCTTTCAGTCTGTAGGCTGATGCTCTATCCACTGAGGCAAAACGGTTTTGGGTTGAGTGACAATTATTGACTATTTTAGGAAGACATTTAGAAGAAGTACAGAAGGAGTGAGATAGGAAACAGAAATTAATCAGTGGTCCTTTTTAAAATGTGTTCTCTCCTCTGCCCATCAAGAGCAAAGCCCCTGTGCTCCCTGGCTACATTTTTATTTACTCATTAGATGTAACTACTTAAGAGTAAGAGTTATTTTATTTTTTCACTTCAAAAATCATATTTCTGTTACTTGTTATTAGCTTCCTAATTATGCCAACCTTATCATTATTAAGATATATCCTTGTTTTATTTTAAAATCCTGTGAAACACCCCAATAATACAGAAATTAAAGGACAGAGTGCCCTGACTTTTGGTGGGAAGTAAGGATAAGTAAAGGTTAAGATGGTTGTTGCTATTGTCACTGGCATTAAAAAGAGTGAATTTACTTTTTGAACGAGGCTATTTTGACAAACCCATATACAAATGGCTGTGAAAATTTGTCCTATTTCATACCTATTACTCAGACACTGTAATTAGCTTTTTAGGTGACATCTATCTTTGTTACAATTATAACAATTAAAATAGATAATATACGGGGGTGGGCAAAAGTAGGTTTACAGTTGTGAGTATGCAAAATAGATTATTTTTGTATTAATTATTGTATTATTTTCCATACAAACAACTATAAACTTACTTTTGTCCACCTTTGCATTCTAAGCACTTAGCAAAGTATTTGGTGTAAAGGAAGAAACTCAAATATTTTTCCTTATGAATGGAAAAACCAAGTGCTTCCCTATTGTGTTTCTCTCCTGTGAGCCTCCTTTACTAACACAAAATACTTGTCACCAAATGTGTGGAGGTCTTTCCTCACACTTAGCAATTCTCTGTGACACCAGCTGGGTGTCCTGCAATGTAATTCAATTCTGACACTATTCACTCAGAGATAGTGTCAGCTCTCCTAGTCAAGGGCTCAATCCCACAAAACTTCTTCCCCTCCACCCTCCAGTCATCACCCCTGCCCCATGTGCATGCTGCAGATGCCAGTCACAAGTTCATGCTTCTTTTTGATCATCCAGCTAAAGACTGACAACCCCCTCCTTGGGTTCTCTTAATTTGCTAGAGAGGCTCACAGAACACTTATATTTTCCAGTTTATTAAGGGTGATGATAAAGATACAGATGAACAGCCAGCTGAAGAGATACATAGGGCGATGAGGTCTCAAAGGAGCTGCTGTCCCCATGGAGTTGAGATATGTCAACACTCCTGGTGTGGATATGTTCACTGGAAGCTCTCTGAACCCCATACATTATGATTTTATGGATGCTTCTCATGTAGGCTTACTTCATATCCAACCCCTCTTCTCTGGAGGATAGGTAGCAGGGCTAAAAATTCCAAGCTTCTGGTTATCATAAGTTGGTTTTTCTGGTGATCAGCCCCCCATCGAGGAGCCATCCAGGAGCCCACCCAGAGTCACCTCATTTTAATAAAAGATGGTCCCAGTGCTCTCCTCACTTGGAAATTTATAAAGGTTTTAGAGGCCTTGTGTCAGGGATGGGATCAAAGACAAATATTAGAATAGTAGGTGTTCCTAATGTTCTGATCATTTAGGAAATTTTAAGGATTTTAGGAGCTTGAGCCAGGTGATGTAGAGACCAATATATTTTCTATTATATCATATTTACACATAAAAGATGTTTAATAATTTGGAATTTCTTATTATTTGCATACATTGGTTTGTGAGGCAGATATTTGAAATCAAGGTTTAAGATCTTGACATAAGTTATTAAGGTCACATAATTAGTGAGTGCTAGAGCTGACCTATGACCAATGTTTTTATATCAAAGTTCTCTTTCCTTTCCTCTGTTCTATCCTGTTCCCTTAGTACAGTGGTCGGCAAACTCAGTAGTCAACAGAGCCAAATATCAACAGTACAACGATTGAAATTTCTTTTGAGAGCCACATTTTTTAAACTTGAACTTCTTCTAACGCCACTTCTTCAAAATAGACTTGCCTAGGCCGTGGTATTTTGTGGAAGAGCCACACTCAAGGGGCCAAAGAGCCACATGTGGCTCCGGAGCCGCAGTTTGCCAACCACTGCCCTAGTAGATCAAAAGGTTCAGAACTCAAAGGATTAGGAGCAGTCAATTATAATGTGAAAAAGATAACCCACATTATCATTCACTCATTATTTCAGTTCAAGTTCAAGAGGAGATCAGAAAGGGATACAGAGTTAGAAAACAAATCTAAGTATTTTCTCTTTTTTTAAATGTATTTTTATTGATTTCAGAGAGGAAGGGAGAAGAGAGATAAAGCATCAAGGATGAGAGAGAATAATCGATCAGCTGCCTCATGCATACCCTACACTGAGGATCGAACCTGCAACCTAGGCATGTGCCCTGACCAGGATTTTAACCATGACCTCCTGGTTCATAGTAGACACTCAAATACTGAGCCATGCCAGCCAGGCCAAATCTAAATGCTTTCAATCATTTTTGCTCTCTAGCCCTGTGTAGAATATCAAATTTCTCAGTTTGATATATTAGGGAATATCATGGAGGTAAATGACAAATATCACTTCTACGAATCATGATGGGAATCAGACATATTTTTTTAATGCAATTACTGTTCCTCTAATAAAATAACTTATGGGGTAATAAATAGGATTATTTTATCTGGAAAGGTGTGATAGTTCTCTATGACATACTTATTCATTCAAATATTTCTCGAGTGCTATTATAAGACAGGCTCTATTGGTACCAGGAAATACCCTCATGGATCTTATAGTCTAGTGAATGAAGTGATAAATTCTATGAAGAAAAATAAAGCAAGGTAAGCACAAAATGGTAGAATTTGGGGGAGGGTTGAATATTCTAAATGAGTGGTCAGAAAAGACCTCTCTAAAGTGCGTGTAAGCAGAAACCACAATGATAGTAAGAACCCAGCCATGAGAAGATCTAAGGAAAGAGTGTTTCAGATAGAGGGGCAACATATGTGAAGGCCCTGAGGCTTATCAGATTAGAGCAAGTGGTCAACAAACTCCTCTGTCAAGATCCAGATAGTATATATTTTAGGTTTTGTGGGCGATCTGGTCTCTGTCTCTTTCTCCCTCTCTCTGTCCTCCCTCCCTCCCCTTTTTTCCTTCCTTTCTCTCTGAAACTAATAAGAACATAAGCTCAGATGAACTTTTTTTGTTTGTTTGTTTTTTAGGTAAATTAGTAGTTGCCTAGGGCTGGGAGTTTGGGGAAAATTGGAGAGTGCCTACTAATGGGTATGGTATAAAATTGTTCCAAAATTGATTGTGGTGGTGTTGCACAACTCTGTGAATATCCTATATAATAAAAGCGTAATATGCAAATCGACCAAACAGGGAAACAATCGGTGGAATGACTGGTTGCTATACCATGCACTGACCACTAGGGGCAGATGCTCAATGCAGGAGCTACCCCCAGCCTGCAGGCCCCAGGCCAACCAAAGCAGGTGCCAGTGGGGGAACCCCCAGTTGCCACACCAGTTGCCCTGCAGAGTGAGGCTACTGGCAGTGGCAGTGGTGGGCGGGGCCAGTGGGCAGGCACTGCCAGGATGGCCAAGGTGGGTACTAGTGGGGGCCCCTGATCACCCCACCGGTCATCTCACAGATCAGCTCTGATCACTGACCAGGCCTAGGAATCCTACCCATGCATGAATTTCATGCACCAGGCCTGTAGTACTAAAAGAAAAACCACTGAATTGTATACTTTAAATGGTGAATTGTATAACATGTAAATTATCTACACAAATAAAAGAGGAATATGCAAATCAACTGTACCTCTGTGACACCCACCAGCCAATCAGGAGTGTAAATGCAAATTAACCAAACAAAGCTGACAGATTAATTTGCATAAGCAGGCACTGAGAGGCAGGGTGGGGCAGGATGCCTGCTTGAATAGGAGGGTAGGGGTTAGGGGGGTGTGGAGGGAGCTACAGCAGCAAATACTGAAGGCTCTGGCAGAGTGAACACTGAAGGCTCTGGCCAGAGCAAAGGCAGAAGGCAGCAGCCAGAGCAAAGGCCTGGGTCCCAAGTGCCAGAGGAAAACTGATGCTGGCAGTTGGGAAGGAAGGCCTATTCTGGCATGAATATTTGTGCAATGGGCCTCTAGTGTCTTAATAAAACTATTATTTAAAAATCTCTGTAGATTAAAAAAAATAGGCAAAAGACATGAACAGAAATTTCACTGAGGAAGATACACAGATGACAAATAAGCCCCATTTGCTGATAAAGATGCAGATACACTGACTACTTCATACATTAAAGTAGTATGGTCACTCTAGTAAAGAATATGACAATTTCTTATAAATCATGCACTTATCATAGACTCAGCAATTATATCCCCAGAAAAATAAAAACATAATCATACAAAAACTTGTAATTGAGACTTCATAGCAGCTTTTTAAAAAAAAATTACTGATCTTGGAGAGAGAGAAAAACATCAATTTCTTGTTCCACTTATTGATTAATTCATTGGTTGATTCTTGTAAATGTTCTGTCCAGGGATTGAACCTGCAACCTTGGCATATAAGGGTGATGCTCTAACCAACTGAGCTACCTGACCAGGGCCCAATACTTTATTTGTTATAGCAAAGAACTATTGCCCTTTAACAGATGAATGATAAAACATACTATAGTACATTTATGCCATAGAACATTACTCAGCATTAAAAAAGAACTATTGATACAACAACTTGGATGGATCTCACAGGAATTAAGCTGAGTAGAAAAAGGTAATCTCAAAAGGTTATATAATATATGATTTTGTTATGACTGAATGTTGTGTCCCCCTAAATTCGTAAATTTAATATAATCCCTTTGGGAAATAATTAGGTCATGAGGGTGGAGCCCTCTTGAGTAAGATTAGTGCCTTTGTAAGGAGAGGCCAGAGAGCTAGTGTTCTTTCTCTCCACCTTGTGAAGATACAGTGAGAAAATAACTGTCTGTAAACCAGGAAGAGGACCTTCACCAGATCCCACCATGCTGGCACTCTGTTGTTGGACTTCCAACCTTCAGAACTGTGAGAACTAACTGTTGTTAAATCACCCAGTCTGTGGTATTGTGTTATACCAGCCCAAACAGAGAGATCCTATTTATATAATTTTTTTTCTAATATTTTTAATTGATTTTAGAGAGAGGGGAAGGTAGAGGGAGAGAGAAACATTGATGTGTGAGAGAAACATTGATTAGCTGCCTCCTTCACAACCCTCATTGGAGATCAAGTTCACAATCCAGGCATGTGCCCCGACTAGGAATCGAACCGGCAACCTTTTAGTGCATGGGACTATGCTTATCCAACTGAGCCACACTGGCCAGGGCTATATAACATTTTCTTATGACAAAATCATAGAGATGAAGAAAAGATTAATGATTGCTACTAGTTGGGATAGGGATGACTGGCTATAAAAGGGAAATACAAAAGATCTGTATTTTTTGTTGTTGTTGTTTTGTTTTTAATATATTCTTTATTGATTTTTTTACAGAGAGGAAGGGAGAAGGATAGCGAGTTAGAAACATTGATGGGAGAGAAACAATGATCAGCTGCCTCCTGCACGCCCCCTTCTGGGGATGTGCCTGCAACCAAGGTACATGCCCTTGATGGGAATCGAACCTGGGACCCTTCAGTCTGCAGGCCGACACTCTATCCACTGAGCCAAACCAGTTTCGGCTTGTTTTGTTTTTTAAGTATCTTTCTGATAGAACTGTTTTGTATCTTAATCATAATATGAATGAATGTACACAGGTGATAAAATTGCATAGAACTGCCCTAGCTGATTTTGCTCAGTGGATAGAGCATTGTCCTGTGAACGGAAGGGTCCAGGGTTCAATTCTGGTCAAGGGCACATGCCTGGGTTTCAGGCTTGATACCCAGTGGGGACATGCAGGAGGCAGCTGATCAATGGTTCTCTCTCATCATTGATGTTTCTCTCTCTCTCTTTTCCTTCCTCTATAAAATCAATAAAAAATATATTTTAAAAAATTGTATAGAACTAAGCACACACATATAAATGAATGCATATAAAACTGCTAAAATTAAGTAGTAGACTTATCAATATCAATTTCCTGGTTGTGATATTGTGTTATGTTGTGCAACATATTGCCATTGGAAAGCCAATGGAGAGATCCCATATACGCTTCACCTGGCTTTCTAGGTGAAGCGTATATGGGATCTCTATATTATTTATATGCCTATCTAGTATTTTTATATTGTTTCTTTGTGTGTTTTTTTTAATATATTTTATTGATTTTTTGCAGAGAGGAAGGGAGAGGGACAGAGAGTTAGAAACATCGATGAGAGAAACATCAATCAGCCACCTCCTGCACACCTCCCACTGGGGATGTGCCCACAACCAAGGTAGATGCCCTTGCCCGGAATTGAACCTGGGACCTTTCAGACTGCAGGCCAATGCTCTATCCACTGATCCAAACCGGTTTTGGCTACATTGTTTCTTATAACTATATGTGAGTCATATAGTTGTTTCAGAATAAAAAGTTAAAACAACAAACACATCCTATATAATAAAAGGCTAATATGCAAAGTGACCAATCACAGAACAACTGGTCGCTATGATGCACAGTAACCACCAGGGGCAGATGCTTAAAGCAAGAGCTGCCCCTGGTGGTCAGTGCTCTCCCACAGGGGGAGTACCGCTCAGCCAGAAGCCCTGAGCCATGCTTACAGCTGGCAAGCGCAGCAGCAGTGGCAGGAGCCTCTCCCACCTTTGTGGCAGTGCTGAGGAGCAGCAAGCAGGTAGGCGGTAAGGAGCAAGGGGTCCCGGACTGCGAAAGGGTGCAGGCTGGGCTGAGGAACCCTCACCTCCCCCAATGCACAATTTTGTGCACTGGGCTTCTAGTAACCATATAAAATAGTAGGCTGCATCTTGCTGACATACCATTTAAACAACAGCAAGGAAGTAGTATGGTGGGTGCATCAAGAAGAGTGAAAGGAATGAGGCTGGGAAGGCAGCCCAGAGCCAGGTTATAGAAAGCCTAGTTTCCCCGTGATGAGATATTTACATTATTTTCTATAACAGTGCAAGGCCACTGATGAAAAATTTACACTTAGAAAGAGCCAGCTGGACTCAATTTAGATTATCTCAATTTTGTTGACAACATCCAAAGCATTATGATCAGGAGCCAGTTAAACATATGACTACTTCTCTCCATCAAACCTGATCAAAGATATTGACATTAGCCATATCAATGTCATAGGATTTGTGTGTGTGTGTGTGTGTGTGTGTTGGGTTTATTTTTAATCTTCACCCAAGAATATGCTTCCACTGAGTATGAGAGAGGAAGGAAGTGGGGGGTGGGGGTGTGGAGGGGAGAAACATTGTTGCTTCCTAAATGCTGGACCAAGGACCAAGGATGGAGCCTGAAACCTGGATATGGTGCATGGGAGGATGCTCAGCTAACTGAGCCACACAATCCAGGGCTGTAATGGAGTTTCTTCACAACCTTTCTGATGTGGTATTTGTTGGTTTAGACATCCATAATGAATACAAGTGTCGTCTTCTGTCTTCTTCATGGCTGATTTCTTCATGGTGGTCAGGGGGAACCTGATGATGGCATAGTAATCAAGCTTGTCCCCATGGGTGCATTTGAGGATTTGGGGGCTGTCTTCAAAGCCACAGGGTGTAGATGCCTTTCAGCACTGCTTACTGGACCTTCAAAGCCTTTGTTTTGGCTTTAACTTTAGGAAAGGCAAGGAGCTTCCTTCTTGGCTTTTAGCACCATTTTTGTGAAAAAGGCAAGAATTCTTAAAATGAGCACCTTGATACCTTTCACTCTGCTTAAGAAATAGAATCTTAAATATTCTCCTCTAGAATCTTAAATCATGCCAGAACTATCAGTTTTTCTGAATTTTGTCTTTTTAAAAGGGGAAGTTTTGAAGTCTTGTGCAGATATTATGATATCGATTTGGTAGAAAGGAAATTTTAATGATATAAGGGAGATACTTTTAGGACAAAATTCTTTTTTTCTTTGCATTTTAAATATACAGTAGGAACATTTATTTTAACACTTCTAAAAGATATTTTTCCATAGCTGACGATTTGATAAAAACATCAAACCCATCATTCTTTCCCTATCAGTCTCTGCATCAAGAACAATCAGAAATTTATACAACAGCCGAAACCGGTTTGGCTCAGTGGATAAAGCGTCAGCCTGCGGACTGAAGGGTCCCGGGTTCGATTCCAGTCAAGGGCATGTACCTTGGTTGGGGGCACGTCCCCAGTGGGGGGCATGCAGGAGGTGGCTGATCGATGTCTCTCTCTCATCAATGTTTCTGACTCTCTATCCCTCTCCCTTCTTCTCTGTAAAAAATCAATAAAATATATTTTTTAAAAAGAAATTTATACAACATAAATATTTGTTTCTGAAACAAAAATTAGAAATGAAGTAATAACAAAAATATACAAATCACCTGGATCCTAAGCAAATTTCTAACGAGTTTTTCCCCCAATCACCTCGAAGTTCTTTCTTCAACCTCATTCTGCTCCTTTTTCTTTCTTTGCTTAGCTTTTCTTGCTCTTCTCTGTATTTTGCTTATGATGTGTGTACGTGCAGTCATTGGTAGGTAAAAATTCTTGAGTAAGGTGAGAGGGAAAGGGATCCAGCTCTCTAGTGGAGGGGCTGGTTTTGAGTTGGGAACAGGAAACAGATTATCCATTTCAGTAGGAGGGAACATAAGGTGGTGAATACTCATACTCAAATTAGCAGTAGGAACATGCAAAATTTCTCTCTCTAGGTGTTCCAAGAAAATAAGAAATGAGATTGTGAAAAAGAAGAGGAGATATTGGAAATCTGAAGAGAGGAATGGGTGTGAAATGTTTTTTTGGAGAATAAGTGGTGAATTGATTTGAGAAAATAGAGCTTTTCAGAACATTGCTCTGAGTCCACTGGAAATTATCATCTAAATTTAATGTGAGACCAATTAGCACATTTGTGGACTTTTCTGCAGGTACAATGTATTTAGTTATATAGTTAGTGAGGGCAAGCAGCGTAAGTTGAGTTAGATCTAATGAGGATTGGGTTTTACTAACGAATATAACAAGAGGCAAAGAAATGCCAGGGAGTTGCAAGTTTACGCAAATGAGTGTTTAGAATGATGAATCAAAGAATTTAAGTTGGGTGATATGGAACGTAAAAACTGAAGAAGAGTGATAGGCAGTGAAAAATTTATATGGTTAATAGCTTAGAGATCCTACTTGTATAAAATTGTTGGGAATGTTGTGATAATCAGTGTGAGATGTAAGAAATAGAGGTTTTTAGGAGTGCATTTGTTATTAATGACCAGGGTGAGGGTGTCACCATAGGAAAAATTACTGAGGTTGACTGGAAAACAAAATATTGGAAATGAGTGGACAAGAAACCGAGAGACCAGCATATGGGACGAATTGTTTCCATGGATGACAAAGTCACCAAGAATGATAACAGTAGGAATGGTATAACTAAGAGAATGAATCAGGTTTTTAAAATTTCCAGGGAATGTGGGGAAGTGACTCAGGAGATCAGCAGATGATGCCGTGTACTTCAAAAGAGCTGAGTTCTTGAAGGACTAGAGGATAAGAAATAGTTTGGAATAGGCAATAAGAAGCTCCACAAGAGTTATAAATGGAATGCTGAACTTCAGTACTTTTATTTATTTTTTTGTTTTTTTTATTTTTATTTTTTTGTTTTTGTTTTTGTTGTTTGTTTGTTTTTTGGCGACTCCGCCGGGACCCATTTATATTTTTATTTTTGTTTTTATTTTTTTCACTATTGCCCTCCACCGGCCTTCCCCACCCCACAGTACATGCCCTCACCTGAACTTCAGTACTTTAGAGAAGTGAGATACTCTAACTTGGGAGATCAGAAAGGGGGGTCAGGGGAAAATAGGCATTTACACTGAAGTCCAAAAGCTGAAAATAATTTTGAGAAAAGTAGATTTGGGGAGATATTTTCAGCCAGAGAAAACGCTATTACCAAAGAAGAGGAAGCTAACGCTGTGGGTTCCACCCACTTCTAGTGCCTTTGGAATCCACCTTCAGGCCAGTTGCTATTGCTAATAACATCCTAGTGTTGCCAGGTCTCTGTAGCAGTAGGCCACCAGGTGGCAGTGCATATCTTTGAGGCATCCTTCCTAGTACTGCCAGTTTGTGGTGGCAGGAAATGAGACTGCCATAGCTCTCTGAGGTTAGGCAAGTGCGGTGTGGATTGGTGTATTTAGTTAGGCCAGGAAGTGTTGTCATCGTCCCAGCAATGAAGTGACAAAACCCTCAAGAGAAGAGAATAAGCTTAAGAACATTTAGGCAAAAGATGATGAAGGTAAAAGGAAAGCTATCTCAGGATAAGGTTAAGATGGGGTTTGTAAGTAAAAGCCCAAAGTAGGAGCCACACAGAAAGAGACCACCGACATTCTTTTAGGCAGTTAAGGTAGAGACAGTCAAAGTTTTATGTTTTTGTGAGTCTTTTGCTTCTTAAAAATAACCAGTTTAAAATAATAATCCAAAAAGGCATATTTTGGGATCGCCAATCCTCAGTATCCTTGCGCAAAGAAAAAGGTGCCCCTCTTGGTTGAAGAACAGGCCTGATGAGTGTATTTTAGCTCCCACTTATCCCAAGAAACTGCACAACTAGGTTCCAGCCTTCGTAGCCCTGTACAACCACACACAAAGCTTTTGTAGACTTGTGTGTGTGTGTGTGTGTGTGTGTGTGTGTGTGTGTGTGTGTGTGTGTAAAAACCTTTGAATACAGCTGTAACTCATTCAATTTGTGGAAATACACATGAGATGACAAAGCCACAGTTCATGGACAAACCAGTAAGCTTGAATCAGACTTCCTTTCTGTCAGAAAAAATCTGTTTCCTCACCCAAGGATTTCTTTCTTTCTTTCTTTCTCTCTCCCTCCCTCCCTCCCTCCCTGTGTCCCTCCGTCCCTCCCTTCCTTCCTTCCTTTCTTTTTTTTTTAGAGAGAGAGTGGAAGAGAGGGAGAGACATAGAGAAACATCAATGTGAAACACCTCTCACAGGTGCCCCAACCAGGGCTGGGGATCAAGCCTATAAGTATATGCCTTTGACTGGAAATGAATCCAAGGGCTGTCATTCTGCAAGCCTACAATCTAACCATTGAGCAAAACTAGCTAAGTTTTTTATTTCAACTAAAACTGTAAATATATGTCCCTGTGCCAACCATCTTCTTAATTCTAAGATATAGAGATGCTATACTTTTGCTTAGGGTTTCTTTACCAGATGATGATTTAAACTTTAAGAGTTTATAACAATTAAGAGTCACTTGGCCCTGGCCACATAGTACAGTTGATTAGAGCATTGTGCTGATATGTCATGGTTGTGGATTTGATCCCCAGTCAGGGCACATACAAGAATCAACTAATGAATGCATGAATTAGTGGAACAACAAATCAATGTTTCTCTCTTGTCTCCCTTCCTCTCTCTCTCTCTCTCTAAAATCAATCAATTAAACATTTTTTTAAGAATCACTTGAAAGCTTGTTAGTACAGACTTTTTGGTCCCACCCTGCAGAGACTCTGACTAAGCAGATCTGGAATGGAGCTGAAAATTTGCTTGCCTAATAAGCTCCCAGGAGATGCTGCTGTTATCCAGCCATGGATGATTACACTTTGAATAGCACTGGATAAAATATGGTGTTGCCCTTCAAATACTGCTCCTCAGTGCTGTACTGACTGTCACAGCACTCTCACTCAGGGGCTGTGCACTCTCAAATTGTGCCTATTGCACCACAGTAAAAATTTAAGATGGGTTAGAGATCAGCTTTTTTTGTGTGTGTGAAGTAGGAGAAAGAAGTGAAAGGAAAGGTGGGAGAGAAAAAGGAGCAAGCTAGGTGTATTTATAAGAACATTTTAGGTCCTAACTGGTGTGGCTCAGTGGATAGAGTGTCGGCCTGTGGATCAAGGGCCCCAGGTTCGATTCTGGTCAAGGGCAGTACCTTGGTTGTGGGCACATCCTCAGTAGAGAGTGTGCAGAAAGCAGCTGACTGATATTTCTCTCTCATCGGTGTTTCTAACTCTCTCTTCCTCTCCCTTTCTCTCTGTAAAAAATCAATAAAATGTATTTTTTTAAAAAAAAAGAACATTTTGCCGAGACCGGTTTGGCTCAGTGGATAGAGCGTCGGCCTGTGGACTGCAAGGTCCCGGGTTCGATTCCAGTCAGGGGCATGTACCTTGCTTGCGGGCACATCTCCAGTGTGGAGTATGCAGGAGGCGGCTGATCGATGTCTCTCTCTCATCGATGTTTCTGACTTTCTATCCCTCTCCCTTCCTCTCTGTAAAAAATCAATAAAATATATTAAAAAAAAAAAAAAAAAAGAACATTTTGCCAAAACCAGTTTGGCTCAGTGGAGAGAGGGTCGGTCTCAGACTGAAAGGTCCCAGGTTCGATTCCGGTCAAGGGCATGTATCCTGGTTGCGGTCATATCCCCTGTAGGCGGCGTGCAGGAGGTGGCTGATCGATGTTTCTAACTCTCTATCCATCTCCCTTGTTTTCTGTAAAAAATCAATATAATATATTTTTAAAGAACATTGTAAGAGGAAAACATACAAAGTTTAAGATCTGAAAAATTACTTTATTAAAAATGGGTGAGGGGAGCAGCAGGGCTAACTAGGTAGAGCATAAAGGATTTTTAGAACAGTGAAATGACACTGTACGATACTATAATTGTAGATATAAGTCATTATACTTTGGTTCAGACTCATAGAGTGTACAACACCAAGAGTAAATCCTAGTAATGTAAACTATGGACTTTGATATGTCAGTGTAGGTTCATCACCTGTAACAATTGTATCACTCTTGTTGTAACCTTGATAATGGATCTTTAAAAAAAAGTTTGAAGGCTATTGAATTAAAAACGTGATCAAAGTAGTCAAATTTTAAATGTTACTTTTTTTTAATATATTTTATTGATTTTACTATAAATGTAAAACTGTGTGCAAAGTGGTATGGCATATCTATCTAAGTAAGATGCAAATTGACATCACTCCAACACACAAGATGGCCGCTCCCATGTGGTCAAAGATGGCCACCCCCATATGCATGCAAGATGGCCACCACAAGATGGCTGGCATGGGAGGGCAGTTAAGGGTGACTAGGCCTAAAGGGGAGGGAAGTTGGGGGCAACCAGGCCTGCAGGGGAGGGCAGTTACAGGTGAGCAGGCTGGCAGGGAGGTCAGTTAGGGGCAATCAGGCTGGCAGGGGAGCAGTTAGGCATCAATCAGGCTGGCAGGGGAGTGGTTAGGGATGATCAGGTAGGCAGGCAGGTGAGCGGTTGGGAGCCAGCAGTCCTGGGTTGTGAGAGGGGTGTCCGACTGCCCTCAAGGGGTCCCAGATTGGAGAGGGTGCAGGCTGAATTGAGGGGGACACACACACACACACACACCCCTGTGCATGAATTTTGTGCACCAGACCTTTAGTGTGTGTGTGTGTGTGTGTGTGTGTATAAATGGTATGGCATATATGTATCTTTTTTCATGTTAATTAGACTAGTGCATTAAGGAGGAGCATTTGTGGATTGGAAGGAACAATGGTAAAAGTTTAGAGTAAGGAAGCCATCAAGTCTGAGGGAGAATATAAAGCTATTTGTGTACTACATGATATATTTAGATTTCTTCTTATGGTGCCAACATTCCTAATATAGCCATTTAGGGAGCAAGGCAGGGACTGTCTTCAGAAAACAAATAGAGACTGAAATTGACATAACTATCTTAAGAGGATGTAAAAATAGGTTGCCTAATGTCTGGATTGGGGGGTTAAGAGATTTACCCTGGTAAGTGATGAAGTCATTTTACTGGACAAATGACACTCATTGATTTCTCCATCTACACATAAACTGAAATGCCTTTGACAAAAGTCTTCCTATAGAATGAACTATTGCATGACTCAGTTTAAGAATCCTCACTTTCTATATTGTGTGGACTCAGAACAATAGCAACTTAGTACTTCACAATTTCCAAAGAACTTTAACATCTATTAGTTAATCCTTCTAACAACTCAATGCCTCTTACCATTCTGCAGATCTTAGCCATAAAGCACAACTTGGCCAAAGTATACAGCTTGTAGTAGGCCTTTCACTTTATATAATGAGCTAGAGGCCTGGTGCATGAAATTGTGCACAAGGGAAGGGGATCCCTTAACCTGGCCTGCACCCTCTCCAATCTGGGACCCCTTGGGGGATAACTGGTATAGGACATCCTTCTTGCAATCTGGGACTGCTCTCTGCTAACTGCTTACCTGCCTGATCACCCTTAACCATTCTGTCTGCTGACCTGATTATCCCTAACTGCTCCCCTGCCTTCTTGATTGCCCCTATCCACCTCTGCCTGCTGGTGTGATCACCCCTAACTGCCCTGCCCTGCCGGCCTAGTTGCCCCTAACTGCCCTCCCCTGCTGGCCTGGTTGCCCCTAACTCCTCTGCCCCCACCACTGTGGCTTTGTCCAGAAGGATGTCTAAATGGATGTCTAAAGATGTCTGGTCTAATGGGTGTCCGATGGTCTTAGGTGACCCTGCTAGCAGAACCGCTGCTGTAGAAACTAAGACCATCAGAAAACACAGATATTTACATTATGATTCATTAACAGTAGCAGAATTACAGTTATGAAAATAATTTTATGGTTGGGGGGGCACCACAACATGAGGAACTGTATTAAAGGGTTGTGGCATTAGAAAGATTGAGAACCACTGCTCTAGCAAATCTCTCTTTCTAATCATTAATATTTTATTAAGCCCTTCTTCCACTTTATCTGATTCAATCCTCCGAACAGCCGAGGAGATGGGATAGAACTCTGTTTAGGGTTGTCAGATAAAATAAGTTTTGGTATAGATGTGTCCAAAACATTGCAAGCAGCCCTTCCCTCCCTACCTTATCCTCAGGGGATATGTTCCAAGATACCCAGTGGATTCCTGAAACTGCAGACAGCACCAAATCCTATATATACTATATTTTTTCCTAAACAATATATGCCTATAATAAAATTTAATTTATAAATTAGTCATAGTAAGAAATTTAAACCTTATAATAAAATAGAATAATTATAGCAATATACTGAAATAAAAGTTTTGTGAATATTCTCTCTCTTAACCAACTTGATAATCTAGAGACTACATTAACTGTCTAACAGACCAGTAATATATATAGTGTAAATATACTGGAAGAAAGGAAGATTCATGCCCTGGTGGGACTGAGTGAGATTTTATCATGCTACTCAGAATAGCAGGCAATTTTAAACTTATGAATTGTTTATTTTGGAATTTTTTATTTCTTTGGAATGAAACTGAGAGACTTTCCCCATTAAAGTATTCATTTTTTGTTTTTTTTTAAAATATATTTTTAATTGATTTCAGAGAGGAAGAGAAAGGGAGAGATAGAAACATCAACAATGAGAGAGAATCATGGATCACCTGCCTTCTCTACATAACTCCTACTGAGGATTGAGCCCGCAACCTGGGCATATGCCCTGACCAGAACTGAACCTGGGACCTGTCAGTACACAGGAAGATGCTCTATCCACTGAGCCATACCAGCTAGGGCAAAAAAAATTATTCATTGTTAATCTGAAATGCAAATTTAATGGTATTTTGTTTGTTTATTTTTGCTAAATCTGGCAACTGTACCTGTTTCTTTTATTCCTCATATAAATTACTTTTCTTCAAAATACATTGCACATTGCCAAAACCGGTTTGGCTCAGTGGATAGAGCAACAGCCTGCAGACTGAAAGGTCCCAGGTTCGATTCCGGTCAAGGGCATGTATCTTGGTTGCGGGCACATCCCCAGTAGGGGGCGTGCAGGAGGCGGCTGATTGATGTCTCTCATTAATGTTTCTAACTCTCTATCCCTCTCCCTTCCTCTCTGTAAAAAAACCAGTGAAATATATTTTAAAAACAAACAAACAAACATTGCACAACTTAAATTCCCTCGCTAATATTCTTGTCTTACAGCTGATGCTTGAATTATAAAGGCTGCTAATGTTTTGGATAAATTTTTATGGGAGTCTACTGAAGGAATTGTAGGAAATCCCAGAAATTTAACTTCTAGTATTCCCAGATTTATCTGAATCTCAAGTCCTCAGTCTAAATGTTAATAAATACTTAGTTGTCTTTCAAATCAACCTTGTGAATAGATATGTTCCTGAAATCTTACAAGAATTATAAAATTTTAAAACTAGAAGCTACTTTAGAGATTACCTAATTCTTAAAGTTCCCAGAATCTAACTCTGAATTTTAACCAAGAAGTGGGGTGTCCAGGCAATGAGAGGACTTTGGAGATGGGGATTTCTGTATCTACTCCAGGAGGGAGAAGGTGAACCTCCCTCACCTTTCCCCTTTTCTTGCTTGTGATACCTCTTATTGTCTGACTACCCATCATTCCAAATATCTTTTGTTCTTAGGTTATAAAGTGGTATATCTATGAGTCCAAAGTGGTGGTAATAAGAGTCAAGCAGGAAAGAAGTGATATGAAACACAACTAGAGATGGAAATGAGCAAGCCCTAAACATGGGGAAAGCCTCTTAGTGAAAATTGTAACAGGCCCGTGGAAGAATAGTTCATTCCAACATGGGAGAAAAAAGGGAAAGGTTAACCCACACAGGCTTCTTGCAGTGGAAAAAACATAAGGTTATTCTTTGTGAAACCAATAGAACCCAAGGTCAAGAATGCTAAAGAGGAACAAATACCAAGTTAGTGAGTACCTGATCTTCTAATGAATATGTAACCTTGCTTTTGTTCTGGAGAAACCGAGATTAGCCGTTTGACTCTCCTACAGGAAGGGCCACCAGCCTGAGAAAGGCACTTATCCAAGATCAGATAGCACATATCTAGAAGCTTAGCAGTGGCTTTAAGCCATAACACCATGCTATCTTTGTGGGTACACAGAGAATTGTACCAAGAGGGCCCGATGTAGAGTAGCTGCTCAAGAAATGTTTACTGAGTGAATACCCCAAGGTTAGGTTCTGTATTATTTTTCCTGCTTTGTCACGATTTCTGTGTCTCATTTTTCCCCATCTGTGGTGTAGGAAAAACAAAATCAAATTAAGAAATCATGACATCTGCCTCTCAAAGAAATTTTCTCAAAAACAGAGGTTTACATTAGATGTATTATTTTTTTTGTTGTTGTTAATTCTCACCCAAGGATATTTTTCCACTTATTTTTAGAGAGAGTGGGAGGATGAGAGAAACATGTGAGAGAGACACGCCAACTGGTTGCCTCCTGCACGTGCCCGGACCAGCCTGCAACGAAGATATGTGCCCTTGACTGGAATCAAACCTGAGACCCTTCAGTCCCAGTACAAATGCTCTATCCACTGAGCCAAACTGGCAGAACTATGTGTATTTTTTTAAGTCCTTTGGATACTTGATATTCTGAGCTCACTGCCAGTACAATTCCAAGTCATTGCCACCTATTAGTATAAAAGCCCCTGACTAGTTTTAGTACAGTCAGTAATCTTTTGAAAATTCAATCTGCTTATGTTATTAATATGTTAAACCTACTAGTTCTCTGTTGTACTCAGAATAAAGCCCAAACTCAACCTCGCATATTAGGCCACTTATGATATGATCTCTGCTTAGTTACTGGCTTCTTCTCACCTCTATACTTCAGTTATTCTGAAATTTTTGTAGAATCAAGCCTTTCTTATAAAACCTAGAAAACTATGTTCTCCTCTCAGCCTACTTCCTACTTTTCTAAAATATATTTTTTTTATTGATTTTTTTATTGAGGGAGAGGGAGAAATAAAAACATCAGTGATGAGAGAGAATCATTGATTGGCTGCCTCCTGCATGCCCCCGACTGGGGATTGAGCTGCAACCCTAGCATGTGCCCTGACCGGGAATCTAACTGTGACCTCCTGATTCATAGGTCAGTGCTCAATCACTGAGCTACACCTGTCAAGCTCTCTACCTCCTATTTTGTTAGGGCAACTACCACAAAGCCTTCAGGTTCTTTCTCAACTTACCTTCTCAAAGAGGAAGCCTTCCCCACACTGCCACACCCTTCCTCCTGCCTGAATTTTCTTTCCTCGAGTCCCCGCCCTCACCCTGTGCAAGACAGGAAGTTGTGCACCGCCAGGTTACCGGGGAGCACCATTCCCAGAAACTCTGTGCAGATGCAATCTGCAGTGTTATGTGGTGTCCCCGCTGAACTTTGAGTCCCATAAGTCTCCTATGCTTCTGTCTTTAATACTCTAGTGACATTGCCTATTATCATTCTCCTCCCACCCCCATAACTTCAACCTTTATAATTCTAGGCCCTCTACTGAATGTTAGAAGAAGACAAAAGAAAAATAAAGGATTTAATGTTTGCACTCAACTACAAAATGTAATGAGATTATGGTTAGTTCTTGCCCTGGCCAGTGTGGCTCAGTTGGTTGAGTGTGGTGCCATGCACCAGAAAGTCCCAGGAGCATGTGCCCAGTTGCAAGTTCGATCCCCAGTAGGGGAGGTGAAGGAGGTAGCCCATCGGTGTTTCTCACATCCATGTTTCTCTCTTCCTCTCCCTTCCTCTTTCTGAAATCAATTAAAAATACATTTTTTTTTACTTTACTCTTTAAGCATTCAAGGGAATATAACTAATTGTTTCTAAGGATTGGAAAGAACTCAAGTGGAGGGATATTGAAACTGGGCCTTGGAGGTAAGGCAATAGGCAGAAAAGGTAAATAACTATATTTCAAGCCAATGAAATAAAAATAAAAAAAGTCTACTAAAGATAATCTGTGTGACCAGATTAGATAGGTGTAAATGAGGAAGATGGAAACGAAGGTAAATTGTTTAATGCCTTGAGGTTTTATTAATATGAATTTTACTTTGTAGGCAGCAAATTATTGAGTTTTGAGCATAACAGTGATATAGTTAGATCTGTGTTTAAAAATATTTTTCACTATAAAACAAAGCATGAATTTTTTTTTTTTAAATATATATTTCAGCCTGGGTAGGTAGCTTAGTTGGTTAGAATGTTGTCCTGATATGCCAAGGTTGAGGGTTCGATCTCTGATCAGGGTACTTACAAGAAGCAACCAGTGAATGCATAAATGAGTGGAACAACAAATTATGTTTCTCTCTTTCTCAAAAACTAAAAATAAATTAAATTAAAGTTTATTTTTCTCATAGAAAAGTATGTATCATTTAAGGTGAAAGGTCTCTATAATCTCACTCTCTACAGTTCATCATTTGGTATAATGCTCCATATTTTTCTGTGTACATGTGCATATGTTTATATATAAATCGTTTATTTATAAGAAACATCATTCTGTCCTGGCCCATATGGCTCAGTTGGTGGGAGTGTCATCCTGTGCACCAAAAGATCTTGGGTTTGATTCTTGGAGGGGGCATGTGCCTGGGTTGCAGGATTCAATTCCCAACCCCAGTTGTGCTGGAGGCAACTGATGGATTTTTCTCTCTCTCTTTCTCTCTCCTTTCATCTCTTCTAAAAGTCAATGAAAATGTCCTCTGGTAAGGATTTTTAAAAAGAAGGAATGAGATCATTTAACAGTACTTTTGGCCACTGCCTTTTTAAAAGTAATGGTGAGAGGGACTTCTGGTCAAGATGGCTGCATAGGTAAACACAGCACTGACATTCACAACATCAAAATTACAACTAAACCACAGAACAACCTGTTATTTAGAACCATCTGAAATCTGGCTGAATGGAAGTCCTACAACTAGAGAATTAAAGAAACCACATTGAGACTGGTAGGAGGAGCTGGTCTGATACCCATGGCATTTTTTTTTTTTAATTGGGAAAGATATCTTGGCTGTGGAGTTCTACTTAATGAACAAGGAGTCCCAGCCCCAAGAGAAGTTCCCATAACTTTGGGCTATAAAAACCAGTGGGGCCTACTGGCATGGCTCAGTGGTTGAGCGTCAACCTATGAACCAGGAGGTCACCGTTAGATTCCCAGTCAGGGCACATGCCTGGGTTACAGGCTTATCTCCTGTGTGGGGCATGCAGGAGACAGCTAATCAATGATTCTCATCATTGATATAAAAAACAACAAATGGTGATAGGAAAACTGGCCCACTTTCTTAAACCATACAAAAATAAACTCAAAATAGATTAAAAGACTTACATTTAAGACCAGAAACCATAAAAGGCCTGGAAGAAAAAAATTATTTGGTATAATTTTTAACTATATATATGTATATATGTATGTATGTGTATCTATATATATATATTTTTTTTTTTTTCTTGGCTATGTCTCCTAGGGTAAAGGCAACAAAAGCAGAAAAAAAATTTTTTTTGAATGGGAATACATCAAACTGCACTGCAAAGGAAATAATTAACAAAATGAAAAAGCAGTCTACTGAATGGGAGAAGATATTATCCAATGATAACATCCAAAATATAAAAAGAACTCATACAACTTATAATGACATTAAATATATGGGACAAATATGTCAGTAAACAAGGTCCCTGTTATAATGGGACCCAGACAATAACTAAAGAAACAATTCCAGATAGTGATAAGGTCCATGAAAAAAAATAAAATGGGGAAATGTGATAAATGGTGAAAAGCAACATAGATAGCCTGACAAAGAGGCTTCTCTGAGGAAGTGGCTTTGAGCTCAGACCTGAATGACAAAAGGAATCAGGCATTTCAAGATCTTGTGTACTGGTACACATCTCCAGGCAGGCCCTGGATCAGACATGAACTTGTTTTAGTAGAGACAGAAAAATTCCTATATGGTTGGACTTAGTGAGTCAAGGGAATAGTGGTAGACAATAAGGCAGGAAGGAGGGAGACAATTTTGGTCCCTCTGTGAAAAATGAATTGTAGAAAAATAAGAATGAAGTTATTAAGACTGATTAAAAGACTATGAAAATAAAAAAAAAAACTTTTAAAGACTATGGCAATAGTCTTAGCCAGTTTTTCTCAGTGAATAGAGTAGGCCTGATTTCAGTTCCAGATAAGGGCATGTATCTTGGTTGTAGGCTCTGGTCGAGTGTGGGGATGTGCAGGAAGCAACCAATCGATGTCTCTCTTACATCAATGTTTCTCTCTGTGTGTTTCTCTCTTCATCTTCCACTCTCTCCAAAAATCAATATCCTCAGGTAAGGATAACAACTATGGCAATAGGTGATGTGACAAATGATGATGGTTTAACAAAGGTGGTTGTGATATTGTGACCTGTAGTCAGATTCACCTGAACAAATACATATGTTTCATATATATTTGATCTTCACCCACAATTTCTGATTCTAAACTCCCTGAATGCTTGGAATTATATAAATGTTGAGAGTGAAAAAGGTATCTTAGTTAATGAGGTGCTTTTTGGAAAGCACTTAAAAATGGAGTTTGGCCAAGACCGGTTTGGCTCAGTGGATAGAGCGTCGGCTTGCGGACTGAAAGGTCCAGGTTCGATTCTGGTCGGGGGCATGTACCTTGCTTGCGGGCACATCTCCAGTATGGGGCGTGCAGGAGGCGGCTGATCGATGTCTCTCTCTCTCATTGATATTTCTGACTGTCTCTCTACCTTCCTCTGTAAAAAAATCAATAAAATATATTTTTTAAAAAATGGAGTTTGGCTCTACCTGGTTTGGCTCAGTGGATAGAGCGTGGGCCCCAGACTGAGGCTCCTGGGTTCGATTCCGGCCAAGGGCACATATCTGGGTTGCCGGCTTGATTCCCAGTGCGGGGGAGGGGTGCAGGAGGCAGCGAATCAGTGATTCTCATCATTGGTGAGTATCATCATTGGTGAGATTCTCATCATTGGTCTCTCCCTTCCTCTCTGAAATCAATAAAAATATTTTTTTAATGGAGTTTGGAGAGCTTTCTAATTGGTGAACATAAGAAAATTGGGGGAGAATGGCACACCCGGAGAGGGAATGGAAGCTTCACGCCCCTTCTACATACCTATCCTCATGTATCTCTTTCATCTGGCTGTCTCTGAGTTACATCCTTTTACAGTCTGAGTCCTATGAGCCATTCCAGCAGATTAATCAAACATAAGGAGAGGGTTGTGGGAACCTCTGATTTATAGCCAGTTGTTCAGAAGTAAGGTGACAACCTGGATGTGTGATTGGCATTCTGAATTGGAGGGTGTCGTTGTTATCTCCAATCTGTGGCCAGTTGTTCTGGGCTTGCATCTGGCATCCGAAGTATGTGGGTGGGGGAAGCAGTGTTATAGGACTGAACCTTAACCTGTGGAATCTGATGCTATCTCTGGATGATGTTAAATTCTTTGACACACTGCAGGTGTCTGAGAATTGTTTGTTGTTGTGGGGAAACTCCTTCCCCCAAACACACAGTAGAATTGGGCCTAGGAGCCTAATTTAGTGGAAATGGGAGAGAGGAAGGAATCGGGGTATATTTTGGAGGTAAAGCTAAGAGTACTTGCTGTTTAATTAGATGTGGGAAACAGAGAAATCCTGAATAGCTCCTTGCATTTTGGCTTTTGAATAATGGTAACATTTACTGAGAGGGAGAAGACGAAGGAAAGAAAAAATGGAGGGGGAAGGGTGAGAGAAACTGGGACTTCTATTTTGGTTATGCTTAATTTGAGATGTCTGCAAATGTAATATAAATGTGATTCCCATTTCCACTTAGGGTTACTGAAAAATACATTTTTAGGAACATAGTAAATATTTGAAGGAAGTTATGTTCTCCCCTAAAACCTTTTCTTCACTAAGCTCAGTAATCCGAGTTCTCCAGCTGTCCTTCATGACCTTGTTGCCATTATCATCCTGGTTATATCCTTTTTTGGGAGGGTAGGGAGGTGGTCATATCCTTTTTAAAGTATGATGCCAAGGACTAAACACACCCAAAATGTAGGCTATTACCCCTCTGGTGTATTATTTTCTCAGAAATATGTTTACTTTTTATAATTTGTGTTTTCTTTCTTGCTTTTTTTTAAAAATATATTTTATTGATTTTTTATAGAGAGGAAGGGAGAGAGAGAGAGAGTTAGAAACATCAATGAGAGAGAAACATCGATTAGCTGTCTCCTGCACGCCCCCCACTGGAGATATGCCCGCAACCAAGATACATGCCCTTGACTGGAATCCAACCTGGGACCCTTCAGTCTGCAGGTTGTTGCTCTATCCACTGAGCCAAACCAGTTTCAGCTCTTTCTTGCTTTTATTAGTATGTTAGGATGCCTGCCTGTGGTATACAATATCTTTTCTCATTTTTATTTAATCTGTTGTTGGTTTGAAAATAAAATAACCAAGTTATGATCTGTCTCAAATAGTAACATTTTGCTTAGTATGTTTGAAATATTTTATAATAATTTTTAAAAAGGGAGGGAGCAATGGAATCCTCCTATGGAAAGCTTTGAATTCCAGTGAAAAAATCTTTTTTTCTTTGTTTTTCTAACGTATATTCAAAATAAGTGAGTTTTTCAAATAGCTGAGTTCCAGATGGGTGAGGTATTTCAGTCTTTTACACAAGGATCACGATCGAGATTTCTCAGGCTAACGCAGGGGTTCTCAGCCAGCAGTGATTTTGCATTCCAGGGATATTTGGCAATTTCTGCAGACGTATTTGGTGGTGGTAATTTGTGGCAAAGAGAATGCCACTAGCATCTGTGGGTAGAAGCCAGGGATGCTGCTAAACATCCTCCAGTGCACAGGACAAGTCCCAATAACAAATCAAATGTTAATAGTACCTAAATTTAGAAAGCCTGAACTATTGTATTCTTCTAATTTTGTTTACTACCCTTATTGGAAAAAGTGAGTACAATCTTTATAGAAATCAACACAATTAAAACTTAATGAATTCTGCCTCCAATCAATCACTCCTCTCTCCTTTTATTACATGCTAACCATGTGTTAATCTTTCTATAATTTAATGGGGAAATAAAGAAGCACTAATTTTTTCAATAAGAAAATGTTATCATGGGTCTACTTTTCTGTCATGTATTCCAATCTCCATAACTTTTAGGAAATTAACAATGGTCAGCGATCAAATTTGGATATTATTTTCAGATGCTTTTATTTAAAGCAAAATCATATCCTCTCCTATCTCATTCTCCTTTCTAGCCTTTTGTTTTTCCTCTCCATATTTTGTTCATTCTCTCAATTGAAAGGTCATGTTCCTTGAGAAGAGGAATAATCCTGTTTTTCTTCTGTCATCTCTCAATATTAGATAAATGCCATACAACTTGACCACACTCTCTGCCCCTCTTATCTTGCAGGTGCCTTGGTGAGGCATGCAGCTATTTTGGGATGTGGCTATCCTCACAAAGCTCTGTAGTTTATTACAAGTGAGATAGGTGGAGGTGGAAGCCACCATCCAATAACCGGTTGTACTTAGAGGTAGAGGTGTGGGGGACAGAGAAGAATGCTGTTGACTGCACGTCCTCCACGGTGAGAATGTGTGAGTCTTTTCCTGGGGCTGTTTCATTTCTCTGTATTGACTGCAGCTGTCAAGATCAAAGAGGCAGTAATGAGGCAGGAGTAAATAGCTTCATTCTCATGGTACCTGGCAGGGGCAAGTTCTGATGAGGATTAAAGTAAAAGGGGAAAAACAAGTTTTTTCCTCAGCCATACCCAGAAACAACTAGGTGGGTCTTTTCAGATGCTTCTAATTTTTCACATTCCAGCTGTGTCACCACTAAGAATCTAGGGGCAAAAATAACCATTCCCCTACACCTATATGTTGAAAGCTAAAGATTCATTCACTCATTCAAATATTTATTTATGTGTCAGGCATATGAATAAACTGGGGAAAACATCTAAATTTTTTTTAAAATATATTTTATTGATTTTTTACAGAGAGGAAGGGAGAGGGATAGAGAGCTAGAAACATCGATGGGAGAGAAACATCGATCAGCTGCCTCCTGCACATCCCCTACTGGGGATGTGCCCGAAACCAAGGTACATACCCTTGACCAGAATCGAACCCGGGACCCTTCAGTCCGCAGGCCGACGCTCTATCCACTGAGCCAAACCGGTTTCGGCAACATCTAAATTTTTTAAAATTTCATGTGTATATTTGTAAGAGGAATGATAAGAGAATACCTAATTCATAGTGGAATTTTTCATATAATTATCTTTCTTTAATGGGGTAATGATTGCTTTACATGCACAAATTATTTGTATAGGCAGAGTATTTGTGGGGACCCTTGAGATTGCAGAGAATAAAACAAATAAGGTCCTTCTCCTTCAGCCCTAAGATCACTTTTCCAAATTAGAAAACTGAGATACAGATTTAGTAACTTAATTATTAACATAGCATGTAGCACAGCAAGTCAGTACCATAGTCTGAGCTGACACTTGAGTTTTCTAACTTTTAGCCTTGTCTTTATTATAAAAATAGAAGTGGGAGAAGATCATTTGCAGAAAATACTTTCTACCATGTTATCAAGTTGATTTCTACTGACTGAAGCAATATGTAGAATAATAAAATGAAGCAACAAAGGTTGGGGTTCAGGATTGATGTTGAGGAAAAGAGTGATTAATAAAAGCACAGAATAGGGAGAAGATTTAGGGCGAAGCATGTAAGGTAAAAGTGATGTATTTGGTCTCTCTGGAGTACATTGCTGCTACGGAAAAGAAAAATATGCAATAAGATTTTACTTCATCCCCCACCTAAGTGTTCACACTTCAATAGAAGATCTGGTGTCCAAAGACTTCTGCAGCGTACCCCGAACTTGCTTTTCCAGCACTACCTCTTAATAGACTCCTATGAGCACCCTAGTCTTCAGCTAAATTGGAGAAAGCGTCTTCCCCAACCTTCCATACAAATTTCTTACCACCATACCTTTGCCCAGGCCACTAAATCTCCCTGAAATGTCCTACTCTAATCTTTGCTTATCTCTTATCCTACTTATCTTTCAAGATCCAGTCCAAATTCTAACTTCATGAAGCCTTTCTGGATTGTTCCCACATAAATAAAATCTTCATTCTCTGGCTTTCCTCAGCACTTTGTTTTTCATCACCCTTAGGGCAGGGACTTTGGGTCCCTTCCATTGCTCAGCAAAGTGTTATGCATGTAATAGGCTTTCTTGATATATTTAAATTTTTCTCAACATTCCCTTTTTTAAAAACTCATTAAAATCTTTCTGGGTTTAGAAAACCGTTGTTTCTTATTGCTTTTATTAGATGTAATCCAAAAATGGAGAGAATCAAGTAAGAATGCAGCTAATGGGCAAAAATGGAATTGTAAGAAACAAAGTTTCAGACTAGAATGTGGGGACAAGTATGGCTTTAGATTAAGGCACATATTGGAAAAGAGAATGATTAGGCAGATGGTGAATTAGAATCCTCCAATTTGCTCAATTGGTTAGAACATTGTCCTGTGCACCAAAAGGTTGCTGGTTCAATTTATGGTCAGGGCATATACCTAGGTTGTGGATACAGAAGGCAACCAACCAACGATTTTCTCTCTCTCTCTCTCTCTCTCTCTCTCTCTCTCTCTCTCTCTCTCTACCTCTATCTCTATCTCTATCTCTATCTCTATCTCTCTATCTTGCTCATCTATCTATCTATCTCCCCCCTCCTTCCTCTCTCTGAACATGTCTTCAGGTGAGGATTAAAAATTTAAAAAAAAGATGGTGACTTATAACCTGGAAGAAATGGAAATAAAAGAAAAAGGACCAAGAAAGAAAAAATTGTAGAAATATTAAAGAGATACAAATATTAAAGAGATAGAAGGAGGGATGATCAAGAGATTAAAAGGATTGTTTCTAAGGAAGGCTCTTTTGGTTGTCTTTGGGATGTTCCTTTCCTTGCACTGAAAAAGACCAGAGACAAGAAAAGGAAGTGAAACACAATATAGAAGTGGACTCTTTATAAGCGCCCACTGGTCTCTTCCTTGGAAACAGGATAAATAAAGATTTCTTTCACATTCTGTTCTTAGAAAGATTCCATCTGCAAAAACATTTGAGATCTTGCTTCCTGGCAATGTCCTAAATTTGGCTCAAACAAAAACTCTTATAAAAATTCAAAAAAATAACAAATATTTTAAAAAAATATTCTGTCTGCCCTGGCCAGTATGGCTGTTGATTGCTGGTGCATGGGAAACACCCCAAATGGTGGCAGGATGGATTCCCAGTCAGGGCACATGCCCAGGTTGTGAGTTGAATTTCCGGTCAGGGGACATGCAGAAGGTGACCGATTGATGTTTTTCTCACACATCAATGTTTCTCTCTCTCCCTTACTCTCTCTAAAATAAATTTTTTAAAAAGGTTCTGGTCTAAACCGGTTTGGCTCAGTGGATAAAGCGTTGGCCTACGGACTGAAAGGTCCCGGGTTCGATTCCGGTCGAGGGCATGTATCCTGGTTGCAGGCACATCCCCAGTAGGGGGTGTGCAGAAGGCGGCTGATCGATATCTCTCTCTCATTGATGTTTCTAACTCTCTATCCCTCTCCCTTCTTCTCTGTAAAAAATAAATAATATATAAAAAAAAAAGGTTCTGTCTGCAACTGCTTTCTCCAGAATTCTGTTTTAAATGGTTCAACACCTGACAGTGTCTCCCTCTTCCAGTGTCTCTACAAATATTTCACGTCCCTGGGTTTGCTTATGTCTGCTGCTTAAGTACCTCTTCTATTCTGTTCCTCTATCTGTGAGCAATATGTCTCTATCTATTTCTAAAAGTTGTTTTGGCATTTTGTCACTTGGGCAAAAGAATCGCCCATCTATGTCTATGCCTTTTGCTTTAGACTTTTTTTCCTCTCTGCACTCTCTCCCATTCTGCTTCTGTCACTGCTTTTCTTTTCCAGCTGGCTTAATATGGTTTCATCCCCTCTCTGGGAAAGAATGAGGGGAAGTAGAAGGAAAAGTGAGCATAGAATAGATGGACAACAAGGTGCTGGATTAGAGTTGGAACGCAACCTTTGGGATTGAGTCCTGGAACAGTATGGACTAATTATATGGATAGATGCCATCCCAGCTACACAAAACTTAAAGGGAGCACAAATCCAGTCCCTATTAGCAAAACTTATTCAGTAAATCCCTTCTGTTATATACTAATCTGTCATCTGTTTTTCCCTCTGGTGATCTAGATTAACTATTTTTTTTTTCTGTTCCTAAGCTTCATGATTCTTATACATGTTCTAGAGACCCAGTGCATGAAATTCAGGCATTAGGGGGGTCCCTCAGCCTGGCCTGCACCCTTTTGCAGTCTGGGACCCGTCAGGGGATGTTCAGGGGATTGGACCTCAGCCGACAGGCAGACACCCCCCTTACAGTCCAGGACCCCTCACTCTTTATTGCCCGGTTTGCTCGCTGCTCCTTACCACTTGGCTCACTACTCCTTACCACTTGGCTCACTACTCCTTAGCACTGACTGCCACTGGTGAGCACTGTGCTCATGAGCATGAGCCCAGCTTCTGGCTGAGTGACGCTCCCCACATGGGAGCGCACTGACCACCAGGGGACATTGAGCATCTGCCCCCTGGTGGTCAGTGCGCATCATAGGGATTGGTTGTTCTGCATTTGGTTGACTTGCATACTAGGGTATTATTCCAAAAAGTTCTAAAGATCGGCTTTTCTTTTACACACACACACACACACACACACACACATTTTTTAAAAATTGATTTCAGAGAAGAAAGGAGAGGAAGAGGAAGATAGAAACATCAGTGATGAGAATCATCAATCAGCTGCCTCCTGCATACCTCCCACTGGGGATTGATCCTACAACTCAATCATGTGCCCTGGACTAGAATCAAACTTGGGACTCTTCAGTATGCAGACCAATGCTCTATCCACTGAGCCAAACCAGATAGGGTAAGATCTGCCTTTCAATGTACTATAATATTCACTAGGATTTATTCTGGACACCATAATTTAAGTGATAATAGAGAACACTTGGGATGGCCTTAGAAAAGGGGAAAAAATCAACTATGAAATGATACTGTATACTCCTTTAAGTCTAGAATTCTAGATAAGGGAGTCAATAAGCAAGATAGAAGATTTTACCTACAATGAAATTTGTTTTACCTAGAGAAAGTTTACTCAGTCAGGTGATGGAATCATTCTGCCCTAAGGACTTTAAAACCAAAAGATAGCCATATAGCTGTAAAGGAATTTGGCTTTAAAGATGAGTACTTCTCAAACTTTAGCTCCCTTTCCCACTGCTGCCCTTGAGAGCAGAGCTTTTTAAACAAATTCCTGAGCTCCTTCCTTAGAGATTCTGAGTCTGTTGGTCTGGGGTTGGGGAGTGGGAGGTGGTGGAAGCTGTATGAATTTGCACCCTTGTGGTTTCTGGTATAAATATCTTGAGCTCTGTGCTTTGAATCTAATTAATAAATTCTTTACCAAGGAGTGCCTGAAGGACTGCTCTGGCCAGGGAACTGGGGATCTTCAAGTCTCTCAGAGACAACAGCTGTGGTTATAAACATAGTTGGAAACTGTCTTACAGAATTTGTCATAATGTCACTTTGTCAAACAAGACTAGGTTGTTGAGCTTGTCCTATCTTTGCCTGTGTTCCACTTCTTTTTGGTCTTGTGCCCAGATTTGTTCACTGGGTCTTTGTCTTTCTTGGCTGACTTTCCAGCATCTTTCTTCTGTCCTCCTTGGGTGACTTAGAGGAATTTGGAGAGCAGCTGCTACTGCACCCACTCTAAGATGTTGGACAAAAAGTGAATTTGCATTTCTAACAGGCTCTCTGGGGATGGTCTGCTGCTGGTTCTCAGACCACAATTTGAAAAAAGAGTGGTCTAGAGGAATTCCAAAATCAAGGAATACAGTTGATATACATAGAACATAAACGTGTGGCTATTCCATCGTTCTTTGATTAAAAATATTTTTTCGCCCTAGCTGGTTTGGCTCAGTGGATACAGTCTCAACTGCAGACTGAAGGATCCCAGGTTTGATTTCAGCCAAGTGCACATGCCCGGGTTGTGGGCTTGATCCCCCAGTGTAGAGCGTGCAGGAGGCAGCCAATCAATGATTCTCTCTCATCATTGATGTTTCTCTTTCTCCCTCTCCCTTCCTCTCTGAAATCAATAAAAATGTATTTTTAAAATATATATCTTTTACTACGGGAATGGAAGAGCATGTATGAGGTATATCAGACAGGTGTTTTTTATTGATTTTTAGAGAGTAGGAGGGAGGGAGAGAAAGGGAGAAGAGAGAAAAAAAAGAGAAAGAGAGGATAAGAGAGAAAGATATCAATGTGAGAGATACATCTATTGGTTGCCTCCGCACATGCCCTGCTGGGGCCTGGGATTGAACCTGCAACCCAGATATGTACCCTTGACAACCTGGTGCTTGAACCACTGAGCCACATCAGCCAGGGCTAAATCAGACAAGTTTTGTTTTTCTCAAGCCATGATATCTACTTGACTCTTTTCTTTGTTCTATGGAAGGAATAACTAACCCAGTTTTCCCAGGGCCTTTCAGTGCTAACTAACACTGGGGCAGTCCCAGGCAAACTGGACATTAAAATGACCTGTCCAATCTCATGAGGCCAGTGAACTAAGAGGAATGTACTAGTAAAAGAAAAAATGAACTTGGCTAGGAATCAGAAAATGCAGTTTCTACTTCTAATTCACAACTTACTAGGTTATGACTTTAAGTTGGGCATTTACAGTAAATTCTCTCTTTCAGTTTCTATGCCCATAAAATGGAGATGGTATTACCTACTCTACTTACTTCACAAAAAATGTTTGAAGATCAATGGAAACAATGTAAAAGATTTTCATTAAAATGCCATACATATGTTAAGTAGAGACACTTGTTTTTATTTATAATTTATTATATATTGCCAAAGAATAGCAGCTTAGCAATCTCATTCCTAAGTATACACCCAAGAGAAAAAAATTCACATATTGTGGCAAATGACAAGAATGTTTATAATAGTTCGAAACTGAAAATAATAATGTGTGCATCAACAGGACAATGGATAAGTAAATTTTGGCATATGTAAATGAAATACTACTCAACAATAACAAAGAAGGAACCGCTGATACATATAACAGTAATACTCATAGACACTATGTTGAGGGATTCTGTTTTTATATAAATCCAGAACAATAAAGTTAATTGATGGTGATAGAAGTCAGTACGGTGGTTTCCAATGGGGAGGGAGGCTATCGACTAGAATAAGCCCATGGAAACCTTCTGGGGAGCTAAGAGTATTCTAGAATCTAGATCTCTATCTGGGTAGTGTTTATACAGGTAAATACAAATGTAAATATTCACCCAGCTTTAACATTACACTTTAACATTAGTGCACTTTATCTGCTTTACTTCAGAAAAAAAAAAAAAAAACTCAAAGAACTCACCCTCTGTTCTAACATCACTAAAAGACAAATCCTTATTCTTGAAATGTTTGAATCCTAATTGTTCCAGTTTTGTAATGTGAGCACCTGATATGTGGACCTAGCAGTTACCCCTCACTCAGATTGGTGCTCAGATATCTCAGGTTTTGAAACTTGAGCAACGTGATGATAAGGGAAGTGGAAACCCTGTGTCACTGGTTCAGGAAGAGGGCCAGGCTTACATCAACATTGCAATGAATCTTTTTTTCTTCTTATTTTTCATCTTTGTGTCCTACTTTTCTTAGATTTTTTTCACCCTCTCCTCATACAACATACCTTTTTAAAAAAAAAAAAATTTTTTTTGTTTTTGTTTTTTTTAGAGAGAGAGGAAGGGAGAGGGAGAGAGAAACATCAGTTGGTTGCCTCTTGTATGAACTCCAACTGGGGCTGGAGCCTGCTACCTGGACATGTGCCCTAACCGGGAATCGAACTGGCAACCTTTCAGTGTTCTGGACGACAGTCAACTGACTAAGCCCCACCGGCCAGAGCGACCTATCTGTTAGGGAAGGGAGCCTTGGCATTTTCTTTATCTCTCCTCTGTAGTCTACTTTCCCATACTTTCTACTGCATCTCATTAAACTCAAATATTACACGCTGATCTTTTCTTTTACGAGTCTTTTCCAGGGACTCGCACCCTGTCCCTCCCTCTGCCCAGAGCCATCCAGTAGCCTTCACAGCCGCATTCTCAGACTTTTACCTACTTGTGTTCAAAACAGGGCCTGTGACATTCCCACTAGTTGGACATGTCCATTTCCAGGACTTCAGGAAACCCCTTTTTTAGTCATTTCCCCCTGGCATTCTTCTCAGTGGCTGTCCTGGATCTACAGTGTTTTAGTCACCCTCCGGCTTCCTTAGGAAAACAAAACAAAACAAAACATTGCTTTTTCTGGAAGGATCAGTCAAGTGACCAAGTAGTCTGAGGGATTATGAGAAATATAAAAGTAGAGGGAGAGCAGAAAGCATGAGTCACATTATATGTGCCTTTTCTTTAAACGGAGTGGCTCTAATTTCTTATGTAAAGACATCAGTGTTTGTTTCACAGAGGGTCCTTCGTAAATAGTTGCCAATATACAAAAAAGATGAGTGCATGAGAATAAAACTAGGAGGCATTACTCAAAAATGACAGAGTAACAATCAGCAAGAATCGGGGTGCGGAGGGAACTTTCTGAAAAGGTGTAAATCTGTGGGGCGACGGGAGTGTGTATCTAGCTGTTAAGTCGAAAATGCATGAACTTTAGTAGATACATTTTATCCAAAAAATAACGGGCTTCAGTAGACTCGGGGTGCGGCAGGAGCAGAAAGAAGGGGAAGGTTTTGTGAAGATCCGAGGCCCGGTGGGAGTGTGAGATGTGGAATGAAACGCAGGAAAGAGAAGGGGGAGACAGAAGAAGAGAAGACAGGGTCCGCGGTAAACAGGCTTGGCTGTCCGGGCGGCATTACGGGGTGCTGGCCGGCACTGCTGCGCCGTGCTTTCAGTGGGGACGTTTGGGGATTCGTTGCCTGGAACAACAATATTTGCCCTTGAGGCAGAACCCCGTATAACCTGGCGGAGAGGCCTGGGGTTCCTGGGAACGGCAGCTCTCTCTTTGCAATTGTCCGGGTTCGCCTCGGGCCCCTCTCGGCGTCTGTCCCCGGCGGGGCGGGGCGGGCGGAGGGCAGGCTGGCAGGATGAGTAACGACGGCCCTGCCGTCACCGTCTGAGGACGTGCAAAGTGGCACGGCGCTCGCATCCTGTCCCCCCCTCCTCCCCTCCCCGCCCTCGGAATCCCCGGCCAGACCGGGGCCCGGCTGGACCCTCTCGGCTGCGCCCCGACCCTGCGTTCTCACGTGCACACACTTTCCTCCGCCCGCTCTCCGGCTCCATCGCAGGCCGACTCCAGCCCGGGAGGCAGAGACGCGGGAGAGGGAAAGCGAAAAGCGAGAGAGGGATTAGCAGGAAAAGACCGCATAGCGGGATGTGCTCTCAACAGAGGGAGAAAGCAGTTAGTGGACAGAGTGGATGCGGAGAAAAGCCATTATTTTGAATCAATCAAGAGGCTGAGAAAGTCACAGCATGACTGGGAGTGGAAGAGCAGCAATAATTAGTGCGGTTGTTAAAGAAGAGAATAAACTTGTATATATTCGCTGTCAGACAACTATTGGTCAAATAAGAAAAAAGCACCCATACCTCTTTAATTTTATATTTGAATATATATGCTCAGAGATAAAAAAAGAAAGTTACTACTGGTCAGATATTAAAATCTAGACCCCCATTCTTTTTAGTAAGAACTGAAGACTTTCTAAAAAAGTCTTCAATTACATGTGAAAAGTTCAAACAAATCATCACAGAAATATTCTTGTAGCGGCAGTAGTAATAGGGCACTTGATAAATCTGGACACTATTCTAAGTATTTTGCGCATATTAACCGATTTAACTTAATCATCATAACAAGTCTAATGAAAAAGATACTCTATCATTACCTTCATTTTATAGCTGAGGAAATAGAAGCACATGAGGCTAACTGATCACACAAGGTAAGTAAGAAGTGGATCTAGGACTCAAACCCAGGAGGTCTGGCTCCAGATATGTGCTTTTAATGACACTTGCTTTAAAAGATTTTTAAAAACAGAAATAAAAAATAAAAAAGTGTATGTAACCCTAACCCACTTGAGTATAAGTCCTATGCAAGCAGGGAATGGATTTCTCCTATCACCTTCACCCAGAGGCTCCTCAGTGTCTAACACTGGGCCTGACCCTGGCCTGTAGCTCAGTTGGTTGATGTCAAGAATTGATCAATGAATGCATAAATACGTGGAACAACAAATTGATGTTTCTCTCTCCCCCTTCTTTCCTCTCTTTATAAAAACCAATAAATAACAAATTAAACAAATAAAATATGTCCTCCCATGCACTGAAAGGTCGCCAGTTTGATTCCTGGTCAGGGCACATATCCAGGTTGGGGGTTCGATCTCAGGTGCAGGAGGCAATCTATTGATGTTTCTCTCTCTCTCATTGACCTTTCTCTCTCTCCCTCTCCCTTTCCCTCTTTTTAAAATCAATTTAAAAAATAAAACAAAAACTGGACCTGGCAACATAGTAAAGCTGTATGAATGAAGAAATGAATTAACCCAGACCTAGATCCCATTTGGGGTTTTTCAGGCCATTGGTCTTTCTACTTCACTCTTGCTGTCAGTATATTGATCTGTTGCTGGTTGTTACTAGTAATGAGAAGGAGAAGGCCAAAGAACATCAAGCTTTAGGGGAGGAAAAATAATCTTACTTCTATTCTAATAGAACAAAGAGAGCTGCTAGCTTGAAAAAGGCTTGTTCTTTGTGATTCCAGTTCTTCAGGCTGTTCTAATCTATATAATAAAAGCCCGAGCAACCATAATGGTGGAACGACCGGTCGCTATGATACGCACTGACCACCAGGGGGGCAGATGCTCAATGCAGGAGCTGCCCCCTGGTGATCAGTGCGCTTCCACAGGGGGCCCTGCTCAGCCAGAAGCCGGGCTCGCAGCTGGCGAGTGCAGCTGCCAGGAAGGAGCCTCTCCTGACTCTGTGGCAGCAGGTGTGGCGGGCTGGGATGAACCTGAGCGGCGCTGTGCCCGGCCCAGTTTGGGCTCCTCCCTGGCTGCCTGCCACTTGGTGCACTGCTGCACCCCCCCAAGGGGTTCTGGACTGCGAGAAGTTGTAGGCCGGGCTGAGGACCCCACCACCCCCAGTGCATGAATTTTGTGTGCCCGGCCTCTAGTAATCCTATAATTGTTTAGTGTTCAAATGCTGGGAAGTTACTTTGATTAAATTGACATCAGACAGGGTAACCAGAGAAAATAACCAAACTTAGTGGGGGTTCCGTAAGAATATGGGGTCCATTAGGGTGAATAAATGGTGATGGATGGAGATTTGACCAAGTGGTGAACACACAGTACACTGTACAGATGATGTGTTGTGGAATTGTGCACCTGAAAGCTGTATACTTTTGTTTACCAATGTCATCCCAATAAATTCAATAAAAGGGAAAAATAAAACAATCTGTTCAGAATCTCAAAAAAAAATGATTAGTGTTATTGGAAAATGTTCAGATTATATTATTACTAAAGCAGATCCAAAACAATATAAACAAACAAAGAATCCATCTTTGTAACAATGTTTGCATGTATATGAGTTTATAGAAAAAAATGTCCTGACAGTAAATAAAGCAAAATGTAAGTATAGCAAAAATAAAGAAAAATAAAGCATACGGGGCACAGGACAGATAGGGCAGTTAAGGTTTATCTGCCATCTTGAGCTCAGGAGAAGGGGGATAATTATGGTTTGGGACTTCAAAGGTGAGGAAGGCAATTCACATAGCGATAGAAAAGCAAATGTTTGGTAAATAAATGTTTGCTAGGCCATCTTTAACAATGGGACACAGGGAGGACTTTGATCAAACAGGGCTTGCTGGGCTTCTCCTTGCCCACCACACACTAGTTTATATTAAACTATAGTTATCTGGGATGATAGCTCTCTTTCTGGTGCAGATCCTCTCAATTCATTTAGCCAGTAAGTGGGGAGGGCAAAGGTTTTTCCTGAGTCTTTCTAAATAACCATCTTAATATAATCAATATCCCAAAAAGCCTATTTTGGGTAGCAAACTCTGCATTCCTTTAAAGCTAAGACCCAAAGCTCTTAAAGGGCCATTTATCAAGATTTAATGGCCATGCTGTTTCCTCTTAATTTTGTAAAAACATTTATAATTAGCTTAAAACAGCTATTTACCAAAAAAAAACAAAAAACACACAAACAAAAATCAACAACAAAAAACACACAGCTATTAACATGTAATTGGAATTAAATTGGATTTTTAAAGTCTATCTGGAACCTAATATTGGAAGAATTTAGACTGTAATTATAATGAGTAACTTCCCAACATTTCAACACTAAACAGTTATAGAATTTTATGGTTAGGCCATCAAAGCCAACACTTTTAAAATAGATACATAGTGGAGAAACCAAGATGGCTGCATAGGTGAACACCTAAAATGCTGCCTCACACAACAATTTCAAAACTACAGCTAAAACACAGAACAGACATCATCCAGAACCACAGGAAAGTTGGCTGAGTGAAAATTCTACAACTAGAAGGAAAGAGAGGGGCTCACAGAGACTCAGAGGAGCTGCAAAAAGCTGAGGTACTGAGTCATGCACGTGGAGAGGACGGGCAGCGGAGTGCCTGGCTGTCTTCCTCTAGTGGGAGGGAAAAGGAAACTCCCCACTGTACTGAGCCCCAGTTCCGACTGCATCGAACCCAGGTTCCAGGCGAGACTCATACAGGGGGAGTCTGGACTGTTGTGAAAAGGGAGGAGTGCATGGAAGCACAGGGTAGCCGGAAAGGCAGAGGTCTGGAGGTGCGCGAGCTCACAGTGAGTGTTACAGCCATTACCGAGAGACACTGAGACCCAGGGGCCACGTAGGCGGGGCTGACAGGAAGCCAAGTCTGTCTGCTCAGCTCTGAGACTCTGCTCCATCCAACCTAAACACAGAGGCTTTTGCAATTGTGCAAGTATTATATTATAAGGCTGACTCCAGCACAGAAGTTTTCCCAGCATAGACACAGCTGATTCTCACAACCAATTGGCTTGAAGGTCAATTCCCCCCAGTACTACCAACAACAATCAAGACTTAACTACAACAAGACTGTACACACAGTCCACAAAGGTGTGCACCAAGAGAGTCCACCTCAGGTAACTGGGGAGGCAGAGCTACTGGGCCATATAGGACACGTAGCACACAAAGCTACACTACCAACTCAGAAAAGCAGCGAAAATGCAGAGACAAAGAAACAGATCACAAGTGAAAGAAATAGAGGAAAACAAACAACTGGATATAGAGTTCAAAATCACAGTTATAAGGTTTTTCAAGAATTTCCTAAAAAAGATGGATAAATTTAGCAAGACCCAAGAGGAGATGAAAAAGGACCAACTAGAGATGAAAAAGGACCAACTAGAAATTAAACATACACTGACTGAAATAAAAAATATTATACAGAGACCTAATAGCAGACTAGAGGAAGGCAAGAATTAAGTCAAAGATTTGAAATACAAAGAAGCAGAAAACACTCAAATGGAAAAGAAAAAAAGAATCCAAAAATGTGAAGATAGTGTAAGGAGCCTCTGGGACAATTCCAAGCATACCAACATCAGAATTATAGAGGTGCCAGAAGAAGAAAGAGAGTAAAATACTGAAAATCTATTTGAAGAAATAATGACTGAAAACTTCCCCCACCTGGTGAAAGAAATAGACTTACAAGTCCAGGAAGCACATAGAACCCCATATAAAAGGAATCCAAAGAGTACATCACCAAAGCACATCATAATTAAAATACCAAGAGCAAAAGGCAAAGAGAGAATATTAAAAGCACCAAGGGAAAATCAGTTACCTACACAGGAGCACCCATACGACTGTCAGCTGATTTCTCAACAGAAACTATGCAGGCCAGACGGGAGTGGCAAGAAATATTCAACGTGATGAATAGCAAGAACCTGCAACCAAAATTACTCTACCCAGCAAAGCCATCATTCAGAATTGCAGGGCAGATAAAGAGCTTCACAGATAAGAAAAAGCTAAAGGAGTTCATCTACATCAAACCAGTATTATATGAAATGCTGAAAGGTACTCTTTTAGAAGAGGAAGAAGAAAAAGGTAAAAGACAAAAAATTATGAACAACAAATACATATCTATCAACAAGTGAATCTAAAAATTAAGTGAATTAAAAATTTGATGAACAGAATAAACTGGTGCATATAATAGAATCAGGAGCACAGAAAGGGAGTGGACTGATAATTCTCAGGGGGAAAGAGGTGAGGGGGGTGTAGGGAGAGACTGGACAAAAATCATATACCTATAGATGAGGACAATGGTGGGGGGAGAAGTACGGACAGAGGGAGTAGGAGAGCCAAGTGGAGGGGAGCTATGGGGGGGGAGGGAGGAACAATTGTAATAATCTGGACAATAAAGATTTATCAAATCATAAAAAAAAAAGAAATAGGTACATAGTCCTTCAATAAGTTTGTAAAGAGCCATACAAGAAACATTCAGGGTTTTACACACCCATGAAATCATGAAAGTCATGTCAAATAGGGATCCAGAACCAAAGAGGATGAGGATAAACAGGGAAAGGGAGATAAAGATATTGCCTTCATCCCTGGGGAGCATTATGGGGGAGGGGGAGGGGCAGCAGAATAAAGAAGCGACCAGAGCCTTTGGTCAGCTCGGAGTGATGAAACTGGTCGCTTAGGAGATTTGGCTGACGCTCTACAAAGCACGTCTGCACTAGCTTGCGTAGCCCCTGAAGCAGGCGGAGCTAACCTATAGGGTCTACACGACTAAAAGAAATTCTTTGGTTTCTGGGCCCGCTTCATCCAAATATTCGTGACTCATTTTGAGGCTGAAAATAGGAAAGCCAATGACCTTGGTTATTTGCGAGAAAGATGTGTAAATTAGGAGAGGTGATTTTTTTATTTTATATTTTCACTATACAGAAAGATCACATAGCACTTGTATGTGAAGCACATAGAGGAGACTATTACAGATTTGCAATATTATTATCTTTGTAAAATTATTTGTATTTTTAAAAAATTATTACAAATATAATGGCTAAAATACTGTGGTGTATAATGGGCATTCGATTAAACTTGTAGATGGACAGTTTTGAAAAGGAAAAAACAAAGCTGCTTTGTTTAGCTCAAGAGAGCTGAGCTCCACTGCTTCACATCTCTTCCTCTTAGAGGCACTAAAGGCAAATGCTAAAATATTACCACTTGAATGAGTAAGCGTGAAGTATTTTTAGTGTCTTCAAATTATACCCTGTTCTGAGGACTGCTTTCTCTTATCCTCCCCCCTGCCAGGAGGGAATTAGAGCCTCTGGCTTGAAAAAGGCGTATTCTTTGTGATTCCACCTGCAGCTCGGACCATCTCTTCAGAGTGGGAGGAGAAGCTTTGTGAAGGCAGACAATACCTGTAGTTTCCACACCACAGTTCTTCTGATGACCCAAGAGGGTCAGATTCTTCTCCCCCTTTCTCCCCACCCATCCTTTTGCAGCTCCTTTGGCTGTTTTGGGGTCCTGTCCTCGTTTCTGAGTCTGTGGTAAGAGCTTATGTTCCCCCTCCCCCTAGGAAAAGTACATTGAAATACATTTGCATCAATTTCAGGGGGCTTGTGCTTCTGCCTAGTCCATCTTAGATCCCCATGTTAATGAACAACACCCTGGAGCTTCAAACAGCCTTTGTCTTTCTAAACAACTTGATGGATTTTTTTTTCTTCTTCTTTGAGTTGGCTCTGCTGGTCTGGAGGGTCACCAAAGTTAGGGAAGAGAACAGACCTGCTAAAAGAACACAGCCCTTTAATTGTGAAACCTTGTATATGTGGCTTTGCTCATTGCCTCAATCCACAGACTGACACTCCCTTATGGTTTTTTGAAAGGAAGGTGGATGTGAGTCAGCATGAACACTTCAGCTATCAGTATTCCGTAACTGTCTTTCTGGAAATGAGCCAGGAAAGGGTGTCTTGGTGATAAGGTCCAATTAATAACCACACAGAGAAGGAAGACATTTAGTTGTAGAGCATTGCTAGGATAAACTTACGGACCTCAGAGAAAGCTTTGTTTCCTGAAAGCAATTGTCTTTGTTCCCTAATAGCACTTGTATTTGTACTTGTTTACAGCCCCTGCCAGTGTGCTCAGTTGGTTGGAACTTGGTCTACACTAAAAAGATTGAGATTTAATCCCTGGGCGGGTTGTGTATGGGAGGCAACCAATCCACGTCTTCCCCTACCCACCCCACCCCCTTTCTCTCTCTCAGAAGTCAACAAAATATAAAATAAAATACTTGTTTATGATCCAGGAATCATACTCCTTGCTAATTACCCAAATGAGAGGAAAATGTATGACCACACAAAACTTGCACATAAACGTGTACAGCAGCTTTATTCTAAGTGCCAGAAACTTAGAAGCAACTAAGATGTCCTTCCATAGGTGAAGAGATAAACTCTGGTATATTCAGACAATGGAATGTTATTCAGTGCTAAATATAAAGCTATGGAAAGACATAGAGGACCCTTAAGTGCATATTCCTAAGTGAAAGAAGCCAATCTGAAAAGGATACATACTGCACGATTCGAACTGTATGACATCCTGCAAAAGACAAAGCTATGGAAACAGCAAAAACACGGTTGCCAGGTGGTGCGGGGTGAGCTGAGGGTGGGTTGGTGGTGAGGAGGAGAGATGAATCAGTAGAGCACAGAGGATTTTTAGGGCAGTGAAACTATCCTATATGATACTGTAATGATGGATCCTTGTCATTATACATTTGTCCAAATACACAGAATGTAAAAGTCCAAGGATGAACCCTAATGTAAACGATGGAATTTGGGTGACTATGATGTGTCAATGTAGATTCATCGGTTGTCACAAATGCACTAAACTAATGTAAGATGTTAATAACAGGGAAGTTGAGGTGGTATATGGGAACTGTATGTACTTTCCGCTCAAATTTTCTGTAAATTTAAAACTGCTCCCCAAAATAAAGTATATTAATTTAAAAACAAAAAAACACCCACAGTTTATATGTCTCTATCACCTTCCATGATAGGCAAGAACCATATCTTTTGTATCTTCTCATTCCCCAAATCTAGGGATGGAATAGAAGTGTTCTCTTATTAGTGCATACCCTAACAATATCTCAGACTTAACATGCCTAAAACAAAACTATTGCCTGGCCAGGGTGGCTCAGTGATTGAGCATCAACCTTTAAACAAGGAGGTCATGGTTTGATTCCTGGTCAGGGCACATGCCTGGGTTGCAAGCTGGATCCTCAGTGTGGGCATGCAGGAGGCAGCTAGATGATCAATGATTCTCATTATTGATCTCTCTCTATCTCTCTCTCCCCCTCCTTCCCTCCCTCTGCCTTCCTCTCTGAAATCAATAACAATATATTTTTAAAAATAAAAGTCTTGATTTGATCTCTCAAACCTGCTCATTTCTATGCTTTAATGATGGAGGTGAATGACAACTCCAGTTCTCCAATTACTGGGGCCAAAACCCTTAAGGTCATTCTTTTTTCTTTTTCTTTTTCTTTTGATTTTTTACAAAGAGGAAGGGAGAGGGAGAGAGAGTTAGAAAATCGATGAGAGAGAAACATCGATCAGCTGATTCCTGTATGCCCCCTACTGGGGATGTGCCTGCAACCAAGGTACATGCCCTTGATCAGAATCGAACCTGGGACCCTTCAATCCGCAGGCCAACACTCTATCCACTGAGCCAAACCGGTTTCAGCTTAAGATCATTCTTGACTTCTCTATTTTTCTTTCACACCCAACATCTAGACTTTCAGTTAGCCCTATTGGTTCTATCTTGAAAATACATTTTAAATCCAACAACTCACTGCTTCCACTACTCCTACTCTCATCATTTCTCACCCGAACCAGTAGCCTCCTAACCTAAAATGGCTTTGTAGCTTCTGGGCTTTCTGTCACATTTAAAATATAATCCAGGATCTTAGCTAGCACCTACAATACTCTGCATGATCAGATTGGCACTATCTCTTCAACATCATCTCCCCTGGTTCACTCTAGCCTGCAAATATCAACCTTTTGGCATCATGCCAACCACACATTCTTTTCTTGGTGTCTTTGTATTTTAAATGCCTTCTGGTTGAAATGCTGTCCTCACAAATGCTCTGAAAGTTTGCTTCCTCTTGTTATTCAGGTTTCTGTTCAAAAGTCATCTCTACTGAGATCAACCCTAACCACTGTACCTTAAATAATGCTCCTTCTCCACTTTACTTTGCAATATTATTCTTCAAAGTGCTCCCTTATTGTTACTTCACATTATGTATTTATTTGCTTGTTGTCTGTTGTATTGATCTGCCAGGGCTGCCATAACAGAGTACCACAGACTGGCTGGCTTAAATGACACACAAAAAAAATGTATTTTCTCACAGTTGTAAAGGCTGGAAGTTGAAATCAGGCTGCCAGCAGGGTTGGTTTCTCCTGAGACCTCTTTCCTTACAGATAGCTACCTTGTCACTGTGTCCTCAGAAGGCCATTTTTTCTGGGTGCACATTCCTCGTATCTCTCTACTTACAAGGACATTAAACATTTCTTATGACCTCATTTAAACTTAACCTTTTTTTTTTAAATATAAAATATATTTGTATTGATTTCAGAGAGGAAAAGAGAGTGAGAGTAAGATAGGCACATCAGTGAGAGAGAACCATTGATCAGCTCCTTCCTGCACAGCCTCTACTGGGGATCAAGCCTATCACCCAGGCATGTGCCCTGACCAGAATCAAACCATGACTTCCTGGTTCATAGGTTGACACTCAACCACTGAGTCACATTCACTGGGCCTTAGTAACCTTTTTAAAGTCCTTGTTTCCAGCCCAGCCAGCAGGCTCAGTGGTTGAATGTCTACCTATGATCCAGATGGTCACGATTCGATCTGCAGTCAGGGCACATACCTGGGTTGTGGGCCAGATCTCCAGTGGGGGAGAGGGTGTGTGCGGGAGGCACCTGATTGGTGATTCTTTATCATCATCAATGTTTCTATCTCTCTTTCTCCTTTCCTCTCTTATATATATATATAAAATAACAAAGTCAAAATCATGTGGGCGGAGAAACCAAGATGGTAGCATAGGTGAACACCTAAGCTGCTGCCTCACACAACAATTTCAAAATTACAACTAAAAGACAGAATGGACACCATCAGAACCACAGGAAAGCTGGCTGAGTGAAAATTCTACAACTAGAAGTAAAGAGAGGGGCTCTCAGAGACTCAGGAGCTGTAAAAAGCAGAGGTACAGAGACAATGAGCGTGGAGAGGATGGGCAGCAGAGTGCCTGGCTGGCTTCCTCTAGTGCAGTGGTTCTTAACCTTCCTAATGCCACGACCCTTTAAGACAGCTCCTCATGTGGTGGTGACCCCCAACCATAAAATGATTTCCGTTGCTACTTCATAACTGTAATTTTGCTACTGTTATGAACTATAATGTAAATATCTGATATGCAGGATGTATTTTCATTGTTACAAATTGAACATAATTAAAGCATAGGGATTAATCACAAAAAAATATGTAATTATATATTGTGAAATATTTCTTTCTAATTACAAATAAATGAGATTTTGTCTTGAATCGTGGTGTAGCATGGGTAACAGTCTTCATATAACAACAGTAAACTACATTGCTACACTTTGCTACACCGAGGAGCAGTGTGTTGGTTCCTAAGACCATGGGAAATAGGTGTTTTCCAATAGTCTTAGGTGACCCCTGTGAAAGGGTCATTCGATCCCCAAAGGGGTCGTGACCCAAAGGTTGAGAACCACTGTTCTAGCGGGAGAGAGACGGAAAATTCTGACTACACTGAATCTCAGCTCCAGGCGAGACTTATATGGGAGGGTCTGGAATGTTGTGAAAAGGAAGGAGTGCACAGAAACTTAGGGGAGCCTCGAAAGATATAGATCTGGGGCCTGGGAAAGTGTGTGCGAAAGTGCACACACAGAATGCTGACTGCTAATTGTGCCGCTGGCTTTCTCTAGTGGGAGGAAAACAGAACCTCACAACAGCACTGAAATTCAGGTCCAACTGCATGAACCCCAGTTTCGGGTGAGACCCTGGGAACCCAGACTCATACGGGTTCTTAGAGTGCACGGAAACTCAGGGGAATCAGAAAGGCAGAGTTCTGGAAGCTCACGCACACGTGAGAAGGCAGAAATCTGGAGGCAAGTGTGCATGCGCAGACACAGCTGATCTTCACAACCAATTGGCTTGGAGGTCAATTCCCCCCAGTGATACCAACAATAATCAAGAATTAACTACAACAAGACTGTACACAGAGTTCACAAAAGGGTGCACCAAGAGTGTCCACCTCAGGTAACTGGGGAGGCAGAGCTACTGGGCCACCTAGGACACCTAGCACACAAAGCTATTCTACCAACTTATGGAAGCAGCAAAATATGCGAAGACAAAAGAACAGATCACAAATGAAAGGAATGAAGGAAAACAAACAACTGGATATAGAGTTCAAAACCACGGTTATAAGGTTTTTTAAGAATTTCCTAGAAAAAATGGGTAAATTTAGCAAGACCCAAAAGGAGATGAAAAAGGACCAACTAGAGATGAAAAAGGAGCAACCAGAAATTAAACATACACTGACTGAAATAAAAAATGTTATACAGATACCGAACAGCAGACTAGAGGATCGCAAGAATCAAGTCAAAGATTTGAAATACAAAGAAGCAAAAAACACTCCACTGGAAAGGAAAAAAGAAAAAAGAATAAAAAAGTATGAAGATAGTGTAAGGAGCCTCTGGGGCAACTTGAGGCATACCAACATCAGAATTATGGGGGTGCCAGAAGAAGAGAGAGAGCAAGATACTAAAATCCTATTTGAAGAAATAATGACCGAAAACTTCTCCCACCGGTGAAAGAAATAGACTTACAAGTCCACGAAGCACACAGAACCCCTAACAAAAGGAATGCAAAGAGGACCACACTAAGACACATCATCATTAAAATGCCAAGAGCAAAAGACAAAGAGAGAGTATTAAAAGAAAGAAGAGCTGAGACCGGTTTGACTCAGTGGACAGAGCGTCAGCTTGTGGACTGAAAGGTCCCAGGTTCAATTCCGGTTGGGGGCATGTACCTTGCTTGCGGGCACATCTCCACAGTGGGGCGTGCAGAAGGCAGCTGATCGATGTCTCTCTTTCATCGATGTTTCTGACTTTCTATCTCTCTCCCTTCCTCTCTGTAAAAAATCAATAAAAATATATTTTTTTAAAAAAAGGAAGAGTAAAATAGTTAATTACCTACAAGGGAGTACCCATATGATTGTCAGCTGATTTCTCAACAGAAACTATGCAGGCCAGATGGGAGTGGCAAGAAATATTCAACGTGATGAATAGCAAGAACCTACAACTAAGATTACTCTACCCAGAATCTGTATTAGTCAGAGTTCTTCAGAAAAACAGAACCCATAAGATAGGTGTAAAGCGTTTTTCTCAATTGAATGTGGAGGCTGGCAAGTCCAAAATCTGCAGGGTGGGCTGGCAGACTAGAGACTCAGGAAGAGCCAATGTTGTAGTTCAAGTAGAAAGACCCTCAGGCGAGAGACCCGGGAAAAGCTGATGTCACCGTTGAAATGAAAGGCAGTCTGCTGGCAGAATTCTTTCTTGCTTGGGGAGAGGGGGATGTTAGAGTTTTGTTCTAGTCGGACCTCAGCTGGTTAAATAAGATCCACCACATTTCAGAGAGCAATCTGCTTTACTCAAAGCTCTCTGATTTAAATGTAAATCTCATCCAAAAACACCTGCACATACAAAATACTTGACAAGTATCTAGGCACTATGGTGGCACATCCAAGTTGACACATAAAATTAACCATCACATAGGCCTTCCATATTAAAATGTAAGCTCTATGCGGATAAGGACTTTCTCTTAGTGACATTTGCATTAGCTGTATCTAGGACTATAACATGCATACAATAGGTGAAAAATTCAATAAGCAGTTGATGAAAATGCATAAATAACTGACCAACTGACTGAATTAATATTTGCTAGGACTTTAGTTTTTTATTTAATTTTTATTGATTTCAGAGAGGAAAGGAGAGGGAGAGAGAGATAGAAATATCAATGATGAGAGAGAATTGTTGATCTGCTTCCTTTTGCACATCCCACACTGGGGATGGAGAGTCCATAACCTGGGCATGTGACCTCCTAGTTCATAGGTAGCCATTCAATCCCTGAGCCATGCTGGCTGAGCTAGGGTTTGTTTGTTTTTTATTTGCATTATCTCATTTAAATTCTTAAAATAATTCCACGAGCTTTGTATTACAGCGTCCCATTTAAATACTGAAAGTGATAGAGAAATTAAATGACCCGTTCAGGTATCTAAATTCTAATTCATGTTCCAGAGCCGGGACTCAGATTTTGCTCTTTTTACTTCCAATCCTCTGCTTAGTCAATTATACTACATAATTATTCTCTCCCCTACCTAGTCTTCCTAGTGTGGATGATAAGAGGAAGCAGATCATGTCAACTTTCTGCTGGGTGTTAGAAAGGACATAGAGTGAATGAGGAGAATATTTGTGCCCCAGCCAAGGCAATTACACTGAGTGGCCAGCTTATTATGATCTCTGAACACATAATAATCTGGCCACTCAGTCAGTGTCTGATCAGTAAGGGGAGGTGTCAGAGAAGCTTCTGCTTTTGTGGTAGATGGTGAATTCAGAAAAGCACTGAGATGCTCTGCCACTTCTTTCTCGGACCCTGGAAGAAGACCAGTTAAACAGTGGGGAGGTTCTATAGCTATAAGTTCAAAGATTTTTCTCTGTATTGCTCTTCAGAAATAGTTTAAGCATGTGGACACTGGGAGAGAGTGGGATTGAATTGTGGGCAGCTGTTGTCTAAGTGGTAGTTTTTTTTAAGTTTAAATTGTGACATAGAGATTCACTTCCCCCTCTGGGTAACCTGGTTCTTCCTTTTTCTTCAGCCCTTTCCTTTTCAACTGGAATGTCCCACTTATCTTTTAGATATTATTTTGATATATTGTTATTGATTATTAACAATAATAATCTGCACAATGCTATTAATTTAATTTCAAATTACATGTACAATTTAATCTCTGCCAAGTATTAAAGAGACTTGATCCCCCAAAAAATAATTACTTGGAATTGGTAAACAGACTTAAAAGCATGAAATGAAGTTTCTTCATTTATAAGGAGATAGATACTAAATACGGACACATTCAAATAAGTTTAGGGGTATGGTATTAAATAGCAAAGTTCATTGTTTTTTTATCAGATGTTTTTCAAAGTTACTAATAGAAATTAATAATTGGATTTTATTAGAGGGACAAGGAGCAAGCCTAGTTGAATGAATAGTCAGGGCTTAAAAGGCAAGTTGTGCTAGTAAAATTCACCAGACATATAAATTTTTAATTGCTATTCTGGCTTATCAATAAGAATAAAGAGTTTATGTCCAATCAGTACCTTCTGTCTCATACAAAACTGTCTGCCTCCAAAATGAAATTACTTAATTTCCCTAAAATGCTTATCCAGTAAATACTCTAAATAATATACTGTGCCAAGTATTAAGGAGATGATGTAGAAGAAGAGAACAGAAATGAAATGAAATGAGCACAGCCTCTACTTTCAAGATTGGAGAAGATTGCTTGTATAGGGGAATTGGTCTTTTTTTTTTTTCAGATTTTTTTTTGGGGGGGGGAGATTTCCCATATACCAGTTGCCCCCATATAAGCATAAGGTTCTCATTATAAATATCTCCCACCAGAGTGATACACTTGTTACAGCTGATGAACCTACATTGACACATCTTAATCACCCAAAGCCCTTAGACATTACATTAGAGTTCACTCTTGATCTTGTACACTCTATGGATTTGGACAAATGTATGTATTATATACAGCATTATATAGAACTAAAGTCCTGGTGCACGAATTCATGTACCACTGGGGTTCCTTGGCATGGCCTGCAGCTCTTTGACATCCCCCAAGGGGTCCTGGATTGCGAGAGGGCACAGGCCAGGCCAAGGGACCCCACTGTTGCACAATTGGGGCCAGGGAGGGACCGCAGGAGGGCTCCAGGGTGTGTCTGGCCATCTTGCCCTGTCTCCATCAGCTGGACCCCAGCAGCACAGTAACTTACCACTCAGAGCATTTGCCCTCTGGTGGTCAGTGAGCATCATAACTACTGGTCGAACAGTCGAACAGTTGCTTAGGCATATATATATATATATATATATATATATATATATATATAGTTTATATACATATGTGTGTATGTGTGTGTATATGTAGTTTCACTGCTCTAAAAACCCTCCTCCCACTCGTACCTAAATCCCTGGCAACTAGAGATCTTTTTACCTATCTCTGAAGTGTTGCCTTTTGCAGACTGTTGTATGGTTGGAACCATACAGTATGTATCCTTTCAGATTGTCTTCTTTCACTCACTAATATTACATTTAAGGGTCTTCCATGTCTTTTCATCACCTGATAGCTCATTTCTTTTTAAAAATATATTTTTATTGATTTCAGAGAGGAAAGGAGAGGGAAACAGAGATATAAACATCAATGATGAGAGAGAATCATTGATTGGCTGTCTCCTGCATGTTCCACACTGGATACTGAGACAGCAACCAGGGCAGGTGCCCTGACCAGGAATTGAACTGTGACCTCCTGGTTCATAGGTCAATGCTCAACCACTGAGTCATGCCGGCTGGGCTATAGCTCATTTCTTTTTAGGATTAAATAGTATCCTATTATCTGGGTATACCACAGTTTATTTATACTTTCATCTACTGGAAGATATCTCAGTTGCTTCCCAGTTTTTAGTAGTTATAAATAAAGCTGCTATAAACATCTTTGTGTGGACGGAAGTTTTCAACTCCTTTGAGTAAATACCAAGGAATGTAATTGCTGGATCATATACTAAGAGTATGTTTAGTTTTATAGGAAATTAGCAAACTGTCCTCCAAATGGTTGTACTAGTTTACAATCCCACTAGCATTGTATAAGAGTTTCTGTCACACCACATTCTCACCAATGTTTGATTCTGTCAGTGTTCTAGATTTTGGCCCTTCTAATAGCTGTTTAGTGCTTTTCTGGATAGTGCCTTTGTTGTTGTATCTAAAAAGTCATCGCTGCCTGGCCTATGTCACGGTTTGATTCCCAGTCAGGTCACATGCCCTGGTTGCAGGCTCAATTCCCAGTGGGAGGTTTGCAGGGTGCAGCCGATCTGTGATTCTCTCTCATAATTGATGGTTCTATCTCTCTCTTCCTCTCCCTTCCTCGCCCTGAAATCAATAACAACATATTTAAATAATAAATCCCTAACTGATTTGGCTCAGTGGATAGAGCATCAGCCTGTGAATTGAAGGGTCCCAGGTTTGATTCTGGTCAAGGGCACGTACCGTGATTGTGGGCACATCCTCAGTAGGAGGCAGTTGACCCATGTTTCTCTCTCATCAATGTTTCTAACTCTCTATCCCTCTCCCTTTCTCCCTGTAAAAAAGACAATAAAATATTGTCTTAAAAAGGCAAAATCCTTTAAAATAATAATAAAATAATAAGTCATAGCCATATACAAGGTCATCTAGGTTTTCTCCTGTTATATTCTAGGAGTTTTATGGCTTTCTGTTTGACACTTAGATCGATAATACATTTTGAATTAATTTTTGTGAAGGGTGTAATCTGTGTCTAAATTTATTTATTTATCTATCTATCTATCTATTTATTTATTTATTTGTGTTTGGATGTCCCATTGTCACAGCACCATTTATTGAGGGGACTATCTGCTCCATTGTGTTGCCTTTGTTTCTTTGTCAAAAAATCTTTGACTATATTCATGTGGGTCTTTTGGGCTCTCTGTTCTGTTCCATTGATCTATTTGTTTATTCTTTCACCAAAACTACAAAGTTTTGATTACTGAGGCTATTTTCAAAACTTGAAGTCAGGTAAGTAAGTGTCAGTCCTCCAATGGTGTTCTTCAACAGTGTTGGCTCTTCAGGGTCTTTTGCCTCTTCATATACATTTTATAATCAGTTTTTTTATATCCACAAAAATAATTTGCTGAGATATTGATTGGATTATATTGAGACTACAGATCAAGTTAAAAAGACCTGCCATGGTGATAATATTGAGTCTTCCTACCCATGAATAAGCACTACTTCTCCAGTTATTTAGCTCTTCTGTGGTTTCATTCATCAGTTTTGTGGTTTTCTTCTATGGGTCTTATATATATTTTGTTAGATTTATATCTAAATATTTCCCCTTTTTTGGAGGCTAATATAAATGGCATTGTATTTTTTATTTCAAATTTTACTTTTTTGTTGTTGTTGGCATATAGGAAAGTGATTGACTTTTGTGTATTAAGCTTGTATCTTACAACCTTGCTATTCAACTAACAAACATCTATTAGAACCCTATTCTATTCTGGACCATACAAAAACAACCAAACCAGATGACACTTCTATGAAGTTCCAGCCTATATATCTAAAACTCAAGATAGAATGGCATATCATAAGTCATGTATAATCTTCAAATGGATTTTCTTTGGCAGGATTTTAATTGACTGTTGAATCATAGGAATTGTTTTCACAACTAGGGATGAAAGAGATTTGTAAGAGAGACAATAGCAAAGTAAAAACTGTGAGACAGGAGATGGAGCCTGTTTGAAAATTGACCAATAGTTCACTTTGGCTTGGGCAAAGGGGAGAGATACTTCTTGGGTGTTTAGTCTGTGTTCCAGATCATGCTAAGGAATCCAGATCTGCACTGTCCCATAGATAAGTCACTTGCCACATGTGGCTATTGAGCACTTGAAATATGGCTAGTGTGACTACAGAATTTGTTAATTTCATCGTATTTTAATTCATTTGAGTTTGTATTTAAAAAATTTAAAGCAATATAAAATATTTTTGTTAAACAAACTTTGTTATTTTAATAGAGCAACTTTTCAACTCTATCTTTGAAAATTTAATATATCAATTAAAATGTGCTGGTAAGTGTAAAATACACATTGGATTTTGAAGATCTAATACCGAGAGAGCGAAAAATATCTCAATAATTTTTATATTAATTACATGCTGAAATGAAAAAAAATTGTGATAAATTAGGTAAAATAAAATATATTTAAATTAACAACTTGTGCATTTGCTAGGTGGCTCAGTTGGTTGAAGTTCTGTCCTGTACACCTAAAAGTTATGGGTTCGATTCCTGGTCAGAGCACATACCTAACTTGCAAGTTAGATGCTAGTCCAGGCATGAACAGGAAGCAACTCTCTCTCTCTCCCTCAAAATCAATAAAACATATCTTTTGGTGAGGATAAAATAAATAAATACATAAATAACAACTTGCTTGTTTTCATTATTTTTTTATGTAACTACTAGAAATTTTTAACTACTGGGCAGGACTGATCTAGACTTTACTCAATAACTTTTGAAGCCCTGGCCAGTTTGGCTCTGTGGCTAGAGTGTCGGCCTGTGGACCAAAGAGTCCCTCCCAGGTTTGATTCCAGTCAAGGACATGTACCTTGGTTACAGGTTGCAGGTTCCTTTCAGGCCTGGGTTGTGTTCAGGGCTATGCAGGAGGCAACCAATCGATATGTTTCTCTCACATCAATGTTTCTATTGTTCCCTCTCTCTTCCACTCTCTAAAAAAAAGTCAATGGGAAAATGTCCTCGAGTGAGTATTTAAAAAACAACAAAACCTATTGAAGATTGTTGCATAGGGAATTGATATAATTAAAAATATAATTTAGGATAATTTATCTAACACTGGGGTGAGATGTATTAATTTTTGGAGGAATTGAAGGAGAGAAGACTCTTTAGAAAGTGATAAGGGTCTGGGAGCTGGGAATGCGTCCCTCAGGGTAAATTGGAGTGATGAATAGTTAGTTGAAAGCCGTTTAGACAGGAAAATCAACATTTCTCTCTTTTTTTTCATCCTGAAGATGTCTTTTCTAAAGTGTTTTCAAATTCAATATGAACTCTGCCTATAATTAAATTAATAAAAGATTAAAAAGAGTATGCTGAAACAAAAGTTCTTTATAAAAAATATTACAAATATAAGCAATGAATGGAACTAATCTTGGCAGATTTTAGGACGTTACTAGCTTTTTGTGTTCCCTGAACTGCCATTTACATTGTTCTGTGATAGAGGCAGTTTTCCCAGCCTTTATCACACTAGCAGACATCCTCCCACAGAGTAACATGACTAGGATTAAGATTTACATCTGAAGATATCTATATTTGGATCAAAAGAATTTCAGACTGTTAGTCCACTCATTGTCTTTATTCTAAGATGCCCTACATTAACTATTAGGTAGGAATTTCATGATGTTCCTCTTTTGCTTTATTGAAAGTGCAAGAACATGTCTCAGGAATCTACATGTTTTAAGACATTTGCCTTGCTGGCCTACTCTAACACACTTCCTCTAGAGCAGTGGTTCTCAACCTTTTTTAATGCTGTGACCTTTTAATACAGTTCCTCATGTGGTGACCCCCAATCATAAAATTATTTTCGTTGCTACTTCATAACTGTGATTTTGCTACTGTTAATGAATCATAATGTAAGTATCTGTGTTTCCCAATGGTCTTAGGCAACCTTGCTAGCAGTTTTCAACCTGTGGGTCGCGACCCACAAGTTGAGAACCGCTGCTGTAGAGCATAAGACCATCAGAAAACACAGATATTTACATTATGATTCATTAACAGTAGCAAAATTACAGTTATGAAGTAGCAACGAAAATAATTTTAAGATTGGGGGTCACCACAACATGAGGAACTGTATTAAAAAGTCATAGCATTATTAAAGGTTGAAAACCACTGCTCTAGAGACTAGATCATCACCAGAGCTGACTCCTGAGTGGACTTGGAATCCAGTGGGACCTATTCCCGAAGTGCATCAAAGACTCCAATCAACCAACCAAGTGCATCATCAAACAATTGTATTTAGCAACTATTATCTGTTGCCCAGAATGAGGATTGCCTAATTTGTACCTATCTGTACTGAACTAGTTTCTGAGCCTCTGAATATTAGATCCCACTTGTTTAATTAGACTTTGTCTCAATATATTTAGCACACTTTTAGATTTTTTAGATTTCAGTTGAATTCCAGTTGTAACCTTTCAAATAGATACTGCTAGAAGTAGTCTTTCTCCCTTCTAAAAATGTCTAGGTAGCATTTTTTTTAAACAAAATACATTTTATTGATTTTTCACAGAGAGGAAGGGAGAGGGACAGAAAGTCAGAAACATCGATGAGAGAGAGACATCGATCAGCTGCCTCCTGCATGCCCCACACTGGAGATGTGCCCACAACCAAGGCACATGCCCCTGACCGGAATTGAACCCAGGACCCTTCAGTCCGCAGGCCGACACTCTATCCACTGAGCCAAACCGGTCTTGGCTACGTAGCATTTTTAAAGATGATTTCCTCAGACCAAGTTTCACCAGAGAAACAGTTTTCATATCTCTCTTCCTTTCATCCTCCCTCCTTTTTACCAAGAAGAAAATATTCTACAGATATCATAGTAGTTTAACACAAGTTATTTTTGGACAGTTATAATCCTGGACAATTATTTCATTTATTATTTCAATAAATATTGGGAGAAAATAATTACGGAGGCAAACACTGTGTTCTGAAATACATTGAGCAAATGAAAGGAGTAGGACAGACCTACTTTTAATTTCACTGGTGCCATATGCTCTTGGAAAACATCTACACTAATAAAAGAGAAATATGCGAATTTATTGTACCTCCACAATGCCCACCAGCCAATCAGGAGTGAGTATGCAAATAAACACACCAAAGCTGTCTGGTTAATTTGCATATGCAGGTGCGGAACTAAGACTGAAGACTGAAGAGACTTGGCTTCTCCGCTGCAGCTGGAGCAAAAACCTGGGTCCCAGGTGCCTGAGGAAAACTGGTGCCAGCAGCCAGGGGAAGGAAGGCCTATTGCATGAAGATTTGTGCAATGGGCCTCTAGTTAAAGAATAATTATTCTAAGCATAGGGAGAAAGAGAAAGAAAAGACCAAGTGACTTAGAAGCAAGAAAATAACATTGTGAGCCCTTGCTGGTTTGGCTCAGTGGATAGAGCATTAGCCTGTGGACTAAAGGGTCCTGGGTTTGATTCCGGTCAAGGGCATGTACCTTGGTTGCAGGCTGTATCCCCAGTAGGGGGCATGCAGGAAGCAGCCAATCAATGATTCTCATCATTGATGTTTCTCTCTCTCCCTCTTTCTCCTCTCTGAAATCAATAAAAAAATATATATTTTAAAAAGAATGACATTGTAAGACATATTAAAAAGCCAAGGATTTTAAAAAGTGTAGAAAGAGGGCAGAATGGTGGTCTTACTGTTAGCTGCAAGGTCCAGCCCTGAGCCTCGGGTAGCTGTTGAGTACTTTCACATGGCCAGCGGGATTAAGGAAGTGAATCACTAATTTTAAATTGAAGCAATTAAATTTTTTTTCCATTAAGCACAACTTTGTTTTGATAGAAAAACAGATTACTTGAACTATAGAAAACTTAAGAGTTTAAAATGAAGATTTTTGTAAATGTAAAATATACACTGAATTTTGAAGACTTGGCAGAAAAATGATTAACTTAATCTGCATTGATTACATGCTGAAATGATATTATTTTGAATATATTGAGTCAAGTGGAATAATTATTAAAATCAATTTCTCTCGTTTCTTTTAGATATTTTAATGTGGTTAGTAGAAAATTTAATATTACATAAGTGGCACAAATTATATTTCTATTAGCGCTGCCAAAGGGGATATCCATTGTCCTTCACCTGCTAATTCAGTTGCTGTGGTAACTAAAGGGGCCTGTAGGCTCAATGTTTCCTGGAAAACAGGATGAGATGGGGGAGGGGAGGCGTATCCTTAGGGAACATTTCCTCAGACCTGGAGTTTCACTGGTCCTCAGTTCTCTCCGAGTTAGAAAAGATCCTGGTTCAAGGACAGTAGACAACATAATTCGGTTTGTTTCACGTCCAGTAGTTTCAGTTTGAATTCTAGGCCCTCAATCCAAACCCCCAAGGGGATATACATTTCCTTTGATTTACATAGAACAGTGGTTGGCAAACTGCGGCTCGCAAGCCACATACGGCTCTTTGGCCCCTTGAGTGTGGCTCTGCCACAAAATACGTACAGTGCGATTGAACCTTCGTGGTCCATGCACAGAGGTCGGTTTTTGGCTCTCAAAAGAAAATTCAACCTTTGTTCTGTTGATATTTGGCTCTGTTGGCTAATGAGTTTGCCGACCACTGACCTAGAAAAACTGCTTCCCTCAACCCACTCTTTCCACCCCCTTCCGCCCCCAATGCTTAAGGGGTTGCTGGGCTACAAAGTAATGGGCATTAGGAATTTGACCAATGGTATTTCTCTCCCAACCCCCTCAAACCCCAGAAAGTATCTCGCACTTACCCAACTCTTTAACCACTTGTTTGTTTTGCTTTGTTTGCTCTCACACTGGAGCCTCTTCTTTCTCTGTGTTATCCTTCATCTTCCTCTCTTCTCATTTTTGTTTTTATCCTACTGATCTGCTCATTTTTCTTGGATAGCTTAATACGTAATGAGATTTATCTCACACTTTTCTTTCAAAAAATTCAGTCCATAATTAATAGGATATCGATAATTATCTCCAGTTGTGTAAAAATCAATTGTTCTTGTCCCCTCCGTGCTCTTTCCCCCTTTTTTAAGCGGAAGAAGAAGGGAAACATATTCCTTAAGGGCCAGGACGCTTGTCTTATATACTCATGAATCCCCAGTTCCTTGGAGAATATCGACAAATACCTGTTTAGCTGAATTTGATAATTGTTCTATCACTACACGCTATAAACCTGAGACCAGAAGCAAAGCTTGCACAAAGGGTAGAATTAAAAGTGGGTGTTTGGTGGCTGCAATATTAAAGAGTTTGGATCCCCCAAAATATAAAAACAAAAACAACAACCCCAAACCAATAAAAAAGAAGAAGAAGAAGAAGAAGTTTGGAGTTTGGATCTTATCCTATAGGCAATTAATTTTCTCCTTCCTGCAGCTTAGGGCAGTTGGCCCAGCTTCTGGATACTCAGGTTTTCCCTCCTACCTGGAGCAATTATGCTAATTAGAGGAAAAGCAGAGCCATAAATTGGCTCCGTTCTTCCCTCCCTTCTCCCAGACTGTCCTTTCCTCCCCTTCAAGGCTGTAGACCCAATCAACAATCAAAAAGCAGCTGATAAATTCATAGGTTCGTGAATTGTACTTACACTCCTTCAAACAACCTCAACTCTCAGATAACACCCACTCCACTTGGCCTTACATGTACAGCACTTACACACATACAGGGGAAAAGGCATTTTGTCTCCCGACAGATTGATTCCATTGTAAGCAGTTGTGAGAGCAAAAATAAAGTGAATTTGCCCTTCCCTGCAGGCTTTTCTGGTAGCATTTTGTCTGTGAAACTAAGAGGCTATATAGCTGCTTTACAAAAAGGGAAGGACGTCTCGAGAAGACGTAGTGGGTATGAAAAAGGATGTGGTTTTTAAAGTGGGCAGAGGGAGTTACTGTCTAGGGTGAGGTCTGAATTTGATGTACAAGATCAGGAGATTATTTGGGGGCGGAGCGGGGGGAAGGGCTGGGGGCTCGGCTCCCTGCCTGGCTCCGCCCTTTCCAGGGTTATAAATTGGTGACCGGGGTGCACTTTCAACGGTAAGAGTGAGTGTGAGGCTGAGACGTAGAGCGATTCTGAGGACCTGAAGAGAAACTTGCTGACAGAGAAGGACATTTTGAAGGTTTTGTTGGCTGAAAAAGGTTCACTGGAATCCCCCTCCAAGGCGTCTCTGGAATCCATCCCCCTCCAGATCTTTTTTGAAGATTGGAAAAGAATTAAATTAGGGCCATGGGGACATGGAAGGTAAGGATGATACAATTACCAGTTATTTTTGCATGTTTGGGGGACACTCTGAAAGGCAAACCATAGTGGTGATGGCTGTGTTCTATTTTCTTCTGTCATCTAGCCCTTCAGGCCCTTTCCTTTCTTCTCCAGCCTGCAGTGCTACCGTTTCACCGGTTCTCTTGGATTTTCATGTCCTAGAAAGGATTTATTCCAGCTTCATCACCTTCCTGTCTCAGGGAAAGTCACCTGGAGAAGTTGTGTTTGTTTCTCGGGTTTATTAAATATGACTACACTCCAGTGAGGCTGAGCCGATGGAGTGTACAGGGGATCAGTGGCTGCTCATGGTGTTGATTACAAGTGTGGGTCCAGGGGCAGTATGAGTATTTCCCTGGCAGCATTCGGCCTTGAAAAGACCTGAGATTTGTTTGGAGGCCTGGTGTCCAGCCATCTGTTCTATGACCTATGGGATTTTCTGGGTACTGAGGCGAGAGAATTGTCATTGTTCTTCCTAGTGTGGTTATGATTGTAGGCACACAATGAATACAGTTATATATTATTGTGTGTTATGTATGCGGTATTTTTTAGAGAGAAAGGCATTTTCACTAAGATAAACATTGAAAATAAAATAAGAGATGGAAAATGTGGAGAAGAAAAGGCACTCAATGATAGTATGATGAGGGGGGGAAGAGGTTTTAACTAAGGGGAAAGAATCAGAAAGAGTTATGCAGTGGCAGGGGGCCTCAGCAGTCCTTATACCTAGTTGTCTGGGAGGCAAGGTCAGTTTGGGCAACTGAAATTCTCAGTCTGCCACTCTTGTCAGACTGGAGAGAGGAGTTTTTAAGAAATGGTTGTGGGATGTAGAGGACGGACCCAGGCATAGATAGTGAGCTACTTTGAGGTGGAAATTTAAGATAACACCACTTGAGTTATTCCTGGGAAGCTGAGGGATGTCTGAGTTGATTTCTGTCTCCTTCCCCCAAGAAATGTCTCGTATATGTTGGGTTGGGAGTGAGCTTGTGCTCTCCCCCTGCTGGGTGGGGGATAGCAGTACAGTAAACTGGCAGAATTCCAAATGGGCCCAGGATACAAAGGGTATAGTAGACATCCTAGATTTCATGATCCAGGAAGAGATAAAGAGCAGCTCAGTGATAAAGATAAATGCACCACCACCACTCTGGGGCTTCCGTGGAATCTCAGTGAGACTCCACTGGATCTAGCTGTTTCCAAAATAATCTCTCCTTTAGGAATTCTAAATGTCTTTACCCCTGTCCTGAATTCTTTCCATCCTCCAGGCACTGGTGTTTGCTTTTACCTGGGGCAATGGTTTGAATTCCAAACTGGCTAACCCAGTTCCTCTTAACTTTTTACTTCCTAAATTTTCTTGCCGCCTTTCCCAAGTTTACTCTACAATGCTTGTCCATATATTTCTAGATAAGGTCTTCAGTGATAACCTGTTCTTCTGTGTTCCTATTCATTACCTAAATCTCATTAAGTTTTTGTTCTTTTTAAAATATATATACATTTTCATTGATTTCAGAGAGGAAGGGAGAGGGAAAGAGATGGAAATATCACTAATGAGAGAGAATAATTCATCGGTTGCTTCCTACATGCCCCACACTGAGGATGGAGCCCACAACCCAGGCATGTGCCCGGATTGGGAATTGAACCTGTGACCCCCTGGTTCATAGGCCTACACCAGCCAGGCTTGTTCTTTTTATACCACTCTTAGGTCAAACTATCGTAATACATCTCCTTAATAAGAGGCGATTATCAAGAGTTTTAAGTATGTTTGTTTCTCCCTCTCCTACCCACACCCAGATCACCGCACCTCTGATCTTTGCCATCACCATTGCTACAATAGGCTCTTTCCAGTTTGGCTACAACACTGGAGTCATCAATGCCCCAGAGACGGTGAGTACCAGGCAACTAGAGTTAGCATTTGTGATTGGGAAATTTTTTCTTTAAGTAGAGTTTCAAGAATTAAGAATATCAGACAAACTTGATATCTAGCTTGGCTAAGACCAAGGAGGAAGAATACTATTGGTAAGGAAGTCTACTTGAACCATTAAAACAAAACTCAGTTGTTCCCTATGTCCCAGAACTGTACCCATTCTTCCTCTCACCCTATGGTGATATACTTCCTTTATTATCCCTTAGGGTTAATTACAAACAAAAAAGAAGACTCTTAGGAGAGGGCTGAAATATTCACTGAATATCAGTACTACTACCTACTGGGATTTTCAGAACAAATAAAAATTCTTTTCAGAGAAACATTAACTCCAATCTGTTACCTCTCTTCCATCCCCATCTAGTTATTCCCTTGGTTCTCTGCCTCTAAAGCAGTAATTGTAATATTGTGCTCTTAGGAAAGGAAAAGACCCCCAATACTTGTCTCTTTGCTCATCCAACTATAACAATCTGCCTTCCCACCAACCATTTTAATTTGCAGATCATAAAGGACTTTATCAATTACACTTTGGAAGATCAGTTAGAAAACATTCCCAGTGATGTGTTGCTGACGTCCCTCTGGTCCTTGTCTGTGGCTATCTTCTCCGTTGGTGGTATGATTGGATCCTTTTCCGTTGGACTCTTTGTCAACCGCTTTGGCAGGTATTGACCAGAAACTGGACAAAGAAGGGGGGCTATTCTGGTTGCACGGAGGACATATTGAGAATTAGGATGTGATGGTAATTAACATTTGAATGAGAGCACCTCAAATTCTAATCAAGGAAAACCTAGTCTAATTGGCACTGTCTACTCTTGCGTGGGCTCTACTGCTCTGCATAGCTCCCACCCAGCCATCAAAAGATAGGCCTTGGGAATGATTGGCCTTGCAGTCGAGTTTACACTAATTCTGTTTCCTAATAAAGTTCATTGAAGTTTCTCAGGAACATACTGTATTTAAAAGGTCAGTTGTTTGCTTTTCTTTAAAATTTTGGGGGTTTTATGTAAATATCTTCATAATTTTACACAGCAGGATAAAGAGGAAATATTTTGTAATCCTTAGTCTTTGGCACATAACTAACCTGAAATGTCTTTTTTTTTTTTTTTTCCCCTGGAAAAAAGAAAGAAAGAAAGAAAATTGTATCTTTTCACCCTATGCTGGCTTAATAAAATAAATGTCTTAGTGGGTAGAATACTTTCAACAATGACTAGTGAAAGAACCATTTAGTTTGTTGATTAGATATTCTGGAAACATAAATGGAATGCAAGTTTGTTTTTCTTTTTTAATATGTTTTTATTGATTTCAGAGAGGAAGGGAGAAGGAGAGAGAAACGGAAACCTCAGTGATAAATCATCCATTGGCTGCCTCCTGCATGCCCTTCATTGGGGATCCAGCCTGAAACCTCTGGGCATGTACCCTGACAGGGAATTGAACTGTGACCTAGTTCATAGATTGACACTCAGCCACTGAGCCACACTGGCCTGGCCAAATTCAAGTTTTTAATTAATGAAAGCAACCTATTTTATTTGATAGTATTTTATTTTTTAAGGGATTAAATTTTTGTCTACTAAAATCATTAAAATTTTGGAATGGGTTTTCCAGAACAGACATGGCTTCTTCCTATTATTTTATTAGCAAAAGAACCAATAAAGGTGGGGGGAACAGGAAAAGGATTGCAGAAAAAGGTAAAATTGAGAATGAACGATGCGATTTTTCTCTTAAAAGCGTGCTCTACTGTGACTGCACATTTAGTATCTTCTTGGAAGCTTTTAAAAGTGCCAGGCCAGGACTTGTATCAATATTTTTCAAAGTTCCCAAAATAATTTTAGTGGCCACCTGAGTTGAGACTCATTGTTGAAGTTCCTGGTGCTGGTTCTTCCCAACAGCTTTAGTAACTTTGCAGTGTTAATCTTTTTTCTTTCTTTTTTTTAAATATATTTTTATTGATTTTTTTTACAAAGAGTTAGAAACATAGATGAGAGAAACATTGATCAGCTGCCTCCTGCACATCTCCTATTGGGAATGTGCCTGCAACCAAGGTACATGCCCTTGACCAGAATCAAACCTGGGACCTTTCAGTCCACAATCTGATGCTCTATCCTCCAAGACAAACGGGGTAGGGCCAGTGTTAATCTTTTATCTCTGCCTTCTCTCAGCTGTTTCAGTGGCTCTGTCTGCCACATTTTTTAGTACATAAATGTAGTAATTTATTACTTGATACTGGTTACCAATACTAACTATTAATGACATCACCACAGTCCAGCCTAGAGGAGAGCTGAAGCTGCTTTTTGCATATTTTTTTTTGTTGGTGATGTGGGAAAACTTGATCTGAAATAATCTATCATCATCAGTATGTTGGTGATATACTTAAGCAAATACATTATAACTAAATGCAGTAAGAAGCGTTAGTCCAGCCGAAACCGGTTTGGCTCAGTGGATAGAGCCTCGGCCTGTAGACTGAAAGGTCCCAGGTTCGATTCCGGTCAAGGGCATGTACCTTGGTTGTGGGCACATCCCCAGTGGGGGGTGTGCAGGAGGCAGCTGATCGATGTTTCTCATCGATGTTTCTAAGTCTCTATCCCTCTCTCTCCCATCCTCTCTGTAAAAAATCAAGAAAATATTTTAAAAAAGGAAGCGTTAGTCCAAATATATCTCTTGGGTATGTTCATAGACCTGCTAAGGCAGAATTGCTTAGAGCAGTAGCTCTCAAACTTGAGCCTGCACCAAATCACCTGGAGCACTTTTTAGAACACTTATTGTTGGGCCTCCACCACAGAGTCAACCCTAATGATTTGATAAATTGGAGAGGGAAAATTTTAATTTCTAGCAAAATCTATGTAGGGACCACTTTCAGAGCTACTAGCCTAATGTGCTTGCTAAAATCTTACCCTTTGCAACAGCATGGATGGACTTGAACAGCATTATGCTAAGTAAAATAAACCAGTCAGAAGACAGGTACCTTGATTTCACTTATATGTGGAATCTAATGGATAAAATAAACTAACAAACAGCTCTAACTGGTTTGACTCAGTGGATAGAGTGTTGGCCTGCGGAGGGGTCCTGGGTTTGATTCTGGTCAAGGGCATCTATCTTGGTTGTGGATGCATCCCTGGTACGGGGTGTGCTGGAGGCAGTTGATCAATGTTTTTTTCTCACTGAAGTTTCTAGCTCCCTATCTCTCTCCCCTCCTCTCTGTAAAAAATCAATAAAAAATATATTTTTAAAAATAAATAAAATAAACTAACAAACACGTAGACACAGAGAGCAATCTGACAGAAGTCAGAAGTGATGGTGGTTGCAGGGCTGGGTGAAAAAGGGATTAAGCAAAAAACAAAACAAACAAGCAAACAAACAAAAACACCATACAAACAAACAAAAAACTCCGATACAGATAATAGCATGGTGAGTACCAGAGATGGGGAGGAGACATAGGGAAAGGTAGAAGGAGGCATAAATGAAGATGGAAAGAGACCTGGGGTGGTGAACACACAATACAATATACAGGTGATGTATTCTAGAATTGTACACCTGAAACATGTAATTTTATTAACCAATGTCACCCCAATAAATTCAATTAAAAAAATAAAGTGCATGCTAAAATGCTAGGCAACAGATACAACTTAGAAGAATCTTAAAACACGTTCTCTAGATGAATTTTATATATATGGAGGTATAATAACCTCTGATCCTGATTATCCCAACTAGAAATGTTCTAATTCTACAGAGTAGAAAAGTTAAATCAAAAGAGAAGATATGTATTCTGTCCAGGTAATTCAGTTGGTTAGATTGTCATCCTGATAATGCCAAAATCAGGGGTTTAATCCCCAGTCCGGGCACATACAAAATTCAACCAGTAAATGCATAAAAAAGTGGAAAAACAAATTGATCTCATTCACTCTCCCCTTCTCCATCTCTCCCTAAATATCAATAAATTAAAAGAAAAAAAATTTTTAAGATGTTTGAGCTTGGGGAATCAAGTAATAAAATAAGGAAAGAAGGGGGGAAAGTTGGGATTGTTTTGCTAACTTCTTTTTATTTAAATTTTCAGGCGCAATTCAATGCTTATTGTCAATCTGTTGGCTATCACTGGTGGCTGCCTTATGGGATTCTGCAAAATAGCGGAGTCAGTTGCAATGTTGATCCTGGGTCGGTTGATAATTGGCCTCTTCTGCGGACTCTGCACAGGTTTTGTGCCCATGTACATTGGAGAGATATCTCCTACTCCCCTTCGGGGAGCCTTTGGTACTCTGAACCAGCTGGGCATTGTTATCGGGATCCTGGTAGCCCAGGTACGCTAGAACTTAACGAGTGTTAGTTTTAAGACACATTAAGAGTCAACGTAGCTCTGGCTGGTGTGACTCAGTTGGTTGGGCATTGTCCTGTGAAAGGTTGCTGGTTTGGTTCCTTGCCAGGGCATAGGCCCTAGTTGTGGGCTCCATCCCCAGTAGGGAAACAACTCTTACATCAATGTTTCTCTCTCCCTCTCTCTTTTTCTCACTCTCTAAAAATGAAGTAAAAAAATAAGAAATTTTTTTAAAATGTTAATAGCCTGGCCGGAGTGGCTCAGTGGTTGAGCATCGACCTATGAACCAGAAAATCATGGGAGGCAGTCTATTAATGATTCCTTCTCTCATCGTTAATGTTTCTATCTCCCTCTCCCTTCCTCTCTTAAATTAGTAAAAATATTTTTTTAAATAAAATTAAATCTAAAAAGAGTTAACATTGGTAAAGTACTCAAAAGAATGGCACATATTCAATTATATGTAAGTTTCAGATATTATAGCTCATAGACAATTGAAAAAGCAGCAGGATAGTAAAAGAATGGATAATTTTCTGAAAATTATTGTTTTCATTTAATTTGCGGCCTATTAAATATGGGATTTATAGTATTACCTTTGTCTGATTTCTAGGTCTTTGGTCTGAAAATCATCTTGGGGAGTGAAGATCTTTGGCCTGTGCTGTTGGGCTTCACCATCCTTCCATCTTTCCTACAAATCATAGCCCTTCCATTTTGCCCAGAAAGTCCTAGATTCTTACTGATTAACAGAAAGGAAGAGGAGAGTGCTAGAAAGAGTGAGTATCCATCACACATTTACTCTTAAGTTAAATTGTAGGGTTGTGGTTTGTTTTAGGATAAGGATATTGGACCTATTTTTTGTTACCTCCTTTCCCTACCCCTCAGAACCCAAGTGAAGAGTTTCCTAATTACTATTAAGTTAGGAACTTTCAACCCCTAGAGCATGAGATGAGGAGGTAAATTAAGACACGGATGCTGATTGATTAGCCATGTCTAGGGCTCATCTTGGGTGGCTTCTCCCCAGCTGTCTTATGGATTTGGGATAGCACCTTACCTTCATCCTTTCTTCTTGTCCTCTTCACCAGTCCTCCAGCGGTTGTGGGGCACCCAAGACGTGGCTCAGGACATCCAGGAGATGAAAGATGAGAGTGTTAGGATGTCACAAGAAAAGCAAGCCACTGTGCTGGAGCTCTTCAGATCACCGAGCTACCAACAGCCCATCATGATTTCCATCATGCTCCAGCTCTCTCAGCAACTTTCTGGCATCAATGCTGTGAGTATCAACTTTTGTGTCCAAGCTATCTTTCAATATTTCACTTCAACACCTGACCAGGGGGAAATAGCTCACCTACCTACAGAGCCCCGCACATGTTTGGCATGTAGCAGCTACTCAGAAACTGTTGATTATTCAAATTTTGATTTGGCTTTATTTCTTAAATGTATATTGATAGTACATGTTTTCCATGTGGAAAAATGAGAAAGTAAATAAAAATGAAAAATTTTTATACTTTGTCTTAGAACAGGTGGTTAATTTTTGGCCTCTTCTAGGCTCTTTCACTATATAAGACAACACAGATTTTTTTGACCAGTCATTTTTTTATTCCCAGCCCTCTTTAACTCTGATCTATCTTATATGATATCATCAGTGACAATATAGGCCATACAACAAAAGTAGATATCCGAGAATTTATAAGCCTTGGCTTTGCATGGTGGCCTTACCATGGTATCTATTTTTTACAACTAGAATAGAGACTATGTTAGTTGAGAGTAAGGTGCAAAATGGAAAGCTAGTCATTGGCAGGTATCCCTATAGTCTATGTAAATACCAACTTCCTGCTTTTGAGTCTTGGTTGTGAGAAGAGAAGATGTTATACCTTCTATCCATTTGCAGGTAAGATATGAAGAACATCTTTGTCCCACCTCTTTAAATACTGATTCATGCCCTGACAGTTTCTCATCAGTCTTTGATTGATATGATAAAACCATTTTGTTGCATTTTGCAAAACACACTTGATACTCAAAATAGTAAGTCGGTCCTATTTTTCAGCTGCCACGCACAATAGCCGTTTCAAAGTTTCACCTTTTGTTTCCTTGCAGGTGTTCTATTATTCAACAGGAATCTTCAAAGATGCTGGTGTTAAGGAGCCGATCTATGCCACCATTGGTACTGGTGTGGTTAATACCATCTTCACTGTAGTGTCTGTAAGTTGGATGGTTTGATAATTTTTGAGAGCCGGGGTTAGCGGGGAGAGGAATTCTTGCTAAGGATGTTCAAAGATGGGTTGTGACTACTTCCACCTCCCTACCATTATTATTTTTTTAAATATGTTTTTATTGATTTCAGAGAGAGAGAGAAACATCGGTGAGAGAGTAACATCGATCGTCTGCCTCCTACATGTCCTCCACAGGGGATAGAGCCTACAACCTGGGCATGTGCCCTGATTGGGAATCAAACCGGTGACCACCTGGTGCATGGATCGATGCTCAACCACTGAGCCACACCGGCCCGGCTCCCTACCATTATTTAAATCTTCTGTTGTTTAATCCCTCTTTGACAGGGTGCTGGGTGGGGAGAAATATTGAATGAGGGGTGTAAGTAGTCTTCACTTTTTTCAAACAAATATAGAATGGATGGGAGAGCTGGAGGTTATATAGGCTATATTAAATTTGGAACTGGAAAGGAGGAAGTGTGATTATAACAAGTACTCTGCTATTGTTAAGGCAGATTCAGGTAGCTTATACAGTGTTTTCATGAAAAGGAAATCAGAAGTGTCATGTTATATTCTTCTTTTAGCTGTTTCTGGTGGAAAGAGCTGGAAGGAGGACTCTACATATGATTGGCCTTGGAGGAATGGCTTGTTGTTCCATCCTCATGACTATTTCCTTGTTATTAAAGGTGAGTGTTCTTTGAGTGAAGAAAAGAGGAGGGAGGAGAGGAGAGGGGGAAGAAGGGGTTATGTTGACTCTCTGAGATAGCAGTGAATAGTTGAGGCTGGAAACTGATAAAAATCAAATTTGGGAGAAGCAATATGCCCAGAGTTTTAAGAAAAATATATCACCACTAATAGGTAATTAAGTTGCTATAATCCTTACATCTGTATAACATGTAGCTTATAAAATACATTATGCAGTTTAATTCTTAAAGTAATTTTGAGGCTATTTCCATTTACCATTGATGAAATGATCTCAGTAAAAATGATAAATGTGTGATCATATAACTGGGTTTCAAAAACCTCACATTTTTACTCCATTATACCCCAGGACAAAGAGAGGCTTTTCAGTGTGAGTCAGTGCTCATCTCTGGGAATGTAGATCCTGCCTGGTCATACTGTCTTTCATATTAACTTCCCTCCGTTCCTTCCTCCTATAGGATTCGTATAGCTGGATGAGCTTAATTTGCATTGGGGCTATCTTGATGTTCGTGGCCTTTTTTGAGATTGGCCCAGGCCCCATCCCCTGGTTTATTGTGGCCGAACTCTTCAGCCAGGGACCCCGCCCAGCTGCCATGGCGGTGGCTGGCTGTTCCAACTGGACCTCCAACTTTTTGGTTGGACTGCTCTTCCCTTCAGCTGCAGTAAGTAAATTAAAGCACAACTCACCTTGCCCATCTTGCAATCAACCCACGTAAGCCATTTTACAATATGAATGAAGGATTATATCTCAAGGGCTTAAAACCATAACTCCCTTCCCCCTTCCCCTCATTTCTACTGATATATAGAAAAAGAGTGAATGAGAGCAGAAAAGACTGAAGTAGGAGCGTAAAACTGGGAACTTTTAAAAGGCCACTGGTCTGAAATGATAGTAATAGAAACAGGATGATAGTAATAAGCCAAGCCTCAAAGGATTTCAAACTAAAACTTAAAATCCATCATTTGAATTAGCATTTTGGCTTCGTGATGTTAAAGGCTCATTAAGCATAGGATGTTAATGAATGAAGTGGATTCTATTATAAAATAACCTGGAGCTGATTTGGATAAGGAATTTGTAATGGGCATCTACAGTCATTTCCTATTTCTGTCTTTCATAAACCTAGATTTTTAACAGTGATAACTGAAAATCCTACAATATCCAATAGGTATTTGGAAGCAGCTAATTTCATTGAACAGGAAAAGGAGTGACACAAAGTTGCAGAGAAATATAGTAAGTTAGCAATAGGATTCATAAGTGAGTCTCTGGTGAAACCTTACTGTTTTCATGAACTATGAAAGGGTTATGGTTTGAAGCTTATTAGAAATATGGATGTGAAGAAACTGAAGTTTTCCGTGACCAGATTTTTATATCAACACTCCTTTTTTTTTTTTTTTTTCCTTCATCCTTTTATAGTTCTATTTAGGACCCTACGTGTTTATTGTCTTCACCGGCTTCCTCGTGATCTTCTTGGTCTTCACCTTCTTTAAAGTCCCCGAGACCCGCGGCAGGACTTTTGAGGAAATTACACGAGGCTTTGAAGGGCAGGCACACATGGCTAACAGAGCTGAGAAAGGCTCCGTGGAGATGAACAGCATGCAGCCTGACAAGGACACCACCAACGTCTAAGCCGTGCTTCCTTCCCACCTCCCTCCCAACATGACAAGTAACCTCTCCCTGAATGGGGAGAGACCTCATCAGGTGGTAACCCAGGACTGTTTCTGAATGCTGCTACTTGATTCTTTTCTCATCCCCACACTCCATGAGCACTCAGAGGACCCCAGGGCAGGGGTTAGTTGTATCTTCAGTGGCTTTTTAAACATCTCATTTCTTGGACATTCTCTTCTGTTTGGAAGAGACCAAGTGAACCTACCTTCATTTCGGGAGGGATTGGCTTCTTGGCATTTGACAATTTTGCCAGCTCTTCCTCCTTTAAGTTCTCATATTGCTTCATGAGGGCATGTAGGGGAGAAAGAGTTCCCCAACCTCAGACTCACCAGGAAACAGATAGACATGAGAGTGTGGAGGGCAGAGAGGAATTACATAAGAGCACCTTCCTCACTTCCATACAGCTCTGCTGAGCAAATTAATTTGAGTTTTATTTATTTTACCTTCTGGTTTTATTGCATAAATATTTATTTTTTTAAGTGTAATTTTACCAAATAATGAAAACATAAGGAAATTGAGGTTAGAGGGGAGGTACTTAAAGAGTTTATAGGGTGGAAGATTTGATACTGAAGAAGTTTATAGTTTAATAAGGGGAGATTTATTTACACAGAAATGTAATGTGTTATTGGAAGGTATATGATGAGGTGTGTGAGGTTTGCAGATTGCCTCTTAACAATTTCTGTCCTTCAGATGGAAATTCTCAAGTTCAATTTCTCAGAAAAGTCATGTGCCTGTGTAAAGAAGCTACTGGTTTCCTTTGGAACGTTTTTCTTTGTTTAAGATTATATGTAGTATTACTTGAAATCTAGGATTATTACTAAGGTGGGCATTGTAGTTAATGGTGGTTGATGGGTTCTGATTTTGGATGGAGTCCCGAGAAGAGAAGGTTGTAGAAATCAATCGTCTTCCTCTTATAGTGGACTCACTTTTTTTTTTTTTTTTAAATGTTCCTACCATTCATCTGGTGGGGGAGCAACCTAAAAATTGGTTCTTGGTAAAGGTTTGGTTTTTCTGTATTTCGTTCTTTAAGAATTTTTAGATGTTTAGATGATTTTTTTTTATTATTATTATTTTGTTTTAAGCCATAGCTTTTAAAGAATTCAGAGGAGAGTGTTCATAGCTAACTTGGAATTTGTAACCTCAGCATTGGGGAGAGGATTTTTCCTGAATGACTTACCTAGTTGAAGTATGTTACTGCTTTAGGGTCAGCCCATGCCTGTTTTTGTCTGTTTCCATGTCAAGTTACTCTTGTTATCATGTTACCATAGTATTATATCAAGTGCCTTAGGGCACTTGAATCTTTCCCATAGGCCACATTTGAGATGCTGTGAGTAAATGTGCAGTGTAGCCCACACTTGAGAGAGTATGAATGTATGTGCACTGTCACTTTGCTCTGGGTGGAAGTCGTTTATTGGTAACTTGTTTGCTCTGTGTTCCTATAGCCCCCTTTGGATGGAATGTGTTCAAGTTTATCCCTGGATATCTAAGTAGCACTGCCTCTGCCGGGTGGGATTTGCATCTGTGGCTTTTTTCCTAACGGACAGAACTTTGCCTCACTCTAGACTCAAACAATGGGAGCAGGAGAGTGTGACATCAGGACATGTGGCCTCCAAGGGGAGCTACAAGGAAGTCATGGCGGGGAAGGAGGCATTCTTTTCAAGGGGATAAGAAATACACTAAGACTTGTAAATCTGGAAAGTTTCAAAGAGTTAGATGAGATGAAGGTATTTTCACTTGCCATGGGTCACAGACACCTCCACTATCTAGTTCCCTGTATTTTTTATAAATGGTGACACCCTCTTTTCCCTTTTTCATATGTTGCTTGACCTCCTGACCTCCCATTCCCTCCTTGGTGCTTATACATTTGAGGCCCTTCAGCCAAATCCTTGCCTATGACAATATTTTAGTTCTCAGTTCTTACCATTCCCTCTGGTCGTTGAACCTTTGGATAAAAACTATGGCGTGGGGCTTTGCTGGAACAGGTGACTTTCCTTCAACTGCACCTCCACTTCTGGCTCCTCAAAAACCGTGGGTGGGCAGTATGAAGTTTTCCCATTTCTCAGTGACCAGATTGTGAATATTTCCAAATAGGTTTTATATTATTAATGTTACTGTGGTTCTTCGTTTTGAAATAAAAATTCTGAATGTACACGTTGGGGATTTTTTGTTTTGTTTTTGTCCTTCCTCAACAAAATTCACTTTAAATCCTAGTTTGGGCATTCAGTACCTGTTGTAACCTTGCATAAATTTCTTACAACACAGTCTCGAACACATGAAAATAGTGCTCCTTGTTTGTTATGCACATGAAATTAAAATGTCCTGGTGCATTGCTTTGCATAGTTAAATTATTTCACTTTCTTTCCTCAGTGAGAATTCTATTTTTCTCTCTTAGTTCTTTCCTACTTCATTTCTCTAGTTTTGATCATTAAAATTTATCCTGCACTGATGTCAGGGCATCCATATGATATATATAACACTGTCCACCTTAAAATCCTCCAGTAGATTTCAATCAAGTATAGAAAAAAAAACTTACACCCCATAGTGGGTACAACCACTCTAATGCAAGCTCCCTGCGGTGTTTCCTGGGACTTAGCTCCAAATTATATAAGAAAATGCCTCACCCACTACAGCACCATTAACACCTTCATGCCTTCATTTATGCAATCTAGACACCCCCATTCCTGTTTCCATTCACTTATTAAAAATTTGAATGGCTGCCCTAGCTGATTTGGCTCAGTGGATAGATGTCAAGCCTGTGGACTCAAGGGTCCCAGGTTCGATTCCAGTAAAGGGATGTACCTTGGTTGCGGGCACATACTCAGTGGGGGGTGTGCAGGAGGCAGCTAATCGATGTTTCTCATCGATGTTTCTCATCGATGTTTCTAGCTCTTTATCCCTCTCCCTTCCTCCTTGTAAAAAATCAAAATATAAAACAAATTTTTGAATGGCTGCTTTTAATTTCTACTCAGCCCAAGCATGAGCTCCATACAGCCTTCCTCACTCCCAACATAATCTTTACACTATGGCACTCTGTATGTTAAAATGAAATGAAAAAACGAACTGCCCCCTGACTGTCTGGAAAGAGCCTCAGTGAGTATACCATCCTATATAATCAAAGGCTAATATGCAAATTGACTGGACAGCAGAATGACCAGTTGCTGTGATGCACACTGACCACCAGGGGGCA
>JAAGEH010000311.1:33567910-33587785 GCA_011751065.1 Lasiurus cinereus | reverse complement strand
TTCCCCCTGCTGATCAGTGCACCAGAAGCTGGGCTCACAGCTGGTGAGCACAGTGGTGGTGGTGGAGCCTCTCCCACCTCTTTGGTAGACATCCCCTGAGGGCTCCCAGATAGTGAGAGGGCACGAGCGGGGCTTAGGGAGCCCCCCGAGTGCATGAATTTCGTGCACTGGGCTTCTAATATTTTTCATAACTGTTGTCTTCACTCCTTTTTCCCACTTTTGCTTCCTTATAGTTCATTCTCCAGGTAACCAGAGAGAGGTTTTAAAAATCAGATCATGAGGGAGAAACCAGGACGGCGGCATAGGTAAACACCTGAACTTGCTGCCTTGCACAACCACTAAAAGACAATATGGACATCACCCAGAACCATAGGAAGGCTGGCTGAGTGGAAAATTCTACAACTAGAAGGAAGAGAAAAACACACTGAGACCCAGAGGAGCTGCGGAAGTAAAGTGCAAAGGTAAGGAACCACGCGCGCAGAGTACGTGGCTGGCTTGCTTTTTCAATCCGTAGGGAGACACAAGCACCCAACTACTCTGGACCCCGGTTCCAGGTGAGACTCTGGGGACCCAGACTCACACGGGGAGAAACTGGACTGTCTGGCATTGGGTGGAACTCTAGGGCGGCTTTCTCTCAGAAGTGTTTGCAGCAATTACTGAGGGACACAGATGTGAGGCCTCTTAGGACAGGGCTGACGGGAAGCCATTGCTGTTCACCCTGAGATTCTGCCCCACCCAAGCTCTGTGCAGAGGCTTTTGCATATGAATGGCCTGGTCCTTTGAAATCTAAACTTACCTAACAAACTGCAGCTGAGAGAGACCCAGAACATCCAAAAGAGGCCCAATGCCCTACAGCAGCTTGCATTGCTTCACAGCTGGGCCTCATCTGAGCACCTCTAAAACCCAAACAAAGAGGAGAAACCAAGATGGCGGCATAGGTGAACACCTAAGCTGCTGCCTAGCACAACAATTTCAAAATTACGACTAAAAGACAGAATGGACACCATTCAGAACCACAGGAAAGCTGGCTGAGTGAAAATTCTACAAATAGAAGTAAAGAGAGGGGCTCACGGAGACTCAGAGAAGCTGTGAAAAGCTGAGGTATGGAGACACGCTCGAGGAAAGGACAGGCGGAGGAGGGTCTGGCTGGCTTCCTCTAGCAGGAGGGAGGCAGGAAATCCCAACTACACTGAACCCCAGCTCCAGGCGAGACATACGGGGGAGTCTGGACTGTTGTGAAAAGGAAGGAGTGCACGGAAACTTAGGAGAGCCATGAAAGTCAGAAGTCTGGGGGCGTGCAAAAGTGGGCACACAGAGCACTGACTGCTGATTGTGCCACTGGCTTTCTCTAACAGGAGAAAAATAGAACCTCACAACAGCACTGAAATCCAGGTCCAACTGCACTGAACCCCAGTTTCGGGCAAGACCCTGGGGACCCTAAAGCGCATGGAAACTGAGGGGAACCGAAATGCAGAGATCCAGAAGGTTGTGCATGTCAGCGAAAGGCAGAGGTTGGGAGGTAAGCCCACATGCGCAGACACAGCTGATCCTCACAACCAATTGGCTTGGAGGTCAATTCCCCACAGTGATACCAACAACAGTCAAGAATTAATTACAACAAAAGTGTACACACAGTTCACAAATGGGTGCACCAAGAGTGTCCACTTCAGGTAAATGAGGAGGCAGAGCTACTGGCACACAAAGCTACTCTACCAACTCAGGGAAGAAGCAAAATATGCGGAGACAAAAGAACAGATCACAAACGAAAGAAATGGAGGAAAACAAACGACAGGATATAGAGTTCAAAACCACGGTTATAAGGTTTTTTAAGAATTTCCTAGAAAAAATGGATAAATATAGCAAGACCCAAGAGGAGATGAGAAAGGACCAACTAGAAATTAAACATACACTGACTGAAATAAAAAAGAGTACAGTGGTTTAATTTGTTCCGTAACCTTGAGGCGTGGGAAACTATGAGACACTCAAGTCGCGGTAAATTGGTGGGTCGTGTGCAGCCGGCCGATCCTTGTGATTACTCGTATCCCAACTGTTGCTCATATTTCAAAGCAAAAATCGCTCGCTCGAAGGCTCGTATCTCAAAAATCTCATATGTTAGGGCACTCGAATCTCGAGGTACCACTGTATACAGAAACCTAACAGCAGACTAGAGTATTTCAAGAATCAATCAAAGATTTGAAATACAGCCAATACCTGTTTGGCTCGGTAGATAAAGCATTGGCTTGGGGACTGAAGGGTCCCAGGTTCGATTCCGGTCAAGGGCATGTACATTGGTTGTGGGCACATCTCCAGTAGGGGGTGTGCAGAAGGCAGCTGATTAATGTCTCTTCTCTCATCGATGTTTCTGGCTTTCTGTCCCTTTCCTTTCCTCTCTGTGAAAAATCAATAAAATATATATTAAAAAAAAAAGATTTGAAATACAAAGAAGCAGAAAACACTCAAATGGAAAAGAAAAAAGAATCCAAAAATGTGAAGATAGTGTAAGGAGCCTCTGGGACAATTTCAAGCATACCAACATCAGAATTATGGAGGTGCAAAAAGAAAGATAGCAAGATGCTGAAAAGCTATTCGAAGAAATAATGACTAAAAACTTCCCCCACCTGGTGAAAGAAATAGACTTTCAAGTCCAGGAAGTGCACAGAACCCCAAACAAAAGGAATCCAAAGAGGACCACACCAAGACACATCATAATTGCAATACCAAGAGCAAAAGACAGACTATTAAAAGAAGCAAGAGCCAAGACTGGTTTAGCTTGGTGGATAGAGCGTCAGCCTGTGGACTGAAAGGTCCCAGGTGCGATTCTGGTCAAGGACATGTGCCTTGGTTGTGGGCACATCCCCGGTGGGAGGTGTGCAGGAGGCAGCTTATTAATGTTTCTCTCTCATTGATGTTTCTGGCTCTCTGTCCCTCTCCCTTACTCTTTGTAAAAAATCAGTAAAATATATTTAAAGAAGCAAGAGAAAAACAATTACCTACAGGGGAGCACCCATTCCACTTTCAGCTGATTTCTCAACAGAAACGATGCAGGTCAGATGGAGTTGCAAGAAATATTCAAAGTGATGAATAGCAAGAACCTACAACCAAGATTACTTTACCCAGCAAAGCTAGCATTCAGAATTGAAGGTTAGATTAAGACCTTCAGAGATAAGAAAAAGCTAAAGGAGTTCATCACCACTAAACCAATATTATATGAAATGCTGAAAGGTATTCTTTAAGAAGAGGAAGAAGAAAACAAGTATGAACAACAAACACATAACTATCAACAAGTAAATCTAAAAGTCAAGTGAATTCAAAATCTGATTAACAGAATAAACTGGTGAATATAATATAATCAGGGACATAGAAAGGGATTGGACTGACAATTCTCAGGAGGAAAAAGGTGGGGGGAGTGGTGCAGGGAGAGACTGGACAAAAATCATACATCTATGGATGAGGACAATGTGGGGTAGATAAGGACAGAGGGTGGGATAGGAATTGGGTGGAGGGGAGATATCGGGGGGAAAAAGAGGAACAATTGTAATAATCTGAACAATAAAGATATATTAAAATAAAATAAAAATAAAAAACCCAAACAAAGAAGAGGAATCTGAAGATCTCACTGTAGCTGTTCCTAGGTGGCCTCAGGCACCATAAGGGACACACTCAGGGGGCAGACTCAGTGAGCACCAAAGCCCCACTGAAGCGAGTCTTATAAGGGTGTCTCCAGCACAGAAGTTCTCCCATCGTAGACTCAGCTGATCCTCACAACCAATTGGCTTGGAGGTCAAATCCTCCCAGTGATACCAACAACAATCAAGGTTTAACTACAACAAGACTGTGCACACAGCCCACAAAGGAGTGCACCGAGGGTCCACTTCAGATAACTGGGGAGGCTGATCCACTAGGCCCTATAGGACACATAACACACAAATCCACTCTATCAACTCAGGGAAGCAGCCAAAATGTGGAGGCAAACAGGTCACAAATGAAAGGAATGGAGGAAAACAAATGACTGAATAGAGAATTCAAAACCACGGTTATAAGGTTCTTCAAGAATTTTCTAGAAAAGGCCAATAAATTTAGTGAGACATTTGAGGATCTGAAAAAGGACCAACTAGAAATTAAGCATACACTGACTGACATAAAAATAATGTACAGAGTTCCAACAGCAGACTAGAGGATCGCAAGAATCAAGTCAAAGATTTGAAATACAAAGAAGCAAAAAACACCCAACCAGAAAAGCAAAAAGATAAAAGAATCAAAAATGTGAAGATAGTGTAAGGAGCCTCTGGGAAAACTTCAAGGATATCAATATCCGAATTATGGCAGTTCCAGAAGAAGAAAGAGAGCAAGATACTGAAAACCTATTTGAAGAAATAATGACTGCCGAAACCAGTTTGGCTCATTGGAGCATTGTCCTGTGGACTGAAAGGTCCCAGGTTCGATTCCGGTCAAGGGCATGAATCTTGGTTGGGGGCATTTCCCCAGTAGGGGATGTACAAGAGGTGGCTGCTCGATGTCTCTTTCTCATGGATGTTTCTAACTCTATCCCTCTCCTTTCCTCTCTGTAAAAATAAAATAAAATAAAATATATTAAAAAAAAGAAAAGAAATAATGACTGAAAACTTCCTTTACCTGGTGAAAGAAATAGACTTACAAGTCCAGAAAGTGCATAAAACCCCAAACAAAAGGAATCCAAAGAGGACCACACTAAGACACATCATAATTAAAATGCCAAGAGCAAAAGGCAAAGAATCTTGAAAGCAGCAAGAGAAAAACAGTTACCTAAAAGGGAGCACCCATACGATTGTCAGCTGATTTCTCAACATAAATTATGCAGGCCAAGATGGGAGTGGCAAGAAATATTCAAAGTGATGAATAGCAAGAACCTCCAACCAAGATTACTCTACCCAGCAAAGCTATCATTCAGAATTGAAGGTCAGATAAAGAGCTTCACAGAAAAGGAAAAACTAAAGGAGTTCATCACCAAATCAGTATTATATGAAATTGCTGAAAGGTATTCTTTATGAAGAGGAAGAAGAAAAAGGTAAAGATAAAAATTATGAACAACAAATACATGTCTATCAACAAGAGAACCTAAAAATCAAGTGAATCAAACATCTGATAAACAGAATAATCTAGTTAATATAATAGAATCAGGGGCATAGAAAGGGAGTGGACTGACAATTCTCAGGGGGAAAAGGGTGTAGGGGTGTGAGAAGAGACTGGACAAAAATCATATACCTATGGATGAAGGGTTTACGGGCATGGGGTAGGGTAGGAACCAGATGGAGGGGAGCTATGGGGGGGAAATAAGGATTAACTAATAATCTGAACAATAAAGATTTTTTTAAAAAAATAATAAAAATCAGATCATGCCCTAGCTGGTTTGAAGCATTGGCCTGCGGACCAAAGGGTCTCAGGTTGAATTCTGGTCAAGGCCACATGCCCGGTGTTGTGGGCTCTATATACAGTAGAGGGCATGCAGGAGGCAGCCAACCAATGTTTCTCTCTCATCATTGATGTTTCTATATCTCTCCCCCTCTCCCTTCCTCTCTGAAATCAATAAAAATATATTTTAAAAATAATATAATAAAAATCGGATCGTATCACTCCTTCCAATTACATCTTGTCACACTTAAAATAGTATCCAGACTCCTTTACTGTGACCTATATATTAGTTAACTATATAAGTCCCAGTTTATTTTTATTACCCTGGTGTAACTTTTAGTATATTCCTTTCATTCATTCTCAAAACTGCCTGACAACAGATGTTACCTACAAGGTTTGCTGTACCAACCTCATATCTTGTTGCTCCCCTTGTTCACTGAAGTCTAGACCCATTGATCTTCCTAGTTCTCATGTACATCAAGTTCATTACCACTTAGGTCTTTACACTTATCCCTTTTTGCTTGGAATATTCTGCCTCAACATTTTGCATGGCTGTCTATCTTTTGAGTTAGGTCTAACACTACCTCTGTGGAATAAAAGCTCCATAAAGCAAGTACCTTATCTGCATTGTTCATGCCTAGATCACTGCCTGACATATAATTGATGTTTATTAAGTGTATCAGTCTGGGTTTTATCTGAAAACAGAATCACAGATTGATTTAAACATGGAATGTTTACTATAAAAACTAAAGCTATAATAAGAGTAAGTAAAATATAAAAGGTGTGCCCAGCCAGTGTTACTCAGTGGTCACCATTCAATTCCTATTCTGGGCACATGCCCAGGTTGCAGGCTCAATCCCCAGTAGGGGGCATGCAGGAGGCAACCTATCAGTGATTGTCATCACTGATGTTTCTATCTCTCCCTCCCTCTCTATGAACTCAATATGGCATCTAAGAACTGGGGAGAGTATCCAAATAAGGACAATCAGAGGGAGGCCACCTCCCAAGTGCAGAGGTTCAGGTCTTACTAGATAGTAGAGAAATTGGGTGGATTTCATGAACCAGAGCTGGTGAGCATTCCCCAGGTGAACCATAGCTGGTAGTCAAATATATGAGTATTAAGAAGGAGTTGTGGAGAAACCAAGATGGCGGCATAGGTGAACACCTAAACTGCTGCCTCACACAACAATTTTAAAACTACAACTAAGAAGAATCCAAGATGGCGGCATAGGTAAACACCTGCACTGCTGCCTCGCACAACAATTTCAAAACTACAACTAAAAGACAGAACGGACATCATCCAGAACCACAGGGAAGCTGACTGAGTGGAAATTCTACAACTAGAGGGAAAGAGAGGAGCTCACGGAGACCCAGAGGAGCTGCAAAGAGCTGAGGTACGGAGACAAGCGCACGGAGAGAGCCGGTGCCAGAGTACCTGGCTGGTTTTCTATGGCAGGAGGGAAATGGAGACTCTCAAAGGCATTGGACCCCTTATCCTACGACACTAAACCCCAGATCCAGCCGAAACTCATACGGGGGGAGTTTGGACTGTGAAAAGGGAGAGGTGCACGGAAATTTAGGGGAGTCACAAAAGATCAGAGGTCTGGTGGTGCGCACGGCATTGCCCGCAGAGGACAGACTGCTGATTGTGCCACTGGCTTTTGTGAGTGGGCAGAAGACAGACCCTCCCAACTGTGCCACTTCTGACTCCACTAAGCCCCAGTTTCGGGTGAAACCCTGGGGACCTAGACTCGTGTGGTCCTGGAGCGGAGGGGAGCCAGAAAGGCAGGTGTCTAGAGGCCCTGTGTGCGCAAAAGGACCACTCCAACAATTACCCAGTCACGTGAGACTCAGGGGCTGTGGAGAGCAGGGCCAACTGGAAGGCAAGGCGGTCCCTTAAGTCCTGAGACTCCACCCATCCCAAGCTCAACAGAGAGGCTTCTGCAGTTTTCCAAGTTGGATATCATAAGGCTGAATCCAACAGAGAAGTTCTCCCAGCATAGTGAAAATGCCTAACTCCTTCTTAATGCTCATATATTTGACTACCAGCTGTGGTTCACCTGGGGAATGCTCACCAGCTCTGGTTCTTGAAATCCACCCAATTTCTCTCCTATTTATGCAAGGGAAGGGATCACAAACAAAAGAAATGGAGGAAAACAAACGACTGGATATAGAGTTCAAAACCACGCTTATAAGGTTTTTCAAGAATATCCTAGAGAAATCCAAGATGGCGGCATAGGTAAACACCTGCACTGCTGCCTCGCACAACAATTTCAAAACTACAACTAAAAGACAGAACGGACATCATCCAGAGCCACAGAAAAGCTGGCTGAGTGGAAGTTCTACAACTAGAGGGAAAGAGAGGGGCTCACGGAGACCCAGAGGAGCTGCAAAAAGCTGAGGTACGGAGACGCGAGCGCTGAGAGAGCGGGTGCCGGAGTACCTGGCTGGCTTTCTCTGGCGGGAGGGAAACGGAGACTCCCAACGGCATTGAACCCCTTCTCTTACGACACTAAACCCCAGATCCAGCCGAGACTCATACGGGGGGAGTTTGGACTGTGAAAAGGGAGAAGTGCACGGAAATTTAGGGGAGTTGCAAAGGATCTGAGGTCTGGTCGCGCACGGCACCACGCGGAGGACGGATTGCTGATTGTGCCGCTGGCTTTCGCGAGTGGGCGGGAGACAGACCCTGCCAACTGTGCCACTTCTGAGTCCACTGAGCCCCTGTTTTGGGCGAAACCCTGGGGACCTAGACTCGTGTGGTCCTGGTTCGCAGGGGAGCCGGAAAGGCAGCGGTTAGAGGTGCTGCGAGTGCGCGCACGCACAAGGACCGCTCCAGCCATTACCCAGTCACGTGAGACTCAGGGGCCGTGGAGGGCGGGGCCGACTGGAAGGCAAGGCGGTCCCTTAAGCCCTGAGACTCCACCCCTCCCAAGCTCAACAGAGGCTTCTGCGGCTGATTCCAGCACAGAAGTTTCCCCGGCACAGTGAAAATGCCGAGACAAGGGAAGTAATTACAAGCAAAAGAAATGGAGGAAAAAAAACGACTGGATATAGAGTTCAAAACCATGCTTATAAGGTTTTGCAAGAATATGCTAGAAAAGATGGATAAATTTAGTGAGACCCAAGAGGAGATGATAAATACACTGACTGAAATAAAAACTATTATGCAGAGTACTAACAGCAGACTAGAGAAAGGCAAGGATCAAGTCAAAAATTTGAAATATAAAGAAGCAGAAAACATTCAACTGGAAAAGCAAGAAGAGAAAAGAATCCAAAAATGTGAAGATAATGTACGGTCCTCTGGGACAGCTTCAAGCATACCAACATCAGAATTGTGGGGGTGCCAGAAGAAGAGAGAGAGCAAGATACTGAAAACCTGTTTAAAGAAATAATGACTGAAAACTTCCCACATCTGGTAAAAGAAAGAGACTTACAAGTCGAGGAAGCACACAGAACCCCAAAGAAAAGGAACCCAAAGAGGACTACACCAAGACACATCATAATTAAAATGCCAAGAGCAAAAGAGAAAGAGAGAATATTAAAAGCAGCAAGAGAAAAACAGTTTATTACCTACAAGGGAGCACCCATACGACTGTCAGCTGATTTCTCAACAGAAACGATGCAGGCCAGACGGGAGTGGCAAGAAATATTCAACGTGATGAACAACAAGAACCTACAACCAAGAATAATCTATCCAGCAAAGCTATCATTCAGAATTGAAGGGCAGATAAAGAGCTTCACAGATAAGAAAAAGCTAAAGGAGTTCATCAACTCCAAACCAGTATTATATGAAATGCTGAAAGGTACCCTTTTAGAAGAGGAAGAAGAAAAAGGTAAAAGACAAAAAATTATGAACAACAAATACACATCTGTCAACAAGTGAATCTAAAAATTAAGTGAATTAAAAATCTGATCAACAGAATAAACTGGTGAATATAATAGAATCAGGAGCACAGAAAGGGAGTAGACTGATAATTCTCAGGAGGACAAAAATCATAAAGCATCAAACAGACTGTGAAATTATAGCAGAAAGATTAAAGTTAAGTGAGGTAAATAAGTGATCAATCAAAGGACTTGTATGCATGCTTATAAACATAACCAATGATCACAGACACTGGGGGGTCGGGGTACGCCTGGGAGGGAAGGGGGGCAATGGGGAGATATGTATAAAAAATTAATAAAAATTAATTAAAAAAAATATCCTAGAGCCGAGACCAGTTTGGCTCAATGAATAGAGCGTTGGCTTGCGGACTGAAAGGTCCCAGGTTCGATTCCGGTTGGGGGCATGTACCTTGCTTGCGGGCACATCTCCACTGTGGGGTGTGCAGGAGGTGGCTGATCGATGTCTCTCTCTCATTGATGTTTCTGACTTTCTATCTCTCTCCCTTCCTCTCTGTAAAAAATCAATAAAATATATTAAAAAAAATAAAAGAATATCCTAGAAAAGTTGGATAAAGTTAGCGAGAGCCAAGAGGAAATGAAAAAGTACCAACTAGAGATGCAAAAGATCCAATTAGAGATAGAAAAGGACCAACTAGAGATGGAAAAGGTCCAACTAGAGATGAAAAAGAACCAACTAGAAATTAAACATACACTGACTGAAATAAAAAATATTATACAGAGTCCTAACAGCAGACTACAGAAAGGCAAGAATCAAGTCAAAAATTTGAAATATAAAGAAGCAGAAAACACGCAAGTGGAAAAGCAAGAAGAGAAAAGAATCCAAAAATGTGAAGATGATGTACGGATCCTCTGGGACAGCTTCAAGCGTACCAACATCAGAATTGTGGGGGTGCCAAAAGAAGAGAGAGAGCAAGATACCGAAAACCTATTTAAAGAAATAATGACTGAAAACTTCCCACATCTGGTAAAAGAAATAGACTTACAAGTCCAGGAAGCTTTCTTTTTCCTCGCAACCCCCGGCTGTGGGGTACAGGGTGTCTCGGGGTACTGTCCTCTCCGGCGTCCTGTGCCCGCACTGGTGCCCCCTGTGGGCGGCGAGACGGAGCGAGGTGCACAGGGTGGCAGGCGCAGTGCTTCCCCAAGTCTGGGCGCCCGACTGAGCTGGGAAGAGGAGGGGCAGGAAGAGCACGGACCAGGCTCCTAAATCAGCGGACTGGCTATAGCTGCCCCGGATACCACTGAGTGGAGAAGGAGGAGGAAGGAAGGTGGATGTCTGCAGAGGTCTGAAACCTGTGGCTGAAGCACCCACCGAACAGCCGGGGACCTGGGGACCCAGAACACCACTCTCCAATCTGCGCAGACACAGACTCAGACTCAGAGGAGCTCCACACGGCACACAGAAAGGTCAGATTTCGCCTGGGATAAGGTGAGGTCTCCTATTCCGCAGAACAGAGATGCACACACTGTGAGAACCGGGATGCGGGAAAGCTGCCTCTGGAGAGGTCCACCAATGTGGGGCAGGGCGTGATCCCTAAGTATGGAGGCAAACTCTCCGAGCTGTTGACAGAGGGGAGCTCTGGAAAACGACTCGTTTTGATCTGAGACAGAGGGACAGCCTGGGAGTTATTTCAGTGTCCTGGCTGCAAAATCCCCACAAACTGGTTTTGAGAACCACAGAGTAGCAGGATCTGAGCACAGCCTAGAGAGGCCCTGTGCTTAGTCTCAGAGGTCAATTCCAAAACACTGCCACCCAGTGGATGACGCACAAATTGACTCTCGCATAACCACAAAAGAATAAAGAGATTAAAACACAATCAGCAGTGGAACACAGGGAACTGCAATACCCTCCCACCTGGAAAACAGAAGTGCCAAGCAGAACAATAGCGGAAGTGAATGACCATTCTATTTTTTTTTCTTTTTTAAAAATTTTTTATTTTATTTTATATTTTTTCATTTTTGCATATTTTAATTAAAAAACAATTTTTTTCTTTCCTCCTCAATTGATTTTACCTTTTTAATTATTACATTTTTGTTTTCAACTAGTATTAGTACTAATATTATTTTACCATTTTGGAAAAAAACAAGTGTCATTTTGTTTTCCCTTTATTTTACTTCGGGATTAGAGTTCTACATTCTATTTTCATCGTTCCTTTAGCATAATTTTACTCTATCTCAACTCTACCTTTATGCCAATACTTTCCTCCTAACTTTTCCCATTTTGTTGTCTTGTTTTCTCTTTCCCTTTTCCAACTTTAGATTCTCCTTATTCTTTCTCTTTACCTGGTTGAAATTTCACCCCACTTATATATCTAATTTCAAATCCCCTACTCCAAGCCCATACAAACCTCTCTCTTCTTGACTTCACTATCCAAAAAGTTGTTTTTCTCTATGACCTTTTGTTGCTCTTTGCCTGAACGGTGATTATATTGATTTTTTGTACTTTTTTGGTGAGGTTGTTTTATAGCTTATTCTACTTGTTTTATTTTGCTTTTTGTTTTGACTTGATTTGTTTTTTACTTCTCTTTTCTCTCGCCTCCCTCCATACCAGTTGTTATTTGTAGTTTGTATTAACCTCCAGGTACTGGTTGCCGACATTTGTTGGGATTAGTGACTGTTCTTTTGGCGTTTTCTCCTGACAACTATATATTGTTCCCCTTTTCTCTATTATCCTCTTTCTTTGCACTCTGACTTTTTTCTCTTCCTCTTTTCTTTTCCTTCTTCTCCTTTTTATTTTCTTATTTTATTTTATTTTTTTGTTCATTTATTTATTTATTTATTTTTTCTCCCTCTCCCAATTTGATTTTGGCATTTTTTTCTTTTCTTTTTTCTTCATTTCCTCTTCTTCTTTCTCTATTTACCCCTAATTTGTCTTTCATTGGTGGTCACCTTATTTGTAATTATTAACATCCTGAGTACATTTCTACTCAGTGCCTTGTGTGCTGTACCTGGTTGTGTTGTAGTTTGTGCCTTTCAATCAATGTAGGAGAGAGAACTGTATAACCAGACACCCAGAGAAGAAAGACCATGGGCAGAAAAAGAAACAGCCCACATAAGACAGAAAGGCAGGTTTCACCAGAAAAGGAAGTAAATGAAATAGAAGCAGAAATAAGCCCGCCAGAGAAAGAGTTCAGAGAAATGATCATAAGGTGGATGAAAAGAATGGAAGACAAAATTGACAATGTGAGTAAGAACCAAGAGGAAATGAAGAAGACCCAAGAGGAGATGAAGAAGCATTAAGAAGAAATGCAGAAGAACCTAGAGGAGGTACAGAATAATCAAGAAGAAATGAAAAATGACATCACTGCTATAAAGAACTCAATAGAAAGCATCAAAAGTAGACTAGAAGAAGCAGAGGACTGCAGCAGTGAGCTAGAAGACATGGCAGGAAAAAATACCCAAGTACAGCAGCTCCTAGAAAAAAAAGTTAAAAAGCAAGAGGGGAGCCTAAGGGAACTTTGGGATAACATGAAGCAAAACAATATCTGCATAATTGGGGTTCCAGAAAGAGTGGAAACTGAACAAAGATTAGAGAACCTGTTTGAAGAAATAATGACAGAAAATTTCCCCAATATAGGAAAGAAAAAAACCCACACTAATCCAAGAAACTCACAGAGTCCCAAGCAAAATTAACCCCAGCAAACCGACACCAAGACACATTATAATTAAACTGGCAAACACCGATGACAAAGTAAGAATCTTAAAAGCAGCCAGAGAGAGACAGAAAGTTACCTACAAATGAACCCTCATAAGACTAGCTACTGATTTCTCAACAGAAACTCATCAGGCCAGAAGGGAATGGAATGAAATATACAAAGTCATGCAAAGAAAGGGTCTGAATCCAAGAATACTGATCCCTGCAAGACTCTCAATCAAAATTGAAGGTGAAATCAGAAGCTTTACAGACAAAAAAGGACTAAGGGAATATATTACCACCAAACCAGCAATGCAAGAAATGTTAAAGGGTCTGCTGTAATAAAAAGAAAGAGGAAGCGAAGAAGGAACTCGGGGGTAAGGACTAAAAATGGCAACAGATAAGTCCTTATCAATAATAACTTTAAACAGATTAAATGCTCCAATAAAAAGACATAGAGTAACTGATAGGATAAGAAAACATGATCTATATTTCTGCTGTCTGCAAGAAACCCACCTCAGGAAAAGAGATGTACGCAGATTGAGGGTGAAGGGATGGAAGATGGTATTTCAGGCAAATGGAAATGAAAAAAAAGCTGGGGTTGCAATACTTATATCTGACAAATTAGATCTCAAAGTGAAGGACATAACAAGAGATAAAGAAGGCCACTTCATAATACTAAAGGGAACAACCCAACAACAAGAAATAACTCTGGTAAACATTTATGCACCCAATATAGGAGCACCTAAATACATAAAAAAACTCTTGGAGAATATTAAGGGAGAGATTGACAGCAATACAATCATTGTAGGAGACTTTAATAGCCTACTGTCACCATTGGACAAATCCTCTAAACAAAAAATCAGCAAAGGGGCAGCTCTCGGCCGGCGGCCATGGAGGTGGCTCTGGGGGTGCGGGGGGCGACACGGCGCTGGTTGGTGGCGCTGCGGGATAGGAACCCTGGCCTCGTGGCCATGTCAGCAGATGCTCACTTGTTGACAACAGAGGAGAGGAACCAAGTTATACTCGACCTTAAAGCGCAGGATGGTCAGAATTAAGAGAGAGATGCCATCTACAAAGAGTTCTCCTTCAAAAATTTTAATCAGGCTTTTGGCTTTATGTCCTGAGTTGCTCTACAAGCAGAGAAGATGAATCATCACCCGGAATGGTTCAATGCCTACAACAAGGTCCAGATAACTCTTACCTCACATGACTGTGGTCAGCTGACCAAAAGAGACGTGAAACTGGCCAAGTTCATCGAAAAAGCACCTGCTTCTTTGTGATTTCTTTCAAAATGCTTGTAAAATCTTATACACATCTTACATGTAATGTACTTTGAGGGTGATTTACATGAACAAATTACACTGAAAATTTAGTTCACCTAAATACCACATTTTGTAAAATCAGTGCTTAAATACAAAATGATTTAAATTTGAAAAAAAAAAAGAAAAAAGAAATCAGTAAAGAAACATCAATCCTAAATGACTCACTACACCAGATGGAATTAATTGACATCTTCAGAACATTTCACCCCAAAGCCACAGAATATACATTCTTCTCTAGTCCACATGAGTCATTTTCAAAGACAGATCATATGTTGGGTCATAAGAGTAGTCTCTTCAAATTCAAGAAGATAGATATCATATCAAGCATTTTCTCAGACCACAGTGGCATAAAACTGGAAATCAACTATAATAAAAACAATATAAAGAAATCAAACACATGGAGACTAAGCAGCATGCTATTAACGACTGGGTAACCAAAGAGATCAAGGAAGAAATAAAAAACATCATGACAACAAATGACAATGACAACACAATAATACAAAATTTATGGGACACAGTGAAAGCAGTCTTGAGAGGGAGGTTCATAGACCTACAAGCCTACTGCAAAAAACAGGAAACAATGGTAATAAATTACCTAAACCTACAACTCAAAGAGCTAGAACGAGAGCAACAAGAAAAGCCCAGTGTACTCAGAAGGAAGGAAATAGTGAAGATCAGAGCAGAGATAAACAACTTGGAGACCAAAGAAACAATTCAAAAGATCACCAAAACTAAGAGCTGGTTCTTTGAAAGGATAAACAAGATTGATGGACCTCTAGCCAGGCTCACCAAGAAGCAAAGAGAGAAGACCCAAATAAACAAAATCAGAAATGAAAGAGGAGAAATAACAACAGACCCTATGGAAATACAAAGGATTGTTAAAAAATACTATGAACAACTCTATTCCAACAAATTGGACAACCTGCAAGAAATGGACATATTCCTAGAAAAATATAACCTTCCAAAATTCAATCAGGAAGAATCTAAACATTTCAATAGTCCAATAACTATGGAAGAAATTGAAGCAGTCATCAAAAAGCTTCCAGCAAATAAAAGCCCGGGACCAGATGGCTACACAGGAGAGTTTTACCAAACATTCAAGAAAGAATTAAAACCTATCCTCCTCAGACTATTCAAAAACATTCAAGAAGAAAGGAATACTTCCAAACACCTTCTATGAAGCCAGCATCACCCTAATACCAAAACCAGATAAGACAACACAATGAAAGAGAAGTATAGGCCAATATCTCTCATGAACATAGATGCCAAAATCCTCAACAAAATTCTAGCAAATCGGATCCAGCAGTACATAAGAAAGATCATACACCATGACCAAGCAGGATTCATCCCAGGAATGCAGGGATGGTACAATATCTGCAAATCAATAAATGTGATACATCACATAAACAAATTGAGAGATAAAAATCACATAGTCATATCAATTGATGCAGAAAAAGCATTTGACAAAATCCAACTCCTTTTCTTGATAAAAACTCTCAGCAAAGTGGGAATAGAAGGAGCATACCTCAACATCATAAAAGCCATATATGATAAACCCACAGCTAACATCATACTCAATGGGCAAAAACTGAAACCATTTCCCCTAAGAATAGGAACAAGACAGGGATGCCCTGTCTCACCTCTCCTGTTTGACATAGTACTGGAAGTATTAGCCATTGCAATTAGACAAGAAGAAGAAATAAAAGGCATCCAAATTGGAAAAGAAAAAGTAAAGCTGTCCTTATTTGCAGATGACATGATACTGTACATAAAAAACCCGAAGGACTCCATCCCAAAACTAATTGACTTAATAAATGAATTCGGCATTGTAGCAGGATACAAAGTTAATGCCAAGAAATTTGTGGCATTTCTGTACACTAATAGTGAAATTACAGAAAGAGAGACTAAAAAAGCAATCCCATTTACCATCGCACCAAAAAAAATTAAGATACCTGGGAATAAACCTAACTAAGGAGGTAAAAGACCTATATGTAGAAAACTACAGGACACTGAAAAAAGAGATAGAGGAAGATGTTAACAGATGGAAGAGCATACCATGCTCATGGATTGGGAGAAACATCATTAAAATGTCCATACTACCAAAGCAATCTATAGATTCAATGCATTACCCATTAAAATACTAACGACATATTTCACAGACCTAGAAAGAATTCTTCAAAGATTCTTCTGGAACAAAAAAAGACCACGAATAGCCACAGCAATTCTGAGAAAGAAGAATAAAGTACGTGGGATCTCAATACCAGATTTCAAGCTATCTTACAAAGCAACTGTTCTCAAAACAGCCTGGTATTGGCACAAGAACAGACATATAGACCAATGGAATAGAATAGAGAATCCAGATATCCACACAAATCACTATGCTCAACTAATATTTGACAAAGGAGGCATGAACATACAATGGAGTCAAGATAGCCTCTTCAACAAATGGTGTTGGGAAAACTGGACAGATACATGCAAAAAAATGAAACTGGACCACCAACTTACACCAAATACAAAAATAAACTCAAAATGGATACAGGACTTAAACATTAGAAGGGAAATCATAAAAATACTAGAGGAATCCACAGGCAGCACAATCTCAAATATATGCTGAAAGAACTTCTTCACTGATACTGCTCCAAAGGCATGGAAGCTAAAGAAAAAATAAACAAATGGGACTACATCAAAATAAAAAGCTTTTGTACAGCAAAAGAAACCATCAATAAAACAACAAGAAAGACCACTGTATGGGAGAACATATTTGCAAATGTTTTCACTGATAAAGGTTTAATCTCCAACATCTACAGCCAACTTATACAACTTAATAAAAGGAAGATAAACGATCCAATAAAAAAATGGGCAACGGACCTAAATAGAAACTATTCGAAAGATGACAGAAGGAAGGCCAAGAGACACATGAAAACATGTTCAAAATCACTAATTATCTGAGAGATGCAAATCAAAACGACAATGCGATACCATCTTACACCTGTCAGAATGGCAATCATCAACAAATCAACAAACGACAAGTGAGGATGCGGAGAAAAAGGAACCCTTGTGCACTGTTGGTGGGAATGCAGACTGGTGCAGCCACTGTGGAGAACAGTATGGAGTTTCCTCAAAAAACTAAAAATGGAACTCCCTTTTTACCCTATAATCCCACTCTTAGGAATTTATCCTAAGAAATTACAAACACCAATCAGAAAGTATTTATGCACCCCTATGTTCACAGCAGCACAATTTACAATAGCCACAATTTGGAAACAGCCTAGGTGCCCATCAACAGATGAGTGGATCAGAAAACTGTGGTACATCTACACAATGGAATTCTATGCTGCCATTAAAAAGAAGGAATTCTTACCATTTGCAGCAATCTGGATGGAACTGGAGAGCCTTATGCTTAGTGAAATAAGCCAGTCAATGAAGGAGAAGCACCACATGCTCTCCCTCATTTGTGGATAATAAAGAACATTGTAAACTGATGAACAAAAGGATAGATACAGAGACTGTAAAGCATCAAACAGACTGTGATATTATAGCAGGAAGACTAAGGAGAGGTGGGGTAGATAAGAGATCAATCAAAGGACTTGTATCTATGCCAATGAACATAGACACTGTGAGGTATGGGTATGCCTGGGAGGGAGGGGGGCAATGGGGAGATATGTATACATGTAACACAATAAAAAAAAAAAGTCCAGGAAGCACACAGAACCCCGTATAAAAGGAATCCAAAGAGGACTACACCAAGACAAATCATAATTAAAATACCAAGAGCAAAAGGCAAAGAGAGAATATTAAATGCAGCAAGAGAAAAACAGTTCATTACCTACAATGGAGCACCCATACGACTGTCAGCTGATTTCTCAACAGAAACGATGCAGGCCAGACAGGAGTGGCAAGAAATATTCAAAGTGATGAATAGCAAGAACCTATAACTAAGAACCTACAACTAAGAACCTCCAGCAAAGCTATCATTCAGAATTGAAGGTCAGATAAAGAGCTTCACAGAGCCAAGACTGGTTTGGCTCGGTGGATAGAGTGTCGGTCTGCGGACTGAAGGGTTCCAGGTTCGATTCCGGTCAGGGGCATGTATCCTGGTTGCGGGCACATCCCCAGTAGGGGGTGTGCAGGAGGCGGCTGATCGAGGTCTCTCTCTCATCAATGTTTCTGGCTTTCTATCCCTCTCCCTTCCTCTCTGTAAAAAATCAATAAAAATATATTTTAAAAAAAAAGAGCTTCACAGATAAGAAAAAGCTAAAGGAGTTCATTAACACCAAACCAGTATTATATGAAATGCTGAAAGGTATTCTGTAAGAAGAGGAAGAAGAAAAAGGTAAAGATAAAAATTATGAACAAGAAATACATATCAACAAGTGAATCTAAAAATTAAGTGAATTGAAAAGCTGATGAACAGAATAAACTGGTGATTATAATAGAATCAGGAGCACAGAAAGAGAGTGGACTGACAATCTCAGGGGGAAAGGGGTGAGGGGGGTGCAGGGAGAGACTGGACAATAATCATACACCTATGGATGAGGACAATGCCGGGGGAGGTAAGGGTAGAGGGAGATGTGGGAGCTGGGTGGAGGGGAGCTATGGATGAAAAAAAAAGAGAGAGAAACAAATGTAATAATCTGAACAATAAAGATTTAATTAAAATAAATTAAAAAATAAAGAAGTAAAAAAATAAAAATAAGAGGGAGGTGGGTCACCAATATCGGTGGGGGACCTAGGGCCTTGTTGAAAGTGATCGCCAGACCTGGGCGGATCTCCTGTGTGAGGTGTGTGAGGGAGCTTGCTGGGGTGCATGGCTGGGGCAGGGCACTACCCGGGGTTCTGTCATCTTCACCTATGCAGCCACTGGAGCCAGCAGGAGAATCCCCTTCCTCCTCCACTGTCCAGCACCATCCCCTGAGAACACTTCATCGTGTTTCACATCCTAAAGAGATGATTTAAAGGAATTACATCCATTACCACCAAGCACTAGTGAAGGGTGAATGTGGAGCTGAGAGGCAATAGACAAAGGGCACAATAATTGTACGATGGCTGGCTGAAGATGGTCCTTGGTTGAAAGGATTTCCTCCTTCCACACCTCCCAAAGCCACTGGACTTGAAATAAAATTCCAATTGAAACGTGTGTCCCCCCGCCCCCTCCCCTCTTTTTAAACCAAAAGTGTTTGCTGCAGAAATTTGGCAAAGTTCCACCTGCATGGCTCCCGCGGAGGTTGAGCCAGGGGGTGTGCCCAAGAAAAGGATGCCCTAGCCGGTTTGGCTCCATGGATAGAGGGTCGGCCTGCGTGCGGTCTGAAGGGTCCCAGGTTCAAATCCAGCCAAGGGCACATGCTGGGTTTCGGGCACATCCCCAGTAGGGGGCACGCAGAAGCCAGCCAATCAATGATGCTCTCTCATCATTGGTGTTTCTCTTTCTTCCTCTCTAAAAAAGAACTTGGAGCCACAGAGCTGCGTGATGACCTTGCACTGTCCTCTATCGCCATGGACATTGGAGAACCTCTTGAGTGTCGGTTCCCAAAGAGCAGCACCAGCTAATCATCTAACAACAGATCTGTGCCCTTGGTTCGGACCAGGGTTGCAGGGAACAGCTAAGATGGGTCAGGGACCAGGGTT
>JAAGEH010000311.1:33530047-33567900 GCA_011751065.1 Lasiurus cinereus | reverse complement strand
GGACCAGGGTTGCAGGGAACAGCTAAGATGGGTCAGGGACCAGGGTGTCAGGGAACAGCTAAGATGGGTCGTGGTCCTGCGGGTTCGCGGTCCCAGCCTGGGCCGCGGCTGCCAGAGAGCACAGCGCGCGGGGCAACCCGAGGCGCGCGCCCGCCCACCGCCCCGGCCCTGCGGTCGCGGGAGGCGCGCGGGGTTCCGGTTCGGGTTCGGGTTCGGGTTCGGGCGGAACCGCAACCCCGCAGGGAGCCGGGCTGGGCCGGGCTGCGTCTCCCGCGAGCCGAGCCGCCTCACTGCGCAGGCGCGAGCGGCCCCAGACCCTGTCATCCTGTTTTGTTCAAGAGCGTGACATCAAAACCATTTCTGGCTCTGACCCGGGATTTATTTGGAACGGAGCAAACCTTCAAATGAAGGTATTTCCTGCCTTTTTTTTTATATATATATTATTATTATTCCAAAGTGAATTTTCCCTTCCTGAATTGCTCTAGGCTTTGTGATTGGTAGGGTTGAATCACGAAGTTAAGACAGGTTTCTGAGATTAAATTCAAATATTTCTCTTCCTCCCTCCCCCACCTCTCATCTCACCTTTGTCTTTAGCTAAATGCTCAAGGTCTGGAATAAAGTTAAGTAGCCAAAGAAGCTACAAGGATGCCGGTTTAGACACACTTTTACCAAAATACCAAAATGTTTTATTATCAAATGTTCAATCCTTATCAATCTGAAGTGAGAAAGGAATCCTGTACTTTACGTTTGCATTTTTTAAAATTGAGATTCAGTTTTTTTCCACATGGCTAGGAGCTATTTATATTTATTTATCTGTGAGCCATTTGTATAAATTGGATGAGGAATATTTTAAAAAGAATATGTCTTGGACGAGAAACAAGACAAAAATAAAAGAATCTATAAATAATACTAGAGGCCTGATGCATGAAATTCAGGTAAGAGTAGGTCTTCCTTCCCCGGCTGAGGGAGGAAATTAGAAAGAAGCTTTAGGATAGGGAATGATTTCTAATGGGTAAAAAATTCTTTCTATTTATTTATTTAATTTGATTGATTGATTGATTGATTGGCTTTAGGGAGAGAGAAAAAAAACCCCAACACATTGATTTGTTGTTCCACTTCTTTATTTTATTTATTAAGATATATTTTATTGACTTTTTTACAGAGAAGGGAGAGGGATTGAGTCAGAGAGAAACATTGATCAGCTGCCTCCTGCACGCCCCCCCACTGGAGATGTGCCCACAAGCAAGGCACATGCCCTTGACAGGAATCAAACTTGGGACCCTTCAGTCTGAAGATCGACCCTCTATCCACTGAGCCAAACCAAACCGGTCAGGGCTGTCCCACTTCTTTATGCATTCATTGGTTCATTTTTGTATGTGCCCTGAGGAGAAATCAAACCGGCAACCTTGGTGTATTAGAACAACATGCTAACCAAATAAACTACTTGCTAGGGCTCCAAGTTTCTTTTTAGGGTCATAGAAACACTCTAACATTAGGCTATGTTTCCACACCTCTGTAAAAATGATGAAAAAATTTTAATTGTGCACTTTAAATAGGTAAACTTTAAAATGTATAAATTATGTAAAAATGAAACTTAGTCCTGGCCAGTGTGTTCAATGGTTAGAGCATCCACCCCGCACCAAAGAGTTGAGGGTTTCATTCCTGGTCAAGGGTATGGACCTGGGTTGCAGGTTCAATCCCCAGATCAGTTGGGGGATGTATGGAAGCAACCAGTTGATGTGTCTCTATTTGCATAATCCCTCTGAAAACAGCTCAGTTGTGAAAGTTTCCTTGACACCTGAAGGAAGTAAGATACCAGAAGTTTTACCATATGCACACTTGGTCAAATCCTGGATTCCCACCTCCACTGTTCTCAGGATCTATATTGCTCTACATCCTTTCAATAAAAATGCCAATTTTCTGTGAAAAAAGACCACAGAAACATTAGAAATAACGCACTGCCATTCATGAGAACTGTAGTATAGGAAGAAGGCAAAATGCCAAAAGAGTTTTTGGAAAGGTATACTGATATTTATATTCATGATTGTAAAAGCGGTACTGATAACATTAGAAACAAGGTCAAATATGCATTTGAAAAGAAAAGAATAGTGCTGTTTAGAAGAACAAAGCAGAGCATAATATTGAATATCTATGAAGGGATTATAATGTTTGTTCATGGGACTTAAACATTAACAATTTTTTCTGTTAATTGAATTTATATCTTAATATGTGACGTAGAGGGATCTTTATTATGTAGAAAAGCTGATTTTTTCTTTATAGTCTAATAAGATAAGAACTGAGGATTGCTATTGATTTAACAACATGAAGATCATTAATGATCTTGACAGGAACAGTTTTGGTGAAGAGATGTTATTGAAAATTTGATTGACAGAGGTTCAAAATAGAATGGAGGAGAGCAGATAAAATATACTTCAAGAAAAGGATTATTGCCCTGGACAGTGTTGCTCAGTTGGTTGAGCATCATCCCATGCAACAAAGAGTCACCAGTTCGATTCCTGTTCAGGGCATGTGCCCAGGTTATGGGCTCAATTCCCAGTAGGGGTGTGCAGGAGGCAGCCAATCAATGATTCTCTCTCATCATTGATATTCTCTCTCTCCCTCTCCCTAAAATCTCTCTTTGAAATCAAAAACATATTTTTTTTAAAAAGAAAAGGATTATTGAAGGAGATTAATGTAAACAGAAAAAAGCTAGCTGCTGTTGCTCAGTGATTGAGCATCGACCTTATGAACCAGGAGGCAAACCAGTTGGATTGCCCAGTACAGGATATGCAGGAGGCTGCTAATCTATCATTCTCTTTCATCATTGATGTTTCTATCTCACCCTCTCCCTTCCTCCTGAAATCAATAAAAACATATTTAAAAATAAATAAATAAAAGATTTAAAATCATTTATATTCATTTTCTGCATAGAAAGCTAAAAAAAAGGTAAGCAAATTAAAAACAAAGTTAGTAGAAGAAAAAAACAACAGAAATCAATGAAATAGAAAGCAGATAGGCTAGAGAAAATAAACAATTAGTTATTAGAAGATTTAAAAATTTGATAAATCAATAACAAGACTGACCAAAAAACAAAGGGTGAAAATACAATTTACCAACATCAGAAATTTAAAAAATGAAATATTCTACAGACATCAAAACAATAATAGATGCCGAGACCGGTTTGGCTCAGTGGATAGAGCGTAGGCTTTCGGACTGAAAGGTCCCGGGTTCGATTCCGATTGGGGGCATGTACCTTGCTTGCGGGCACATCTCCACTATGGGGCGTGCAGGAGACGGCTGATCGATGTCTCTCTCTCATCGATGTTTCAGACTTTCTATCTCTCTTCCTTCCTCTCTGTAAAAAATCAATAAAATATATTAAAAAAAAACAATAATATACAATTAATTAGTATGAATAACTTTAAAACAAACTTAACAGTTTGATGATACAGAAAAATTCCTTGACAGGCACAAAATGGACATTAATCTGATTCATCTTTAACTGGATTTCTGTCAAATAAATTGAATTCCTTATTTTAAAAAATTGCTCCACAACAATCTCCCGTTCCAGATGATGACCTATATCAAATATTTAAAGAAATAATACCAATCTCGCTCTTTCCCATCTTACACAATGGCTGGTGGTAAAGCTGAGAAGCCAAATAATTTTAAGATTGGGGGTCACCACAACATGAGGAACTGTATTAAAAGGTCACAGCATTAAAAAAGGTTGAGAACCACTGATCTAACTGATGCTTACTTCAATAAAAAGTTGTGCCCTAGCTGGTTTTGCTCAGTGATTAAAGCATTGGCTCACAGACTGAAGGGTCTTGGGTTCGATTCCATCAAGGGCACATATTGGGAATTTAATGAACAATCTGGACTACCAAGTGAAATAGAGACAGACTCATAGGTAGAGAATGGACATCTCCATACTTCTAGGCTGACAGTTCCCAAATATGTATCTTTAGTTTAAGAGTTTGCAGCATCTGTACTCTAGACAAATCTTCCCACTTGGTATCTGCATTTACACCGACTTAATTCTGCGACTCAGAATTATCTGTAAAAAAAAATATATGAGTGATATATATATATATAAAATTGTTTTTTTACAGAGAGAAAGGGGGAGGGATAGAGAGTTAGAAACATTGATGAGAGAGAAACATTGATCAGCTGCCTCCTGCACACCCCCTACTGGGGATGTGCCTGAAACCAAGGTAGATGCCCTTGATTGGAATCGAACCTGGAACACTTCAGTCCGTAGGCAGACGCTCTATCCACTGAGCCAAACCGGTTTTGGCTCTCTCTCTTTTTAAAATTTTTTTGCTCAACCCCTCCACCTCCAAAGCTGTGACCTTAGCACAGGAAGAGAAACCCTTAAACATCTGCAAGGTAAAGATCTGAGAGACATTCACAGGCCAAGAGGGAAAGAAAGATTGTGTGTAAAAGATATAGAGCAATATAATACAGCATTCTGAAATGGAGAGAAATCATATAAAAGTAGCTAAAATTAGGGGTTCTGGAGTCAGCTCTTCTTAGGTACGTGTTTTTTTGGAAATCATCGATCTTGCTCTAACCCTCTATAACAGGATAATAGTACAGTGGTACCTCGAGATATGAGTGCCCTAACATACGAGAGTTTTGAGATATGAGCTGTCGAGTGAGCGATTTTTGCTTTGAAATACGAGCAACATTTGAGATAGGAGTAATCGTGCGGATCGGCCGGCTGCACACGACCCACCAGTTTACTGTGACTCGAGTGTCTTAGTTTCCCACACCTCAAGGTTACGGAACAAATTAAACTCGTATCTCGAGGTACCACTGTATCTCACCCTGTTTATGAGAGTACATTTATAGTAATTATCACAGTATGGGCACAAAGTTGTTATAAGTGTTAGTTTAGAGTCAAGTAAGATAATATGTAAGGTTACTGAATTAAACCATTTGCCAAGCCAGTGTGGCTCAGTGGTTAGGCATTGACCTACCTATGAACCAAGAATTCAACAGTTCAATTCCGGTTGCAGGTCTATCCCCAGTGTGGGGTGTGCAGGAGGCAGCTAATCAATGATTCTCTCTCATCATTGATGTTTCCATCTCTCTCTCCCTCTCTGAAATCAATAAAAAAATAAATGTTTTTTTAAATGTATAATTTTAACTAGCATCTCCATACCTCTAGGCTGACTGTTCACAAATATGTATCTATAGTTTAAAAGTTTGCAGCACCTGTACTGTGGACATGTCTGTCCACTTGTTGTCTGCATTTACTAGTATACCGACCTGATTCTGCAACTCAATTTCCTCATCTATAAAATAAATATGAATAATAATTGTTTAAATTAAAAAGTATACATTTCCCAAAATATTGAACCTTTTATGTTATCTCGAAGAAGATAGGCAGTATATATCACTCATCTCAACACCTAGAAAAACAAGTTTGTTGTTTTTTTTTAATGAACTAATGAAGGTGATTTTAAATTTTTAGCTTGATTACAATGACTTGTTAAGGATAGAAAATGGATTGCAGTGGTTTGAAGATAGAGCAGTTTCTTTTTTTGGCTCAGTTTCCACTGAGCCAAACTGGCTAGGGCTGTACCAGATATTTAAACAAGGAATTTTTTTCAAAGAAGCACTCAAAATCCATAATCTTTAATTGGACATCCATTAATTTGCTTTTCTCATCTCAGTTTGATCTGTGAGATGTGTGTGTGTGTGTGTATGTGTGTGTGTGTGTTTGTGCACGCGCGCCCGCATGCGTGTGTGTGTGTGTGTGTGTGTGCGTGTGTGCGCGCTCGCGCGTGCCTATATCTCTCTATATAGATATTTCTGTGAAAGATTTTTTTGTTCCATAGCTTGTGTAGTGGTGTACATGGAGGTAGTGCTATCTTTAAAGTCATTCAAAAGGTCATTTAAAATTCTCAAGGGCACATCCTTCTAGGACCTGTTGGTAACCACCAGCCAGATGCCAGGAATCCTTTAAGGAGTCACTGACCACCAGCGGCTGCTTCTTTTCAATCAGGTTACACTTCCACCTCACCCCGAGGAACCTATTCAAATGCCTACATTTCGGTGTCCTTAGTCAACCAGCTTCCTGTCCCGGAAGCTTTTGTCTGCACCTACTGGTTTCTTTATTTAACAAATTCCCTTTATCACCCGCTGGAGGCTAAGCTCCCTTGGCCTGGGAGCAGGAGGGGCCCTCCCCCACTTTCCTACCTCTGTCTGGCAGTTGTCTGCCTTTACCCTGGGTTTGCAGTCGTGGCCTTTTTTCCTGTGGACACCAACCTTTTCCCTGTGGACACCAACTTTCCTGAAGAATAGCACGATTATTCAGAACAGAATTAAACGTGTCCTTTACCAGGATGTTGGGGTGCTTGAAATTCACTAAGCAAACTATGTATTCTTTCCACTATGGAGCTTTGAATCCAAACTATGAAAGTCAGAAGGCGCCTCGAGGCAACTCCATCCAGTGTGCTGGTTTCCTTCAAGTACAAACTGAAATGGAAATCCAAGCTGAAAGGCAAGACCAAGTGATTTTTAAAAGCTAAAATACAGGGAGGGACAAAAGTAGATTTACAATGGTCTGTATGGAAAATGATACAATTAGAATAAACTGCTTTAAATAGTCACACCTGTACATCTGCTTTTGCCCCTCCTTGTATAATAAGGTAGCTAAAATAGACATTGGAAGAAACAACCACCTCCTTTTGGGAGGAGGCTGGGGAGAGCAATATTTTGAAGAAAAGATGAGAGAGGATGGCAAGTGCCTTTATCATTAATTTTATTTTTACCTGGTGTCCTGTTATACTAGTTTATATTCTGATAAATCTGTGTCCAAAAGAGAGAAGCTGAAAAGCTTGGTACTTCTAATTCATTTTGACAGCCTCTTCCAGTTTTTATGGTGGCTTACTTACCCAGATGGTAAGTGGATTGGCTCTAATGTCTTTTAGCTTCATTCTCAGAGAGCAACCTTCTTAGATATTAACTATAAATGTTTAAGTTTTTAAACACAAATAGACTAAAACTTGTGTTTCTAATCACTATTACCTAATAGTGCGTTAATAAATTAGCCAGTTAGTGAGCTCTCATTTAACCATGAAGTCTGCAAGAACAGAGAGCCATTCCAAAGAGTGCAATTTTAAGTATGAATTTCAACTTCTATTATTTATGAAAAATTTTCCCCATAGATTAAAACATCTGTCTACATGTTTAAAATGACAAAATGTTAGTAGCAACATAATTTTTTGGTGGCAAGTAACCAAAATAGAAACAACCTAAGTTGTATTACATCTATGATATGATATACTCTTTATACAAATTAATTTTTTAAAATATATTTTTATTATTTCAGAGAGGAAGGGAGAGGGAGAGAGATGAAAACATCAAGGAGGAAAGAAAATCATTGATCAGTTGCCTCCTGCATGCCCCCAACTGGGGATCGAGCCTGCAACTCTTGCATATGCACTTGATCAGAATAGAACCTGGGGACCCTCAGTCCGCAGGCTCTATCCATTGAGCCAAACTGGCTAGGGCTACAAATTAATTTTTAAATTTTTAATTGATTTTAGAGAGTGAGATGAAGGCATGGAAATATTGATTTGTTGTTCCACTTACTGATGCGTTCATTGGTTGATTCTTGTATGTGCCTGCCCACAATTTAGGTATATCAGGATAATACTCTTAGCAACTGAACCAACTGGCCAGGGCTGTACTATGATACATTCTCATGTAGAAAAAGCAGACTGCAGAACAAAATGCATGATATAATTCCATATTTGAATAGGGAGAAGTGTGCTGTCATCTATTTATGTCATGTGTATCCGTAAAATGTCTGGAAAGACATCAAAGTTAACATGATATTAACAAAGTTAACTGTAATGATTTTGTTTTAATATTTTGTTAATAGTTGTGTTTTTTTTGTTTTTTTCTTTTATATTTTAAGGGAATGACTAAGTCATACTGAGATGTTAGGAAGAACCAAAACTTAATCTTTCTCTTCTTTAGCTACCTGAATTCCACTCATTTCTTCATATCAGAAATGCTGTGGTAGACAATATTCGAGAAAGAAACCATCTCAACCTTGGCTAATATATTTAGGGAAAATAGGGAACCTTACTATTTTTTAATGTAATTACCAATACTTAGATTCTTTCAAGTGAATATATTTCTAAGTTCTAACATGTAAAGAAGTTGAAGATATGATGCTAAGTGAAAACAAAAAGTTCTGAAAAGAATATATGACCTGGGCATACATTGTATGTGGTTCAGTTGATTGATAATCTTATGCACCAAAAAAGGTCACAGGTCCCATCAATGTCTCTCTCTCACATCAATGTTTCTCTCTCCTCTCTTTTTTCTCCATTTATTTTTAATATTTTTATTAATGTATTACATGTGTACATTTCTTCCCATTGCCCCCCCCCCCCAACTCCCATGCATCCCCTAACTCTTTTCCTCTTTCTCTGAAATCAGTAAAGAAAAAAAGGGGACAGAGAATATATGGTATAATCCTGTTACGATATATCCATTAAAATTCACATGTAAAACTATCCATATACAAAATAGCTGTAGGAATAGTGTTTATCACTAAGTAGACATTTTCTCTTCATTATGTATTTTCTCTATTGCTTAAATTGTTTTTAACAGCAAATTTTAGTATTGTGATCAGAATGTCTGATTTTATAAAAACTAAAATGTTCTTTGGTTCCTTGATGATTGTGGATTTTACTATCCTCTGCCTTAGGTTTTTCCATCTTTACTCTAATAATATGTGCCTTTTGGGTATAAGAAACAGTAAATGAATTGCATTTCTATAAATGGCTAATTTCCAAAAGCCAACTATTGACATCAGAAATCAGTCCTTTTCCCACTTTTCCTTTCAATCTTATTTTTCTTTTTCTCCCTTACTTGCCTTACTTTTTTTTCTTCAGTATCTAGCATGATGCTTTGAAGTTAATAGGTGCTCATGTCTTTTTTGCCACTCTAAATTTTCCTTAATTCTTAGCTATTTCTTGCTTATTCCCAACTTAATCCAAAGCAAACACAAGAAGCAAACAGGTGTGTGTGTGTATAAAAAATTGTCCCATGACATGGTTTAATACTGGACTCTAACATTTTGGTTTTTATTGATTTCAGAGAGGAAGGGAGAGGAGGAAATAGAAACATCAATGATGAGAATCATTGATTGGCTGCCTCCCAGAAAACCTCCACACTGGGGATCTAGAATCAAAACATGACCTCTTGGTTCATAGCTCAACACTCAACCATTGAGCCAAGTCACTCTGACTGAACTCTTTATCACTTTGTACTCTTTTCCCAAGTTTCTAGACTGTGATTCACCTTTCAGTATTTTCTCAAATTTGTTGTCTATTATGTGCATTTATTTAGAGCTAAGAATTGTGTAGAAATGTTAGTGACAAATTATCTTTAAAAAGAAAAGCTCTAGTTTAATCTTTTTCCTTCACTCATACATCTAAAATATAAGTGAAAAGGGCAGGTGGCAGGAACAGATCAATTATTTTCAAAGTCGGAATCAAATCTGCTTGAATTATAAGACTAAATAGCGGTGACTTAGAGAATGGCATTTTCATTGTCCAATGAATGCTTTCTGTTTCAGTTATCTCCTTGGTCCATAATATAGCACATGGCACACAGCTTACAGGAATACCATGTTGTGTTGGGAGAAGTTAATTATCCCTGCCTTCTTCTGTGAGCTGTCTAGACAATTGGATTTGGTGAGATTAGAGAGAACACTGGACAATTGAGGACACCACGAGGGAAAGATGACCAAGAAAAGTGCTCTGGCTATTCTCTGCAACTCTGATGCTTCAGAGAGCTGGAGGTTTCCATGGAGCAAAAGGCAGAGTAGTGAATGAAAAGTGCCCCCTTTGGGGCAAGCCTGCATGGGAAAAGGACAGTAATACTTTATATAGAGGGCTGCTTAGATCCTTATAAGGCAAGATCATAGTTTACCTGAAAAAAGAATCTATTTCAACAAATTAGCCCTGGAATTTACTTATCTATTTGTCTCTCATGCTTTTTTCTTCAGTGTTAACATCAATACACTTATAGAGCCATACATAAAAAATGGCACATTAAATTGTGCTTTAACCCTAGTCGGGTAGTTGGTTGGTTGTCCAAAATAAAAGTATTTTGCCCTATCTGATTTGGCTCAATGGTTAGAGCATCAGCAGATGGACTGAAGGGCGCAGTCAGGGCACTTACTTCGTACCTGGCAACTTATGGATGTTTCTATCTCCCCTTCAGCTCCCTCTAGGAATCAATGGAGAGGGTATCCTCGGGTGAGGATTAACCAAAAATAAACAAATAAAAGCATTTTATTTTTTTACACGTTTAAAAATAAGCTTATGTCTGGCAGGTGTGGCTCAGTGGTTGAGTGTCGACCAATGAACCAGGAGATCATGGTTCAATTTCCTGTCAGGGCACATGCCAGGGTTGCAGGATCAATCCATAGTGTGGGCGTTTAAGAGGCAGCTGATCAATGATTCTCTCATTGATTATTTCTATTTCTCTTTCCTCTCTGACATCAATAAAAATATATTTAAAAAATATGTAAGCTTATTTCTGGCAGGGTATAATAATTACAGAACTACTCATGTGTTTCAAAAGTTGACATTCTAGTATTTGCCTCTCCCCTCTGCTGCCCTTCATTCAGCCCTTTCACAGACCCACGAGCTCTGCTCATCACATTCCAGATACGTCACTCTTCTTATAACTGAAAATGACAAATTGTAGTCTCACACACAAGGAGGGAGTAAGTTTGTTCAGGTCTAATGAATCAGCCCCTGCATTATATCCTAGTGACCTTTCCTTTGCATTTCTAAGATGGCAATCTCCCCAAAGACTAGAGAAGATTTCTGCCCGCCCCCATCAGAAAAAAAAAACAATAAATATCCATGCTTAGCAAATTTTTACTTATTATTAGACCACTGGGTGAAATCAGGGTAGAGCCAACTAATGATAAAATAGACATTTTCTTTATTTGTATGTAAACTTAAAAACCAACCAGCCAAACAAACTGATACTATTGTCATGTCAGCAAAATACGAAAAAAAAATCTTTCACAAATACTTGAGTAATAAACAAATTAAAGGTTGTAGTAAAATAGCAAAAGGGAAATCAATGAAGCAGATTATAGCTTAACCATTCACCTGAACTGAGGCTTTTAACAAACCTCCCAACACCAGGAAACATGAGGAATCCTTCATCACACACCTCTGTACTTTTACCTTCTATTTTTGAGGTTAAGATTCTAGATCTAGAGTTATCCAAATACTAGATCTAGTATTATATCTAATTATCTATAGCCAGAGGCGTCTTTTATCATTTGTCTAACAGCAGCAAGACAATAGAAGCCTCTTTAACTTAGACTCCAATCATACCCGACCCCCACCCTCCAAATTGGCACCGTAGGCATAAGGAATGAGAAGCAGCATATCAAGGCAAGAGATATGTAAAAAAATCCTGGGAGAGGTAATACAGCCACTGCCCAACTGAGATTGAGTAATATACCCATCATCACACTAGGTTCGTGGCTATATGTTCATGGAATAATCTGGGAATAAATCCGCCGATTGCTGGGTACCATAATACTTAGGGGCTTGCAGTATTGCATCATAGGCTTCCCCAGCAATTTCCAAGGAGGCCTCCAAATCACTGATAGGATTTTGCTGGAATTGGATCTGGGGCTGCAGAGATTCCTCTCCATAACTACAGAATTGGTTGTTCCAGGCCTGGTTGTTCCAAGCCTGGTTATTCCAGGCTTGAGGACACCAGGTCTGACTATTCCAGGCAGGGTAGTTCCAAGAGGGGCTGGTCCAGGAGTGGTTGCTCCACATGGAAAGGTTTCCAGAAGCGTTCACCAGGCATCCCTGGTGACAGGAGGAGAGGCCCAGGTAGTCTGTAGTTGCTGAGGTTATCTGAAAGAGAAGGATGGGTTAACGGCAAGGGTACAGGACCATCAAAATCGTCTGTGGCCAAGGTCTTAATGCTTCAGCAATGGACAAAACTAGAAAGCCATCGAAAGGAAAGAGCAGAATAAGTAAGTTTCCTGTTACCTGGGTCATACGGTGGCTGTTCTTTGGCCAGTTGTATTTCTGCCACCTCTTACATTTCATTCTCTGGTTCTGGAACCAGGTCTTGATCTGTAGGAAAGCATAAAATAATAATAATGCAGATATGCCAGGGACCAAAGAATACTGTTAACATTTTTTTCCCCCCTGACAATTACTTACAACCATCTAAAGCTCAAAAACAAAATTTGAATGTCTAGTGTCTTTTTTAAAAATCATGTACTAATCTAATATCCTATCAATGAGTTTCCAAGCCCCTCAAATCAGTTGGCTGCTTTCTGTATTATAAACCTAACCAGTCCAAGTGCAACTCCACTAACCAGAAAGTACAATGCACATACAAGTGTCTATTCATCTCCCTTTGGTTTACCCATGCCATTGGTTACAGTTAATGGTAACCTGTTTGTAATATAAAGTGCCCCCCATATAAGGACATTACATATTTCATAATAGTGGTAATTGTAATTCAGAATTATGAAACATGCAATTATTTAGAAAACACCACATTATATTGCAACACACAATAAACTAAAATTTCCATATGTTGTTTATAAACTTAAGTTAGAAAATGAGATCACAGGGGGACAAGAATATATATACCCATTATAAAATCATGGACTAGAGAACTTTCTAAATATGGCATCAATGGTAAAAATTTTTTTCACTGAATATAATATCAATAAATGTATGAAAAATGATTAACCTCATTAGTAATAAGTGAATATAGATGAAAAAACAAAAGATGCAATTTTTATTTTAATAAGAAACAGTGTTGGTTAGGTACTTCCTAACTGGAAACATTCTCACAATTTTGGTTTGTGCAACAGGGAACAATGTTAAATAAATTGAGACATAATCACACAGTAGATTGTTTAATGAAAGATGGTTATGAAATATGTGACAAAAAAATCCCATTTTCATGTTAAGTTATTTGGGGGTTTGCACAGAAACAGAGTGCATAGAAAGATGTTAGCAATACTTATCTGCAAATTAGGTTTTTGTTTTGTTTTTTAAATATATATTTTATTGATTTTTCTACAGGGAGGAAAGGAGAGGGATAGAGAGCCAGAAACATCGATGAGAAACATCGATCAGCTGCCTCCTGCACACTCCCCACCGGGCATGCGCCCGCAACCAAGGCACATGCCGCCCCTGACCAGAATCAACCCTTGAGTCGGCGGGCTGATGGTCTATACACTGAGCAAAACCCGTCAGGACTGGTTTTTTATTATTTTTCTTATTTTTTTATTTCTTATTGCAAAGACAACAACAGAACAGCCTCACCTGTTTGTAGCTAAGGTTCAGGATGCTGGAAAGTTCTTGCATCTGCTGGAGGCTGAGATATTTCTGTCTTTGAAATCTCTCATTGAGTACACAGAGCTGGGTCTGCGAGAAGACGGTCCGGATCTTCTGTTTCTTGACCTGGACTTTCTCCTTCCCTGCCCCATTCTCTGCAGGAGTGGGGAGTGGTGCGCTGGGACTGCTGGGACTGGTGGAAGAATCAGGGCTGTTCTGAATAAGCAGGTCCATGGAGGAAGGAAGAGAAGAGACTGCTGGGAATAAAAACGACACTTTCCTCTAAAGCTTTTTAAATATTGAATTTGCAAATTTATTTATTTATTTTTTAAATTTTAGAGAGGAAGGGAAAGGGAGAGAGAAATAGAAACAGCAAAGATGAAAGAGAATCATCGATTGGCTGCCTCCTGCACACCCCATACCGGGATCCAGCCCACAACCCGGGCACGTGTCCCGACAGGGAATCGAACCGAACCGTGCCTCCAGGTTCATAGTTCAATGTTCAACCACCGAGCAACACTGGCTGAGCACAAATTTATTATTTTCAAAGCACTTTCCAAGTCCTCACAACCTCAGAGCTAAGTAATAACAACTCCTAAGCAACCTGAATAATAACTTGCCAACCTTTGTACAACCCAGTACCTGTACCGGTGTCGCCACTTATACATACATTGGACATGGCTACGGCCAATACCAAGGGCATGGCTAATATTGCTGGAAAACAGAGTGGGACTCCTCTTCCACAACACCCTGGCTGTTCAAAAGGTCAAACAGACTACTTGACTCCCACCTACAGTGTCCCATGGTAACTTCCTTTTGTAATTTTAATGATTCTCAGCACAATTTTAAAAACTGATGATCAGCTCTTTCCAGCCAGCACGGGGCCACAGACATCTCTCAGGACAACCCGAACAAGAGCCCCAAGACAGGGGGCAAGAGGTAGCCCCACCACGGGAAGTGAAAATAGAGGAGCCGAGTCACCTGCTGCCAACACTAAGGTTGCCCCCCGCCCCTGCCGTAAACACACCACCCCCCTTGGGGGAGGCAGCAGCAGCAAGCACTGCGCCTTGAGGCTGGACATGGGCACCTTCTCCTGGGACTCAGGGTGTTGTATGCGGAAAACAAGGATTGCCCAACCACGAACCGGTACCCACCGGTACCTTAGGGAAGAAATGCACCGTGCTCATTGCAGCACACCACTCGGACCAGTGGTGCGGGTACCACGAGGCACCGCCCCTGGGCCAAAACAAGGGGGCCAAGTTAAGGAGGAAGAGCATTTAAACAAAAAACAATCAGAGAAAATTCAGAAGAAACGTGGTGAAAAGAGAAAGAATGCCAGGACCATCCGTCCTCCTGCACGCATCACTACTCCAGGTGCAGGCCAGTGCGGCCGCACAGAAGGCTCTGTGCTGGAGGGCCAGGAGCTGGCGTTCCAGCTGAGGAAAAGCAAGACCCAGAAAGGCAAATAAAGCTTCTTCCTACCTTAGCTCGTGTAATACAGGGGTTTATTTTTTAAAAATAAAATAAAATAAAAATATAGACTGATGACCCAATTCTGAAAAATCCACCCTCCTCAAGTCAACGGTTTACGGACCATGTCTAAATACCAGGACAACCAGGAACAGGACCTTCAGTAGGCTTCTATTTCAATCCCCAGACTTTGTCCTTTTAAAAAATTTGTCTTTATTGTTGTATTACAGATATCCTCTTTGATTTTTCATTTACCCTCTCCACCCTAGACTTAGTCTTTATTAGCTCTGAAACCTCATTTCCAAAATTATTCCTCCCTCACTTAATAGTTTTTAACCTATTATTTTTTAAATCCTAACTTGAAGACTTTTATTCCTCAGTGATGAGAGAGAGAGGAAGAGAGAGAGAGACATGGATCCATTGCCTCCTGCAGGTTACCCCGACCGGCGATCCAAGATCCATCCGTTCAGGGGATGGCACTCTAACCACTGAACACACAAAGCAGGGCTAAGATATTGTTTTTGCGCTATGTTAAAAGGGCACTCTTGGGTAAAAAAAAATACATACATACATTTCATTTTTAACAAACTGATCTCTGAAAAAAAATGGTAGCGGCTTTAAGTATCCCAAGCCTCCCCCACATCCAGTTATTATTCAGAAGCCTGAGTGCTAGAGTACAGGTTTGGAAGCCAAACTGGGTATCAACTAAAACGCTAGCCACGGTGACTGTCAGCAGATTGAACTAAACCTTCCGAAATGACCCACCATAAAGAGGAATGAACACACTTCCTTGGGATCGAGGAGATTTGATAATTGCATGTGCTCACAGAGTTGTGGAAAGAGAAAACGTCTCAACAAGGTGCAGGAGGCGGCTGATCAATGTCTCTCTCTCATCGATGTTTCTCCTGCATGAGTATACTTAGCCAGGCCATTCCTGGCATTCCGGGAAGAGACGGACACCTGGAAGGTGATGCTCACCACCAGACACCCTGCCCTCACCCCAAGCTGCGCGGTTGCCACTTCTGGCTCAGCAGTGTTTACTGTTAATGTGTGCCCAGACGTAAACATCAGCTTATTTGCCACAACGTATTTGTTCCCTCTGTGTCTACGCACAGAAGCTCTCAAACATACAGTGTACAGTTGATCTGAGCTCCACGTCCCCAGTCGCAGCCCACAACCGGATACCTGGCACACAGGTGAAGAAAGGGCAAGCAGCTGAGACCGGTTTGGCTCAGTGGATGATAGAGCATCAGCCTGCGACTGAAGGGTCCCAGGTTTGATTCCAGTCGGGGGCATGTACCTTGCTTGCGAGGACATCTCCAGTGTGGGGCGTGGAGGAGGCGGCTGATCGATGTCTCTCTCTCATTGATGTTTCTAGCTCTCTATCCCTCTCCCTTCCTCTCTGTAAAAACATCAATAAAATAAATTTTTTAAAAAAGGGGCAAGCGCCAAAAAGTTTCGTCGGAGAGGCATTGCCAGGTCTAATAGATAATGACACCTGCCTCTACAAATTATAAATGGGCTATAACTACTCCAAAAGGAAAAGAATGACTCTTTTCCACCACCCCCTTTCTTTCTTCCCTTCTCCCTTCAGGAACTCAGACTTTTGAGGATTCCCATTTTTCCTTACCAGTCTCCGTGTGGAGTGTCTCAGCAGATGACACTTGCAAGGATGGGTAGTTTTCTTCAGGCTCATAAATCTCAGGCGCTGGTGAAGGCTCCCTAGAATTGGACGATTCGGAGCAGGGCAGGCTCTGGGGATAAGCCGGATCCACACTCATGTTGCTGAATTAAAGAGAGAGGCAAACACCAAAAAGGTAGATTGTAAGAAAGACCCGGGCTTAAATATTTAACTAGAAGAGTTTAGAGAAATATGAAAATCTCCAGAGTTAAAAGTATCAAAAAAAAAAAAAAAAGAAGAAGAAAAAGAAGAAGAAAGGTGGAAATGGATCAGCTTGGCAGTGACAGGATCCAACCAGGCAATTTTGCAAAAAGATGAAAAATTTGGAGGCTCTGGATTTATAAAGGAGGATCAACCAAATTCAGGCCCGCCCTCTCGCAGCCCCACACCCACACACACCCTTGCGAATTCTCAGTTAATCCTGTCTGCCAGGCTCACCAAGGCCATTGTAATGCAAAAGGTAGCTGCAGAGTAACCCAGACTGGGAGGGGAACGAGAAAACGGGGGCCACCGACGCCATAGACCCGGCAATCATCTATACGCTGCTGGGTCCACCAGGTTTCCACCTTTTAAAATCAAAGATGCACCTCCAGTTCCCGAGGCTACCTCCTTTCATGACATGTACACATATCAGGTGAATGAAACTTCCACCAGGACAATTAATTTCTTGGCCTTTAGACCCCTAGAAATTGGGCTAGATATGCAGAAGCTTCAACCGGCTCCCTTTTCCTCTTGGACTCACCCCGAGGTCACAATAAAACACACATTGTGTGTTAAATGGATGTAAAAAAAAATAGTACTTGTTTTCAACTTCCACTGAAGTTGCTATTTGTTTTTTCGCTTTCAGCTAGTCTTTTCCCACTGGAGTGTGTTCTTGTTCTCACAAAAAAAAAAAAAAAAAAACAAACAGGAAAGAATCTGCAAACTGCTAAGACACACTGGTGCCCTGTTAGTAATTATGCACATGCTATTACGAGGGAAGATTTTTCCTTTCTTTACACGCATTCCTGGATAGAATCTTGGCTCAGCCACTTTAAAAAGTCTCCCATTTTCCCAAGCATCGATAGGGGGGGAAAAATTACCTTCTCTGTGATGTTGTAAGAATGAAAGGAAATCAAATGCTAAATGCACGATTGGACGCGCCGGTGACCTACACACGGTGACTGCCAATAGAAATTGCTCTTGGGTCCTGTGCCCATGAGCTTCAACATTGAAATTGCTGTTTGTGGCGCCTCTGATGTTCATCCAGTAGGCAAGGTGATAGAAGGAACGGGCCACCTTTTCATTTTGCCTGGGGAACTACGAAAGGTAAAGTAAGGGAAGGTGCTGATCACCCCAGTTGAGAGGAGTGAAAGAATGATCTGCAGACAAATGGTATTCCTGTCGTGGACTTGCCGAAGTGTGCGTGACAGGTTGCCCTCCTGCCCAGCCCTCTCTCCCAAACAGTCATCATCTTCTGGCTCTCCTCTCCCCTCCGCTGGCTCTTTTTTTTTTAAAATTAAATCTTTATTATTCAGATTATTACATTTGTTTCTCTTTTTCCCCTCCATAGCTCCCCTCCACCCAACTCCCACCCTTCCCTCTGCCCTTACTTCCCTCCCGTTGACCTCATCCATAGGTGTATGATTTTTGTCCAGTCTCTCCCTGTACACCCCTCATCCCATTCCCCCTGAGAATTATCAGTCCACTCCCTTTCTGTGCTCCTGATTCTATTATATCCACCAGTTTATTCTGTTGATCAAATTTTTAATTCACTTAATTTTTAGATTCACCTGTTGATAGATATGTATTTGTTGTTCATAATTTTTTGGCTTTTACCTTTTTCTTCCTCTTCTAAAAGAGTACCTTTCAGCATTTCATATAATACTGGTTTGGAGTTGATGAACTCTTTTAGCTTTTTATTATCTGTGAAGCTCTTTATCTGCCCTTCTATTCTGAATGACAGCTTTGCTGGATAGAGTATTCTTGGTTGTAGGTTCTTGCTACGCATCACGTTGAATATTTTTTGCGCTGGCTCTTTTTTAATCAGCTTTTTCTCCTCTGGCCTGGCAATCTGGTCATGTCCTCCAACCCACACTACCGTTCCGACACTGTGCTTTTGGTGTGCCTTCCGAAGGGACAGTCTGTAGAGCTGGGTTCCAGCACTGATATATTTAGGACAACGATAATAACAGTCTGCAGCTTTCAATTTTCCTTCCCATTTCCAACCTCAACATCCAAGAAATCTAAGATTTCTTCCCCCTTTTCAGTCTCCCATCCCTACAATAAACCCTTAGCAAATCGCAAGCACATATTTTCCTAAAAATACAACTCTTGACTAGTCACCCCATCCATTCTACTACCTGGGTCGCCTGTGCACGCTGGGTGTATTTTTTTTCACAATTCAAAGATGCCAACTTGTGAGCCTAAGAATATTGCTGGGTCCAAGGGGTGGAAATTCTATGTGACCTTTCTTTGTCTTTGCAGACCACTATTCTGGAGCAGGAGGGCCTGGCATAGGGATAAAGTACACGGTGGGTAGACAGACGTGGTGCTTCGGGCAGATAGCCTCTGTCTCATTAGAAAAAAAAAAAAGGATAAGATTTCTTTAAAAAAGAGAATGTGAGATAATAGATGTTAACTAAACTTAATATGGTAATCACTTCATTACATGTATATATATCAAATTATTATGTTGTAAACCTTAAACTAATTCAATGTTATATGTCAGTTTACATCTCAATAAAACTGAGGGGAGAAATAAATAAAGAGGAACACCTAACTTCCTGGCTCTCAATTTAGCAGTTGGGTAAATGAGAGCGATCAAGGCCACCACGCGCAGTTTTCCTGGCAGCTCTCTAAACTGCAGGTACCAGCAGCTTTGTTCTTAGCTGATGGGGGTCTCTGCAAGAAAGCCCGGGACAAATTCACCCCGCCCCCCCAGACCTGTGTTCCATTGTATCTAGTGGAAGAGCCTCCGGAATGAAAAACACCAAGGGAGGGGGTGGTAGCTAGAAGGCAGACTTACTACATTCTTCGCCCAGGAAAGCAATTTGAATAAAGCCGAGAATGCTTCAGAAGCTGTCGGAGACCTTGGGTTTGTTTGGGTAGACGGTACGGGTGGGGGAGGGGTGTGTTATAAAGTGCTAGAGTCCAGGGCTGCCAATGTAAGTGACTCAATGAAACCCTTATTTTAGGTTTTATAGGCACGCATCGGAAATAATGAGGGTTCCATTCCAGACCACAACAATGAAACAAATACGCCAATCACACGAGTTACATTTTTTGGTTTCTCAGTGCACATAAATGTTACATGTACTCCACTGTGACCGATTAAGTGTGCAATAGCATTACGTGTAAGATACAGTATACATACATTAATTTAAAATACACTTTTCTAAAATGTGAACCACCATCTGAGTGTTCAGCGAGTCATAGTCTATTTTTTAAATTCTTTTAAAATTTATTTTTTATTGAAGTAACATTGGTTTAAAACAGTATACAAGTTTCAGGTTTTCAATTATTATAATTGAACATCTATGTGTCCTGCATCATGCTCACTATCAAAAGTCTAGTTTCCATCCATCACCATACAATTGAGCCCCTTTATCCTATTTCTATCTTCTTTGCATCATTTCACTCCACCTACTAAGCTCATTCAATAAGTAACTAACTGTTCCTTGTTGATATATGCACACACATACATCTATATATATTTTATGATTTAACAAACATCTATTGGCCGGGAAATATTTATTAATTTATTTATTGCTTATTTTTTGAAATTATAGTCGAGGGACCCAAGAAGTAAAGAAGTGACCAGGAGTTAAAAAAAAAAAAATACCTGTAAGTCTTTAATTTAATCTCCTCTTATAATGATTTTGCACTGTCCTGATGTTCCCCTACTAACCTGGTGGTTCTCTCTCCGTTCCCTTTCTGGTTCCTCCTTATTCCCGGTATACTGAAAGGCTCCGTCCTCAAACCTCTTTTCTATTTACACACACTACCTTGGTGATTTCATTCTGCCGTAGAACTTTAAATGCCATCTATATACTTTTGACTTTCAAATGTATATCTATATCCCAGACCTATTCCCCTATCTCCAGTCTCATTTATCCAACTCCCTACTTAACATCTTCACTTGAATTTCTAATAAGCAGCACAAAATCAATATTTCCAAATCAAACTTCCAATATCCCTCCTCTACACAAGTTCTTTCTATAGCTTTCTCTATCAGTGTTTTGACAAATTCCATCTGTTTAGTTGCTCAGGCCCAAATCATAAAACTAGTCCATCAAAATACATCTAGAATCCAGTTGCTTCTTTAAAAAAATATATATTTTTATTGATTTCAGAGACGAATAGAGAGGGAGAGATAGAAACATCCACGAAGAGAGAGAGTCATTGATCGGCTATCTCCTGCATACTCCACACTGGGAACTGATATTGCAACCTAGTCATGTACCCTGATTAGGAATCGACCCCTAACCTCCTGATTTAGAGGCAGACCCTCAACCACTGAACCATGCCAGCTGGGCTCCAGTTGCTTCTTTTTAATTTTTTTTTTACTACACATGTTTCCTTTTTTAACTATTTGAGTGGATTTTTTTTTATCATCACATGGACTAGGACTCAGAGAACCAGGAAATAGAGTAGCAGGAAATAGTTATTTCTTTTATTTGTTTATTTAAAAATATGTTTATTGATTTCAGACGGGAAAGGAGAAAGGAGAGAGAGAAACATCAAAGAGAAAGAATCACTGATCAGCCGGCTCCAGGCCCCTTACTGTGGATCGAGCCCGTAACCCCAGTATGTGCCCTGACTAGGAATCAAACCATGACCTCCTAGTTCATAGCTGATGCTCAACCACTGAGCCATGCCAGCCAGCCTATCTATCTATCTATCTATCTATCTATCTATCTATCTATCTATCATCTATCTTTTAAAAAAATGTATTTATTTTGTTACTGTCCAAATCACAGAAGAGATGGGGTTTGAAACTACCCAAGTCCTCTGGCAAAAGAGGAAGCTCACATTGGCAAGTTCCAGCCAAGCTGAACTTAACCCCGTAACTAAGTATCTAGAAGACTACTACACAATCCAAAGTGCCATATGCTGCTTGGACTGTTCAATGCCTTCCAACTGCTCTCCTTGTTTGTAATCTAGTCTCAACCTATTGGGCAAAATGAGAAAGAGAGAGAGAGAGGGAGGGAGAGAGAAAATGATCTGTTGTTCCACTTACTAGTATTTATTTATTCATTGATTGATTCTTTTTTTTAAATATATTTTATTGATTTTTTACAGAGAGGAAGGAAGTGGGATAGAAAGTCAGAAACATCGATGAGAGAGAGACATCGATCAGCCGCCTCCTGCACGCTCCACACTGGAGATGTGCTTGCAAGCAAGGTACATGCCTCCGACTGGAATCGAACCTGGGACCTTTCAGTCTGCAGGCCGACGTTTTATCCACTGAGCCAAACCAGTCTCGGCCATTGATTGATTCTTACATGTGCCCTGACAGGAGGTCAAACTCACAACTTTGGTATATGGAGACAACACTCTAACCAACTGAGCTACCCAGCCAGGGCTTGTCCTAGATCTTTCAGTTGGGAAAGGCACCCAGGAATCTTATCTTTTAAGATTCTCTAATTTTTGCTTTTTTGCAACGGTTTTGTTGCCAGAACACAAGTGTTGTAAAAACCACCACTAAATCAAACCCAAAATGAGAAAGGAAAAGACTCATATTAACATCATCATCTTGGACACGTAGATTCCGGCAAGTCTACCAGTACTCGCCATCTGACCTACAAATGTGGTGGGATTGACAAAAGACCCATCAAAAAATTTGAGAAGGAAGCTGCTGAGATAGGGAAGTATGCCGCGATAAACTAAAAGCTGAACACGCCCTTGCTGGTGTGGCTCAGTTGGTTGGAGCATTGCCCCATGCACCGAAAGGTCTTGTGTTTGATTTCCAGTCAAGGCTCATACCTAGGTTTTGAGTTCCATCCCCAGCCTTGGGTGAGGTATGTGCAAGAGGCAGCTGATCAGTGTTTCTCTACTTCTACCTTTTTTTCTCTCTCTCCCCCTCCTCTTCTTTCTTGCATCTCAGACATGCATTTCCTAAACTCTAAGGTCTCTCTGAGAGACTTGTAACTAGGGAAGCAATGGGCAGTGGCAGCTCATCCTGGGCTAACCCCTTGAGTCTGTCTTCTCTTCTCTGACTTTCTAGTGAGCCAAAGCAGCCCTGCCTAGGCTCTGTCCTGTTGCTTCTTCTACCCTAAGCCCTTCCTTGTTTCACTGTCTCCAGCTGTAATAAACATATTCTAAAATAAATAAATCTCTAATTTTTTAAAATATATTTTATTGATTTTTTACAGAGAGGAAGGGAGAAGGATAGAAAGACAGAAACATCGATGAGAGAGAGACATCGATCAGCCGCCTCCTGCATGCCCCACACTGGAGATGCGCCCGTAAGCAAGGCACATACATGCCCCTGACCGGAATCGAACCTGGGATCCTTCAGTCCGCAGGCCGACGCTTTATCCACTGAGCCAAACCGGTCTCGAAATCTCTAATTTTTGTGCATCCTAAATTTTGAGAAGCACTGCTCTGGAATACAGTGCGAGGCCGTAGGGAAAAAATAGAGCTTCAGTGGACAAAACACTGATATTCACAGGAGAATAGCAAGAACTCTCAAAAAACACACCTTTCTTTCTTGTGGTTCAGTTTTAGAGTTGACAGATCTTACTCTAACTAAAGGTTTATAATATTTAAGGATTAAATTATGAATGCTAAATTCTAAGTTCTCCTAGAGGAGAGGACTGAAAGGTAAACCATCAAACTGAATTGTCCGTCTTAACCCTGAGCAACACTACAGAAAGCAGGACTGCACCCCCCCTTTCCCACCCTGCCCGCAGGGTATCTTTGACCCCAAGTAAGAAAGGATTTCTTTTCCTACTCTTAGATCTAGCCCCCAGGAAAGGGAAGATATCTGGAAAAGTCTACCAAATCTGAGCAAACACTTAATGTTGCTCCTGAATGATGTGATTATCATTGGCCTAGAAGTGAATAGGCTTCTCATTTTCTCGATAGGTATTAGAAAATGCGGAAGCGGAACTTAGAAAAGTAGATGGTTGTGGGAGTTGAGTAAGGTGATGAAGGTTGTGGTGAGAAAAAAGGAGAAACTCTAGCCACCATAGTTGCTGTAATTTGCTGGTAGTAGAATGAAATAAAGCTGTTAATACAAATAATAATGCATCTAAATATTGTATTTAAAATATTTTAGGATGCCAGATTATTCTAATAATATAAAGGGACGAGAGAAAAAAGGAGCTAGAGGTTCCTGTCTCCCAGGAGTACGTACATGTTTTAAAAATTCTTATTTATCGATTTAAGAGAGAGAGAGAAACATTGATTTGCTGTTCTACTTATTTCTGCATTCATTTATTGGTTGATTGTTGTATGTGCCCCATCAGCTAGCAACAAAGATCAATACTATGCCTCCAACATAGCACCATTCCTTTAGGTGGGTGATTAGCCATTTACGTAGGGGCAGGTTAATTCTTAGGACGACTTTCATGTTGGAAGAAGCAGTACTTTGTTCTTATTAGAATAGACATTTATTCTGGATACAGATTTGTCTTTCCTGCATGAATGCTTCTGCTAAAATTACTACCTGTGCATCTACAGAATGCGTGATCTACCTCCGTGGTATTTCACACAGCGCTCTGATTGTTGAGTTTACTTTATTGAAAATGAAGTGTCACAAATATGCTCATACTTATGGATTTCACCAGTCCCACAATGTTTCCCATGACCCTGAAGTAGTTGGCTAGAATGGTGGAATGGCTTTTGGAAGACCCATTTACAGAGCCAGCGAGGTGGTAACACTTTTCAGAGCCCTGGGGATTGTCCTACAGGAGGCTGTGCATGCTCTAAAGGAGAAGGTAGGGACCCACATAATGGTAGGGTGCCAGAGCAGCAGCAGCATCCAGCATCTGTTCCTTCCACGCTCACCTGGCTATCTTCGCCTCCTTTCCCATTCCTGCCTGTGCAGGAATTTTGTGCACAAGACCTCTATTATTACCAATAAATAAAAGAAAGGAAGAAAAGAGTTAACACCCAGGCATTGACAGTGGCATCTGGTTTATTTGGTTTGTTCAATTTGGCATTTGTTATTAACAAAGGTCTTTCTGAAAGGAAATGAATTCCCCTCCATCTTGTCCTATAGGACTGGGCCCCCTGCCTACCCCCCCTCCCTTTTCTGGGAGGGGCCACAGGTGTGCCAGCCATGTCCTAACTTCCTCGACCACCACCCAAATGGACCAATGAAGCTCCAGGAACACAGCGAGGGTTCTAATAAGGCTAAACCACAGAAAGACCTTAATTCAAGTGACCAATCTCTGTAACCCTCGTCACTTTCCTAAGCCCTCCCAATTATCCTACCCCATATAACTCATTGTTCCTGCCCAGCTCGCTCTCTCTTGTCTCACTGCTGCGCCAAAAAGAGGTTGAGAGCCAAACCCGGGTTTGAATAAAGACTCTGCTTTTGCATCGGAAAAGGCTCCTTAGTGGTTGATTATTGGGGACCCCGAACTCTGGGCATAACATTTTTATTTGGCTTTATTAGTTTATCTTTAAAAATACATTAAAGCCCTAGCTCAGTGGTTGGCAAACTGCCGTGATTTGCTGCTCTGTTGACTAATGAGTTTGCTGAACACTGCCCTAGCTGGTTTGGCTCAGTGGATAGAGCGTTGGCCTACAGTCTGAAGGGTCACGGGTTTGATTCTGGCCAGAGACACTTGCCCAGGTGGTGGGCTCAATCCCTATAGAGGGCATGCAGGAGGCAGCTGGTCAATAATTCTCTCTCATTATTGATGTTTCTATCTCTCCCTTCCTCTCTAAAAATCAATAAAAATATATTTTTTTATAAAAAATCTCAACATCATTAATTATCAAAGAGATGCAAATTAACACACCATGAGGTACCACCTTACACCTACCAGTATGGCTACCACCAATAAATCAATAAATAAGTGCTGGTGAAGATTTGGAGAAAAAAATAAACCTTCGTACACTGCTGGTGGGGATATATACAGGTGCAACCACTACAGTGTAAAAATTAAATTTGGAGAATCCAAGATGACAGCATAGGTAAATACCTACACTGCTGCCTCACATAACAATTTCAAAACTACAACTAAAAGACAGAACAGACATCATCCAGAACCACAGGAAAGCTAGCTGAGTGGAAATTCTACAACTAGAAGGAAAGAGAGGGGCTCAAAGAGACCCAGAGGAGCTGCAAAAAGCTGAGGTACGGAGCCGCACACGTGGAGCGAGCGGGTGCCAGAGTACCTGGCTGGCTTTCTCTGGCGGGAGGGAGATGGAGACTCTCAACAGCATTGAACCCCTTATCCTACGACACTAAACCCCAGATCCAGCTGAAACTCACACAGGGTGAGTTTGGACTGTGAAAAGGGAGAAGTGCACGGAAATTTAGGGGAGTCGCAAAAGATCAGAAGTCTGGTGGCGCGCACAGCACTGAGCGCAGAGGACCCAGGGCTGATTGTGCTTCTGGCTTTCACGAGTGGGCGGGAGACAGACCCTCCCAACTGTGCGACTTCTAACTCCACTAAACCCCAGTTTCAGGCGAAACCCTGGGGACTCAGACTCATATGGTCCCGGAGTGCAAGGGAGCCTGAGGGGCAGCAGCCTAGAGGCACTGTAAGGGAGCGCGAGGCGTGCACAGGGACCACTCCAGCGATTACCCAGTCACGTGAGCCTCAGGGGCCATGGAGGGCGGGGCCGACTGGAAGGCAAGGCGGTCCATAAGCCCTGAGACTCCACCCATCCCAAGCTCAACAGAGAGGCTTTTGCAGTTTTGTATCATAAGGCTGAATCCAACACAGAAAATGCCAAGACAAGGGAAGGGATCATAAACAAAAGAAATGGAGGAAAACAAATGAATTTATATAGAGTTCAAAACCACACTTATAAGGTTTTTCAAGAATATGCTAGAAAAGTTGGATAAAGTTAGCGAGACCCAAGAGGAGATGAAAAAGAACCAACTAGAAATGGAAAAGATCCAACTAGAGATGGAAAAGGACCAACTAGAGATGGAAAAGGTCCAACTAGAAATGAAGAAGAATCAACGAGGAGGGAGGTAAGGGTAGAGGGAAGGGTGGGAGCTGGGTGGAAGGGAGCTATGGAGGGGAAAAGAGAGAAACAAATGTAATAATCTGAATAATAAAGATTTAATTTAAAAAAAAGAAAGAAAGAAAAATTAAATTTGAAACTGCCATTGACATGGTGATCCCACTTCTATGAATAAATCCTAAGAAAATATGAAACACCAATCTGAAAGAATATATGCACCCCCACCCCCCAAAAAAAATGGCAGGAAAGAGCAGACAGAGAGAACAGCTAAGTGTCGCACGGGAGTGTTTGTTGGTGAGTTAAGGGACATCTGTACTCCAGGAGAAGCTAGGGGACTGCTGAATGGCACTCTCCTGACCGGCAGCTCCTACTGCTGCTGAGTTTCCCCCCAGAGCCACCAGCTCGGACTCAGAAACCACGCCATCTTGAAGGGGAAAGTGGATGTTATCAGAAGCCTGAGAATCTACAACTATGGCACCCCCAAACAGCTGCGACCCCAGAACACTGGTCCCAATTGGCACAAACACTCAGATTCAGAGATCTACACTCCGCCACGGAAAGGTCAGATTTCACCTGGGATAAGGTGAGGTCTCTGGTCCCGTAGGACAGAGAAATGCATGCACACTGCGGGAGCTGGAGGACCAGAGGAAGTCTGCACATAGAGAAATCGTGGCTGTTGAGGCTGGCATGATCTGTGAATGTGGAAGGGGGTCCTCAGAGCTTCTAGTAGAGGGGATCTCTAAAAAGCAACCCATTTTGATCTGACGCAGAAGGACAGCCTGGGAGTTTTAAAAGTGTGCCGGCTGCTTGGACAGGAGGGGGGAAAGAGGACTGAACAGACTTGCACTCTTTGCTCTTCAGATCCTTGCTTCTGATTGTTCAGAAGGATCACCAAGTTGGGGACACCCTGGGAGACTGCAGGGGAAAGTTGTTTTTCTGGAGCCTGGGGATTGGAGCAGGGAGTGATCATCGGAGAACCAATCTGGGGCAGACCACTCCCACAAACTGGTATTCAGTGCCACAGGGAAAGCAATATCTGAGCACAGGCTAGAGAGGATCTGTAGTCTCAGAGGTCAATCCAGAAACACTGCATCCCAGGGGCTGAATCACAGATTGACTCCTGTGTCATCATAAGTAAAGGAATAAAAAAATTAAGACACACTGCCTCCTTGAAAATCAAGACTGGCTTACAATACTGAGGAGCAATGGAATGTAGAAAACTGCAATACTGCCCTGATAGGAGACAGGAGTGCCAAACAGAACAATAGAGGAACTGAATGACCTTCACTACAGCACATTCTATTTTTTATTTTTATTTCATTCATCTTTTATTTACAAAACTATTTTTTTTCTTTTTTCCTAACATGATTTAACTTTTAATTATTACATTTTTATTTTCAATCAGTATTATTACTACTATTATTTTACTTTTTTGTTAAAAAGTGTCATTTTTTTTCTTTTTATTTTACTTTGGCATTAGTGTTCTACATTCTATTTTCATCTTTCCTTTAGCACCATTTTACTCTATCTTTATGCCATCACTCTCTTCCTAACTTTTTTCCGTTTGTTGCCCTGTTTCTCTTACCCTTTTTCTACTTTAGATTTTCCTTATTCTTTCTTCTTACCCCCTGTTAAAATTTCACCCTAATTATATATAGAATTTCCAATCCCCTGCTCCAAGTCCATACACACCTCTCTCTTCTCTGTCTTCACTATCCAAAAAATTGTTTTCCTTTCTGTCCTTTTGTTGTTGTTTGCTTGAATGTTGAATATATAGATGTTTTTATGCTTTTTTTGTGAGATTGTTTTGGTTATTCTGTTTTTCTGTTTTGATTTTTGTTTGCTTTGTTTTTTGCTTCTGTTTTCCTTCACCTCACTTGATATTAGTTGTTGTTTGTAGTTTGTATTCATCTCTAGGTGCTTGTTGCTAGCATTTGTTGGGATTAGTGTCTGTTCTATTAGCGTTTTCTCCATATATATATTGTTCCCCTTCTCTTTATCATTCTCTTTCTTTTCTCTAATACTTTTGTTTCTTTTCCTCCTAATTTCATTTTGGCACTCTTTTCTTTTTCTTTCTTTTTTTCTTTCTCTCCCACCCCCTAATTTGCCTCTCTTTGGTGGTTACCTTTATCTGTGGTAACATTTCTATTCAGTGCCTTGTGTGTTATACCTGCATGTGTTCCATTTTGTGCCTTTAAATCAATGCAGGAGAGAGAGAACTACATAACCAGACACCCAGAGAAGAGAGAACATGGGCAGACAAAGTAACAACCCACATATGAAAGAAAAGAAGGTATCACCAGAAAAGGAAGTAAACAAAATGGAGGCAAGCAATCTACCAGAGAAAGAATTCAGAGAAATGGTCTTAAGGTGGCTGAAAAGAATGGAAGACAAATTTGACAATATGAGAAAGAACCAAGAGGAAATGAAGAAGAACCAAGAAGAAATGAAAAATGACATTGCTGCTATAAAGAACTATATTGAAAGCATCAAAAGTAGACTAGGAGAAGCAGAGGACTGCATCAGTGAGCTAGAAGACATGACAGGAAAAAAAATACCCAAGTAGAGCAGCTTCTAGAAAAAATAAATTAAAAAGCAGGAGGACAGCCTAAGGGAACCATGGTACAATGTGAAACAAAACAACATCCTCATAATAGGGGTGCCATAAGGAGAGGAAACAGAGCAAGGAATAAAAAACTTGTTTGAAGAAATAATGACAGGGGGAGAGAATCCAAGATGGCAGCATAGGTAAACACCTGCACTGCTGCCTCGCAAAACAATTTCTTTTTTTAAAAATTAATGTTTTATACATATCTCCCCATTGCCCCCCCTCCCTCTTAGGCATAACCTAACCCCCCAGTGTCTATATTCATTGGTTATGCTTGTATGCATGCATACAAGTCTTTTGAATGATCTTTCATCTACCTCACCTAACTTTAATCTTCCCGCTGTAATTTCACAGACTGTTTGAAGCTTTACTGCCTCTGTATCTATTCTTTTGTTCATCAGTTTATAATGTTCCTTATTATCCACAAATGAGTGAGATCATGTGATGCTTCTCCTTCATTGACTGGCTTATTTCACTAAGCATAAGGCTCTCCAGTTTCAACCAGGTTGCTACAAATAGTAAGAATTCCTTCTTTTTAATGGCAGCATAGAATTCCATTGTGTAGATGTACCACAGTTTTCTGATCCATTCATCTGCTGACGGGCACCTAGGCTGTTTCCAAATTGTAGCTATTGTAAATTGTGCTGCTATGAACATAGGGGTGCATAAATACTTTCTGATCGGTGTTTGTGATTTCTTAGGATAAATTCCTAAGAGTGGGATTACAGGGTCAAAAGGGAGATCCATTTTTAGTTTTTTGAGGAAACTCCATACTGTTCTCCACAGTGGCTGCACCAGTCTGCATTCCTACCAATAGTGCACAAGGGTTCCTTTTTCTCTGCATCCTCACCAACAATTGTCGTTTGTTGATTTGTTGATGACTGCCATTCTGGCAGGTGTAAGATGGTATCGCATTGTCATTTGGATTTGCATCTCTCTGATGATTAGTGACTTTGAACATGTTTTCATGTGTCTCTTGGCATTCCTTCTGTCATCTTTCGAAAAGGTTCTATTTAGGACTGTTGCTCATTTTTTTTATTGGATCATTTATCTTTTATTAAGTTGTATATTGGCTGTAGATTTTAGAGATTAAACCTTTATCAGTGATAACACTTGCAAATATGTTCTCCCATACAGTGGTCTTTCTTGTTGTTTTGTTGATGGTTTCTTTTGTTGTGCAAAAGCTTTTTATTTTGATGTAGTCCCATTTGTTTATTTTTTCTTTAGCTTCAATTGCCTTTGGAGCAGTATCAGTGAAGAAGTTCTTTCGGCATATGTCTGAGATTGTGCTGCCTGTGGATTCCTCTAGTATTTTTATGGTTTCCCTTCTAATGTTTAAGTCCTCTATCCATTTTGAGTTTATTTTTGTATTTGGTGTAAGTTGGTGGTCCAGTTTCATTTTTTTGCATGTATCTGTCCAATTTTCCCAATACCATTTATTGAAGAGGCTATCTTGACTCCATTGAATGTTCATGCCTCTTTTGTCAAATATTAGTTGAGCATAGTGGTTTGGGTAAATATCTGGGTTCTCTATTCTATTCCATTGGTCTATATGTCTGTCCTTGTGCCAGTACCAGGCTGTTTTGCGAACAGTTGCTTTTTAATATAGCTTGAAATCTGGTATTGAGATCCCACCTACTTTATTCTTCTATCTCAGAATTGCTGTAGCTATTTGTGGTCTTTTTTTTTTTCCAGATGAATCTATGAAGAATTCTTTCTAGGTCTGTGAAGTATGTCGTTGGTATTTTAATGGGTAGTGCATTGTATCTATAGATTACTTTGGGTAGTATGGACATTTTAATGATGTTGATTCTCCCACTCCATTAGCATGGTATGCTCTTCCATCTGTTAACATCTTCCTCTATCTCTTTTTTCAGTGTCCTGTAGTTTTCTACATATAGGTCTTTTACCTCTTTAGTTAGGTTTATTCCCAGGTATCTTAATTTCTTTGGTGTGATGATAAATGGGATTGCTTTTTAGTCTCTCTTTCTATAATTTCACTATTAGTGTATAGAAATGCCACAAACTTCTTAGCATTAATTTTGTATCCTGCTACATTGCCATATTCATTAATTAAGTCAATTAGTTTTGGAATGGAGTCCTTTGGGTTTTTTAACGTACAATATCATGTCATCTGCAAATAAGGACAGCTTTACTTCTTCTTTTCCAATTTGGATGCTTTTATTTCTTCTTCTTGTCTAATTGCAATGGCTAATACTTCCAGTACTATGTCAAACAGGAGAGGTGAGAGTGGGCATCCCTGTCTTGTTCCTGTTCTTAGGGGAAATGGTTTTAGTTTTTGCCCATTGAGTATGATGTTAGCTGTGGGTTTATCATATATGGCTTTTATGATGTTGAGGTATGCTCCTTCTATTCCCACTTTGCTGAGAGTTTTTATCAAGAAAGGGTATTGGATTTTGTCAAATGCTTTTTCTGCATCAATTGATATGACTATGTGATTTTTATCCCTCAATTTGTTTATGTGATGTATCACGTTTATTGATTTGCGGATATTGTACCATCCCTACATTCCTGGGATGCATCTTACTTGTTCATGATGTATGATCTTTCTGATGTACTGCTGGATCCGATTTGCTAGAATTTTGTTGAGGATTTTGGCATCTATGTTCATGAGAGATATTGGCCTATAATTCTCTTTCATTGTGTTATCTTTATCGGGTTTTGGTATTAGGGTGATGCTGGCTTCATAGAAGGTGTTTGGAAGTGTTCCTTCTTCTTGAAAGTTTTCGAATAGTCTGAGGAGGATAGGTTTTAATTCTTCCTTGAATGTTTGGTAAAACTCTCCTGTGTAGCCATCTGGTCCCGGGCTTTTATTTGCTGGAAGCTTTTTGATGACTGCTTCAATTTCTTCCATAGTTATTGGCCTATTGAGATGTTTAGATTCCTCCTCGTTGAGTTTTGGAAGGTTATATTTTTCTAAGAAAATGTCCATTTCTTGCAGGTTGTCCAATTTGTTGGAATAGAGTTGTTCATAGTATTTTTTAACAATCTTTTGTATTTCCACAGGGCCTGTTGTTATTTCTCCTCTTTCATTTCTGATTTTATTTATTTGGGTCTTCTCTCTTTGCTTCTTGGTGAGCCTGGCTAGAGGTCCATCAATCTTGTTTATCCTTTCAAAGAACCAGCTCTTGGTTTTGTTGATCTTTTGAATTGTTTTCTTGGTCTACAAGTTGTTTATCTCTGCTTTGATCTTCACTATTTCCTTCCTTCTGGTTACACTGGGCTTTTCTTGTTGCTCTCATTCTAGCTCTTTGAGTTGTAGTGTTAGATAATTTATTACCATTGTTTCCTGTTTTTTGCAGTAGGCTTCTAGGGCTATGAACTTCCCACTCAAGACTGCTTTCACTGTGTCCCATAAATTTTGTATTGTCATTGTCATTTGTTGCCATATGTTTTTTATTTTATTTTATTTTTTATTTTTTAAATATATATTTTATTGATTTTTCACAGAGAGGAAGGGAGAGGGATAGAAAGTTAGAAATATTGATGAAAGAGAGACATTGATCAGCCACCTCCTGCACGCCCCCTACTGGGGATGTGCCCGCAACCAATGTACGTGGTCTTGACCGGAATCGAACCTGGGACCCTTCAGTCCGCAGCCCAACACTCTATTCACTAAGCCAAACTGGTTTCGGCACCATTATGTTTTTTATTTCTTCCTTGATTTCTCTGGTTACCCAGTCATTGTTTAATAGCATGCTGTTTAGTCTCCATGTGTTTGATTACTTTCTATTGTTTTTATTATAGTTGATTCCCAGTTTTATGACACTGTGGTCTGAGAAAATGCTTGATATGATTTCTATGTTCTTGAATTTGAAGAGACTTTTCTTATGACCCAACATATGATCTATGTTTGAAAATGACCCATTTGCATTGGAGAAGAATGTATAGTCTGTGGCTTTGGGGGTGAAATGTTCTGAAGATGTCAATTAATTCCATCTGGTGTAGTGAGTCATTTAGGATTGATGTTTGTTTGCTGATTTTTTTGTTTAGAGGATTTGTCCAATGGTGACAGTGGGGTATTAAAGTCTCCTACTATCATTGTATTGCTGTCAATCTCTCCCTTAATATCCTCCAAGAATTTTTTTTATGTATTTCGGTGTTCCTATATTGGGTGCATATATATTTAACAGAGTTATTTCTTCCTGTTGGATTGTTCCCTTTAGTATTATGAAGTGGCCTTCTTTATCTCTTGTTATGTCCTTCACTTTGAGATCTAATTAGCCAGATAAAAGCAACCCCAGCTTTTTTTTTCATTTCTATTTGCCTGAAATAACATCTTCCATCCCTTCACCCTCAATCTGTGTGCATCTCTTTTCTTGAGGTGGGTTTCTTGAAGACAGCAGATATATGGATCATGTTTTCTTATCCAATAGGTTACCCTATGTCTTTTGATTTGAGCATTTAATCCATTTACATTTAAAGTTATTATTGATAAGTACTTATCTGTTGCCATTTTTAGTCCTTACCCCCGAGTTCCTTCTTCGATTCCTTTTTTTTTTATTATAGCAGACCCTTTAACATTTCTTGCATTGCTGGTTTGGTGGCAATATATTCCCTTAGTCCTTTTTTGTCTGTGAAGCTTTTGATTTCACCTTCAATTTTGATTGAGAGTCTTGCAGGGAACAGTATTCTTGGATTCAGACCCTTCCTTTGCATGACTTTGTATATTTCATTCCATTCCCTTCTGGCCTGACGCGTTTCTGTTGAGAAGTCAGTAGCTAGTCTTATGGGGGTTCCTTTGTAGGTAACTTTCTGTTTCTCTCTGGCTGCTTTTAAGATTCTTATTTTGTCTTCGGTGTTTGCCAATTTAATTATAATGTGCCTTGGTGTCGGTTTGTTGGGGTTCATTTTGCTTGGGACTCTGTGAGTTTCTTGGATTTGTGTGGGTTTTTCTTTCCTATATTGGGGAAATTTTCTGTCATTATTTCTTCAAACAGGTTCTCTAATCCTTGTTCAGTTTCCACTCTTTCTGGAACCCCAGTTATGCAGAGGTTGTTGTTTCATGTTTTCCCAAAGTTCCCTTAGGCTCTCCTCTTGCTTTTTAACTTTTTTCTAAAAGCTGCTGTACTTGGGTATTTTTTCTTACCGTGTCTTCTAGCTCACTGATGTGGTCCTCTGCTTCTTCTGGTCTACTTTTGATGCTTACTATTGAGTTCTTTATAGCAGTGATGTCATTTTTCATTTCTTCTTGATTATTCTTCATTTCTTTTAGATTCTTCTGCATTTCTTCTTGCTTCTTCTTCATTTCCTCTTGTGTCTTCTTCATTTCCTCTTGGCTCTTACTCACAATGTCGAATTTGTCTTCCATTCTTTTCATCCACCTTATGATCATTTCTCTGAACTCTTTCTGGCATGTTTATTTCTGCTTTTATTCCGTTACTTCCTTTTCTGGTGATACCTGCCTATCTGTCGTATGCAGGCTGTTTCTTCTTCTGCACATGGTTTTTCTTCTCCGGGTGTCTGGTTATGTAGTTCTCTCTCCTACGTTTATTGAAAGGCACAAACTACAACACAACCAGGTATAGCACACAAGGCACTGAGTAGAAATGTATTCAGGATGTTAATAATCACAAATAAGGTGACCACCAATGAAAGACAAATTAGGGGTAAGTAGAGAAAGAAGAAGAGGAAAATGAGGAAAAAAGAAAAGAAAGAAATGCCAAAATCAAATGGGGAGAGGGAGGAAAAAAAATAAATGAACAAAAAAATAAGATAAAATGAGGAAATAAAAAGGAGAAGAAGGAGAAGTAAAGTGGAAGAGAAAAAAGTCAGAGTGCAAAGAAAGAGGATAAGAGAGAAAAGGGGAACAATATATAGATGTCAGGAGAAAATGCCAATATAACAATCACTAATCCCAGTAAAGTCCAGCAACCAGTACCTAGAGATTAATACAAACTGCAGATAACGACTGGTATTGAGGGAGAAAAGGGAAAAGAGAGGTAAAAAAGCAAAGCAAGCAAAAAGCAAAATAAAACAAGTAGAATACGCTAAAACAATCTCACAAAAAAAGTTCAAAAATCGATATAATCACTGTTCAGGTAAATAGTAACAAAAGGGCATAGAGAAAAAACAACTTTTTTGCTACTGAAGACAAGAAGAGAGAGGTTTGTATGGGCTTCTAGTAGGGGATTTGAAATTAGATATCTAAGTGCGGTGAAATTTTAACCAGGTAAAGAGAAAGAATGGGGGAATCTAAAGTTGGAAAAGGGAAAGAGAAACAAGACAAAAAAATGGGGAAAGTTAGGAGGAAAGTGTTGGCATAAAGGTAGAGTTGAGTTGGAGTAAAATTATGCTAAAGGAAAGATGAAGGGAGAATCCAAGATGGCGGCATAGGTAAACACCTATACTGCTGCCTCGCACAACAATTTCAAAACTACAACTAAAAGACAGAACGGACATCATCCAGAACCACAGGAAAGCTGGCTGAGTGGAAGTTCTACAACTAGAGGGAAAGAGAGGGGCTCACGGAGACCCAGAGGAGCTGCAAAAAGCTGAGGTACGGAGACTAGCGCGCTGAGAGAGCGGTGCCGGAGTACCTGGCTGGCTTTCTCTGGCGGGAGGGAAACGGAGACTCCCAACGGCATTGAACCCCTTCTCTTACGACACTAAACCCCAGATCCAGCCGAAACTCATACGGGGGGAGTTTGGACTGTGAAAAGGGAGAAGTGCATGGAAATTTAGGGGAGTCGCAAAGGATCGGAGGTCTGGTCGCGCACGGCACCACGCGGAGGACGGATTGCTGATTGTGCCGCTGGCTTTCGCGAGTGGGCGGGAGACAGACCCTCCCAACTGCGCCACTTCTGAGTCCACTGGGCCCCTGTTTTGGGCGAAACCCTGGGGACCTAGACTCGTGTGGTCCTGGTTCGCAGGGGAGCCGGAAAGGCAGCGGTTGGAGGCACTGCGGGTGCGCGCGCACAAGGACCGCTCCAGCCATTACCCAGTCACGTGAGACTCAGGGGCCGTGGAGGGCGGGGCCGACTGGAAGGCAAGGCGGTCCCTTAAGCCCTGAGACTCCACCCCTCCCAAGCTTAGCAGAGGCTTCTGCGGCTGAATCCAGCACAGAAGTTTCCCAGGCACAGTGAAAATGCCGAGACAAGGGAAGGGATTACAAGCAAAAGAAATGGAGGAAAAAAAACGACTGGATATAGAGATCAAAACCACGCTTATAAGGTTTTGCAAGAATATGCTAGAAAAGATGGATAAATTTAGTGAGACCCAAGAGAAGATAATAAATACACTGACTGAAATGAAAACTATTATGCAGAGTACTAACAGCAGACTAGAGAAAGGCAAGGATCAAGTCAAAAATTTGAAATATAAAGAAGCAGAAAACATTCAACTGGAAAAGCAAGAAGAGAAAAGAATCCAAAAATGTGAAGATAATGTAAGGAGCCTCTGGGACAGCTTCAAGCGTACCAACATCAGAATTGTGGGGGTGCCAGAAGAAGAGAGAGAGCAAGATACTGAAAACCTGTTTAAAGAAATAATGACTGAAAACTTCCCACATCTGGTAAAAGAAATAGACTTACAAGTCGAGGAAGCACACAGAACCCCAAAGAAAAGGAACCCAAAGAGGACTACACCAAGACACATCATAATTAAAATGCCAAGAGCAAAAGAGAAAGAGAGAATATTAAAAGCAGCAAGAGAAAAACAGTTTATTACCTACAAGGGAGCACCCATACGACTGTCAGCTGATTTCTCAACAGAAACGATGCAGGCCAGACGGGAGTGGCAAGAAATATTCAACGTGATGAACAACAAGAACCTACAACCAAGAATAATCTATCCAGCAAAGCTATCATTCAGAATTGAAGGGCAGATAAAGACCTTCACAGAGAAGAAAAAGCTAAAGGAGTTCATCAACTCCAAACCAGTATTATATGAAATGCTGAAAGGTACCCTTTTAGAAGAGGAAGAAGAAAAAGGTAAAAGACAAAAAATTATGAACAACAAATACACATCTGTCAACAAGTGAATCTAAAAATTAAGTGAATTAAAAATCTGATCAACAGAATAAACTGGTGAATATAATAGAATCAGGAGCACAGAAAGGGAGTAGACTGATAATTCTCAGGAGGACAAAAATCATAAAGCATCAAACAGACTGTGAAATTATAGCAGAAAGATTAAAGTTAGGTGAGGTAAATAAGTGATCAATCAAAGGACTTGTATGCATGCTTATAAACATAACCAATGATCACAGACACTGGGGGGTCGGGGTATGCCTGGGAGGGAGGGGGGGCAATGGGGAGATATGTATAAAAAATTAATAAAAATTAATTTTAAAAAATAAATAAATAAATAAATAAATAAAAGACTCCATCAAAAACTAATAGACTTAATAAATGAATTTGGCAATGTAGCAGGATACAAAATTAGTGCCAAGAAATTTATGGCATTTTTATACAGTAATAGTGAAATTACAGAAAGAGAAACTAAAAAAGCAATCCCATTCACCATCGCACAAAAAAAAATTAAGGTTTCTAGGAATAAACTTAGCTAAGGGGGTAAAAGACCTATATGTGGAAATCTCAGGACACTGAAAAAA
>JAAGEH010000311.1:33479359-33520272 GCA_011751065.1 Lasiurus cinereus | reverse complement strand
CCTCCCTCCCTCCCTTCTTTCTTTTCTTTCTTCCTTTATCATTTACTAGAGGCCCAGTGCATGAAATTCATGCACAGGTAGGGTCCCTAAGCCTGGCTGGTGATTAGGGGCCATCTGCAGGGTGACTGGGGGGCAATCACACTCTCCTGGCCATGCTGGCACCCACCTTGGCTAGCCTGACACTGTCTGCTCTCCAGCCCCAAGGAATTAGGTGCCACTGCTGCTGGTCCCTTCTCTGCAGAAGGCGACTGGCAAGGTGATTGGGGAGGGAGGGGGGCGGCGGGGGTTGAAGGCGGGCCCTCTGGCACCCACCTTGGCTGGCCTGTGGGCTTCAGGCTGGGGGCAGCTCCTGTGTTGAGTATCTGCCCCTTGGTGATCAGTGTGTTCTACTGTGTGATCGATTTGCATATTAAGCTTTTATTATAGAGGATATTGATTTCAGAGAGGAAGGGAGAGGAAGAATAGAAACATCAATGATGAGAGAATCACAGATCAGCTACTTCCTGCATATCCTCTACTGGGGATCAAACCCACAACTCAGACATGTGCTCTTGACCAGAATCGAATCCGGGACCCTTCAGTGTGCAGGCTGATGCTCTATCCACTGAGCCAAGCCACCTAGGGCTATTTTTAGTTTTGATTTAAAGTCACCCCCAGAGAGATGTAACAGTAATTGCAACATGAAAATAAGTAACTCAAAGATGTGGCTTTAGAAACCAGGGTTACACGCCATTTTAACACAGAAAGGGGTGGGGGAATATAGACCTCTTAGGGTAGAGGATATGATTTTTAGGAAAGATTAATGGGTGCTTCAAAGACTAGATTGGAAATATGATAGTTTGTGACAAAATGTGTCGGCCTGTGGTGGCAACTTTTAGTTTTCTCTTTTGTAAAAACTCAGTGTCTCCTGGTTGTTGGAATTCCAGGGGAGGGGATTTATGACCATTGGGTTCCTTCTGGAGGATCTGTCTTTAGGCAGGTTAATGGCAGTTCAAAGTCTCTTCCTACATTTGTTGGTTTTCAAGTGTGTCCAGCTCAAAGTAATCAATACACCAAAGTAGCATATTTGGGGTTGGCATATTCTACTACACTTCACTACTCATTATTATTAATTATTACCATTATCCCTGCTACTGACGTCTGTCTTTTGGGGAGTTACTATTTATGACTAGACTATTGTAACAGTCTCCCAGTGTAATTTGTCTTTCACTCTTGTCTCTCTCAAAGCCATCCTCTATATGGATAGTAGAGGAATCGATCTAAAATGTATGTCTAAGCATATCACTCTCTTGCTTACAATTTTCAATGTCTACTACCCATTACTTATAGGATAAAATGTATACATTTTAACAAACCATAAAAGAGGGGAGATATCTGTGCCCAGCCCATCTCACTCCCCTCCCTTCCAATTTTTCCTCAGTTTTCTTCATCAATTGTTTTTGTTTTCTGCTTTTTTACCTCAGGATTCAAATTCTATCTTTTGCAATATTTCCTACATCTCATAACCAAGGCCTCCATTTGTTTCTCCAATGTTTTCAGCCCCCTAAACACACAAACTCACACATGTTTCAGGCCATAGGTTATGTCAGGAAAAAAGATTAAATTGTATCTAGTAGGTAGTTGAATAATATTGAAGTACTCATATTCAGGGAGAGATACTTATTACATACTAAAGTCCTGGTGCACAAATTTGTGCACCAGTGGGGTCCCTCAGTCTGGTCTGCGGGATCAGGCTAAAGCCAGCTCTCCATTATCCCCTGAGGAGTCCTAGATTGCAAGAGGGTGCAGGCCAGGCTGAAGGACCCCATCAGTGCATGATTGGGGCCGGGGAGGGGTGTGGAAGGTTGGCCAGCTGGGGAGGGACTGTGGGAGGACTCCAGGGCATGTCTGGCCCATTTCGCTCAGTCCCAATCAACCAGACCCCAGCAAGCATCTGCCCCCTGGTGGTCAGTGCACGTCATAGTGAGCAGTTGAGTCACCTTAGCATATTATTAGCATATTATGCTTTGATTGGTTGAACAGACGACCAGACAGTTAGCATATTAGGCTTTTATTGTATAGGATTTTTCACATTGTATTTGATGACTCTAAAAGGATACATAAAATATCGTATACATAGAAAAAAATATAATAATGCCAGAAAAAAAATTAAGTTGATATAAACTCAAGATTATAGTAGGCAAAACACCATGATATTTGCATAACAGTGGACACAGAGATCAATGAAACAGAATAGATAACCCAGAAATAAGCCCATACATGTAAGCCATTTCATTTGTGACAAAGGAGCCAAGGATATACATTTCATGCTTCAATGAATGGTGTTGCAAAAACTTGGGCAGTCACATGTGAAAGAATGAAACAGAACCATCTTATACCATATATAAAAATTAACTCAAAATGGATTAAACACTTGAATGTAAGATTTGAAATGATAAAACTCTTGGAAGAAAACATGGGCAGTAAGCTCCTTGACATTGGTGTTGGCAATAACTTTTTTTTATACCACAGGGAAAGGCAACAAAAACAGAAAATAAACGAGTGGAAATTCAACACACTAAAAACTTCTGCACAGCAAAGAAAACCATTGACAAAATGAAAAGGCAACCTACTGAATGGAAGAACATATTTGCAAATCATATATCTAATAAGGGCTTCATATACAAAATAAGTAAAAAATTCATACAACTCAATAGGCCAAAAACAATCTGAAAGACACACAGATGGCCAACATCATTCATTACCAGGGAAATGCAAATAAAAATCACAATCAAAGGAAAGCAAAATGGCGGCATAGGTAAATACCTAAACTGCTGCTTCACCTAACAATTTCAAAACTACAGCTAAAAAACAGAACGGACATTATCCAGAACCACAAGAAAGCTGGCTGAGTGGAAATTCTACAACTAGAAGGAAAGAGAGGGACTCACAGAGACTCAGAAGAGCTGCAAAAAGCTGAGGTATGGAGATATGTGTGTGGAGAGGATGGGCGGCTGAGTGCCTGGCTGGCTTCCTCTAGCGGGAGGGAGACAGAAACCCCGACTGTACTGAACCCCAGTTCCAGGTAAGACTCATACAGGGGGATCTGGACTGTTGAGAAAAGGGAGGAGTGCACAGAAACTCAGGGGAGCAATGAAAGGCAGAGATCTGGAGGTGCACGTGTGAGTGCATGCAGAGGACTAATTGCTGATTGTGCTGCTGGCTTTCTCTAGTGAGAGGAAAAGGGAACCTTCCCAATTGCGCTGAACTCCAGTTCCAACTGCACTGAACCCCAGTTTTGGGTGAGACTCTGGGGACCCAGACTCATACAGGTCCCCAGAGCCCACGGAAACTCAGGGGAGTCCCAAAGGCACAGGGCTGGAGGCACGTGCATGCACGCGCAGAGAGGGTTGCAGCAATTACCGAGGGACACTGACATCCAGGGGCCTTCTAGGGTAGGGCTGATGGGAAGCCAAGGCTCTCTGCTCAGCTCTGAGACTCTGCCTCATCCAAGCTGAACACAGAGGCTTTTGCAATTTTGCAAGTCTTGTCTCATAAGGCTGACTCCAGCACAGAAGTCTCCCGGCATAGACACAGCTGATCTTCACAGCCAATTGGCTTGGAGGACAATCCCCTCCAGTGATACCAAAAACAATCAAGATTTAACTACAACAAGACTGTCCACACAGTCCACAAGAGTGTCCACCTCAGGTAACTGGGGAGGCAGAGCTATTGGGCCATATAGGACAACTAGCACATAAAGCTACTCTACCAAATCAGGGAAGCAGTGAAAATGCAGACAAAGGAACAGATCACAAATGAAAGAAATGGAAGACAACAAATTACTGGATATAGAGTTCAAACCACGGTTATAAGATTTTTCAAGAATTTCCTAGAAAAGGTGGATAAATTTAGCGAGAACCTCTAGGATATGAAAAAGGACCAACTAGAAATTAAACATACAATGACTGAAATAAAAAATATTATACAGAAACCTAACAGCAGACTAAAAGAATGCAAGAATCAAGTCAAAGATTTGAAAAACAAGAAGCAGAAAACACTCAACTGGAAAAGCAAAAAGAATCCAAAAATGTGAAGATAGTGTAAGGAGCCTCTGGGACAACCTCAAGCGTACCAACATCAGAATTATGGGGGGGAGTGGGGAGAAGGGTGGTGGAAGGGGTAGAAGAGAAAAAGAGCAAGACACTGAAAACCTATTTGAAGAAATAATGACTGAAAACTTCCCCCACCTGGTGAAAGAAATAGACTTACAAGTCCAGGAAGTACACAGACCCCAAACAAAAGGAACCCAAAGAGGACCACACCAAGACACATCATAATTAAAATGCCAAGAGCAAAAGACAAAGAGAAAATCTTGAAAGCAGCAAGAGAAAAACAGTTAATTACCTACAATGGAGCATCCATAGAATTGTCAACTGATTTTTCAACAGAAACAATGCAGGGCAGATGGGTGTGGCAAGAAATATTCAACGTGATGAATAGCAAGAACCTACAACCAAAATTACACTACCTAACAAAGCTATCATTCAGAATTGAAGGTCAGATAAAGAGCTTGACAGATTAGAAAAAGCTAAAGGAGTTCATCAATACCAAACCAGTATTATATGAAAGCTGAAAGGTCCTCTTAAAGAAGAGGAAGAAGAAGAAAAAGGTAAAGATAAAAATTATGACCAACAAATACATATCTGTCAACAAGTGAATCTAAAAATCAAGTGAATTAAAAATCTGATGAACAGAATAAACTGGTGAATATAATAGAATCAGGGGCATAGAAAGGGAGTGGACTGACAATTCTCAGGGGAAAAGGGTGAGGAGGGTGCAGGAAGAGACTGGACAAAAATTGTACATCTATGTTTTTTTTTTTTTTAAATACCCACCTGCCCCCAGAATTAATCCCCCCCCCTCGCCCCAGACGCGGCCTCACCCGTCCCCGGAAGGCAGCCTCCCGCGGCTCAGCCGAAGCCGAGGCCGCTGTGGCGAACTCCATCGTCCCCAGAGCTCGCGCGTCCGGCAAATTGTACATCTATGGATGAGGACAATGGATCTAAGGGCAGAGGGGGTGGAACAGGGTGGAGGGGAGCTATGGAGGGAAAAAAGAGGAACAATTGTAATAATCTGAACAATAAAGGTTTATTAAATTTAAAAAATCTCAATCACTTCACACGTGTTAAAACGGCTATTATGAAAAAGATAAGAGATAACAAATGCAAAGATGTAGGGAAAAAGGAGCCTTTGTACACTGTTGGCGGAAATGTGCATTGGTGCAGCCCCTATGGAAAACAGTATGGCCTCCAAAAATTAAAACTAGAACTACCATAACATTCAGCAATTTCACTTCTAGGTATTTAACTGAAGAAATTGAAAACACAAACTCAACAAGATACATGCACCTCTATGTTAATTGCATTATTTACAATTGCGAAAATAAGGAAACAATCTCAATGTCCAGTAGTGAATCGAGAAAGTGTGACACACACACTCAGCCATTAAAACAAAGACCTAAATCTTACCATTTGTGACAACATGGATGGACCTCAATGGTAGTGTGTTAAGTGAGAGGAGTAAGACAGAGAAAGACAAATATTGCATATCACTTATGGATGGAACCAAAAAAGTCAACAACACACACAAGCAAAATAAAAGAGAAGCACTCACAGATATAAAGGATGGACTGGGCCCGCGTGGATCTGGCATTCTGCCACAGCTGGGCAGCCGCCACCACCACCACAGGCTGCTGCCAGGGACCTCAGTGTCCAGTACCTCGGGGAGAAGCATGTCAAACTCAAGGGCTAACAAGGTTTAAGTTTATGTAGGCCGCAAGAAAACAAAAGCTTCCATTTTCTTAGAAGCATAGGTTTATTTTGATAGAAACACACTGGGCTGAAAGAAATGAGTCATCATTAACATAAAGTCATAGAACATTTTAAGATAAAGTAATATTTTTCTTGAACATTAACTTACCAGTCACCGAATAACAGCACAAATTATAAGTGTAATGCAAATAAACCTTTCTCTTATTCTCTGAAAGCTAAATATTTCCTGTTGCGCACACCAAACCAGTCAGTCCAAGACTAATGACGTGGCCATCGGCTGCTAAAATATTCGCTTCTGGTGTTAGTGGAGAGAAATGGTGCGCCTGCGCATAAGGTGCGTCAAGGAAATGAATGCCACATGCCCTGGCTGGTTTGGCTCAGTGGATAGAACGTCTGCCTGCGGACTAAAGGGTCCTGAGTTCAATTCCAGTGGGGAGTGTGCCAGAGGCAGCTGATCGACGCTTCTCTCTCAGATGTTTCTAACTCTATCCCTTTCCCTTCCTCTCTGTAAAAACAAACAAACAAAAAAAACTAATGCCACATGGTTACAGTACTCAGTCATTAGCGAATGTTGTAGTTTGTTATTAATAATTATTTATAAGCGGATATTGTAAAAGTTAAGTTAGGAAATTTTTATTAAAATGTTTCTTGCCGAGACCGGTTTGACTCAGTTGATAGAGCGTCGGCCTGGGGACTGAAAGGTCCCGGGTTCGATTCCGGTCAAGGGCATGTACCTTGGTTGTGGACACATCCCCAGTAAGGGGGCGTGCAGGAGGCGGCTGATCAATGTCTCTCTCTCATTGAAGTTTCTAACTCTCTATTCCTCTCCCTTCCTCTCTGTAAAAAAATCAATAAAAAATATTTAAAAAAAATGTTTCTTACATGCCGTTATATTGGCTGGGCCACAAAAATATTCGTTGTGGGCTACATGCAGCCCGCGAACCGTGAGTTTGACACACTTGCTATATTGGGACCCGGAGGCAGAGCACGTGGAAGTGGAGGACTCCCAATCCATGGGTGTCCAGCTACCGAGTCCAGGCAGTGGTGTCGCTAGTTCGAGGAGAAACCGCTGCTTCAGCGACACCGGCTGGTGAATCTGTGCCTGGCAGAAGACTCCCCCCATATCCATGCCTTTGAGCAGAAAACCCTGACCCAGAGCGATAGGCCCGTGGAGCGGCAGAAATAAAAGAGACCAGTTGAAACCGGTTTGGCTGGGTGGATAGAGAGCATCAGCTTGCGGATTGGAGGGTCCCGGGTTCGATTCCAGTCAAGGGCATGTATGTTGGTTGCAGGCACATCCCCACAGGGGGCGTGCAGGAGGCGGCTGATCAATGTTTCTCTCTCATTGATGTTTCTAACTATCCTCCCTTCCTCTCTGTAAGAAATCAATAAAATATATTTTTAAAAAAACAAAAAAGAGGGAGAGATAGAGACCATTACCTGCATAGCCATAAAACTAAAAATCAGGGCAAAAAAAAAAAGAACAAACATGGGTGAAAATGAGTGCAAGGTAATATGAAGTACAAAATCTCAGTTATAAAATAAATATCAGAAACCCTTAAGTGGTTTTTACATTTCAATTCTATTATAGTTTTTTAACTCCTTTTTTTTCTTTTTAATTTCACCCCTGAATTAAGCATGCCTATAGTTAGTTCAATTTTACTTTTAAAAAACATATTAATGTATTGTAAGATATGCATTTAAAAAAATATATTTTATTGACACACTTGCTATCTTGGGACCCGGAGCCAGAGCACGTGGAAGTGGAGGACTCCCAATCCATGGGTGTCCAGCTACCGAGTCCAGGCAGTGGTGTCGCTAGTTCCAGGAGAAACCGCTGCTTCAGTGACACCGGCTGGTGAATCTGTGCCTGGCAGAAGACTCCCCCCATATCCATACCTTTTTCTTCTTCCTCTTCTAAAAGAGTACCTTTCAGCATTTCATATAATACTGGTTTGGAGTTGATGAACTCCTTTAGCCTTTTCTTATCTGTGAAGCTTTTTATCTGCCCTTCAATTCTGAATGATAGCTTTGCTGGATAGAGTAGTCTTGGTTGTAAGTTCTTGCTAATCATCACATTGAAAATTTCTTGCCACTCCCATCTGGCCTGCATCGCTTCTATTGAGAAATAAGCTGACAGTCATATGGGTCCTCCCTTGTAGGTAATGAACTGTTTTTCTCTTGCTGCTTTTAATATTCTCTCTTTGTCTTTTGCTCTTGGTATTTTAATTATGATGTGTCTTGGTGTGGTCCTTTTTGGATTCCTTTTATATGGGGTTCTGTGTGCTTCTTGGATTTATAAGTCTATTTCTTTCACCAGATGTGGAAAGTTTTCAGTAATTATTTCTTTAAAAAGGTTTTCAGTATCTTGTTCTCTCCTGGCACTCCCACAATTCTGATGTTGGTACGCTTGAAGCTGTCCCAGAGGCTCCTTACATTATCTTCACATTTTTGGATTCTTTTCTCTTCTTGCTTTTCCAGTTGAGTGTTTTCTGATGCTTTATATTTCAAATGTTTGACTTGATTCTTGCCTTCCTCTAGTCTGCTGTTAGGACTCTGTATAATATTTTTTATTTCAGTCAGTGTATGTTTAATTTCTAGTTGGTCCTTTTTCATCTCCTCTTGGCTCTTGCTAACTTTATCCAACTTCTCTAGCATATTCAGTCATTTTTTTCCCCTCCATTTCTTTTGTTTGTGATCCCTTTCCTTGTCTCGGCATTTTCACTATGCTGGGGAAACTTTTGTGTTGGATTCAGCCTTATGATACCAGACTTGCAAAACCGAAGAAGCCTCTGTTGAGCTTGGGATGGGTGGAGTCTCAGGGCTTAAGGGACCGCCTTGCCTTCCAGTCGGCCCCGCCCTCCATGGCCCCTGAATCTCACCTGACTGGGTAATCACTGGAACAGTCCTTGTGCTTAGGCCTGCAGTGCCTCTAGACTGCTGCCTTTCCAGCTCTCCTGCACACCAGGACCACACAAGTCCAGGTCTCCAGGGTTTTGCCCGAAACAGGGGCTTAGTGGAGTCAGAAGTGGCGCAGTTGGGAGGGTCTGTCTCCCGCCCAGTCGCGAAAGCCAGCGGCACAATCAGAAATCTGTCCTCTGTGCAGTACCATGCGCACTGCCACCAGACCTCTGATCTTTTGCGACTCCCCTAAATTTCCGTGCACCTCTCCCTTTTCACAGTCCAAACTTCCCTCGTATGAGTTTTGGCTGGATCTGGGGTTTAGTGTCGTAAGATAAGGGGTTCAATGCCGTTGGGCGTCTCCGTTTACCCTCCCGCCAGAGAAAGCCAGCCAGGTACTCCAGCACCCGCTCTCTCAGCGCGCGCGTCTTCGTACCTCAGCTTTTTGCAGCTTCTCTGAGTCTCTGTGAGCCCCTCTCTTTCCTTCTAGCTGTAGAACTTCCACTCAGCTAGTTTACCTGTGGTTCTGGATGATGTCCGTTCTGTCTTTTAGTTGTAGTTTTGAAATTGTTGTGTGAGGCAGCAGTGTAGGTGTTTACCTATGCCGCCATCTTGGATTCTCTCAATTTATCAATCTTTTTAATAATGTTTTTTGTACCTTGTTTGACAAACCTTTCTCTATCCTGAGATGATTATATTTTCCCATGTTTGTTATTTTTTCTTCGTTTTCTAATTTTCACCCGAGGATATTTTTTTCATTGATTTTTAGAGAGAGTGTAAGGGAGGGAGAGAGAGAGAAACATTAATGTCAGAGAGACAACAGGAGAGAGTGCCCCTAGGATTTGGGTCCCAGCTCTGGCAAGGGGACAGAAACCCATTCTATCTGATAGAGCAACAGCCCCTAGCTGTGTACACAGAGCTCCTTCCAATAGGGCTTCTCAAGAAACAGCATATCATGATAAGAACTTCCCTTCCTCCCTTAACTAGTCAGTGGATAGAGTGCTGGCCTGCAGACTAAAGGGTCCTGGGTTTGATTCTGGTCAAGGGCATGTACCTTGATTGCAGTGGGGAGTGTGTAGGAGGTGGCTGATCTCATCAATGTTTCTAACTATCTATTCCTCTTCCTTCCTCTCTGTGAAAAATCAATAAAAAAATATATTTTATTATTAAAACACACACACACACACACACACACACACACACACACACACACACAAAACTCTTCCCTTCCTATCAAGCTGTGGATTTGGAGTATGTTTTATTGGGCCCATTTCTGCCACGGCTAGAACTTTGACTAAAGGGCATGCCTGTTTACAGCAGAGAAGCACCCTGTCTGCCAGTCCAAAATGTGAGTGCTCTTAGGCCCCTTAGAGATGTAGACCCTCTAGGTGTCCTCGTCTCTATTCCGGTGGTAGCCCCTGCAGCCTGGAGAGAGAGGAGGAGGAGGAGGAAAAACCCCACTGATGCCTTCTATGCAGATGGGTGTAGTTGGGCAATACACCCACCAGGACTGTAGTTACTCTTCAGGCAAACACTGACACCGTCCGGATGGAAGCAGTAATGAACCACAGCAGCCAGTGGGCTGAGCTCAGGGCTGTTTGGTTGGGATCACTCCTGAGCCCTGGGCGTTTCACTTTGCACTCACAGTTTGGGCTGTTCTAAAGGGATTAACTCTGACGCTTAGTCAGTGAAAAGCCCGGAGGTGGATGATCATGAGTAAGCCCTTGTGTGGTCAGGATGTGTGGAGGGACGTTTGGGTTCACCGGCAAGAGCCTGAGGTAGTCCTCACTGTTTTTCACATCCTGGCTCATAAGGCACTGACACCCTCTGCTAATCAGGAAGCTGATACCCTACCTAGTTCACCTATGACCCCTAAGGACTGACCTTTCATTATAGACAGGTTGGGTGCAGAGGAAGAGGCTGCTGCACAGCCTGGGTGGGAGGGCATATTGCCAATGATGCCAGATTGCTCTTGAAATACAGTGAATTGGCTAATGCAGGGTCAGCATGCCCTGAGTTTTCTAAACAATGCCCAAGGCAGCTGTCAAAGGAGTCTGGGCTCGTGCACGAGGTTCCAGCCTGGCGAGGGATTGACAAATTGATTTTACTGACCCCCGGCCTCGGAGCAAGGGCTCTAAATATGCCCTGGTTTGTATTAACACTTCAGCTGGCCTAACCCAAGCTTTCCCCCTCACCATGCAAACCAGGCTGCCATCATCAGGGGATTAGATAACCTCAGGACCAGGTGCATATTCCCTTGTTGAAGTAGCAGTGATCAGTGGTCACATTTCCAAAGTCACGATATGCAAAACTGAGCAAAAGAGCAAGACACTGAATGGAGGTTCTATCTCCCCTATAAGCCGTAAGAAGCAGGGGTGGTATGGGGGGGTGGGGGTGGGAATGGAATGTTAGGCAGCAGATCAAATTACTAATAGGTAAAATCACTTTGGCCAGGAGGACTAAAGCACTGTCCCAGGCTTTATACATTTGAATGACCAACAAGTATGGCCTGCTGTCTATATGCCAGACTGGGGATCCCTACCAAGGCACCTTCCATAAAGGCATGGAAGTTGAGGGAAGTAGCCACTGAGGCAAATGCCACCATGGATCAACACGCTGTGCTGCTGAGGACACAGCCCCGTCAATCCTGGGAAAGGTATGATCTACTGGGATTTACAATGGTACAACCCATAAAAACGGATGGGTTGGTTTTCACCTCTGGGGGAGAAGGAATTATTCAATCTCCAGTGGAATCTCATTGTCCATTGTCCTGCTATAAACTGGACCTGTTGAAACGCCCTATACCTGGGATGAAACACGTGCCATTGAAAGAGGGAAGACAGTGGGGGTCTTCTCATTAAGTTACAGACACAGACAAAAGTCACAGGAGCAGTCAGTTTTGTAGACAAAAGGCAGAAAGGGCCAGTGAGAGAGATAAGGACAGATTGCAGGATGTACTAACTCATTTGATTCTATAGTAGACTTCCCTTTCACTCTCTGAACAATTCCACAGAAGTAACTTCTTCATTGATTGTTTTTCTTAAATAAAATCAATGCACTTACTTACAAAGTTTAAAATTCACAGTAGTGTAAAAACATAATGTTTACAAACTTCTTTGCACTCCCTTCATTCAGTTCTCTGCAGAATTAAATAATTGTTAACATATTCTTGTTTATCCTCAAAACTCTTTTTTTTTTTTTTATCAGCACAGAAGTCTTTTATTTTTTCCCACTTATCATGCCATGAATTATAGGGAATGGGTTCCAGTAGCTCAGGCTCCTTTCCATTGGTTCTCACAAAGTTTGCTTCTCTGGGTGGAGCAGGCTGACGTTTCAATTGAACCCAGGTACCTTTCTCTTTGGCTTCCTTCTTTTTCTGATCATTTTCCTTCACACGTTTCAGGAAGCTATCTCGGCTTTTAGAGTGTTTAATATGCTCAATACCGTACATTAATTCTCTTGGCAAGAATCTTGCCCTTAACTTGCTTGTTCACAATAATGCCCACTGCATGCTGGGTGACATTGTAAACTCTTCCAGTTTTGCCATGGTAACATTTGTGGGGCATTCCTTTTTTGAACAGTGCCCATTCCCTTGATGTCCACAATATCACCTTTCTTGTAAATTCGCATATATATGTGGCCAAGGGAACAACTCCATGTTTTCTAAAAGGTCTAGAGAACATGTAATGGGTGCCTCTCCTCTTTCCTTTTGTGTTAGTGATTTTGGCGAATTAGTCTGTGGAACCACAGTCTCTGGGAGCCACGCGCAAGGCCAACCTGGAAGATGGCCTTTCCGGCAAAAAGGAACCGAAACTCCATTTATATATGAGGATTGTGTCATACAAAAAGTTCAACAGTGCAGTCCATGTATTTAACATATATCAAAATGTTAAATTTGGAAGAACAGGGGGATCTTTCTAAAACAGCTTTAACAATGTCAGAGGTAAAGAAATTATAGAGGTGGAGAAAGTAATAAGAAATATGAAATATTTCCACATTAGAATTTTTTAAAAATATATTTTATTAATTTCTTTTAAAGAGAAGAAGGAAGAGGGATAGAGAGTTAGAAGCATTGATCAACTGCCCCCTGCACACCCCTTACTGGGGATGTGTCCACAACCAAGGTACGTGCCCTTGACCGGAATCGAACCTGGGACCCTTCAGTCTGCAGGTCGACACTCTAACCACTGAGCCAAACCAGTTAGGACTAGAATTTTTTTTAATGAATGTTTTTACTGACTTTAAAGTAAGGAAGGGAGAGGGTGGGAAACACCCATTAGCTGCCTCCTGCACGCCACCTACTTGGGATGGAGCCCAAAACCCGGGCATATGTCCTGACCAGGAATCAAACAAGCAAACTCTTGATGTATGGGATGACACCCAATCAACTGAGCCACATCGGCCAGGGCCACATTAGAATTTTATTAGAGAAAAGTAGGAGTCCATAAACATTCCATATGAAACACAAATTGATCTAGCCTAGAATGAAAATGCCTGAGAGAACAAAGTACAAATTCAAGCTTAGAGATTTAGGCACTGGTACTTGATGAAATCACATTATTTCTCAGCAATTCAGTTTCCTCATTTGTGGTTTAAAGTGATAATCAAGTGAGTCAATAAATGAATATATGTATATAAACATACATAAATAATAATATATAGAAATTCTATATACTGCCTCATGCTATTAAAAATACAGATGTTCTCTTCTTTTTTTTTAAAAAAAAAAATATGGAACGCTTCACGAATTTGCGTGTCATCCTTGCGCAGGGGCCATGCTAATCTTCTCTGTATCGTTCCAATTTTAGTATATGTGCTGCCGAAGCGAGCACCAGATGGTCTCTTCTTAATTTCTTTCAATCATGTTTCTTTCTGCCAATAGAAAGAAAAGACAAACATCAAAATATATTCAGGATTTTACAGAATGAAAAAGATAAAATTATTAGTTATATACTGCAATCAACAACAACAACAACAAATGGCCCTAGACAGTTTGTCTCAGTGCATAGAGCGTTGGTCTGTGGACTGAAGGGCTCCAGGTTCCATTCCAGTCAATGGCACGTACCTTGATTGCAAGCTTCTCCCTGGCCCGGGCCCTGGTCAGGGAGAATGCAGGAGACAACCAATTGATGTGTTTCTCTCACATCGATATTTTTGTCTGTCTTTCCCTTTCTCTTTCACTCGTTCTAAAAATCAATGAAAAATATCCTCAGGTGAGGATTCAAATACTTATAATAATAATAAATTTAAAAAATAAAATGCTTTTGCGGGAACCGGTTTCGCTCAGTGGATAGAGCGTTGGCCTGCAGACTGAAAAGTTTCAGGTTCGATTCCAGTCAAGGGCATGTACCTTAGCTGCAGGTACATCCCCAATAGGGGGTGTGCAGGAGGCAGCTGATTGATGTCTCTCTCTCATCGATGTTTCTAACTGTCTATCCCTCTCCCTTCCTCTCTGTAAAAAATCAATAAAATATTTAAAAAAATAAAATGCTTTAAAAATATATAATGGCTACAGTTGTAGATTTGCTAATATATCTACACGGTAAATAGTGGAATGATCATGTATACCTCTGCATTTTTGTGTGTGGAGTATGTAGAGTGAAAAACAGAGCAGTAAAATGGCCCTTTGCCACTGGCTAGAAACACAAAAATGTTTATGGGAGAGCCAATAGCTATGTAAATACAATCTATCTCCCAAAGTCAATAGGCACAGTATGGTAAAAGCAGGTGTACAGTTGTGAGTACAAAAAACACAATCTATTCTTGCATTATGATATAGTAACTACTGTATTATCTTTCATACAAACAACTGTAAACATACTTTTGCCAAATTCTGTATTCCTTTTTTACTTTCTTACAATTTAATGTTCTTACTTCTTGAGATTTCTCTTGTATTTTCGCTGATACATTTCTTGTTTGAATTTCTTTCTCTTTTTTAAAAACCATTGATTTACCTGGAGAGAGAGAGAGAGAGAGAGAGAGAGAGAGAGAGAGAGAGAGAGGTGAGAGGTGATTAAACAAAAAATAAGCGTATTGGTTTATGAGTGACTCTGTGAATAAAGAAAAATGTTGTCCCACCTGTTTCTCTGTCATGTTAAATTCAAATGCAAGCGATAGACTAAGTCCTTTTGTGGGGCACTTGTTTAACTTGAATGTTGCCCAGAGAGTGTCCATGAGGGGCTTACTGACTAATCTTCTCTTTGGATACTCTTCCTCACATTCCATTTTTTCTCCTTTATTCTCTTCCTCCTGTTCCTCTGCCAGTTTCTCTTTTCCATCCTTTTCCATTTCTTCTTCCTTTTCTCCTTCTCCTTCTCTCCATGTTTTACTTTTCCTTCTTTCATCTTTACTATGACTCCTATTGGATTGCTCTGGATTTTTATCACAAGACATAACTGGTTGTTTCTGTATAGCAAGATCTGTGGGGGAAAATCAAATACAGTTAAATTTGACTTTCAGATCATAGTCAACATTCTTCAGTGTGAGAATATATTTTATTTTATTTCAGAGAGAGAGACTAAAATGTGAGAGAAACATTTGATTGCCTCCTATGGGGAACTGAACTTGCAACTTGGGCTTGTGCCCGGACTGGAAATGAAATCTTTTTTTTGCACAGGACTATGCTTAACCAATTGAGCCACACCACCCAGGGCAAAAAATTTTTTTGAATGTATGATCAACATTTAAAAATCATGAGATTAAGTCCGGTTCATGTGGCTCAGTGATTGAGCATCAACCTATGACTAGAAGATTACCATTTGATTCCAGTCAGGGTACATGACAGGGTTGTTGGCTGGATCCCCATGTGAGGTATGCAAGAGGCATTCAATCAATGATTTTCTCTCATCATTGATATTTCTATCCTCTCACCCTCTCCCTGCCTCTCTGAAATGAATAAAAAAAGTGAATAAAAAATATTTTTTAAAAAATCACGAGACTCAGCATCAAAATTCAAATATCCAAATTAAAAAAAAAATCTTAAATCAGTGGTTCTAAGTTCCCACCTAATTAGACCTGACATCATTCTAGATGTCCTTCTTGACCAAGCTGGGACCAGAGGGAAGCTGATGCTGGCAGCCAGGGGAAGGAAGGCCTACTCTTGCACAAATTTCTTGTATCAGGCCTCTATTGTAATCAATAATCAGCTGGATCCAGTGGATAGAGTGTTGGCACGTGGACTGAAGGATCATGGATTTGATACCTGGTCAAGGGCATGTACCTCAGGTGCAGGCGTGATTTCCCCCTGGTAGGTCAGTTGGTAGGTTGGAAGAGAGTGTGGGAGGATATCCATCGAAGTGTCTCTCGCACATCGATGTTTCTCTCTGTCTCTCCCTCTCTCTTCCACTCTCTCTAAAAATCAATGGAAAAAGTATCCTCTCGTGAGAATTAACAATAGCAGCAACCAAAGGACTACATCCTTAGATTTCTTTTCTTCTGATATATATAGTCCTAGCCTCAGTAATCCAATTTCCACTTTTTAATTTTATTTTTTTAATTAAATCTTTATTATTCAGATTATTACATTTGTTTCTCTTTTTCCCCTCCATAGCTCCCCTCCACATAGCTCCCAACCCTCCCTATACTCTTACCTCCCTCCCGTTGACCTCATTCATAGGTGTATGATTTGTGTCCAGTCTCTCCCTGTACACCCCTCACCCCTTTCCCCCTGAGAATTATCAGTCCATTCCCTTTCTGTGCTCCTGATTCTATTATATTCACCAGTTTATTCTGTTGATCAAATTTTTAATTCACTTAATTTTTAGATTCACTTGTTGATAGATATGTATTTGTTGTTCATAATTTTTTTAAATCTTTTACCTTTTTCTTACTCCTCTTCTAAAAGAGTACCTTTCAGCATTTCATATAATACTGGTTTGGAGTTGATGAACTCCTTTAGCTTTTTCTTATCTGTGAAGCTTTTTATCTGCCCTTCAATTCTGAATGATAGCTTTGCTGGATAGAGTATTCTTGGTTGTAGGTCCTTGCTATTCATCATGTTGAATATTTCTTGCCATTCCCATCTGGCCTGCTTCGTTCCTGTTGAGAAATCAGCTGACAGTCGTATGGGTGCTCCCTTTGTAGGTAATGAACTGTTTTTCTCTTGCTGCTTTTAATAATCTCTCTTTGTCTTTTGCTCTTGGTATTTTAATTACGATGTGTCTTGGTGTGGTTCTCTTTGGATTCCTTTAATATGGGGTTCTGTGTGCTTCCTGGACTTGTAAGTCTATTTCTTTTTACCAGATGTGGGAAATTATCAGTCATTATTTCTTTAAGTAGGTTTTCAGTATCTTGCTCTCTTTCTTCTTCTGGCACCCCCACAATTCTGATATTGGCATGCTTGAGGCTGTCCCAGAGGCTCCTTACATTATCTTCACATTTTTGGATTCTTTTTTCTTCTTGCTTTTCCAGTTGAGTATTTTCTGATTCTTTATATTTCAAATTTTTGACTTGATTCTTGCCTTCCTCTAGTCTGCTGTTAGGTCTCTGTATAATATTTTTTATTTCAGTCAGTGTATGTTTAATTTCTAGTTGGTCCTCTTCCTTCTCTAGTTGGACTTTTTCCATCTCTAGTTGGTTCTTTTTCATCTCCTCTTGGGTCTCCCTAACTTTATCCATCTTTTCTAGGATATTCTTGAAAAGCTTATAAGCGTAGATTTGAACTCTATATCCAGTCGTTTGTTTTCCTCCATTTCTTTTGTTTGTCTCAGCATTTTCACTATGCCAGGAGAACTTCTGTGTTGGATTCAGCCTTATGATACCGGACTTGCAAAATTGCAAAAGCCTCTCTGTTGAGCTTGGGATGGGTGGAGTCTCAGGCCTTGCCTTCCAGTCGCCCCCTCCCTCCATGGCTCCCAAGTCTCACGTGACTAGTTAATCACTAGAACCGTCCCTGTGTGTGTGTGCGTGCTCTCGCAGTGCCTCTAGACTGCTGCCTTTCTGGCTCCCCTGCGCTCTGGGAGCATATGAATCTGGGTCCCCAGAGTTTCATCCGAATCTGGGGTTTAGTGGAGTTAGAAGTGGCGCAGTTGGGATGCTTTGTCTCCCATCCTCTTGTGAAAGCCAGTGGCACAATCAGCAATCTGTCTTCTGCACACAGTGCTCTGCGCGCTACCAGACTTCTGCCCTTTTGTGACTCCTCTAAATTTCCATGCACTTCTCCCTTTTCACAGTCCAAACTCCCCCCATATGAGTTTCGGCTGGATCTGGGGTTTAGTGTTGTAGGATAAGGGGTTCAATGCTGTTGAGAGTCTCCATCTCCCTCCTGCCAAAGAAAGTCAGCCAGGTACTCCGGCACCTGCTCTCTCCATGCGTGCGTCTCTGTTCCTCAGCTTTTTGCAGCTTCTCTGGGTCTCCGTGAGCCCCTCCCTTTCCTTCTAGTTATAGAATTTCCACTCAGTCAGCTTTCTTGTGGTTCTAGATGATGTCTGTTCTGTCCTTTAGTTGTAGTTTTGAAATTGTTGTGCGAGGCAGCAGTGTAGGTATTTACCTTTGCTGCCATCTTGGTTACCCTCCGCCAATCTCCATGTTTTTAATACCACTTAAATGGTGATTGGTTCCGGATTCCTCTCTCCAGCCTTGTATACCAATTCCCAATTCATTATTTCTGCTTGAATGTCTAACAGGCAATTTAAATTCCCAAACTCAATCACGATCCCCTTCACTGAAACCTGATTCACCTTTGGTTCTCTTCTTAAAGCCAACTACTTTATCCAGTTGATTGAGTCAAAAAACCTTGGCAGCATATTGGATTCTTGTCTGTCTCCTAGTCCGAACTCAATTATTCAGATATCTTGTGGGTTTTTGTTTTCCTTCAAAATATACTGAGGCTCTAGCTAGTTTGACTCAGTGGGTAGAGGCGTTGGCCTGTGGACTGAAGGGTCCCAGATTCGATTCTATTCAAGGGCACATACCTGGGCTGCAGGCTCGATCCCCAGTAGGGGGCGTGCAGAAGGCAACCGATCAATGATTCTCTCTCATCATTGATGTTTCCATCTCTCTCTCCCTCTTCCTTCCTCTCTGAAATCAATAAAGAAATACATTAAAATATATATATACTGAGAACATTACAACTTCATCTCTAAATGAGATAGCTTTTATAATTCTCTGCTTTGCTTTTGTTCTTCCTACCCCATCATCTATTTCCAGCATAGCAGACAAGGTAATCTTTTTAAAATGTAAATCCTATCTAATAAAAAAGAAACATGCAAATTGACCCTGCTACACTCTCTGCTACACCCACAAGCCATTCCCACAAAGCCAATCAGGAGCGAGTATGAAAATTAAACCAACCAAAATGGTGGTTAATTTGCATATCCTGGTGCAGAGGGAAGAATGAAGATAGCGTAGAAGGAAGCCAAGTGCTGCAGAAGGGAGGGAAGCTGCGGAGAAGCAAGCGAGTGGGATGGTGGAGAATGGAGGGAAGCAGGTGGGACTGTGGAGAAGGGAGGGATGCAGGTGTGGCGGGTGAAGATAGGAGAGAAGCAGGCAGAGAAGAGAGGGAAGCAGGTGGGGCAGCGAAGACCTCCACCAGAAACCCAATTCTTGCAGGAATCTTCCTGCAGTGGGTCTCTAGTTAGATATTATTTCATGGCTCACAACTTAACAGTGGCTTTCCATTTCTTTCATAGTAAAAGCTTAAAACTATATAATGGCTTACAAAATCCTATAGGATTGGGTCTCCTGTTACCTTTTTGATTTCTACAAACACTTCCCTTGACTTACTTTACTCCATCTCTTCTGGTCACCTTGCATTTTAATGAACAAGTCAAGCATGGTCCCAGTTGATGCCTTTGCACTTCCTATTTGCTCTGCCTATAAAGCTATTTCTCTAGATATAAACACAACTTACTCTCTTACCTTCAATGGAAAAATATCGTTGGGTAAGGATTTAAAAAAAAAAGAAAGAAAGAAAAGTAAACTGGAGAATTGATTAGAGCTGTTCTATGCTAGAGACCTGTCAGAAGGCTGCAAACTTTTCCAACTCAGTCTAAGGGTTTTATACTAAGTTAGAGGCCCGGTGCACAAATTTGTGCACATGTGGGGTCCAAGAAGAGTGGGCTGGGGCAGGATGTGATTGGCCCTCCAGGTGGGATACCCTTGCTGGCCCGGGATCTGGATCCATCCCACTGACATTTGTGCCAGTTATAGGGAGCCCCTTTTACATCCTTTCTTCCTTGTGGAGTGTCTAGGGAGGGGAAGCAGCCAAGGTTCCGGAGGCCAACTTCCAGGAGGCTGGTGGCACTGTTGGGATCATGCAGCACTGGTCCCATTCTCTGGAAATTAAAACTGCAGAACTACTGAGGGAATGAGTGGCTGCCTCCCCGGCTGGTGGGCCACTGGGAAGGGTCAGTCAGCTGAGCAGCATTACCGCTGTGGGAGCACACTGAGCACCAGGGAGCAGCTCCTGTGTTGAGTATCTGCCCCCTGGTGGTCAGTGTGTGTCATAGCAACTGGTCCTAATGGCGGCTTTGACTTTTTTTAATATATAGATACTTAAGACTATGACCAACTTTAAGTACTAGTACTTGAAAGGTTTAAATGATGAGATAAACTGTAGAGAATAAATTGGATTAAAGATATTTAGAGACAGACTGATTATCCCCTGGTAGTGGAAGTTATAGAGATGCTAGTGACAAGAACCAAGGTAAATGTCATCTATAGTTAAGATGTCAATAAGCCAAAGAAATAGCACCCAGTGGTAGAGTGCACAAACAGTATAAAGAATAAGTTCACAGCCAAGACCGGTTTGGCTCAGTGGATAGAACATCAGCCTGCGGACTGAAAGGTCCCGGGTTCAATTCTGGTCGGGGGCATGTACCTTGCTTGCGGACACATTTCCAGTGTGGGGTGTGCAGGAGGTGGCTGATCGATGTCTCTCTCTCATCGATGTTTCTGGCTTTCTATCCCTCTCCCTTCCTCTCTGTGAAAAATCAATAAAATATATTTAAAAAAAAAGAATAAGTTCACAGAAATAATGTATTTTCAAAAGGCATTTGAAAACTGACTAATGTCAATTTTAATCAAGATGAAAAGAAGCTAAATCTTAAATGAGATGTATCTGTACTGAGGTAAAATACTATTTGCAGTATGATGCAACTTTTATAAATAAATTAATGAATTCAATAAATGTTTATTGACCACTTACCATGTAGATGGCAAAATTGCTTGAAGAGCAGAGAGGTGGGAAAGGCCATTAGATTTCCAAAATGTATTTCTTTCTATCACTCCTAAAAATGCTGAAGAGACACTATGAGCCAAATTAAATAGTACATCAGTAGCTAATCTGAGAAGGCCCGTTGGCACAGCTCTGCCTCTTACTCTAACAGACCACTTGCTTCTGTTCCAGGGAGCCAGACACCTTTGCTGCTTTTGTTCTGTATCACAGAAATCTATGTGTAATATTGTGATTTATAATAAGAAATATATACTTGGTTTGTATTCCATTCCTGGCCCAGAGCTCCTAAAATCCATGGAATTTTCTAATAAGAATGTTAAGGCATCTTTTGTTATGTTAATGATATGACTGGAATGTTTTTAGGTAATCTGAATGTGGACTAGTTGCTAGGGAAACCAATCTTCTTTCAGTCCCAATCTCTGACTGGCTTCCAGTAGCGGGGACTGAAGATTGAGTTCAATCACTAATAACCAATGATCTAATCAATTATGCCTGTAAGTCATGCCTCCATAAAAACCCAAAAGTATGATTTTTAGAGAGTTTACAGGTTAGGGAACCAAAAGTATCCATGTGTCTCTGTGCAGGGCCCTAAACCACAAAAGCTTCTTTGTTCTGGACCTCTTTCTCTGTGGACTTCATCTGCTATTGACTTGTATTCCTTAATAGCCTTATAATAAACTCGTAAGTAAATGGATTTCCTGAGTCCTGTTTAAATTAAACTCAAGAAGGGGGTCATGGAAACCTCTGATTTGTAGATGGTTCATCAGAAGGACAGGATTTGAAATTGGTGTCTGAATTAGTGATCAGTTTCGTAGAAATGAAGCCTTAACTTGTGGAATCTGAGCTATTTTTATTTTTTCAAATATATTTTTATTGAATTCAGAGAGGGAGATAGAAACATCAATGATGAGAGAGAATCATTGATCAGCTGCCTCCTGCATGCCCCCTCCTGGGGATAGAGCCTGCAACCTGGGCACGTGCCCTTGACCAGAATCGAACTCAGGACACTTCAGTCTTTGGGCCCATGCTCTATGCACTGAGGAAAACCAGCTAGGGCTCTGATGCTATTTTTACTTTTTTTATTTTTTTAAATTAAATCTTTATTATTCAGATTATTACATTTGTTTCTTTTTTTTCCCCTTCATAGCTCCCCTCCACTCGGCTCTCAACCCTCCCTCTACCCATTCCTCCCTCCCGTTGACCTCATCCATAGGTGTATGATTTTTGTCCAATCTCTCCCTGTACACCCCTCATCCCTTTCCCCCTGAGAATTATCAGTCCACTCCCTTTCTGTGCTCCTGATTCTATTATATTCGCCAGTTTATTCTGTTGATCAAATTTTTAATTCACTTAATTTTTAGATTCACTTGTTGATAGATATGTATTTGTTGTTCATAATTTTTTATCTTTTACCTTTTTTCTTCTTCTTCTTCTAAAAGAGTATCTTTCAGCATTTCATATACTGGTTTGGAGTTGATGAACTTCTTTAGCTTTTTCTTCTCTGTGAAGCTCTTTATCTGCCTTTCAATTCTGAATGATAGCTTTGCTGGATAGAGTATTCTTGGTTGTAGGTTCTTGCTATTCATCACGTTGAAAATTTCTTGCCACTCCCGTCTGGCCTGCATCATTTCTGTTGAGAAATCAGCTGACAGTCGTGGGTGCTCCCTTGTAGGTAATGAACTGTTTTTCTCTTGCTGCTTTTAATATTCTCTCTTTGTCTTTTGCTCTTGGTATTTTAATTATGATGTGTCTTGGTGTAGTCTTTTTTGGATTCCTTTTAAATGGGGTTCTGTGTGCTTCCTGGACTTGTAAGTCTATTTCTTTTTACCAGATGTGGGAAGTTTTCAGTCATTATTTCTTTAAGTAGGTTTTCAGTATCTTGCTCTCGTTCTCCTGGCACCCCCACAATTCTGATGTTGGTACGCTTGAGGCTGTCCCAGAGGCTCCTTACATTATCTTCACATTTTTGGATTCTTTTTTCCTTCTTGCTTTTCCAGTTGAGTGTTTTCTGATTCTTTATATTTCAAATTTTTGACTTGATTCTTGCCTTCCTCTAGTCTGCTGTTAGGTCTCTGTATAATATGTTTTATTTTAGTCAATGTATGTTTAATTTCTAGTTGGTCCTTTTCCATCTCTAGTTGGACCTTTTCCATCTCTAGTTGGTTCTTTTTCATCTCCTCTTGGGTCTTGGATATGCTTGAAAAACCTTATAAGTGTGGTTTTGAACTCTATATCCAGTCATTTGTTTTCCTCCATTTCTTTTGTTTGTGATCTCTTGTCTTGGCATTTTCACTATGCCAGGAGAACTTCTGTGTTGGATTCAGCCTTATGATACCAGACTTGCAAAACTGCAAAAGCGAAAATCAAAGGGATGGCAAGGCCAAAGGAAGGCTCCCACTTGGCCCCCCAATATTCCCAAATTAATACTTTTCTAGTCTCTCTTTTCATTTGCATGCGGCCTCCTCCAGAACCTGAACCCTGAACCACGCAGGACGTGAAAGAGGTTCCCACATCTGGCGCCTCACCTCAGGACGTCTGGAGGAGAAGATATTTTTTGCCTAAGAACTAAGGAGGAAAAATATACCAAGGAAAAGGTGAGGGAAATTCAACGCACGCAAAGCCCATGGACTAACTGCAGTCACAATCTAAAACAACTCCAAGACCACGTGGAGGAATTGACAGGTCTACTCCAACCATGAAGACAAGAGGAGAAATGGTCCAGAGATCGAAGATACTGATGACGCCTTGTCATCCTAGAAGTCAGCTGTGTGTCGATGTAGGTTGCCCAGCACCAAACCAGAGAGGATTGGACCTGCATTTTCACTATTTGTCTACCATCCAGAACTGAAAAATCATTGCTGACATGTACACTCAAAAAACTATTGGACACTGAAACTGGGACTCAAAGGACTGTTGGCCCAGAAAGAAACTTACTATAGACTGATTAATTTGCCTCTCAGCATAGCCACTGTTGCTTGTCTCATTTTTTGTTCTTATGTTTATTTCTAGTCTGCAGATGCAAGATTGTTTAGAGGAAAGAAACAGGGGAGATGCCGGAAACCAATAATTGTCTCATTAATAGAAAGTGTGGACAAGGAACCCAGAAAGCTGGTCTATCTTGAAGCTCTGAAAAGTCAGAGCCAGCCATTCCCTATCTAATTGAGACAGTGGTAGCTGAAGCAACTTTCCCACCAAATAATCATGCAAATCCTTACTGATAAGATAATCTGCCTGTCACTAGAATTGCCTGTTTCAGGGTAAAGGATATATCCCAAACCTGAATAAAAGGGATGGCAAGGCCAAAGAAAGGTGGTAAGTCTTCTCACTAGAGAAAGGCTCCTGCCTGCCTCCCCAATATCTCTCACCCCCCCTAAAAAAAACCCAAAACACAAAAAACTACAAAAGCCTTTCTGTTGAGCTTGGGATGGGTGGAGTCTCAGGGCTTAATGGACTGCTTTGCCTTCTAGTCCGCCCCGCCCTCCACGGACCCTGAGTCTCATGTGACTGGGTAATCACTGGAGCAGTCCCTGTGTGTGCGCGCGCGTTCTCTCTCTCTCTCTCTCTCTCTCTCTCTCTCTCTCGACTGCTGCCTTTCCGGCTCCCCTGCACTCCAGGACCATATGAATCTGGGTCCCGAGGATTTCACCTGAAACGGGTTTAGTGGAGTTAAAAGTGACTCAGTTGGGATGCTTTGTCTCCTGCCCTCTTGTGAAAGCCAGCGGCACAATCAGCAGTGGGTCTTCTGTGCGCAATGCTGTTCGCGCCGCCCAACTTCTGCCCTTTTGCAACTCCCCTAAATTTCCAGGCACTTCTCCCTTTTCACAGTCCAAACTCCCCCCGTATGAGTTTTGGCTGGACCTGGGGTTCAGTGCCGTAGGATAAGGGGTTCAATGCCATTGGGAGTCTCCATTTCCCTCCCGCCAGAGAAAGCCAGCCAGGTTCTCTGGCACCTGCTTTCTCCACTGCACGTACCTCAGGTTTTTGTAGCTCCTCTGGGTCTCTGTGAGCCCCTCTCTTTCCTTCTAGTTGTAGAATTTCCACTCCGCCAGCTTTCCTGTGCTTCTGGATGATGTCCGTTCTGTCTTTTAGTTGTAGTTTTGAAATTGTTGTGCGAGGCAGCAGTGTAGGTGTTTACCTATGCCGCCATCTTGGTTCCCTCCCTAGTGATCAGTTTTGTAGAAATGAAGCCCTAACTTGTGGAATCTGAGCTATTTTTATTTTTTCAAATATATTTTTATTGATTTCAGAGAGGGAAATAGAAACATCAATGATGAGAGAGAATCATTGATCAGCTGCCTCCTGCATGCCCCCTCCTGGGGATAGAGCCTGCAACCTGGGCATGTGCCCTTGACCAGAATCGAACTCAGGATCCTTCAGTCTTCGGGCCCATGCTCTATGCACTGAGCAAAACCAGCTAGGGCTCTGATGCTATTTTTAGATTGAGAGTCTCATAATTGAGTTGTAGGACACCCAGCTAGTGTCAGACAGTTGCTTATGGGACGGCGGGGGGGACGGGGGGGGACTATACATTGGAACTAGTGCAGATTTGTACTATGTTTGCATTTTTGGTGTTTAATGTTAATTCTATATACTCATTTGCACAGTGTAATTAGAATTCAAACTTGTGTGGAATGTGGGGTAGATTTTATGAGACCATATTTAGATAGCAAGTTTAAAGATATAATTCTAAATATGTAATCAAATGCAAATTTACCTTTTATATTTGTTTTGGTGTTTTACCAGAGGCCTCCAAAACTCTGAACAGGAGGGGACAGATGCTCTAGTAAGACATGTTAAGAGATTATGTGCCCTTGTTCAGCGGATAGAGTGTCAGCCTGTGGACTGAAGAGTCCCAGGTTCAGTTCTGGTCAAGAGCATGTACCTTCGTTGCGGGCACATCCCCAGCAGCGGGTGTGCAGGAGGCAGCTGATAGATGTTTCTCTCTCACCGATGTTTCTAGCTCTCTGTCCCTCTCCCTTCCTCTCTGTAAAAACCAATAAAATATATTAAAAAAAAAGAGAGAGAGAGAGATCATGAGCCCATTCTCAGTGATTAGAGTGTTGGCCCAAGCACCAAAGGGTATCGTTTTCAATTCCCAGTCAAAGGCATGTACCTAGGTTGCAGGTTGGCTCCCCACATCAATGTTTCTTTCTCACATCGATGTTTCTTTCTCGCCCTCTTCTTTCTCTCTCTACCTTCATCCTTCTCTCCCTTCCACTCTCTCTAAAAATTAATGGGAAAAAAATATCCTCAGGTGACGATCCACGAGAGAGAGGAAGAGAGAGAGAGAGAGAGAGAGAGAGAGAGAGAGAGAGAGAGAGAGGTGTGTATTATGAAGCAGATTTTGTTATTATTAGCTTACCACTCACCTAAAGTGTCTATAAGTGGCAAGGAGTGTAATCAAGAAAGGTAATAGAATTTCTTTAAAGAGAGGTTGGTGGGGGGCTCTGCCTTCTTTTTCTGTGGCACACACCAGCTTCACTCTGGTGGGAGAAAATGCTGCCACTTTGTCAATCTCAGCCAAGTTGAGATTTTCTAAAATTACATATAGAATTTGACTTTTATGTTTGAGAATACACAGGGACTGGCACCTAACTCACACTTGACAGTGGATAACCTGGGAGACAATGGGGAGCTGTCCATGGTAGTGAAGTGTGGATGGAAGGTCTTACTGGCAGTGCCTTCAGTAGCAAGCTGATCAGGGTCGGTAAAACAGATGTATAATGTATTTGACAGCAGCAGTAATGTAGGACTTTATTCTTTTTCTTTAATTTCCCTGAGCCAGACTCTGTCAGAAGGGGGTGGCACCAACACTCTCATAATTTTGTAATGCATTTTTGTGATATTTTTAAAATTTCTTTTGATTATAAAAGCCATTTCTCTCCATGGCTGACCAATCTATTATTTGAAGAACATGTTAAACCTTAGACAAAGAGTTCTCTTGGCAATCTTAATAAGCTACTAAATTAAATGGAAAATTCCTTAAAAGTCTGAATTTTGCGGTCTAATATCCTTGGAAATACAAGTAGACAACACATTCAGGCACCATTCCCTTCTTCAGATCTGCTCATATCTCTGCAGTCTTAATGTCAGCCATCTCTACTGCATAGTAAGATTAAGGAATCAACTAACTTCACATATTTTACCTTTATTAATTAAGCTGAGATTTGTCTTTTGACAAACACGTAAAGCCAACAGAAGTTCTGCAGTTTTGGAGTTCCTTCAGGATGAGAAAGGTATTGAATCATCACCATTTTCATCTTGACCTGTGGCCAATATATTTCTTTTCTCTCTCTCTCTCTCTCTCTCTCTCTCTCTCTCTCTTTAAAATAACTTCCCCCTAGACTGTTATTTTCTTAAAATTATATTTTTTGGCATTGTAAACACATTTTTATTTAAAATTAAGATTTCTGAAACAACTATACTAAGAGTGGTTATTATAGGTCTTTAGTTAAATAAGACATAGTGTAAAAATAATTATGTCCACTTTAACTTTTGAGAGATTTCTTTTTAAAGCACCCATAAAACTTATATATTCAAAAGAAACCAACTATAGAAAACCTGTTATCTCAGGAGTGAGTGTGACAGTGCACCAGGGACAACAGAGCCAATCTATTCCCACTGCCCATTGATGGAGCACTAAATTCAAAGCCATTTGAGAGTTTCCTACACTGCTCACTTAAAGGAAAACGAATGCAGAGTTATCAGAGAGTTTCTTGGCAAGTTTATAGCCCTGGGAAAGCTATAACTTTTCTTAAAAATTATTTCTAAGTTTTAAATTTGTCATTCCAAAATGTAACACATAGGATTTACAAGTATTTCATTTTTTGAGAAAATTTGAGAAATGACTACAATTGCAGCACATCCAGAAAAACTGAAATTAGTTTTAACAATCTCTGGCAACCTTTATGTTCTACATTTGTTTTGGAACCAATTTCTAAATGAAATAGAATAGAAACAATACATATGTATTCTACACTGCAAAAGTAGCTGACACTGGCCAAGACATATTCAGAGCAAGCTTTTTTTGTCCTAATTTCCTTGAAGAGTTTCTAGGTCGTTTTGCTTGTCACAAGCACAAAGGACCTACTGTAAAAAATTGCTCCTAGGTGTTTGCTCTGTTAGCTCAGGGCATGTCCTCAATAACCTCTGCACATCCCAGTCTCCACCTGTAACAGCACTGTGACTGGGGATAGTCTTGCTGGTTCTCCCTCCCTGCCTCATCGCTTGTGTGACCGCTTTTCATATTTGTCCTGGCTGCTCCGCTTCCTCAGTGGAGAATGCCTGACTGTGCCTAGAGCTAGGAAGCTGTGCTTGTAAGAGTAGGCTCTGTGCTTCTTCCGGCTTTCTTCTTTCTGGTTCTGGCTCTTTGCAGGTTCCTCATCGCCCTCTTTTTGTTCGTGATCTTGCTTTTTCTGTGAGGGGAGTGTATTCTTAATTGTGTTAATGAGAAATCTTTTATCAGTACCAGCAAGAGGACACTTCATCCAACCCACAGGTCCCATTGTTTCTGCTCTTGTTTTCCCACGTTTTGCCTCTTTAAGCAGTTCCTTTATTGCTTTCCTCCCCAGCTCTTGGTCCTCTTCCATCCCGGAGATGGCTTCCAGGATATTCAGGTGAAGCTGGAGGATGGGACGCTCTGCCTCATATCGTGAAACATGCGAGACGCAGGAAGGTAAAATTATATTTTCAAGTCAAAACGTTGTCCCGCCGAAACTGGTTTGGCTCAGTGGATAGAGTGTCAGCCTGCAGATTGAAAGGTCCCAGGTTCGATTCTGGTCAATCGATCAGCTGCCTCCTGCACACTTCCTAATGGGGATGTGCCCGCAACCAAGGTACATGCCCTTGACCGGAATCGAACCTGGGACCTCTATCCCTCTTCCTTCCTCTCTGTAAAAAATCAATAAAATTTATTAAAAAAAAGAAAAGTTTCCCCACCAATCCCTCTCCCCATGAAAACCTGACAAAAACTGAACGGTTGTGATTGAAATGTGAAAGTTGGCTAGAGACCCATGTAACTCCTAGGGATTTTAATAGCATAGTTACATCATAGAACTGAGGTGTCCAAAAAAAAAAATGTTTACTTTCCCCTGACCTGGAATGTATGCATTTAATTTGTAATATCTATTGTGATCTTCTAGCAACTATTTAAGCCTTCAGGTAGAGACACTAAATAGACCTCATTCTACTTAATGGTTTGCCTTATCTAAGAACTTACGTAGAAAATGGGATTCTCTATATTCTCGTATCTCTTAAAAGAGGGCATTTATTCCATATTCCCTAATTGGGGACTTTATCTGATGTAGTGTCTAGATACAAAGTCTCCATTCACATTATGCTGTTGATGGGGTTCAGGACATGCTACCCTCAAATATAGTACCGTGGCATATTAAATCTTTTAAACTGAAGGAGTTTAAGAGGAAAAAAAACCCCAGAAATTGAAAGGTTCCTTTCCCTCTCTCTCTCTTTTCTTTCTTGAAACAGGTTATAACCCATCCTGTGAGAGGCGCCCTCCCTATACCTGGAGGAAAGGACCATGCTTGATCTAGTATGTGCAATGGAGAAGAGGAGTGGGACAACATTAGTTCTGCTTAAGAATGTCTCATTTTAAATATTTTGTATCCTTAAATCTGTTTGTGTATATTACATCAAGAATATTATCTTTGGCTGGAACCGGTTTGGCTCAGTGGATAGAGCATCAGCCTGTGGACTGAGGGGTCCCAGGTTTGATTCCGGTCAAGGGCATGTATCATGGTTGCGGACACATCCCCAGTAGGGGGCATGCAGGAGGCAGCTGATCGATGTCTCTCTCTCATTGATGTTTCTAACTCTCTATCCCTCTCCCTCTCTGTAAAAAATCAATAAAATATATTTTAAAAAAAGAGTATTATATTTGGTACCAGAACTTTTCAGTAGTGTTTTTCTTGTCCAGATTGCCATTCTTGGCAATTCACGTAGTGAACACTTGCCCAAGCAGTGAGGATCCTGTAGTTCATTTATAAAAAGATCTTGACCAGACCTGGTAGTTTAGAAATGGGGGCACAATGTGTGGGACTTGTCCCTGAAAAAGAGTAATAATGGCATGTAAGAGCTCTACAGTATGAGATGATATTATCACTAGTTCCTGGCTTTGTAATTTGATGAAAGTTGTGGTTCAGGAGCAAACTATTTCATGGGCCTTTGGTAACACATCTTAACCTAGTTTTCAGATTTGGTGGGATTGTCTCTCAAAACCCAGGGAGGCTACCCAAAGATAATCCCAGAAAGACATATTGATTACTTTAAGTTAGAAATATCAATGAGAGAGAAACTTCAATCAGCTGCCTCCCACAAACCCCCCACAGGGGATGTGCTGGCAACCAAGGTACATGCCCTTGACTGGAATCTAACCCAAGACCTTTCAGTCCGAGGGCTGACGCTCTATCCACTGAGCCAAACCGGTTTCAGTGACATATTGATTACTTTGAATTGAAGTAGCTTACTAGTATGAAACTGCCCATGCAAGAAGAAAATGCTGACCTATCTGCCTCCCTAAAAGCAGGAGATAAGTCTCCATCTGATAGGTGCTTCCTGCTCCAAAGGACTGAGACACAAGCTTATCACAAGAACTAAAAGAATCCAAAGTCAAATCATGTATAAACAAGCCTTGTAAACCTTAACTAATTTACTGCACAAGCCCGACCATTGTTGAGATTCCTTTCTAGATTCCTTTCTAATAGAGCGCTATACTTTGTTCTTTCAAAGCTATGGAACAAATATCCTCAGATGAAGATTAAAAAAAAAAACAACACAAACCCAAACTTTAAAACTTTGCACCAGATTTAAAATGAAACAAATTTTGTAGGTTTGCATTTTATAACACGTTCTAAATTTGTTAAAGATGTTGGATGATGCCAAAATATAATGTAAACATCAAAAGGCAAATGAACCTGGCCAGTGTGACTCAATGGTTGAACATCAACCTGTGAACCAAGAGGTCACAGTTTATTCCCTATAAGGGCACATGCCCAAGTTGTGGGCTCAGTCTCCAGTGGGGTGTGTACAGGAGGCAGCCCATTAATGATTTTGTCTCATCATTAATGTTTCTCTCTTTCTTTTTCTCCTTTCCTCTCTGAAATCAATAAAAATATATTTTTAAAAAGGCAAATGAAATTTCTTTTATGATTCTATCCATGAAGGCCAATCTTACATAAAAAACATGATGTAAAAGAGCTACTTATTAGACACATTAACTGCATTATTTCAATGCCATTTTTATTTATTACTTTATATATATTTCCTATGCAGAATATATAATTTTATGTAGTATAAAAATATTAAAACTTATAGTTATGACTTTGTGTATTCGTGCACACATTCATTTGATCAAAAATTGTGCAGAAATTAACCAAACGTGTGTATATATGCTGCTTACTCACAAAAACATCTGCTTTGGCTTATTTTTTCTGACCAGGTTAAACACGCCTGCAGATTATTTCATGCCTCATAACCTTTTCAATGCAAATATTCTCAGACATATTGCACTTGAGCACCTGTCAAAGTTTATTTACTCTGTCATGAAGAACTTAGCAAGGAGAGAGTGCGCTTACCACAGTGACTGGAGAAATGAGAAGGTTTATATACTTTCAGTAAGGAGTTAATACATGCAGCTTCTCCACTGAGCACAAATTATTATTGCCTACTGCTGTTTTATTAGTCATAGTCATAAAAATGTCATGTTTTTGTTCATCAACCTGAATTAAATTTAGGACATGTCTATTTAGAGCTGTCTTCCGAGAAATACTATTAGTAGAACTAATAAGTAATGTATCTGTAGGCAGATTGATCTGTGGATGTGTGGGTACTTATTCGTTCTAAGCAGCAGGGTTTGGTCTCTGGCAAAGAGACACGCAGTGTCCTGGGGAGTCTTGTTCACAGAACTGTGAGATCTGAGCTTCTTTTTCAAGCAAATTTCTATCAGTCTCCTCAGCATTCAGTGCAAAATGCAGAACCACCATTTGCCCACTTCTCAATTGGAAGACTAAAATTTTCTTTCTCAATTTCAATTGTTAAAAAAAAAATTCACCTCTTTTTTATTTTAATAGTTTCATGTTGCTAGTTTTGAGCTGTTCAGAACAGCTTTGAGAAGCAGGCCTTCCTAATGAAAGCTGTTAGGTTAGTAAAGAGAATCTTGAATGATTAGGAGACATTTCCTCCCTTGAAACTACAAAAGAAGGTTGATATAGTTCTGCATTGGGGACTCTCCTTGCATGAAAGGCCCAGACTCCTTTCAAAGGTCTTGTTTTGTACTTGATCTTATCCTTTTGAACTGCTCAAGGGCATATTTCTGGAATTCTTGCTGCTCCCTCTATTGCACTATCAGTATTTCCTTCAGTACTTGATCTTCCCCGTCAGCATACAAACATGCTATTACTGCAGAATTCTAGAGCCATCTGAGGATATTTGATAGTAGGCCATTTAAAATGCCTTCATCTATTCTTAAAATATCTCCCAGTTGGCTCTAGAAAATGAGAGAACTGAAATAATTGAAGTAATTGTATTCACATGAGACTCAATCTCAAAATCAGGTCCGACCTAACACTTATTGAATCAGCATTTGCATTTTAACAAGACCCCTGAGTACATTACACAAGTTTGAAAACCACTGGACTAGACAAGTGGCTCTCAACAACTAAATTCACTCGAGGAGTTTAAAAAAAAAACATCCTGATGTCCAGGACATATCCAGACCAATAAAATTCTAGTAAGACTCTCTGGGGGTGGATCCCAGGGTTTAGTTTTTTTTTTTTTTTTTTAAGTTTCTTTCAGTGACACCAATGTGTAGCTAAATTTGAGAACCAATGTAGTGGACAGATCTCCTCCTTTCCTATGTGGTAGACTATTGGTATGATCTCTTTAAAGAAAGAAGACTTCCAGGAGAAAACAAACCTTCTTGGTATCTTACATGGCATTAGCATTGGCTAGACCAGATCTAGTCCTGACTTCTAGAGACATACATATTTGTGTGTGAGTATTTTTTTTTTAATTATTCAGAGCATATTTGGAAACACTGCTTTCATTTGTTGTTGTTAATCCTCACCCAAGGATATTTTGCATTGATTTTTTAGAAAGAGTGAAAGGCACTGGGAGAGACAGAGCAAAATATGGATGTGTGAGAGACACATCAACTGGTTGTCTCCCACACAAGCCGGGACTGGGGCCAACATCCAAGCTGTAACCGAGGTATGTACCCTTGACCTGAATCGAACCCAGGAACCTTCAGTCAGCAGGCTGACATGTAGACATTTTTTTTTTTAGTGCTGTATTTTTTATTAGGAAGGAAAAGCAAAGACAAATGCATAAGTGCATTTTTGCTCATATATAAACAGAAGACTTCAGTTTTGCTTCCAGTGTGATTTCTCTTAAACTGTCATAAAAGATGCTTTGAGCCCTGCCAGCATGGCTCAGTGATGGAGCATTGACCTATGAACCAGGAGGTCATGGTTGGACCCCCAGGGCACATGCCTGGGTTGTAGCCCAATCCCTAGTGTGGGGTGTGCAGGAGGCAACCACTCAATCATTCCCTCTCATCATTGATATTTCTATCTCACTTCCTCTCCCTTTTTTTCTGAATCATAAAGATATATATGTATATATATATATATTTTTTTTAAAAAGATGCTTTGCAATGTGCTTTTGGTCCAACAATCCAGTATTAGAATATAAACCTCTCTCCAAAGTCTGAAAAATATTAATTGTCCTAAACAGTATTGTTAGAAATAATGTGAGCCCCCAAAGTTAGGGGTCCTGGTAGAACACAAAGCACACTCGGGAGCCAGGCAGCAAGGCAAATGTCTTTACTCCTGCGGAAGGGGGTGCACACACATGGTCTTGGAGCACATGCACCAACATATTTCCTAAGATTGGCCCACGGAAAGCCAATGTGACTCAATTTCAAGAATGAGAAGATGGCCGAGACCGGTTTGGTTCAGTAGATAGAGCGTTGATCTGCGGACTGAAAGGTCCCAGGTTTGATTCCAGTCAGGAGCATGTACTTTGCTTGTGGGCACAACTCCAGTAGGGGGCGTGCAGGAGGCGGCTGATCGATGTCTCTCTCTCATTGATGTTTCTGACTTTCTATCCCTCTTCCTTCCTCTCTGTAAATAATCAATAAAATATATATATATATATAAAATGAGAAGCTGAAGAACCAAACAAAACTAATGGTTGCCCTAGGCAATTTGGCTCAGTGGATAGAGCATCGGCTTGTGGACTGAAGGGTCCCAGGTTTGATTCCAGTCAAGGGCACATACCTGGGTTATGGGCTCGATCCCCTGTGGGGTGTGCAAGAGGCAGCCGATCAATCAATGACTCTCTCTCACTATTATTACTATTTTTTTAAAAATATATTTTATTGATTTTTTACAGAGAGGAAGGGAGAGGGATAGAGAGTTAGAAACATTGATGAAAGAGAGACATTGATCAGCCGCCTCCTGCACGCCCCCCACTGGGGATGTGCCCGCAACCAGGATACATACCCTTGACCAGAATCGAACCTGGGACCCTTCAGTCCGCAGGCCGACGCTCTATCCACTGAGCCAAACCGGTTTTGGCATTATTACTATTTTTTTTTGTATTTAATTCATTTTTATTTTGCTCAGAAGTTGACTTTGTTCATACTCAAAATATAAACTTTTTAAAAAAATTTTTAATATATTTTATTGATTTTTCACAGAGAGGAAAGGAGAGGGATAGAAAGTCAGAAACATCGATGAGAGAGAGACACTGATCAGCCGCCTCCTGCACACCCCACACTGGAGATGTGCCCGCAAGCAAGGCACATGCCCCTGACTGGAATCGAACCTGGGACCTTTCAGTCCGCAGGCCGACGCTCTATCCACTGAGCCAAACCGGTCTCGGCTCGAAATATAAACTTTGTATAGCATGTTGCTTCACATATTCCCCAGGAAGGTGCAGCTTTCTCCTTCCGGCCAGGAGATTGGAAAGGATTCCTGTCAATGCATTTTCTGAGTCTTGTTTTCGCTGGCCTTATTTCAGCAAAATACTCGGATTCCACTTGTTAGTACTGTATCATGCCCAAGGCTACCACAAAGGCAACAGGCCCCGTTGCCAGGATATTCAGAGTTACAGGACCCGTTTGCAAATTGAAGGAGAATGTGCAACTTTCTTTTTCCATCATCTTCTCAGACCATCAGAGCTCACACAGTATTAGAAATTCTCTCAACGATGTTGCAGGAATGAGGCAAACACTCAAAACTGGATCAACAAGGCCATTTTACCCCTGCGCAGAAGGGTGCTCTGGCCAGCTGGAAATCAAGGGCAAAGCACACCCAAAGGGCAGACTGATGGAGTTTTTCTCCCTCATTATTTTTTTAAAAATATATTTTATTGATTTTTCACAGAGAGAAAGGAAGAGGGATAGAAAGTCAGAAACATCAATGAGAGAGGGACATCGATCAGCAGCCTCCTGCACACCCCAGGAATCGAACCTGGGACCTTTCAGTCCGCAGGCCGACGCTCTATCCACTGAGCCAAACCGGTCTCAGCTCTCCCTCATTATTGATGTTTCTATCTCTCCCTCTTTCTTCCATTCTGAAATCAATAAAAATACATTTAAAAGAAAATACACAAAAAAAGCCTAATGGTGCCCTGACTGGTTTGGCTCAGTGGATAGAGCGCCGGCCTACAGACTGAAATGTCTCAGGTTTGATTCCGGTCAAGGGCATGTACATTGGTTGCGGACATATCTCCTGAAGGGATTGTGCAGGAGGCAGCTGATTTATGTTCCTCTCTTATTGATGTTTCTAACTCTCTATCCCTCTCCCTTCCTCTCTCTATAAAAAAATCAATAAAATATATTTTTTAAAAACCTAATGGTTATATACTGTCATAAAACCTAAGTATACAACAAGGAAGATATATTCAGGAATAGAGATGATCAGATGATAAAAACCAACCAACCAACCTTAGGTTAGAAAGTGGCTAGGGAGATAACAGAGGATAATAGTACCTAATCTCCTATGATAGTTTGTAAGGTTGATTTTTAAAAAAATATTGTTGAAAGTATTACATATGTCCTCCCCCCCCCCCCGTGCATGACCCCCTCTAGCCTGCTCCTGCCCCTCGCCCCAGGCCTTCATCATACCATGGGTTATGCATACAAGTTCTTGGTTGATCCCTTCCCACCCACCCATCCAACACTGCCTTCCCTTTGAAGTTTTGCAGTCTGTTCTATGCTTCTATGACTCTGAATCTATTTTGTTCATCAGTTTATTTTGTTCATTAGATTTCACATATGAGTAAGATCACATGATACTTATCTTTCTCTGACTGGCTTGTGAGGGTGCACAGCTGTTTCTAGAGAGTAACAGATCAATAACCCATCTGTGGACTTCAAGGATCGTTTTCCCAAGTCTTTGTAGCTGTTTCTGAATTTCTAAGTTCCCTATTGCCCCCAAATCTCCCTTTGGCCGAATTAAGGGAGGGGGTCTGCCAAATAGAATTTTAAAGTGGAGAGAATCCTACCCTGTCTCTCGAGGCACAGTGCACCTATGGGAGCACAAGTGGTAAGATATCTGTCCAGGGTAAGTTCGTCTCCTGGCATAGCTTAGCCATAGCCTGCTCAAGAGTCTGGTTCATGCATTCTACTTTCCCTGAACTTGGGGCCTGTAGGCTGCATGTAAGTTCCACTTAATTCCTAAGGCCTTCGTTACTTGCTGAACTAACTCAGCTATAAAGGCTGAGCCATTATCTGACCCTATGATTAAAGGCATTCCATACCACAGAATTATGTCTTTCAGTAACACCTTAGTAACTTCTCTTGCCTTTTTCCTGCAGGTAGGATATGTCTCAACCCAGCCTGAAAAGGTGCAGACAAAAACAAAAAGATATTTATTTCCTCTACTAGGCCCTATTCTGTAAAGTCTACCTCTAGATTTTCTGAGGGAGCCTGCCCGCAGTGCTGAATTCCTATCGGTCCTACAGGACCCTACCTTGCATTGTTCCGTGCACAGAGGAGGCAGCACTGAGAGACGGAGGCTCATAAGGAGGGAAGACAGGCAATAGATAGTATCTGCTAGAGCCATCTTCCCGAAATGGGTACTACTCTATGAGCTAACTGTTCTGGGATGTAGACCCTAAGCTCTGGGGCTATCCACCAGCCTTCCTTCATCCTTTTATCCCTTTCTCCTTGAGTCCATTCTCCTTCTTGAGGGGTGTATTTCAGAGGTTCAGGTAATTCCGGAATCAGTGTGATCCTTAGCAGCTAGGCTTGCCACTGCGCGTGCACAATGGTTTCTTCTGACCCCAAGTCTTTTCCTTTTTGGTGTGCTCTACAATGGATGACAGCTACTTCCTTGGGCTCCCAGACTACTTCTAGTAACTTCAAGATCTCATTCTGATTTTTTATTCCTTTTTCTCCAGCCATCAGAAGCCCCCTTTCCTTATATTTGGCCCCATGGATATGCAGGTAGTGAAGGCATAATTCGAGTCAGTAGATGTTGGCATGCTTATCCTTACTGCGAGTTAAGGCTCTGATTAGGGCCCAAAGTTCTGCCTTCTGCACTGACTATCCTTCAAGCAGGGCCTGTGCCTCTATTATCTCAACGTTTGATACCACTGCATACCCGGCTTGTCTTTTTCCTTCATCTAGGAAGCTATTGCCTTCCACGACCAATACTAAGTCCGGATTCTGTAGAGGCCTATCTGTTAGATCTGGCCGACTGGAGTAAATCTCCTCTAGGACTTCTAAACAATCATGCTCAAGGGTTCCCTCTGCAATGGGTAGGAAAGTGGCATATGTCCTGACCTGGAATCAAACCATGACTTCCTGGTTCATAGGTAGATGCTCAACCACTGAGCCATGCAGGCTGGGCTCCATAAACTATTATTTAAAAATAAATAAATAAATCAACATGTAATCAAATTCTTTTAAAGTAAACTTTGGCTGAAACCGGTTTGATTCAGTGGATAGAGCATTGGCCTGGGGACTGAAAGGTCCCAGGATCGATTCCGGTCAAGGGCACATCCCCAGTGGGGAGTGTGCAGGAGGTGGCTGATCGATGTCTCTTTCTGATTGATGTTTCCAACTCTCTATTCTCTTCCTTCCTCTCTGTAAAAAATCAATAAAATATATTTTAAAAAAATAAATAAACTTTGCATGTCCCTTTAAATAAATATATTTTATTTGCCGAGACTGGTTTGGCTCAGTGGATAGAGCGTCGGCCTGCGGACTGAAAGGTCCCAGGTTCGATTCCGGTCGGGGGCATGTACCTTGCTTGTGGGGGGCATGTACCTTGCTTGCGGCCATAACTCCAGTAAGAGACATGCAGGAGGCAGTTGATCGATGTCTCTCTCTCATTGATGTTTCTGACTTTCTATCCCTCTCTCTTCCTCTCTGTACAAAATCAATAAAATATATTTAAAAAATATTTTATTTTGTAGAAAGTTTGAAAAATATAAAATGAAAATCCAACCATGAATGTTTTCTTTCCTTCCAGCCTTTTAAGATACTCTCTCTTGCCATGGTGAGAGAATGTGTAAATTTCCTATCCAGTAGGAAAATATCAAAAAGTATTAGAATCCCAGATATTAACATCATAGGAATGTGATGAGGATGATGCTAGCAAAATCCTATACTTTCCCCAAACCAAAAAAAAAAAAAAAATCCTACATAATAAAAGCCTAATATGCAAATCAATCAAATGGCAAAGAACAGGAGGCCGGTGAATGGGTGGCACCAGGCCAGCCAAGGCAGGTGCCAGCAGGCAGAGGGAGGAGATGCAATTTGGGGGAGGTGACCAGCAGTGGTGGGGCAGTGATGGGGAGCAGGGCCAATGGCTCACCAGCCAGTGCCGTCCCCCAACTGGCCTGCCAGTCACCTCTCACAGAGTAAGTCCACTGGGGGTGGCAGCAATTGGTCCTCGAGTTGCCTCCTGCAGAGGGAGCCACTGGTAGTGGGGCAGTGGGGCTGGTCAGCGCCATCCCGCAATAGGCCCATTAGTTGCCTCCCTCAGAGGAAGGCCAGACTGCCTGTTGCTTACACTGGCTCCCCATGGGGAACAGGCCTAAGCTGTCAGTTGGACATCCCCCAAGGGCTTCCAGACTGTGAGAGGGCTCAGATTGGCTGAGGGACTTCCGAGTGCATGAATTTTCGTCCACCAGACCTCTAGTTTAGTATAAAATAAAGATTATGAAGCAGGTGACAAATACGTTACCTGGAGAAGAGACCTCAGTTCTTGTTTTCTTGAGGGAAAGATTTCTATTAAGTGGCAAAAGTATAGAAAAACAAGCAAGGATTTATTGACCTCACCAAAAATCTACTTAGGGCAATGAAACAAGGAAGGGTATAAAGAACCAGCAGGAGAGCCTAGGCTGGGCTGCTTGGGCTTTCTGGGAAGTCAGAGAGAAGGGGAAAATGGAAACCTTGGAGAAAGGGTCAGGGGTCTGGCCCAGGATGAGGTGCTTCTGTCCATTGCTCCCCTGGTTGCAAGTCTCCTGGGATCCCTTAGAGATTAGTGATGTGTCCCTAGGGGTGGGGTAAATAGAGGGAGAAGGGAATGGTATGTGCAAGGTCCCTCTGGACTTCATATTCAGAAATTTAAAGGGTGGGTATTTAGGGGAGAGCTTATTGGTGGAAATAGACTGTTCACTAGATTTATGCTGATGCCCCAAAATGAGATTTATTCTCTTAATTGGATTTCTATTATCTGCCTCCCTGACTTAGGCTGATTTAAGCTATTTACCCTTGGGTTGGAAAGGAGAACTGCAAACCATTTACCCTTAAGTGTCCTTGGAACTTATTAGATGGCTCCCCAACCATAGGTCCAAGAGTCCCTATGCCACTTGTCATGGAATTTTCATAGCTTCTTATCAAATACAGTATAGTATACCAGTGATGTATTATACAACTATACACCAGAAAACTATAATTTCATAATGACACCCCAATAAATTCAGAGAACAAGAATACACATGTCTTAGATACACCTCAAGTTTATTAAAGATGCCCTGTACACACATTTGCTACTAAAAGTTGAAATAATACATCAAAACTGTTATAAATTGAATGAACACTAGAATAAGGTGTGTGCCTAAAATGACTTCACGTCACAATTCTCAGCAATATGAGCAGAAGGACCTGGATGTGATAGGCAATGACTACAGCCACATTGAGATACAGGTTTACTCTGAAAAAACAAAACGGATTGTGTTATGAATAATGAAATGATCAAATGCTCCCTCTAATCTAAATAGCATTTGGCAAAGGGTATACTAAAAGGTAAAACAAGACCTGAGTGGTGGTGAGGAGGCGCAGAATTGAAATGCATGAGTACCAAAGAATGCCAGAGCGTGGGCCATTTTGTAAGGGTAACAGCTGCCGATTGTCAATCAGGGGTTTGTCCATTACCACCCAGTATTAGCATGAGCATCCGGTTTGTGACAGCATATAGACTAGTAATCATACATCAAGAGTAATGTAAGCTATATTTAGGTGATGATAAATGTAGATTTATCACCTAAAGTACTGGCACTCTGGTGTGGGATGCTGAGAGTGGAGGAGGCAATGAGTGTGTGGGGTCAGAAGGTACATGGGAATCCTGCATTTTCAGCTCAATTTTGCTGTGAGCCTAACTGGGCTCTAAATAGGTAATATTTCCATTATGGGCATCTCCACCCTCCCTTTGGAGAACTGTAGGCCCAAATCACATAAACTCACCCTGTTCTTCTTGAAGTTTTGAATATCCTCATTCCTTCTCCTCAGCCATGTTGGAAACAGTCCTTTGAGGTCTCTTCTTAGACTTGCCATTGTCCTCACTTCACGTCTCCTGCTGTAGACCGGGTCATAACTCATCTCCACTACATACTCTGGTATTTCTTCTCTGCCCTGCTGTTGGGATGAATGTGTTGGTGGAAGGGAAGAGAATTGAAAACTAGGGTTGAGAGTCAAGTTACGAAGACTCTTGGCTAGTGCTTCTGAAACAGCTTGACTGTCAGCTGTCCCTTTAGAGGTTAGGGGATATGTT
>JAAGEH010000311.1:33254374-33409359 GCA_011751065.1 Lasiurus cinereus | reverse complement strand
CTTCCCCTGCTGGCCAGATTGCCCACAACTGTCCTCCCCTGCCAGCCTTTTGTGGTGGCTATCTTGTGGCAGCCATCTGGTGCTGATGTCAGGCGCAGGTGTGACACCAGATAGGCTTTTATGATATAGGATTGGCTTTATAAAACCAAGGTCCTTCTAGGGGAAGTTTGCATTTCTTTCTCTATACCTTTAAGAGAAAAATACCTGGTCTTCTTTGAAAAAGCTTATCTGAGCCATATTTTATTTAGTTAGTTTTAATTTTTAAACATGTTTTGTTGATTTTTCACAGAGAAGGGAGAAGGATACTTAGAAACATCGATGAGATAGAGACATCGATCAGCCGCCTTCTGCACGCCCTCTACTGGGGATGTGTCCATAACCAGCATACATGCCCTTGATTGAAATCGAACCTGGGACCTTTCAGTGCAAAGGCCAATGCTCTATCCACTGAGCCAAACCGGTTTCAGCGAGCCATATTTTAAAATGCAAGTTTTGCCTGCCCGGTGAGGCTCAATGGTTGAACATGGAGCCATGAACCAAGAGGTTACTGGGTGGATTGCATGTCAGGGTACATGCCCAGGTCTCTGGATGGATCCCCAGTGGAGGGAGTGCATGAGGAAGATGATCAATGATGTTTCTCATCCAAGTCTCTCGATCCCTCTGCTATCCTTTCTCTTTGAAAACAAATAAATACTTTCAAGAATATGAAGGTGGGAGGGTAGATGACAGATTTTATGTATATTTTGTTTTCCCCCAAAAAATTCCCATCTGCAGATGATGAGTCATGAAAAAGGAAAATAACCTTAGTAAAATGCTATTGGATGGCAATGTTCTCTTATATTTCAATCAGTATCATATTCATTTTCTTCTGTCCAAACCCTCTACTTCCCTTCTACCTCTAAGTCTTCTATTACTTTTTTTTACATTTTTTTATTGGTTTCAGAGAGGAATGGAGAGGGAGGTATAGAAACATTAATGGTGAGGGTCATTGATAGGCTGCTTCCTGCAAGCCCTGTCCTGGGAATGAAGCCCAGAACACTGGCATTTGCCCTGACAGGGATTTGAACCATGACCTCTTGGTTCCTAGGTCCAACCTCAACCCAAACTGGCTGAGTTCCCTATTTTTTGGTTTGATTTTAATCCTCACCCTAAGATATTTTCCCGTTAATTTTTAGAGAGAGGGAAAGACAGAGTGAAACATCCATGTGAAAGAAACACATGAAATGGTTGCCTCTTATACACCGTGAGCAGGGCTTTGGCCAGAGAGGACCCTGAAGCCAAGGTACCTTCCCTGGAAGGAATTGAATCATGGACCCTTCAGTCTGAAGACTGACACTCTATCCACTGAGGCAAACCAGGGAGGGCTAAAAAATATTTAAAAATACAATAGAGAGCCCAGCTTTTGCCAGTTAGTTCACTGCTAGCAAAATCACATATAAACTAAAGATGAAGAAGAAGGTGGCAAACATGTTACCGGGAGAGAAAACCTAACTTCTTGTTTTCTTGAGGGAAAGATTTCCATCAAGTGGCAAAGTGGAGAAAAACAAGCAAGAATTTATTGATCTCAGCCCATTTGGCTCAGTGGATAGAACGTCAGCCTGGGGACTGAAGGGTCCTGGGTTCAATTTCGGTCAATGGCACAGGCCTATGGTTGCTGGCTTGACCTCCCAGTAGGGGAAGGGGGGCAGCCAACCCATGATTCTCTCATTGATGTTTCTCTGTCTCTTTCTCTTACTCTCCCTCTCCCTTCCACTCTCTCCCCTCTCCCTTCCTCTCTGAATGCAATAAAAATATTTAAAAAAAGAATTTATTTACCTCAATTGTGTGAAATGTTTTGAGATAGAGTAGTACATTTGTGAGTATAATTTTATGGCTTCTTTTCCAAATAGTAGAAACCTTCCCATCAGTATGGAAAACTAAGAAAATTACTTTCCACTGCATCATCTGGCAATCACAGATTAAAGATTATTTTTCTATGAATAAAAGGTATTTAAGCCCAAACCAGTTCCCAAAACCAGTTCTGCTCAGTGGATAGAGCATCATCCTGTGGGCTGAAAGGTCCCAGGTTCCATTCCCCGCAAGGGCATGTACCTTGGTTGCGGGCTCCTCACCAGTAGGAGGTGTGCATGAGGTAGCTGATTGATGTTTCTCTCCCATAGATGTTTTTAACTCTATCCCTCTCCCTTCTTCTGTAAAAAAAAAAATCAATAAAAAAATGTATTCAATACTATACTTTAAAAAGATCTAGGGGGAAAAAAAGAATTTGACCTCACCAAAAAGCCTACTTAGGGCAGTGAAACAAGGAAGGGCATAAAGAACCAGCAGGAGAGCCTAGGCTGGGCTGCTTGGGCTTTCTGGGAAGTCAGAGAAAAGGGGAAAAGGAAAACCTTGGAGAAAGGGTTAGGGGTCTGGCCCAGGATGAGGTGCTGCCCATTGCTCCCCAGGTTGCAAGTCTCCTGAGATCCCTTAGAGATTAGTGATGTGTCCTTAGGGGTGGGGTAAATAGAAAAGGGAATGGTATGTGCAAGGTCTCTGGGGAGTTCATATTCAGGGATTTGAAAGGGTGGGTATTTAGGGGAGAGCTTATGGGTGGAAATAGACTGTTTACTAGCTTTATGTTGATGCCCCAAAATGAGATTTATTCTCTTAACTGGATTTCTATTATCTGCCTCCCTGACTTAGGCTGATTTAAGCTATTTACCCCTCTGGTTGGGGAGAAGTGCAAACTATTTACCCTTAAGTGTCCTTGGAACTTACTAGATTGCTTCCCAACCATAGGTCCAAGATTCCCTATGCAACTTGTCCTGGAATTTTCATAGCTTCTTATCAAATACACAATATAGTAAACCAGTGATGTATTATACAACTGTGCACCAGAATATTACAATTTCATAATGTCACCCCAATTAAATTCAAAGAACAAGAATACACATGTTTTAGATACGCCTCAGTTTATTAAAGATGCCCTATACAGACATTTGCTACTAAAAATTGAAATAATACATCAAAACTGTGTTATAAATTAAATGAATACTAGAATACGGTGTGTGCCTAAAGTGACTTCACGTCACAATTCTCAGCAATACCAGCAGAAGGGCCTCGATGTGATCGGCAATAACTACAGCCACATTGAAATACAGGTTTACTCTGGAAAAAACAAAAAGGATTGTTATGAGCAATGAAATGATCAAATGCTCCCTCTAATCTAAATAGCATTTGGCAAAGGGTATACTAAAAGGTAAAAAACAAGACCTGAGTGGTGGTGGGGAGGCGCAGAATTGAAATGCATGAGTACCAAAGAATGCCAGAGCGTGGGCCATTTTGTAAGGGTAACAGCTGCTGATTGTGAATCAGGGTGGTTTGTCCATTACCACCCAGAATTGGCATGAGCATCCAGTTTGTGACAACATATAGACCAAGAGTAATGTAAGCTATTTTTAGGTGATGATAAATATAGATTACTTAAAGCACTGGCACTCTGGTGTGGCAATGAGCGTGTGGGGTCAGAAGGTACACGGGAATTCTGCACTCTCTGCTCAATTTTGCTGAGTCTAACAGGGCTCTAAAAAGATAATATTTCCATTGTGAGCATCTCCTCCCTCCCTTGGGAGAACTGTAGGCTCAGATCACATAAACTCACCCAGTTCTTCTTAAGGTTTTGAATGGCTTCATTCCTTCTAGTAAGCCATGTCGGAAACAGTCCTTTGAGGTCTCTTCTTAGACTTGCCATAGTCCTTACTCCACGTCTCCTCCTGTAGACCAGGCCATAACTCATCTCCACTACATAGTCTGGTGTTTCTTCTCTGCCCTGATGTTGGGATGAATGTGTTGATGGAAGGGAAGAGAATTGAATACTAGGATTGAGAGTCAGGTTACGAAGACTCTTGGATAGTGCTTCTGAGACAGCTTGAGTGTCAGCTGAAAGAAATGTAAGATCCATTAGCCCCAAACCACTGGTCTGGTCCCAGGTTCAAACTGGGCCTGCCCTTAAACAGGTGAACATGGACATGGGAGGATTCTCAGGTGAGGATTCCCTCTACCTCCTGAGTTACCAACTGTGCTAGTGGAGAACTCTGCACAGTGGAGGGCATATATTGAAAATGTGCTCTAAAACCCACTATTGCCTTAGCCAGTTTGGCTCAGTGGATAGAGCATCGGCCTTCGGACAGATCCTGGCCAAGGGTAGATGCCTGGGTTGTGGGCTCGATCTCCAGTGGAGAGTGTGTAGGAGGCAGCAGATCAATGATTCTCATCATCGATGTTCTATTTCTCTGTAAAAACAGACCCACATGCTTTGGTGATTTCAGTCTGAGTGTTTTTTTCTTTGGATTTTTTTTTTAACCTGATTAGTAGCCATTTTTCTACTATTAGGGACTTCTAAGTTGTAGTTTGTGGAGAAAAGAAATCGGGAATGCTGGCTATGAATGCCAAACTAGTCATAAGGTCATAGGAAAGCCATGTTGTATCTGCAAATCACAATTTTTTCCTCAGGTCATTAGACTCCATGAATCATTCATTTAATGAACATTTCTGATTGCCCATCACGGTATTGGGAATTTTTAAAAAATATTAGACTTGGCCCTGGCTTTCAAGGAGTTCACAGTGAAGTGACACAGGCTGGCATGCTGCACAAAGAAATTTTTAGAAGGCTTACTTATAATGACGGAGAGGTAAATGCGGCATTTTGGAATTACCAACAGGGGGTCTGTAAATCACATAAAAAAATGTATTCTTTTAAGTGATGGATGGCATTTGAGCTGAACATTGAAGGATGAATAGGCACTAGCCCGGCAAAGGGAGGTTTCAAAAAAAAGGAATATATTCAGAGAAAAACACAGTGTGGTCAAAGGTATGAGGTACAGACACAGCCTAGTGTAAGGGGATATTAAAAGCAATTCGTGTTATTGGTCGAGACCGGTTTGGCTCAGTGGATAGAGTGTCGGCTTGCAGACTGAAAGGTCGCGGGTTCCATTCAGGTTGGGGGCATGTACCTTGCTTGCGGGCACATCTCCACAGTGGAGTGTGCAGGAGGGGGCTGATCGATGTCTCTCTCTCATCGATGTTTCTGACTTTCTATCTCTCTTCCTTCTTCTCTGGAAAAAATCAATAAAATATATTTAAAAAAAAAGCAATTTGTGTTATTGGATAAAAAAAACCGTGAAGCAGGGAATGGGAAGAGACAGGGCAGGAGAGGTGTGCAGGAGGCCTTCAGAGACTTTTTCTCCCTCACAACATATGGTTGGATATGTGTGTCCATCTGTTTCCATGGAAAATCTACCATAATCCAAGGTAAGTGCTCTAAGCAGCCTTTTGCTGAATCTCCCCCTCAGCCTTTTCCAGCTCCTCAGGGTCTCCATGAGCCCCTCTCTTTCCTTCTAGTTGTAGAATTTCCCCTCAGCCAGCTTTCCTGTGGTTCTGGATGATGTCCGTTCTGTCTTTTAGTTGTAGTTTTGAAATCGTTGTGTGAGGCAGCAGTGTAGGTGTTTACCTATGCCGCCATCTTGGATTCTCAAAAATATATTTAAAACAATAAAAAATAAACCCACTATTCTGGGAAATAGAGCCTTCAAACTTTTCTTTTTCCTGCTTTTGTTAGTTCTGAAATGTTGTATTTCAAAAATATATTTTATTGATTTTTTTACAGAGGAAGGGAGAGGGATAGAGTGTCAGAAACAAAGATGAGAGAGAAACATCGACTAGCTGCCTCCTGCACACCCCCCACTGGGGATGTGCCCGCAACCAAGGTATATACCCTTGACCGGAATGGAACCTGGGACCCTTCAGTCTGCAGGCCAACACTATCCACTGAGCCAAACCAGTTAGGGCCTGAATGTTATATTTCTTTTCATGATGTCAAAAGTAGCTAAGTACATAATTCTAAATGGAAGATTATGGGACAGAAAGTAGGTACTAGCTGTTAGTCCATTGTCACTTGTGTAAATGTTTAATGGAAATCAGGGGATGTAAAGCATTAATTTTAAAGTCAAAATCTTTCCGCAGTTCAACTTTGTAACTCTACTAAATTTTTCCAACAAAAGAACCACTCCAGTGAAAAAGCCAAAGAAACCTCACTTAAAATAATCTCTCCCCCGCTTTAAGCAGAGCTAGGAAGTAGAAATGGCTATTACCCAGATTTTTCATGGTAGTAAATCTTTCTACCCAGTATTATGGGCAACCAATCACTAACTCTTGCCTTCTCTCTCATAAACCATCTGTGTATCTCCTGCATACTTATAATATAAATTAGGACTTTCTTAGAAGCAGGGTTCCAGGATACTGCTAAGTAGGTCTCCACCTTCCTGCCTCCTTTTTGTGGCCTAGTTTTTCTGGGAGCCTCACCCACTCCCAGGCTCACTGCTTGTAAAGGTTATCCTGGCCAATGGTGGCCGAGTAGTGCTGGTGATGGTGCACACTCACTGGCCCCTCTCTTCTGTTACCGGGAAAGCCACCATTTTCCTGTTTATGAACATCCCCTAAAGGTTAGATTTAACCAGAAAGCCAATCCTGAAAAATTTGGCAAGATTAAAAAATGTTGCCCAGCTGGTATGGCTCAGTGGTTGAGCATAGACTACTGAAAACAGCAGGTCATGGTTGGATTCCTGATCAGGGCACATGCCCTGGTTTCATGGTTGATCCCCAGTGGGCCATGTGCAAGAGGAAGTCGGTCAATGATTCTCTCTCAACATGGGTATTTCTATCTCTCTCCCTCTCCCTTCCTCTGAAATACATAATAAAAAAATTATGTAAACTTTAGTTTACGTTGAAGTTAAGTTTCTTGTCTTTCCTCTTTAGCCCCTGTGCTTTTTTTCCCACTGAAGGGGCCCACTTAGCTGTATTCTTTAAAACACTGAAGGCATCCCCCTAAGGAAGGAGGGCAGGCTCTTCACTTCCCCAACTCCTGTAGTCCAAAAGGGCGCATCTGTCTTACCTGAATATCCTTCATGGGACATCTGAGAAAATGACCCAGTGGAGGGGTGATTGCACTTCGTTGGTGAATCCATTGCAACTCTGAAGTTCCTCCCAGAACCGGTCGGCAAAGAGTTCAAGCTGCTACCAAGTAGTCTGGAAAGAACAGCAAGGGGAACTGGGGAAAGAGCTAAGCTAAATAATGCCCGCAAGCCAATCACAAGCCTATTTGAATGCAAATGACTGATAACTAAAGAGTTTAAGGTGGGAGCAGTCCTGTTAGTGGACTAATAGGAAATTCTGTATCTGCTCTCCAAGAGGTAATCATGCCCTCTGGCCCTTAGGCAGAGAAATTTATCAGGAACCTCTGTGGGTGTATCCTTAAAATTTAGTGTTGTGGCTTTATGTTCTTTTGTGTGTGTTTTTTGGTGTGTGTGTGTTTTGTTTTTTTCCCCAAATTCTACTTCCTGAGATGACTACTGGTTTGTGAACCAGACTAAGCGTGTTCTAGAGCAGAAAAGGGCAGTTTCCTTCCATTTTTGGATTAACTCCCAATTACATTAACTGAGAACGTTTTCTTAAAGTTTTCCTTGTCAGGCTCATCCTAAATCTTAGATGCTTCTAAGGGGAAGTCTGCTAGTGAGGGAAAGTAGAGATGTGTCATAAACAGCTGATTAGCTTGATATTTTACGGGTGTGTATTTTAGATCTATAATTTCATTTTATAAGCTCCACCTTTAAATGCAGTTAACATTGTTAAGCAACTGAGATTAATTAAATTTATAATTGCCACCCCTTCCCCCAATACTTGAACTGAATTCTAGCAAAGAGCACCAACATTAACTGCTGTTTTTTTTACAGGAAGTAGAACAAATCCCCAGCCACCCTAATCTTCTTTTTCTTATCTCCTATTCAATGCACAACTTTCCCATCCCCCCTTTAGCTGGAAACTATGAGAAAATACTCAAAGGCCATCTTGTTTGTTTTTAGTAAAAAGTAAGAGGTGACATTATGATCAAGAAGTATTTTTGTAGGGGCCCTGGCTGGTTTGGGCCAGGGGTTAGAGCATCAACCTGAGGACTGATGGGTCTCAGGCTGGATTGCTGGTCTAGAGCAAGTACTTGGGTTTCAAGTTTGTTCCCTGGGCCTGGTGGGGTGGGTGTGGGAGGCAACCAATTTATGTGTCTCTCAACCAATTTATGTGTGTCTCTCATTCATGTCTCTCTCTCTCTCTCTCTCTCTCTCTCTCTCTCTCTCTCTCTCTCTCCTTCCTTCCCTCTCTCCTCCTTCCACTCTCTCTAATTAGCAATGGAAAAATATTATTGGGTGAGAAGTAACAAAACGAAAAAGAATTTTTTAAAATAGTTTTATTAATTTCAAAGAGAAAGGGAGAGGTAGAGAGAGATAGCAATCGATACATCAGTGATGAGAGAGAATCATCGATCGGCTGCCTCCTGCACGCCTTCCACTGGGGATTTAGACCGGAATCGAACCGGGGACCCCTCAGTCCTCAGGTCAATGCTCTTATCCGGCTAAAGGGAAGAGAAATATTTGTGTAGGGGGTGAAGAGTATCCATAAACATGCTGTGTCACAACACTTGATTCAAATGGTTCTTGAAAGCATGGCCTCCAGGTAGGCAGTATCAACAGCCCCCTGGTAATTTGTTAGATATGATTAGATATAATTAGCTTCAACCTGAATCTACTGAACCAAACACTGGAGTTCTCATTCATCATTTTAAAGTTCCCTGGTGATTCAAATGTATGCTAAAGTTTCAGAAGCAGGGCTTTATGGCTCTCTTAACTTTCTCCTCCTATTGTTCATCTCTCCACTGTTCTCCTTTTTCCCCCTGAGGCCCTCTCCTATAATAGTCTCTGGGACTTTCAGTGGAGAGGTGAGAGTAAAAATCAGATTTCAGGAGTTAAGATATAGAGGTGAGACAGTGAAAAGGACCGACATACACTTTCACTCAAGAAATCCAGGTTTGCTCAACTGGTGTTACCCAGTAGTTGAGCTTCAACCTATAAACCAAGAGGTCAAGTCTAGGTCAGGTCACATCCCTGGATTGCTGGCTTGATCCCCAGTGTAGGGCTTGCAAGCGGCAGCCAAGCAATGATTCTTTCTCATCATTAATATTTTTGTTTGTTTGTTTCTTTCTTTCTTTAAAATTTAATAAATCTTTATTGTTCAGATTATTACAATTGTTCCTCTCTCCTCCACCCAGTTCCTACTCCTCCCTCTGCCCTTACTTTTCCCCCACTGTCCTCAACCATAGGTGTATGCTTTTGGTCCAATCTCTTCCTGCACTCCCCACATGCCTTCCCCTCCAAGAATTGTCAGTACACTCCTTTTCTATGCCCCTGATTCTATTATATTCACCAGTTTATTCTGTTTATCAGATTTTTTATTCACTGGATTTTTAGATTCACTTGTTGATAGACATGTATTTGTTGTTGATAATTTTTATCTTTACCTTTCTTCTTCCTCTTCTTAAAGAGTACCTTTCAGCATCTCATATAATAGCGGTTTGGTGTTGATGAACTCCTTTAACTTTTTCTTATCTGTGAAGCTCTTTAATTGACCTTCAATTCTGAATGATAGCTTTGCTGTGTAGAGTAAGCTTGGTTGTAGATTCTTACTATTCATCACTTTGAATATTTCTTGCCACTCCCATCTGCTCTGTATAGTTTCTGTTGAGAATCAGCTGCCAATCGTATGGGTGCTCCCTTGTAGGTAATAAACTGTTTTTCTCTTGCTGCTTTTAATATACTCTCTTTGTCTTTTGCTCTTGGCATTTTAATTATGATGTGTCTTGGTGTGGTCCTCTTTGGATTCCTTTTGTTTGAGGTTGTGTGTGCTTCCTGGAGTTGTAAGTCTATTTCTTTCACCAGGTGGGGGAAGTTTTAGGTCATTATTTCTTCAAGTAGGTTTTCAGTATCTTGTTTTCTCTCTTTTTCTGGCACCCCTATAATTCTGATGTTGGTATGATTGAAGTTGTCCTAGAGGCTCCTTACACTATCTTCAAATTTTTGGATTTTTTTCTTTTTTCTTTTCCGGCTGAGTGTTTTTTGCTTCTTTGCATTTCAAATCTTTGACTTGATTCTTGAGTTCCTCTAGTCTGCTGTTAGGTCTCTTTTTTTTAATTTTTATTTTATTTTATTTCAGTCATTGTGTGTTTAATTTCTAGTTGGTCTTTTTTCTTATCCTCAAGGGTCTCGCTAAATTTATCGGTCTTTTCTAGGAAATCCTTGAAAAACCTCAACTGTGGTTAGAACTCTATATCCATTTGTTTGCTTTCCTCCATTTCTTTCATTTGTGATCTGTTTCTTTGTGTCCGAATTTTCACTGCTTCCCTGAGTTGGTAGAGTAGCTTTGTGTGCTATGTGTCCTATAGGGCCCAGTGGCTCTGCCTCTCCAGTTACCTGAGGTGGGCACTCTTGGTGCACTCATTTGTGAGCTGTGTGCACAGCCTTGTTGTAGTTAAGTCTTGATTGTTGTTTATATCACTGCGGAGAATTGACCTCCAGGCCAATCGGCTGTGAGGATCAGCTGTGTCTGCACTGGGAGAACTCCAAGAAGAGCTGATGCCGCGAGATGACCCTAGGTGCCAGTGGTTTGGAGACTGAGAGGAAGGGGACGATGAAGCGGTGACACCAAAGGGCGAGGCCAGCACTGCAGGGGCAGAGTCTGGCCGGAGGCTGGGCTTGAACCGAGCCCAGCGGCTGCCCCTTGTCATTAAAACTGCATCCACAGGTAAGGTGGGCAGGCAGGCACCATAGACCTGCAAATAGCGTTGGGGACGTGGGGCTCCAGACTGCCCCCTCCCAGCAGCGTGCCTCTGCACCTTCCTCAGGCTCCCCACCTTGAGCACCAATCTTCACCCCATCCCCCCCCACACACCTCTTTGCCACAGATGACTATAAATGTTAGCAGATTTGGAAGAAAACAAAATACTCTTCATTCTTTTATTTATCATCATTATTATGGCTTTTAAAATGGTCCTCAGAAGCAAACGGCAGCACCTGGCGCCCAAGTGCCTGTGAACAAGTTTCTTCTTTCTGCCAAGGGGTTGGGGCTGCCAGGAGCCTCTTGGCCAGTTTTGATGATGATGATGATGATGATGATGAGTGTGTGTGTGTTTGTATACAGTGTGTGTGCCAGGGACTGGACGCTGACAACAAATCCACAGGCAGGCTCACTGCCCCTAAACCCCACTCTGTCCTAGGCAAAGAGGTGACTTTATCCTGCCCTTACCCATTCCCTCCATGCATCGCCAAACCCTACTCCCTCATGGTCCCTCCCCTCCCACCCTCCATTTCTCCCTCTCCACACAGGAAACAGAAATCCCAGGGTGTGTATATCTAATTCAGGAGGGACAGCATTGCCAGAGGGCTGGAGGTTGCCTTTCATTCCCAGCTGCCGGATGCAGAGAACACTGACTCTTACAGGGAGCATTGAAACTTGCAATCCTGTCAAGTGGCCAGCCTGGCTGTGGTGTTACAGGGTTTGGGTGGTGAGTGGGCGAGGTTCGGCTTACCAGCAAGCAGTCTGGACTCTCCCTGGCTTTTGAAAATTGCCCTGGGTTCAGCCTCCCTTTGCTTGATTCCCCTGCTGCGGAACCAGAGCGTTTTGGGTGCTCAGAGGGGACCAGGGGGTCTGAGGCATCCAGGCCCAGGGTTGCGGGAGGCATGTTTGGGGAAGAGCCACCTGGTAGTCTGTTTTTCTAGAGACTGAGGAAGAGGGTGCTGTGTTGTGTGCTTTGAGAGAGAAAGCTGTGTTGTGGTGGAACGGGAGTGTGTAGCTTTGGAAATGTAGCTTTCCAAGGCCTGGGGTGGTGGGCGCTCCCAGCAGAGGGGAAAGGCAGTAGGACTAGCCTTTGTGCTCTTGGTAACTGATTTAGGGAAACCCCCCATTTTTAAAATATATATTTTTTATTGATCTTTACAGAGGGATAGAGAGTTAGAAACATTCATCAGCTGCCTTCTGCACACTCCCTACTGGGTATGTGCCCGCAATCAACGTAGATGCCCTTGACCGGAATTGAAGCTGGGACCCTTGATTCCGCAGGTCGATGCTTTAGCCACTGAGCCAAACTGGTTAGAGCAGGAACCCTTTTCTTAAGCTACCACCTCTTACTGGCCATTGGCGTGGCCTTAGGCAGCTTTAACTCTGCTCCAGTACAAGATTTCAGCTGAGAGAAGGAGGCTTGGGGAATGCGTTGAATAAAATGGCAACATTCTGAAGGAAAGAGAAAAGGCGACCATCTTACAAGAAAAAAAAAAAAAGAGAAAGAATTAAATCTGAAAAACCCATTTGTCCTATGTTAATTACTATAGGAGAGTTTGGGGGTGGGGGTAGGGGGTGAGAGGAGAGGCTGCCTATCCTGTCTTTCAACTTTAAGTAAAGTGAAAACAACACTCTTTATCATTGCACATTGAGATGGCAAAAGATATCAGATAGGTAAAGGTACCTTTTTTTGTTGTTGAGTTACCATTACCATTCTTTGATGAGGTTCAGAACCTTTATCCACCACCATCAAGGTAAATTATTTCTTTATAGACATGGCCTACCTCCCATTAGTGTCACCAGGGTCAGGTGGCTTAGGGAAAGAAAGCCAAGTGCCCAGTGTTCAGTAATACTATCCACTAAAATGAGTTGCTATTTATACAATGTTTACAACAACTCTGGCTGTCACAAAGCAGGCACTTGCAATTTTCAACATCATCATCATAATTATTATTATAGAAATATTGTATTTTTTTTTTTTAGCTATCATAGGAGTTTCCTATCCTAGGCAATAAATCTATATATAAAAGCCTAATATGCAAAGTATCTCCTGGGGAGTTCGATCCACTGGGAGTTCAATAGCTCGCTATGACATGTGCTGACCACCAGGGGGAAGCATGGAACAAAGGAAGCTGGCAGCCAGCAGCCAGGAGATGGAGGCCCCAGCCAGCAGCCAAAAGGTTCCAATTGGCCCTGATCGCTGGACAGGCCTAGGGACCCTACTTGTGCATGAATTTTGTGCACTGGGCCTCTAGTCTATATATAAAAAGCTAAGTGACCAACCATCTGTCCATGCAACCATCTGACCAACCAACTAGCCGGTACATATGATACACACTAGCAATTTAAAAATAAACATTGACTTGCTCATGCGTGATACATATAAAGTTCTTGCTGATGCCATAGGGAGGAACCCGGAAGGCTGGTCAACCTTGAAGCTCTGAAAGGTCAAAGCCAGCCACTCCCTATCTAATTGAGACAATGAACTTCCCCATCAAATAATCATGCAAATCCTTACTGATAAGATAATCTACTTGTTATTGGAATTGCCTGTTTCAGGGCAAAGGATGTATCCCAAACCTGAATAAAAGGGATGGCAAGGCCAAAGGAAGTGATGGTCTTTCCACTAGAGGAAGGCTCCCCCAATATCACCAAATTAATGCTTTTCTAGTCTCTTTTCATTTGTGTATGGCCTCCTCAAGAACCTGAACCCTGAACCACGCAGGACGTGGAAAGAGATTCCCACACCTCAGGACCCCTCCATGTTCCATGCCACCCCCTGGTGGTCAGGGCACTTCATAGTTGTGAGGTTCATAGGGCAGGAAACAAAGACAGATTCTAGGCCAGTCAAAAGGAAGCTTAATCTTGCACTCCCGGGCGAGGTTCACCGGTCCTGAGGCCCAGAAGAATATGCTTCGATGACCAGTGAGATCACAAGCAATGGGATAGTCAAACCATCATCAATGGAATATTGGGATAGCACACATAAGTCCAGAAAATCAAAATAACTTTCTATTGTTTTAACAAACAAATAAGTACAGAACCCAAAAAGCACTTTCTATGACCATACTTCAAAACATCGATCAGCTGCCTTCTGCACACCCACTACTGGGGATGTGCCCACAACCAAGGTACATGCCCTTGACTGGAATTGAACCTGGGATTCATCTGCAGGCCGACGCTCTATACACTGAGCCAAACCGGTTTCGGCCTACTCTTACTGTCTTAATGCTTATTGATTTCAGAGAGGAAGGGAAAGACAGAAATATTGGTGCAAGAAACACATCCATTGGTTGCTTCTGGCTGGGGAGGAGCTTGCAACTGCAGTACATGCTCTGCCTGGAATTGAACCCGAGAACTTTTGTTTCACAAGCTGATGCTCTATCCACTAGGGCATGGAATTAAAAATTTTTAACGAAAAGTAGTCAGGTAGTCACATCCTAGGCTAGAACTTTCCCTGACAAAAGCCAATTTTTATTTAACTAAGTCTGCCTATTAGTATTGTCTTTTGTATCTACATTAACATTCCTTTGGAAAGTCAGGGCAACTCTCCTTTTCCTAAACCCCTTAGGGCCATGGTTGGCAAACTGCGGCTCCAGAGCCACATGCGGCTCTTTGGCCCCTTGAGTGTGGCTCTTCCACAAAATACCACAGCCTGGGCCAGTCTATTTGGAAGAAGTGGCATTAGAAGTTTTAAGTTTAAAAAATTTGGCTCTCAAAGGAAATTTCAATCATTGTACTCTGGATATTTGGCTGTGTTGACTAATGAGTTTGCTGTCCACTGCCCTCCGGCAATGCACCAGGGTGGGGACCATAAATCCTCTCATTGTTATCTTGCTAATTGTTGACTGTTAACTATCCAGTACCCACCTGTGTCTGTCATTTTACTTTTCATCCAATCGCAGCAATTTCCCCTCTTTGATATCTCCCATCTCCCTAATCTATCACCAGTGCAACGGATAAAATGTTTATAACTGCCATTCTCTTTGAGATTTTGCTTCTCTGAGTCGACAACAGTTTGGCTGAAATAAACTCAACAGTTCTTTACAGGTTTTGAACCTTTCTTACAAAGGGAAATCCAGATTATTGTATTAATTTCCAGCCCTTGAAGGGAAATCCAGATTATTTGTATTAATTTCCAGCCCTCAAACCAGAAGAGAAAGGACCGTAGGTCCCTCCAGTGACAAAACAGAAAGACAAAAAAGGAAATCTCAAAGTGTGAAAACTGCCAACTATGTACAGAAGGTGGAGCCCCCAAGACTCATTTCGGGGACCTGGAAGTCAGAATCCACTTGGGATAGACTGGACTAGGACCCTGCACAGGTTTCCTATCAATGTTTTCCCATCAAAAAATGTCAGGGCTGTAAAAAAATAACAACAACAACAACAAAAAAAAACACAACAAGGAAGTTTCTAAACTGTAGTGGAAGCTAAACGTCTGAACTTTTCACTAACTTCTGTGAGAATGACTTTCTAGCAAATTGACCCTCCAGGAATGTTAAACAGGGCACTGGGCGTGATCTGCCTGAGGCTGAAGGCTGGGGTAAAGGCTTTAAACCAGTGAATGCACCTTTAACATTCTAATCTGACTGGGAGATGTAACCTAAGTGCCTCAGGAATCTTGGGTCTACTTTCTTATCTGCTGACCTCACCTCCTCTCTCCAGGGGCCTTCTTTAGATTAGAAATCTTTTCACCCCCCTGCACCCGGCTCTTGCTTCAGGTCTGGTGGAGAGAGCAGCGGCAAAAACCCAAGTTTTGATCTCAAAGAGCATCCACTCTGGTACTAACAGATCACATAGATCCAAAATATAGGGTCTGTTAGTAAGAAGTATTCCCAAGAGAGGGAAAGTCTGGGAGGGGAGGCAGGAGGCCCTTGTTCTGGAACATTGTCGCAGACCCTGGTTAATGATCACTTGAGGTGTACCCTCCACTGCTCTTGGACCTCATCCATCGAGGCGGGGTGGGGCGTCCCCTTCCCCCGCTCCTACCTTCCCCCTCTCCCCCGCCCTTGGATGCCCTTCTTGCTGGCCGCCCTCCAGCGCCTGGAGAGCTGTCCCAGCAGGAGGTTTCCCCAGGCTTCTAGGGCCTTTTGTCCTCATGGCCGCGACAGGCAGGGTGGGGCGAGCCGCATGTGGGCCAAACGGTCTCCCCACCCTTCCACCCCCATCGCCGCTGCCCTTCAGCCTAAAGTTGCCTTCTTTTCTGGGGATCCACCCTAGTTGTTGAAATTCCACAATGAAGACTCAGTATTCCCAGGGGTGGCATCTTGCCTCTATTATGAATTATTTAATTTCCTATTGGAAAACATGGAATGACTTTGCAAGCGTTGCAGGTCAGGGGTCATGGGCAGAGGGCAGTGTGAGGGACAGATTGGTTTGAGTAAAGCAGGCTGGAGTCTTAGATTAACTGGTTAACTAGTCAGTTAGGTTTATCTGGACAGAACAGCAAATATTGTCAGCATTCACAGGCGGTGAAAGGATGAGATTTCAGGAAAGACTGGTTTCTTCCTCTAGTTACGGGGTGCCACAGAACCGACAGTAGTGCTGTTGGGGCCCTGAGTGTCTCTGGGAATCCACTGCAGAGATGCAAGGACTGCCTGGTGCCTGTTGTTTTTCTCACTTACTGCCTTCGCTTTTGGAGAATCTGCAGTTTAGCCTGTGGACAAAAAAAAAGCAGGGGTTCTGTTACCCACAGTGGGAATAGCACCAGGTGGCAGACCAGACCTGGTGTCAGCAATGTTCGTACTTGGCTTCTGGCTAAGAAAAGAATTCAGGGCCAAGACTCAACGTCTCGAGAGATTTATTAGGCAAGAACAGAGAAAGCACACTGGGAGACAAATGTCCAGCGGGTGGCTCACAGACCTGCCCTGGGGAGTGGGCTAAGGGCTCCTTTTAACACCTCAGAGGGAGGTGGGGTACCAGCTTTCTCCTTCCAACTGACATATCAGGGTCTGTGCAGCCATCTTCTGTTCTTGTATGGGAGTGAGATGGTAATCATTTGTAAGAGGGAAGTTGGAGGGTCAGACAGAGAAAGGACTGAGGGATGAGTAAAGGTAAAGGGGAAGGGAGCCTGGAGCCAAGGAATGAGGATGCATTTAGGAGCTGGAACGGCCTGGCGGTGTATATGATCCCCAGGAGAACAAACCACCAATAAAAGAAGTAGCCATTGTTGTCACTTGGGCGTGTCCATTTTATACTCATACATCGTAAGTTACAAGTATTCAGAAAGAATGAATACGTACATTTGTTTCCAAGATTATTTTAGTTTTGTTCTTTTCCCCCTCTCCCTTAAAACTTGTAAATCCTGCCACTATTTTTTCCCCTGCCACTATTTTTGAAATAGCAAAAATATTTAGAGATCCTAAATCCAAAGAAGTAAAAGAGGTTAATCCCAAGAGTAAGGGCCATGAGCTATATCTTTTCTATTGACTGCTTAAAGGAGAATACCTTTAAAAATTTGCTATCTAAGACTTAATAAAGCATGACCTTATCAATTGCAAATTTATGCTCTTGGAAGAAAGGAGGCCTGTTTTTTTGTGTTTTCTTTGCTCTAGGCCCAAACATTAAGGGTAGTCTTATAGATAAGAGGACAATTTAGACATTTAAGCATTAATATGGTATTATCCTTGCCTTTGGGGACCAAAAAGATTCAAAAGTCTATTATCCAGAAGATAAATTGTTTGTAAACATTTATTTAAGATTTAATTTGCCATTAAAGAACTTGTTTCCTAATAATAACTTATAAAATATTAAATATGAAATGTTATAATATTATTTTATCTTTCACCTAATTTTAATATATATATTTTATTGTTTTTTTACAGAGAGGAAGGGAGAGGGATAGAAAGTCAGAAACATCAAGGAGAGACATTGATCAGCTGCCTCTTGCACGCCCCCTACTGGGGATGTGCCCACAGCCAAGGTACATGCCCTTGACCAGAATTGAACCTGGGACCTTTCACTCTGCAGATTGATGCTCTATCCACTGAGCCAAACCGGTTTCGGCTCTTTCACCTAATTTTAATTTACAGTTATTCTAATCTGTGTTCTGTATTTTTTGTCTTTTCATTTTATTTATCCTATCTAGAATAATTCTATTGCTATATGCTTATACTTATTTTTATTCCTGGATTAGTATTTAACATATGTCTAATACTGTGAGGTGTGTTATTCTGAGTATGAAAATATTCAGAATATATAAATTTATAGATGAAAGGTAGCAACTTCTTTGATATAATTCAACAGTCTTAATTTTTAAAATTTATCTATTTATTATTATTATTTTTAAATATATTTTATTGATTTTTCACAGAGAGGAAGGGAGAGAGAGAGCTAGAAACATCGATGAGAGACATTGATCAGCCACCTCCTGCACGTCCCCTACCGGGGATGTGCCCACACCAAGGCACATGCCCTTGACTGGAATCGAACCTGGGACCCTTCAATCTACAGGCCCAATGCTCTATCCACTGAGCCAAACCGGTTTCGGCTTTAAAATTTATTGTAATTATGAAAAAGCAACATGGTAATCACTAATTATCTAAATTATTGGCTCTCAGACAATACCATTTCCATTTTTCTCCACAAAAAACATTGCAAATATTTCCCCCTCCCCACTAAGAGCATTAATGAAAAAATACCACCATTTACTCTTTTTGTTGTTGTTGTTGTTTGTTAATCCTCACCAGAGGATATTTTCTCATTGATATTTAGAGAGTAGAGGGAAGAAAGAAGGGGGAGAGAGACACAGACATCCATCGCTTGCCTCTCTCATGCCCCCTGATCAGGACTGGGGATCAAATCTGCAACCTAAGTACATTCCCTTGACCTGGAATCAAAACTGATATCCTTGGGTTCAAGGGCCGACACTCTAACACTAACCAACACTGGCCAGGGCTACCATTTATTCTTACCATCAGTTCATTAATTATAAAAGAAAGACATGTTCTCAAATTAAGTTATAGACCAGACTTAGGAAAAGATAGTTGGTACTCATATGACAAATATTTATGAATAAATATTGCAAATATATGTGGGTATATAATTTTGCTAGATCAAATTTTTCCTATTCATTATTGATTAGCAATTTGGTTATATGCTACAAAACCTTAAAATGTGTGTAGTCTTTGACTCAATAATTCCATTTCTAGAAATTTGTTTTATAAAAGTACTTTAAGCCAAGACCAGTTTGGCTCAGTGGATAGAGCCGAGGTCGGCCTGCGGACTGAAAGGTCCTGGGTTCAATTCCAGTCAGGGGCACGTACCTTGCTTGCGGGCACATCTCCAGTGTGGGGTGTGCGGGAGGCGGCTGATCGATGTCTCTCTCTCATCGATGTTTCTGACTTTCTATCCCTATCCCTTCCTCTCTGTGAAAAATCAATAAAATATATTAAAAAAAAAAGTACTTTAATAAGTGCCCAAAGATATATCCATTTATTTATTCAATAAACAAGATTTACTTACTTATTATAGTTGGACTGCTAAAAATCCCTGACATCAAGTAACATGCATTCTAGTGGGATAATGCTTTTATTTATGTACGTACTAGAGGCCCAGTGCATGAAAATTCATGCACTGGACAGGGAGTCTCTCAGCCCAGCCTGCTCCCTTTCACAGTCTGGGAGCTCTCAGGTGCAGGAGATGATCAAGGGAAGCAACGCCCCCTCACACCTCTGCTGCTGCCACTACCAGCAGCACAAGCCTCGTCCGGCCCTGGTTACCTGAGCCTCGGGCAGCTCTAGGTGGCTGGGCAGCTGCCAACTGAGGCTTGCCTGTGCCTCAGGCTGGCCCTGGGCAGCTAGGGGGCTGAGGGGACTGTGGGACTCTGGAGGCCTGTGCACCTGCCACCCTGGACTTATTTACTTATTTTTATTAAATTTTTAAAATAGAAAAGCAAACAAGAATTTATTGACCGCAGCAAAAATATACGTAGGACAGTGAAACAACGATCATTTCTCCTGGTCCCTTAAAAAGGTTAGGGAATATGTGCTGTGGGGGGAAGAGAGGGAATGGCTTGGGCCTGATGCCAATTGATTTCAGAGAGAGGAATGGAGAGGGAGAGAGATAGAAACATCAATGAGAGAGAAACATTGATAGGCTGCCTCCTGCACAGCCCCTATTGGGGGTGGAATCCAAAATTTGGGCTGTGCCCTGACTGGGAATCAAACTGTGACCTTCCAGTTCACGTAATTGTGCTCAACCAATTGAGGCACACCGGCCGGGCCTTTCTTTGATTTTTTATTTTTACTGACTGATTTTAAAGAGAGGAAGGCATAGAGAGACATTGATTTGTTTGTTCCACTTATGCATTCATTGTTGCTTCTTGTACGTACCCTAACCTTGGAATATTGCAACCTTGGAATATTGGGATGATGCTCTAACCAACTGAGCCACAGGGCCAGGGCCTCATATCCCAAATTCTTAAAATAATGCCTGGCACAAATATTTGTTGAGCAGATGAATAAAATTATTAGTATATTGGAAGATACATGCTATGAACAAAATATAACGGGAAAAAGAATGCAGATTGTGGGAGAGAGGTTCAAGTTGGAAATTATAATGGCAAGGATAAGCTTTAAGGAGAGGGTGAGAGATGTGTAAAGGCTTGAAGGTCAGGAAGTCAGACATGGGGACATCTAGCAAGAATCTCCCCAGCAGAGGGAGCAGCTGGTACATGAAGAATTGCAGTAGCAGCAAAGCCAGTGTGTCTGGAGCAGAGTGAGTAGACATTGACTTGTCCTCTGAGTGAAACAGAGAGCCAGTGGAGGGTTTTGAGCAGATGAGTGAATGTGTTCACTGATATTTTAAACAAATTTGGGTGATGCCCTAGCTGGTTTGGCTCATTGGATAGAGCATTGTCCTACAGACCAAAGGGTTCCAGGTTCGATTTTTTTTTTTTAAGTTCCTTCAGAACTTGAGGTTTCAAGAGAGGTCTAGGGGTTTAAGAAGAGACTCAGGGGTTGAGAAGAGCTGGAAGAATTTAAGAGCTAGATGGTTGAAAGAAGAGGTGGGAAGCCCAGGTTCAATTTTAATCAAGGGCACATACCCGGGTTGTGGGTTCCATCCCCAACTGGGGGCATTCAGGAGGCAGCCAATCAATGATTCTCTCTTATCATTGATGTTTCTCTCTCTCTCCTTTTCCCTTCCTCACTGAAATCAATAATTTATATTATATATATTGAAAATTTACATATATCTATCTATCTATCTATATATATATAATAGAATTTGAGTGATTTTTTTTTTGATGCGGCTGGGTCCTTTTACTTATTTATTTTGAATATGTATATATTTTATTATTTTTTAAAAAATCAAATCTTTATTATTCAGATTATTACATTTGTTTCTCTTTTTCCCCCCCAATAGCTCCCCTCCACCCAACTCCAACCCTTCCCTCTACCCTTACCTCCCTCCCGTTGACATAATCCATAGGTATATGATTTTTGTCCAGTCTCTCCCTGTACACCCCTCACCCCTTTCCCCCTGAGAATTATCAGTCCACTCCCTTTCTGTGCTCCTGATTCTAGTATATTCACCAGTTTATTCTGTTAACCAAATTTTTAATTCACTTAATTTTTAGATTCACTTGTTGATAAATATGTATTTGTTGTTCATAATTTTTTTTATCTTTTTCTTCTTCCTCTTCTAAAAGAGTACCTTTCAGCATTTCATATAATACTGGTTTAGAGTTGATGAACTCCTTTAGCTTTTTCTTATCTGTGAAGCTCTTTATCTGCCCTTCAAATCTGAATGATAGCTTTGCTGGATAGAGTATTCTTGGGTGTAGGTTCTTGCTATTCATCACGTTGAATATTTTTTGCCACTCCCGTCTGGCCTGCATTGTTTCTGTTGAGAAATCAGTTGACAGTCGTATGCATGCTCCCTTGGAGGTAATGAACTGTTTTTCTCTTGCTTCTTTTAATATTCTCTCTTTGTCTTTTGCTCTTGGTATTTTAATGATGATGTGTCTTGGTGTAGTCATCTTTGGATTCCTTTTATATGGGGTTCTGTGTGCTTCCTGGATTTGTAAGTCTATTTCTTTTACCAGATGTGGGAAGTTTTCAGTCATTTTCTTTAAGTAGGTTTTCAGTATGTTGCTCTCTCTCTTCTGGTACCCCCACAATTCTGATGTTGGTATGCTTGAAGCTGTCCCAGAGGCTCCTTACATTATCTTCACATTTTTGGATTCTTTTCTCTTCTTGCTTTTCCAGGTGAGTGTTTTCTGATTCTTTATATTTCAAATTTTTGACTTGATTCTTGCCTTCTGCTAGTCTGCTGTTAGGCCTCTGTATAATATTTTTTTATTTCAGTCAGTGTATGTTTAATTTCTATTTGGTCCTTTATCATCTCTAGTTGGATCCTTTGCATCTCTAGTTGGTCCTTTGCATCTCCTCTTGGCTCTCGCTAACTTTATCCAACTTTTCTAGCATATTCTTGAAAAACCTTATAAGCGTGGTTTTGAACTCTATATCCAGTCATTTGTTTTCCTCCATTTCTTTTGTTTGTGATCCCTTCCCGTGTCTCGGCATGTTCACTGTGTTGGATTCAGCCTTATGATAACAGACTTGAAAAACTGCAAAAGCCTCTCTTGACCTTGGGATGGGTGGAGTCTCAGGGCTTACGGGACCGCCTTGCCTTCCAGTCAGGCCCCTGAGTCTCACGTGACTGGGTAGTCCCTGGAGCAGTCCCTGTGCGTGCGCCTGCACTCTCGCAGTGCCTCTAGGCTGCTGCCTTTCTGGCTCCTCTGTGCTACAGGACCACACGAGTCTGGGTCCCCAGGGTTTCGCCTGAAACTGGGGTTTAGTGAAGTAATAAGTGGCACAGTTGTGAGGGTCTGTCTCCCGCCCACTCGTGAAAGCCAGTGGCACAATCAGCAGTCTGTCCTCTACGGCGCAGTGCCGTGCGTGCCACCAGACTTCTGATCTTTTGCAACTCTCCTAAATTTCCGTGCACTTCTTCCCCTTTTATGAAGCTCTTTATCTGCCTTTCAGTTCTGAATGGTAGCTTTGCTGGATAGAGTATTCTTGGTTGTAGGTTCTTGCTATTCATCATGTTGAATATTTCTTGCCACTCCCATCTGGCCTCCATCATTTCGTTTGAGAAATCAGCTGACAGTCTTGTGGGTGCTCCCTTGTACGTAATTAACTGTTTTTCTCTTGCTGCTTTTAATATTCTCTCTTTGTCTTTTGCTCTTGGTATTTTAATTATATGTGCTTCCTGGACTTGTAAGTCTATTTCTTTTACCAGATGTGGGAAATTTTCAGTCATCATTTCTTTTTTTTTTAAATTAAATCTTTATTATTCAGATTATTACATTTGTTTCTCTTTTATCACCTCCATAACACCCCTCCGCCCAACTCCCACTTTACCCTCTACCCTTACCTCCCTCCCATAGACCTCATCCATAGGTGTATGATTTTTATCAGTCTCTCCCTGTACCCCCCTCCTCCTTTTCCCCCTGAGAATTATCAGTCCATTCCCTTTCTGTGCTCCTGATTCTATTATATTCACCAGTTTATTTTGTTGACCAAATTTTTAATTCACTTAATTTTTCAATTCACTTGTTGATAGCTATGTATTTGTTCATAATTTTTTGGCTTTTACTTTTTTCTTCTTCCTCTTCCAAAAGAGTACTTTCAGCATTTCATATAATACTAGTTTGGAGTTGATGAACTCCTTTAGTTTTTTCTTATCTATGAAGCTCTTTATCTGCCCTTCAATTCTGAATGATAGTTTTGCTGGATAGATTATTCTTGGTTGTAGGTTCTTGCTATTCATCACGTTGAATATTTCTTGCCACTCCCATCTGGCCTCATCGTTTCTGTTGAGAAATCAGCTGACAGTCGTATGGGTGCTCCCTTGTAGGTAATGAATTGTTTTTCTCTTGCTGCTTTTAATATTCTCTCTTTGTCTTTTGCTCTTGGTATTTTAATGATGATGTGTCTTGGTGTAGTCCTCTTTGGATTCCTTTTATAAGGGGTTCTGTGTGCTTCCTGGACTTGTAAGTCTATTTCTTCTACCAGATGTGGGAAGTTTTCAGTCATTATTTCTTTAAATAGGTTTTCAGTGTCTTGTTCTCTCTTGTTCTCTCTTCTTCTGGCACCCCCACAATTCTGATGTTGGTACGCTTGAAGCTGTCTCAGAGGCTCCTTACATTATCTTCACATTTTTAGATTCTTTTCTCTTCTTGCTTTTCAGCTAGTCTGCTGTTAGGTCTCTGTATAATATTTTTTATTTCAGTCAGTGTATGTTTAATTTCTAGTTGGTCTTTTTCCATCTCTGGTTGGTTCATCTCCTCTTGGGACTCACTAACTTTATTCAACTTTTCTAGGATATTCTTGAAAAACCTTATAACCATGGTTTTGAACTCTATATTCAGTCGTTTGTTTTCCTCCATTTCTTTTGTTTGTGAACTTTTCCTTTGTCTCGGCATTTTCACTATGCTGGGGAAACTTTTGTGTTGGATTCAGCCTTATGATACCAGACTTGCAAAACTGCAAAAGCCTCTCTGTTGAGCTTGGGATGGGTGGAGTCTCAGGGCTTAACAGACTATCTTGCCTTCCAGTCAAATCTTTCTATAAGTAGTTCTATCTTCACCATTTTGCATTGTTTTTGACTTTCTAATGTGGGTTGAGAGTCCAAAATTACAATTCTTTTGTTTGTAGAACCCTAAAAGAATATCTAATTTAACTCTGTTACTTTGGGTAAAGAAAGGGAGGCCCAAAGAGGTTAGCCTTTTATGACATCTCAGATCATTCATTTCCTTCTGTTAAAAAATAATTAAAAAAAAATAATTCCAGCCCTTACTGGCTTGGCTCAGTGGGTAGAGTGTTAGCCTGCGGACTGAAGGGTCTCAGGTTTGTTTCCAGCCAAGGGCACATGCCTGGGTTGTGGGCTCGATCCCCAGTGGGGAGTGTGTAGGAGGCAGCATCATTGATGTTTCTATTGCTCTCTCCTTCTCCTTGCTTCTCTGAAATCAATAAAGGAATATATTTTAAAAAAATTAATTCCAGGCTTGTCTGGGTAGCAAAATTGGTTAGAGTATCGTCTTGATATGATGAGATTTTGGGTTTGATACCTTATCAGGGCACATACAAGTATCAACTAATAAATGCATAAATAAATGGAACAACAAATCAATCTTCCCCTCTCTAATAAATAGAAGAAATAAATTAATTAAAGCAATATATACAATTTCCATGCCTGAGTATCCTATATAATAAAACCCTAATATGCAAATTGACATGCACTGACCACTAGGGGCCAGATGCTCAATGCAGGAGCTGCTCCCAGCTTGCAGGCCTCAGGCCAGCCAAGGCAGGTGCCAGTGCGGGGGCGGGGTGGGCCCTTGATTGCCCTGCTGGTTGCCACATAGATCAGCCCTGATTGCTGCCCAGGCCTACTGACCCTACTAACCCTACCCATGCACAAATTTCGCTTACCAGGCCTCTAGTATATCATAAAAGACTGAGTGAATTGCCCAAGATTACATGGCCATTGGATGAGCCTATTTAACTCAGATCCCCTGACTCCTGATTTTGTGTTTTTTCTGCTATATTAGGTGACTGCATACACTCAATTATTGCTTTCTTTCCCTTGATCAAGCTCTGCTTTAATAAATAATATCAACTAAGCTTTTGTCAAGTGGTTACTGTTTTTGCAGCCATTGTCCTGAGCCTTGCATTTGCTCATCAAATCCCCTTTGTACCTTAGGAAAGAATGCTTTGTTCGCACTTTATAGTTGAGTGACTTGTCCATGGTCTCACAACTGCTAAGTGGTGGAACCAGAATTTAAACCAGTTAAGTCAGGCAAGTTAAATAAAATGCAACCTATACTTATTGTTGAAAACAGGTAGGAATTATAGATTAAAAGTGTTAACTAAGCCCGGCAGGTGTGGTTAAGTGGTTGAGTGTCAACCCACTAACCAGGAGATCAAAGTCTGATTCCAAGTCAGGGCACATGCTGGTTGCAGGCTCAATTCCCTAGTAGGGGGCATGCAGGATGCAGCTGAATGAGGGTTCTCTCTCATCATTGATGTTTTTATCTCTCCCTTTATCTCTGAAGTTAATAATAATAATATATATGTATATACATATATTAAAAGTGTCAACTAGGATGCAAGTAGGAGGAGATAGGAGAAATAGGAATGGTGAAAGCTGGCTATCTAGAAGAGTAAGATCTTTAGAAATAGTACCAATTCACTTGTTCACTTATTTATTATACATATATTTATTTTTCATATATTTTTATTAATTTCATAAAGAGGAAGGAAGAAGGATAGAGAGGTAGAAACATCAATGATGAGAGAGAATCATTGACTGGCTTTATCCTGCACTCCCCACACTGGGGATCGAGCCCACAACTCTGGCATGTACCCTGACCGGGAATCCAACTGTGATCTCCTGGTTCATGGGTTGAGACTTAACAATGGAGCCATACCAGCCAGCACATGTATTATTGAATGTCTACTACCTGCCAGACACTTTTCTGGGCAATGGAATCAGTAAGAGGAAAAGATTCAGTGGAGATTTTCAGAGGGAAAAACATGATTTCAGTTGCCAATGACCATGTGGTCTGGGAGGGAAATAGGTAAAACAATGAAATGCACTGTGATAAGTGCCATAATGGATGCCTACTCAAGGCTCAGTGGGAGAAAGAAGAAGCATCTAAATCTATTTTAGGGAGTCAGATAAGTCTTTGCAATAGAAATACCTTTGAACTTGGCCTGTGCAAAGGCTCTGAGCTGAAATGAGCTCATAGGAGAACTACAAATATGACATTATCATTAGAGCATTGATGATGGTGGAAGGTAGGAAATGAACCTGGCTGGGAATATGGGTGCCAAACTAAGAAAGTCCTTAAAAGACAAGCTAAGGAGTCATTAGATTTATCCTATAGATGATGGGAAATGACTCTGTATAAGATACAACACTTTTCCTTTGGGAGAATCAAGTTTTTATAATAGGTGGTATAACATAATGTAAAATAATAAAGTCTCTCTTCTCAAAAAGCTTGAAAATTATTTTGGCAATGAACAAGCTAGTTGGAGATAGCACCAATTCATACATTCACTTATTTATTGCACTATTTATATTTATTGAATGTCAGCTTCCTTAACAGCAGAGTCAGAGGAAAAGATCCAGTATTTGAAAATCTCACAGTATTTTGTCAAAACAAAACAAAACAAAAACAAAAATTGATATATGCTGCCCTACTAAGCTTTTCAATAACCCCCATGTCTTTTCACATGTAATTCCTTCAGTCCTGGATATCTGACTGTCTTACTGAAAAATGTCTACTTAAACTTTGAAACTTTCTCCTCTGAGAACACTTTGGGTGTACTTACCATTTGGCAGGCATTGTGCAGAACATGTTAAACACATCTTAGCAGATTCCTATGGCAAATTAGAAGGTGAGTTTTTATTTCCAGTTGAGAAAAAAATTTTTTTTTAGGAAGTTAAGGGACATGCTCAATGTCTAATAGCTAATAAGTAATGGCACCAGAGTGAACCCAGTCAGTCTGACTTTTTACTTTTGATGAGGAGAACAAAGTTAGATTAACAAACTTCAGCCCCTCCTAGAGCTGACAACTGACAGAGTATAGATCAACTTTCTTGAGAGGAATTCTTGCTCCCTGAATTAATTCCCCACACATCCCTGTGGGTATATTCTAACAAAAATCTATCTCTATATTTGTCTAATTAGGCTGTGCATGACAAGACTTTGAATTACTTATTGCTATGTTTTTAACACCTGTCTCAACACTTGCACATCATAGATGCTGAACAAATAAATGCTTGTGAAATGAATAAATGTGTGTCTCCATTCCACTCTGTCTACTGCTGACAAACCTCAGATTGTTGTCGAGCTAGGCCCACACACTGGCAATCTTTGCTTTGCGTACTTATTTTCTGGAACAGTGGAGCTAGGGAAGAGGGGGGAAAAAATTGTGTCTTTTTACATCCAATTGCCTCTGAGGAGCTGGGAAGAGAGCAATTCACACTTGATTATCTTACATCAGATAAATGAGCAGCACCTGAATTGCTGGGAAGGCAGGAGCTGGAGCGCTCTTCAGCCTCACTCGCCAGCTTTGTCTCGGCGCAGAGGCCATGCGTCCTTCCCTGCCAGTCTTGGCTCTCAGCCTCTCCTTCACTCTGGCCTTGGGCCAGACATTCCAATTTCAGGAACATGCCTTCCTCCGATTTCTGGGTCTAGACAAGGTGCCTTCACCTCAGAAATTCCAACCTGTGCCTTATATCTTGAAGAAAATTTTCCACGATCAAGAGACAGCAGCCACCCTTGGGGTCTCACGAGATCTATGCCACGTAAAGGAGCTGGGAATCCAGGGGAACATACTTCGACTTCTCCCAGACCAAGGTAAGGATATTGGGGTGTTTCCTAGAGGAAAAACCCGGGCTTTTTTGGGGGGGAGGGGGGCAGAAAGGGGAGAGGAGAAGGGGGCATGAAGAAAGGAAAGAAGATATAACAGCTACTGAGGAGTTCCTTGAAGGTCATGTGCTGGTATTTTACGGATTTTATCTCATCTAATCCCCAACAATCCTGAAAGGTAGGCTCAGACAGTAGAATCTGTAACCTATTCAAGATCATGCAGCTAATGTGTCAGGAAAGTCAGGATTTAAAATGACTTTGGTTTTTCTGAATCAACATCTTTGTGCTGCGGTTTAGGTGGGGGGGTGAGGACTCGGTCTTCCACTCTTTATTTAGGCCACAATTTAGATATCTTGGTGTCTTTTTATGGAAAGCAGGGGAACTAAAATTTTGAGCTCAGTTTTCTCAAGGGCCTGGCTTCTCTTCTCAGATCTCCCACTACTTTTGTTGGGTGGAAAAGGCTATTTTTGGCTTCAGAGTACAGAGCATAGCATATGATTGAGTGCCATTTAATAAATTGCCAAACTAACTAGCCGTCAAAATGACCCAGATCAACTGTTAAGAGTTTATTATCTTGCCCAGTTCTTGCCCCTCACTCTTCTACCCAATTTTTTTCCCCCCACCCAATTCTTATTCAAAGTAAGAACTAAGTGTTGTAATCTGCATTTCTATATGGCCTCCCAAGTGGTTCAAAGGCGGCCGTGAGAGGCCTAATGGTTAGTTTTACAGCAACTAGAGATTTGAATATTTATTTGTCCACCAAGCATGTGTTTGATACTGTGTACCGGGAATAGTGTATGGCCATGAAAATAGATTAAAAATAAAATTTGCTCTATTAGCCTATAGAAGGGAGGCAGACAAATGACTTCCATAAATACATTTGTACTAATTAGACTCTATGATTAGAGGCTAAGGCCTTGGGGGTGTGGGTTCAGGGAAAATTTCTGGAGGGCTAAGAGGTAAGAGGAGCTAGTTTGAAGGTTTTTTTTTCTTGGAGTAGAAAATAGCTGGGGTTACTTCCTTCCCCAATGGAAATTAAACTTTGATTTTTGTGATAATAAATCCTATCAAATAATGGTGTGTGTCTCGGGGGAGGGGGGGGAGGAGGAAGGATGACATAATCTCACAATCATCTCTCCCTAACTCTTCCCTTAGAGAAAATCAGCAGTTGTATATTCTTCCAGACTTTTCTATTTTGCATACATGTAATGGAAATTTGTAATCTAAAAACAAATGGAGTTATGCTGTGCATTCCTTTGTATTAGGAACATCTCACAACAGTCAAAACAAATTGTCAATTTATTTTATTTTAATGGTTGTATGATATTCCATTGTATAGCTATGCTATAATTTATGTAACTGATGCCCTGTTGATGGGCAAGGACATGTAATAAATAATATAGCTTTAGTGTGCGTGCACTTTTTCTATTATTTCCTTAGGATAAATTCTTAGAAGGGGATTGTTGCATCTAAGAGCAGCTACATTTATACTTACAGTATATAGCAAATGTCCTTACCGTGAGTGTAAGAGAATTATCACTTTCCCACAATTATTTTTACATTTTAAAATATTTTTATTAATTTATTGTTTTAAAAAACCTAAATATTTATTGTTGAAAGTATTAGATATGTCCCCCCGCCCCGCTTTGACCCCTTCTAGTCTGCCTCCATCCCTCCACTTCCCCATAATTGACAGCAATCCTTTTAAAAATAGGAGCCTATTGCTGGCCAGTATGTCTCAGTTGGTTGGGTGTTGTCCTGTGCATGGAAAGATTGCCTGTTTGTCAGGGCACAAGCCTGGGTTGTGGGCTCAATCCCCAGTAGGGGCATGCAGGAGGCAACCAAACGATGTTTCTCTTACACACACACACACACACACACACACACCTAAAAAGAAATAAAAATAGGAACTTATTGAAGTGTAACATACATTCAGAAAAGTGCTTATATCATAGAGAACAGCTCAATGACTTTTCACAGAAAACCAGCACCCAGATCAAGAAACAGAATATGATATGACCAGCACCCCAGAGGATCCTTCATGCTCCCTTCTGGTTAAACACTACTCCTCCACAAGGGTAACTTCTATTCTGATATCTAACATTACTTTTTAGTTTTGTCTGTTTTTGAACTTCATATAAATGTAAATGTGGAATGTACCCTTTTTTGGGTCTGGCTTCTTTCACTCAACATTATATTTATGAGATTTATCCATGCTGCATTTATTTGTAGTTCATTCTCATTGCTGTTTAGTATTTATTTCATCTAGTACCATATGACAATGTACTTATCTATGCTACATTGGATGCCCACTAAATACACTTTTAGCTTTTAATTTTTGTTACCTGGCAGCAAAACACATTGTCATTGTTTTAATTTTTTTAATAAGGTGGAATGATGCCTTTTTATTTTTTTAAATTAATTAATTATTTACTTCAGAGAAAGGAATGGGGGTGGAGAGAGAGAGAGAGAAAGAGAGAATGAGAGAGAGAGAGAGATTGGCTGCCTCCTGCATGCATATAGTAGTTCATTTCATTTTCATTTTTCAAATTTGTCCATTCTGGCTTTTGTCTTGTTTTGTCTTGTCATGCCTAAGGAATGTGATTTAGTGATATGAATTAAAAAGAGGCCAATATATTACAATTAGAGCCAAAAATAAGGGAGAACAACTGTTCAGAGAGGTTGAGAAGGATAAGTACTATGACTACACCCCTGCATCTGACAGTTAACAACCTTTAAGAAAGGTGTTTCAGAGGAGTAGTAGGGATAAAAGAGTAGGAAAATAACAGAAGGCTAGCTGCACTAATAAATGAGAAAAATGCTAATTGATGTACCTCTGCTACACCCACAGCCAATCAAGAGTGGTATGCAAATTAACTCAGCAAAGATGGCAGGTAAATTTGCATAGGCAGGTAGTTCAGGCAGCACTCTATGCTGCCTGCAGGACACAAGCTGCAGTCCAGACCGGGCAGTTGGTGGGGGCAGCACCCGATGCTCCCTGCCCGGGTCCAAGTTGCTCGGAGATCATGGGGCTAAGAGGTCAGGCCAGGCCGCGCTGTGATCACAGGTGGAAAGGCCAGGCAGAGCCGCCTCGCAATCATGGGGTGGAGAGGTCAGGCCCAGCTGCAGGCCGATCCACTTTATGATCATGGGGCCAACAGGCTAGGCCGAGCCTGGCCAAGCCGTCCTGCAATCCCCAGTGAGAAGCCGCTATGCTGACCAACCTGAGCTAGGGACCTGTTGGGGGCGAGGTGTGGAGTCCGGGGCCTCTAGTCTGCAGCCATGGAAGTTTCCCTCTCCCTAGAGTTAGAAGCACCAGCCCAGGTCTACCCAGTGGCCTGGTCCTGACTGCGGGGGTGAGTTCCTGCAGGCTGGGGTTTGATCCCCACACATTAGCAGTAGAAGACCAGTGCCTTTGTTATTGCTGTGTGTCTGGGTTTTAATTGGACAGATGCCAGGAGTCCCGGTAGCCAGCTTAGCAAAATCTTTTAGGAGGAGAATTCTGTCTGGGTTTCCTCAAATTCCCTCAGCCCCTACTCACTCCTCTATAAAGGCACAGAACAAGTGAGGCCCCTTAAATAAAAATCAGAGGTCTTCAGCCCCAGTGGGCCTCTCTCCTCACAGTCATTTGGACTGGATGGCATTTGAGTGTTTATCTAGGCACCATGACAGCGAAACACAAGCTCAAGTCATGAACTCTGCCCTTAAAAAATTCACAATCTTATTAGAGTGATTGGATGATAAAAGTCCAGTAATAACATCAGAATGTAAGGCAACAATACAGAGAGGAACAGGCAATTGCTAGGATGGTTTTCCAATAATTAGTATAAAGAGTATGTGCTATGAATTAAATTAAAAAAATGTGTAGAAGTAGCTGCTTCATGAGTATGGCATCCCTTCCTATTTTAAAGGAAGCTGAGTTCCACGTGAACTGTGAACTATGCTATGATATCTGAGGCACAGGACAAGGGAGGCCCTAAGTGTATTATGCTTTAATATTTGAGTCATTCTTTATTGTTCAATGTAATTTATTTCTGTAGCCCTCAGTTTTGTAATAGTTAAATTACTAGAATAATACAGCTTGCTATAAAATATTACTAGAAGATAAATGATCAGGTGACATTTATTATTATTTTCTATAAATGAACACAATCTCTGGTATGCTAAAGTGATAGGTATTACAGAGATATTCAGATACAGAGACATAAAGGCTTGATTACAAGTGAAGCTTCCTATCACAATCCAAATTTATTGCTTAAAAAAAAAAGCAGGGAGCCAACTAGAAACTGAACCAAATATAAGCCCTTGAAGGCCAAATGTAAATTGGATAAGCTTTGCTGTTACAAGAACAAGAAGAAAAATTTCAGATGCAAGAATGAAAATCACATTGCATCCACTCTAAGTAGTGGGGGGTGCGCGTGGCCAGCCTGCAAACCACCATAGGCCCCTCGCCCAGGCTGCCCCACATCCCAAAGGAACACCCACCCTGATCCAGGACACCCTTCAGGGCAAACCAGCCAGCCCCCACCCGTGCAGCAGGCCTCTATTCTATCTAATAAAAGAGTAATATGCAGATTGACCATCAATCCAACACATAAGATGACTGCCCCCATGTGGTCAAAATTCATGCACTGGGGGCAGGGGGTGTCCTTCAGCCCAGCCTGCTCCCTCTCCAATCTGGGATCCCTTGAGGGATGTCCGACTACCCGATTAGACTCAATTAAAGTAGAATCAGGCCTAAGTGGGCAGTCAGACATCCCTCTCACAATCTAGGATTGCTGGCTCCTAACTACTCACTTGCCTTCCTTCCTGATTGCCCCCAACTGCTTCTGCCTATCAGCCTGATCACCCCTAACCACTGCCCTGTCAGCCTGATTGATGCCTAACTGCTCCCCTGCCAGCCTGTTTGCCCCTAACTGCCCTCCCCTATGGGCCTGGTCACCCCTAACTGCCCTCTTCTGCAGGCCTGGGTTCCCCCCAACTGCCCTTCCCCACAGGGATCGAGCCCTTAACCAGAGCATTGGGCCTTGACTGGAATAGATCCTGGGACCCCTCAGTTTGCAGGCTAACACTCTATCCACTGAGCCATACCAGCTAGAACCAAGGATATTTTTCCCCACTAATTTTTAGAGAGTGAGAGTGGGAAACATTGATGTGAGAGAGATACATCAATTGGTTGCCTTCTGCATGTGCTCCACTTGAGTGGGGGATCAAGTCTGTAACCCAGGTACATGCTCTTGACCAGGAATCAAACCCGGACCCTTCTGTCGCAGGCCAATGCTCTAACCATAGAGCATACCAACCAGGGCTAATTTTATTTTTAAAATGAGACTCGAGAGTGAAGAGGCATTGTGGTGGGATGGTTAGAATGTTTGGGTTTCTGTTGAAATTTTCTCACAAAAACTGAAGGACCTTCGATAATCCTTACTTAGGGTGGAGCCACCCAACCAGAAAAAATGATGGAATTAGGCCAAATAAAAATTTTTTTGGGGGGAGTGTGGAGAAGATAGAAATTGAAGATGCAAAAAAAGTAAAACAAAACAAAACAAAAAACAAAACAAAACAAAAAAACAAACGTAAAAGTATACTCTACTGGGCCTTTTCCTTGAGGAACAGTAAGATTTGAAATCCAGGCAGAGAAGTTAGCTTTGAAAATAGGGAAAGTAGCTCTGGCTGGGTAGCTCAGTTGGTTAGGGCATTGTCTTGGATATGCCAAGGTTGGGGGTTCAGTTCCTGGTCAGGGCACATACAAGAGTTGACCAAAAAATGCATAAATAAGTGGAACAACAAATTGCTATTTCTCTCTCTCTCTCTCTCTCTCTCTCTCTCTCTCTCTCTCTCTCTCATCAAGTTTAATAGGGAAAATACATATACAGCTTCAAAACCTGTAGAACCTCTAGCCTTGTGCTTGCTTTATTAGCACATATACTCAAAATTAAAATGATACAGAGAAGCCCGGCCAGTGTGGTTCAGTGGTTGAGGGTCAACCTATGAACCAGGAGGTCATGGTTCAATTCCCAGTCAGGGCACATGACTGGGTTCTGGGCTCAGTCCCCAATGTGGAGCATGTAAAAGGTAGAGCTGATCAATGATTCTCTCTCATCATTGATGTTTATATATATATATATATATATATATATATATATATATATATATATATCTCCCTTTCTCTCTGAAATCAATAAAATATATTTTTTAAATAAATGATACAGAGAAGGTTAGCATAGTCCCTGTGCAAGGATGACATGCAAATTTACAAAGTGTACCATATTTTTAAGGGGATTAAAAAGTACAAAATGCTTGGCCAGTGTGGCTTAGTGGTTGAGCATCAACCCATGAACCAGGAGATCATGGTTGGGTTCCTGGTGAGCGCATATGGCTAGGTTTCAGGCTCTATCCCCAGTAGGGAGTGTGCAGGAGGCAGCTGAGCAATGATTCTTTCATCATTGGTATTTCTCTCTCTCTCCCTCTCCCTTCCTCTCGCTGAAAGCAATAAAAAAATATTTTAAAAAAGAAGTACAGACTACTAGTTATAAAATTAGTCATGGGCTTGTAATATACAGCATAGAGAATATAGTCAATAATATCATACTAACTATATATGGTGTCAGATGGTGATCATTTCATAAGGTATACAAATATCTAATTGCTATGTTGTGCACCTGAGACTAATATAATATTGTGTGTCAACTATAGTTTAAAAATATATTTAAAAACTAGAGGCCCAGTGCATAAACTCATGCATGGATGGGGTTCCTTGGCCTGGATGGTGATCGGGGCCAATCTGGGCAGTCTCGCCCAATCCCCATCAGGGCCATTGAGGCCAGCTTGCCTAGGGGAGGGACCATGGGAGGTTGGCCAGCTGTGGGAGGTTAGCTGTGGGAGTGCACTGACTACCAGGCGACAACTTCTGCATTGACTGTCTGCCCTCTGTTAGTGTGTTGTCATAGCAACCAGTCATAATGGTCACTTAGGCTTTTATATATACAGATGAGGAGTGAAATAAATAAATCCTTTTGAGCTTAACCAATTATTTCCTGCCTTTCCTTTGTATAGGTGATATACATATAATGTTTAACATTTACATCACAGATATAAAATAAAATATTATGATGACCCTCACATCTCTCTGTTCTTATCTAGGTTTCTTTCTTTACTCCAAGAACCTACTCCAAGCCTCCTCTTGCCTACAGAAGCTCCTCTACTTCAACCTGTCTGCCATTAAAGACCAGGAGCGGTTAACGATGGCCCAGCTGGGCCTGGACTTGGGGCCCAACACTTATTATAACCTGGGGCCAGATCTGGAGTTGGTTCTGTCCCTGGTCCAGGAGCCTCAGGTGTGGGACCGCTCCATTCCTATGCCAGGTAAAATGTTTGTATTACAGTCAGTACCATGGCCTCAAGGTGTCCTTCACTTCAACCTGTTGGATGTGGCTACAGATTGGAGTAATAACCCTCAGAAGAACGTAGGTTTGTTCCTAGAGATACTGGTCAAAGGACAGAGAGACTCTGGGGTGAATTTTCACCTGGAGGACACCTGTGCCAGACTGAGATGTTCTCTTCATGCTTCCCTGCTAGTTGTGACCCTTGACCCTAAGCAGTGCCACTATTCTTCCCGAAAAAGGAGGGCAGCCATCCCTGCCCCTAAAGTTTCTTGCAAGAACCTCTGCCATCGTCACCAGCTATTCATCAACTTCCGGGACCTGGGTTGGCACAAGTGGATCATTGCCCCCAAGGGGTTCATGGCAAACTACTGCCATGGAGATTGTCCTTTCTCGTTGACCACTTCCCTCAATGGCTCCAATTACGCATTCATGCAAGCACTGATGCATGCGGTTGACCCAGGGATTCCCCAGGCTGTCTGTATTCCCACTAAGCTGTCTCCCATTTCCATGCTTTACCAGGACAATGATGACAATGTCATTCTACGGCATTATGAAGACATGGTAGTTGATGAATGTGGGTGTGGGTAGGCTGTCCGAAATAGGAATTGAAGGAGTGTTTCTTAGGGTAAAGTTTTAATAAAACTACCTATCTGTTTTGTGAGCTGTTGGATATGAAATATCAATATGTTTATAATTTGTCTTCCTGGAAAATCCATTAGGATTGATGATGTCCCAAATTACACGCACACATACACTAACACACACCAATAAAAAAATACATATTAAAAAAAAAAGAGAGAGAGAGAAGCATCCAATGTGAGAAAGACACATCAATTGGTTGCCTCCCACACATGCTACGACCAGGACCAGAGATTGAGACTGCAACTGAGGTACCTACCCTTGACTAGAATCAAACCTGGGACCCTTCAGTCTTCGTGCCAATGCTCTATCCACTGAGTTAAACTGGCTAGGGCATAGGGATTTTATTATTATTATTATTATTAAAAAATATGGAACACTTCACGAATTTGTGTGTCATCCTTGCTCAGGGGCCATGCTAATCTTTTCTGTATTGTTCCAATTTTAGTATATGTGTTGCTGAAGCAAGCACCATAAGAATTTTTTAATTGATATTGTTTTCAGAGGGATACAGAGGAAGGGAGAGAGAGAGAGAGAGAGAGAGAGAGAGAGAGAGATTTATTGTTCCACTTATTTATGCATTCATTGGTTGCTTCTTGTATGTGGCTATTGAACCAGCAAACTTGACATATCAGGACAAGGCTGTAATCAACTCAACCAGGGTTTATAGAAATTTTTTAAAAATCACAAATCTCTAGTTAATTTAATGGCTGCAATAGATATAATTATTTAGATACCTATTTTACTTCAGAAAATGTTTTTCGTGAAAATTGCAAACACAATGTCCAATGATGGGGAATCAAACTGTGACCTCCTGATTCAGAGGTCAATGCTTAATCACTGAGCCACTCCGGCCAAGCAGTTCTGTGTTTTCTAAAACAAAACAGAAGATGGATCAAACATTCAATAGGAATTTTAGTAGAAACAAATTTAAATTATATATCATCTTAACTATTGCCTATGAGCCCCCTGTGAGTGAGTTTTATTGTATTAGTTTCCTATAGCCACTGTAACAAATATCCATGAACTTGGCGTAAAACAACATAAATTATCTTACAACTCTGGTACTCCGAAGTACAAAACAGGGTCTCACTGGACTAAATCCAAGATGTAATCAGGGCAGCATTCTTATTTATTTATTTATAATATATTTTATTGATTTTCTACAAAGAGGAAAGGAGAGGGATAGAGAGCCAGAAACATCCATGAGAGAGAGACATCGATAAGCCACCTCTTGCACGCCCTTCACTGGAGATGTGCCCACAACCAAGATACATGCCCTTGACCAGAATTGAACCTGGGAGCTTTCAGTCCCCAGGCCGACACTCTATCCACTGAGCCAAACTGGTTTCGGCATGGGCAGCATTCTTCGTAAGGCTTTAGGGAACAATCCATTTCCTCGTGTTTTCCAGCTTCTAGATGCTGTCCTTGTTTCTTGAATCATGGTTCCTTTCTAGCCAGTAATTACATCACTCTCATCTCTGCTTCCATCTTCACCTGTCCTTCTCTGATTGGCTCTTTTGCCTCCTTTTTTTTAAAAAAAATATATTTTATTGATCTTTTATAGAGAGGAAGGGAGAAGGACAGAGAGTCAGAAACATCAATGAGAGAGACATTGATCAGCTGCTTCCTGCACACCCCCTACTCGGGATATGCCTGCAACCAAGGTACATGCCCTTGACCAGAATTGAACCTGGGACCCTTCAGTTCACAGGCCGACGCTCTATCCACTGAGCCAAACAGCTTTCAGCTGCCTCCTTCTTTTTAAGGGCCTGTGTGATTGGATTGGGACTACCCAGACAGTCCCAGATTATCTCCCTACCTCAAGATCCTTATTCTAATCACCTCTTCAAAATTACTTTTGCCTTTATACTTACAGGTTTCAGGGATTATGAGGTGAACATCTGTGTGTCTGTGTGTGGAGGGGATGGGAGTCATTATTTTACCTATCATGAAATCCTTGGCTTCTAAAGCACCTTCATTTATTTTTTACTTTTATTTTTTAATTAAATCTTTATTATTCAGATTATTACATTTGTTTCTCTTTTTTTCTTCTCCATAGCTCCCCTGCACTCAGCTCCCACCCCCCCCTCTACCCTTACCTCCCCCCAGTTGACCTCATCCATAGGTGTATGATTTTTGTCCAGTCTCTCTCTGCACCCCCCCTTACCCCTTTCCCCCTGAGAATTATCAGTCCACTCCCTTTCTGTGCTCTAAAGGACCTTAATTTATGATGTGGCACTTCTGCTCCTTCAACTCTCACCTGCCACTTGAAACAACTGCTTCATCTTGTGGGAGCTCCAGCTTGACTTTCACAGTTAAAGAAATCTTATATTTAGGGATTGGGTGTTGTGTCCATAGGATTTGAGATTCAAAGTTCAGGGGCTCTAGATTTGAGATCCTAGATGGAGCTTTAGATATCAAGAGTGACCCCAATTCTGGGAGTGTGTGCTAAAACTCAGAGAGCTTGACCCAGATTTTGGACAACAGGGGACAATAGCGACAGGGAATATGTATAGTACTCACTTTTTAGAGGAGGATAAATAAACATAAGTGGACTTGCCTTACAGTTAGCCCTGGTTTCAAGAAGGAAGAGAGATCACTTAAGACTTGTCACCTAATTACCTGAGTCAGAAGTCAAAGTCCTTCTGATTTTGCATCTATCAGTGCTCCCCCTCCCCCTCTTTCCATCAAGATTTGGGGCAAAGAGCAAACTAAGAGGAAGTTATAAATAAATTATCTCTTCTAGTTGTTCTTTCTCTGTTCTCTCCAAGAAAGAATGATGTATCAGTCTTGCCTTCACCTTAATATAAAGAGAAAGGAAAGTTTAAAGAATTCATATAATATGGGGGAAGAACTTCCATACTTCAGATATCCTCAGGGATTTACCCTACAGCATCGATCATTTGCACCAAAAGCTTTCTAGTCAACCCATTGATGCTAACTTCACACCAAATTCTCTCTTAATCTGCTTCCTGTTTGTACAGTCTAGACACCCAATAAGGGCCTGAGACTCAGGAATGAGTCATTCTCTGCTCAATCAGGTGACCACAGTCACCCCTGAAGAAACAATGTTAAGGCGTGTTGTTGACAGGAGCAATCAGCACAATATATAGCTCCAGGGAAGAAAATCAGTGGCACACAGCGCCATGGCTTCTGACAAAGGTAAAATGGATCGGGGTCCTGTAAGCTTCATAGTCTTGAAAAGGGTAGAAACTCTGTGCGTGTGTGTCTTGCTTGTGCCCTTGGGCATTTTCCAACTTTCCTATTTATTACTATATTAATGCTATTTTTAAAAAATATAATTTCATTTTATTTGAAAATGTCTGCCTCCCTGTAGACATTCTTTTTTAAAGGAGATTAATCTGCTGAATGGTGACTAGCTGTGCTTGGTTAAATAAGACATGTTATAATTATTAATACTAACTATTGACATCCATAAATAATTTTAAACAAATGACACTAAATCAATGCTTGCTAAGGAAAATATACAACTGTTAAATAATAATTTAAGATAACATCCGAAGTGGTACCACAAGGGCATGCTAATTATTTAAGGTTTCGTTAGTTAACCTTAGAAAAATTCATGGGAGAGGTAGAACACGTCAGGCTGTAGAAGAAAATAATTTTCAGATGAGGTGGAATTTGAGTTTGGATTCTAAAAAGATAGAATGTAGGTTGGCAAAGAGAAGATATTTCCAGGTTGGTTGACACAAAGACTTTGAGGGAGGGAATCCACAAAGATTGTGTTTGTAATATACTGAGTGAGGCTAGAGATGAGTTTGTGGAAAGAATCTATAATGAAATTAGAGGGCAAATTTGAAGTGCTGTTGTAGAGGGCTTTGAATGCCGGGCTAAGGAAATTGAGGTTGATCTTTTTGGTAAAAGAAAATCTTCGGAGAACTTGTGAATACCGTAGACATGGTTGAAATAATGGTTTAAACACTTTTACCTGGCATTTGGTGCCTTCTGGACTGGAAGCAGAAAAGACTGGAAACAAGAAGACCCGTGAGAAGACTATTGCAAGAGAGTGGGCATAATGTGATTGGAAATAATACAGATATCAGTCTTGGGAGAATTTTGCCACTCTGAGATCTTCTCGGCAGCAGGATTTTGCTGTCAATGCCTCAGTAACCACTGGGGTCCAATCAAAATCTGGTTCTTTTTCATTAGTTCAATAATAATTTTCTGCATGCCCTTTGACAAATCTGCCTTTTTCTTTTTTTAACTCATCACTTACGCAGATGTCTTTTTTCCTTTCTCTTGAGCTGTGCTTTAAAAATATATATGTACATTAAGCCAATGGTGTTCCAGCTTCTCTACACACTACCAATTACTCTTTCTGTCAGTTATAATTTTAATTGAGATAATTGTAACTTAAAACATAAAGCTTTACGAAATAATAGACTCCCTGTACAATTTGCTTAGTTTCTACCAATAGTTACATTTTGCAAAGCTGTAGAATAATATCACAACCAGGATATTAACATTGACACAATCCATCAATTTTATTCAGATGTCCCCAGTTTCACTTATACTCATTTATGTGTGCGTTTAGCTTTATGCAATTTTGTTGCCTGTATAGGTTTGTATATTTAGATTTAACTGTCAGATTTAAACAGCTCCAATAGTACAGATCTGTTTTATTGCTCTTTTATAGCCAAACCCTTCTCCTTCCTACTTTACCCCTGTTTCTAATCCTTGTTAACTATTTATCTGTCCTTACTTCTAAAATTTTGTCATTTTAAAGTGCAACTAAAGCCCAGCATTATGGCTCAGTGATTGAGCATTGGCCTATGAACTGGGAGTTCACCATTCGTATCCTGGCTGGTGCACAGGCCTGGGTTTGGGAGCTTGATCCCCAGTGTGGGGCTTGCAGGAGGCAGCTGATCAATGATTCTCTCTCATCACTGATGTTTCTTTTCTTTTTAAGATTTAAATGGGGCAAAGAAAAAATATATTTTGTTTACTTTATTGTTTAAAGTATAAGTCTCATTTTCTCCTCATTGACCTCCCCTAGCTGCTCCCATCCCCCAGCACATGCCTTACCCCTTCCCCTCTACTGTCTGTGCCCATTGGTTATGCTCATATGCATACATTTGTTTGACCTCTTACTCCTTTCCCCCTGCTTTGCCTCATAGATTGGACTGTCTGTTCGATGCTTCTATATCATTGATGTTTCTATCTCTCTCCCTTTCCCTTCCTCTCTGAAATCAATAAAAGTATATTTTAAAAGTACAACTCAATTTATATATGTTACTTGACATACTCATTTCTTGGTCAACAGGTTATTCAGCTGGTGATCCCACCTTGAGGTAAGAGTAATACTGTCAGCCCTGGCCCAGTAGCTGTTAGTTAGGAGTATCACCCCAATATGCCAAGGTATGGGTTTGCTACCCAGTCAGGGCACGTATAAGGATCAGTCAATTCATGCACAAATAAGTGGAACAACAAGTCTCTCTCTTCCTTCCTCTCTCTCTCTCTAAAAGTTAATTTAAAAATTTAAGAGAATAGCCGAAACCGGTTTGGCTCAGTGGATAGAGCGTCAGCTTGCAGGCTGAAAGGTCCCAGGTTTGATTCCGGTCCAGGGCATGTACCTTGCTTGTGGGCACATCTCCACTGTGGGGCGTGCAGGAGGTGGCTGATCGATGTCACTCTCTCATCGATGTTTCTGACTTTCTCTTTCCCTTCCTCTCTGTAAAAAATCAATAAAATATATTTGAAAAAATTAAGAGAATAAAACTGTCATATTGTACATTTAATTCAACCAAGAATAAGTGGGTATTTAAGAGCTGGAGGACTATAGTTAACCTTATTGTTCCTTTCCTCTTTTACCATGTTCCTATTCCCCCCACCCCCTTTTCCCACTTCATTCTCTATGATTATTGCTTTCTTTGTCTTTGTTCTTGTCTTCTGGTTTCTGTTGAAATAAATGACCCTCCATCAGCTTTGTTCTGTTATTGCCTTACCAATGCTCTTTTCTCTTTAGAGCACATGTTTTTGTAGTCATCAGTGAAAGGTCCAAGGAACTGATCTGTCACTTTCATTTCCATTCCTATTTTGTATTCTATGCCCATTTTCCAGATATATCATTATAACAGGAGACTTTTGGTCAAGGAATATGTTATCTTAGGATGGTGGAAGGACTTATTTATGTAATAAATGAATGTGATACTTTAGGGGTGAATGAGAAATATTAGAGTGTAACAAGCTTATTGGAAAGGAGGGTCCTCAGCACAATCCTTAGTTTCCTAAGTCACAGCTTTGACACACGGAGGTGCCATTGACAACAAGTTGACTTTCTTTCTTATGAGGAATTAGTAATATAGAATTTAACATGGAGGAATTCTGAGGCTAAATTACTCTCTTCTTACGCTTGGCCATTAGAATTTCATTGACTTGAGAATTCTACACCTGAGAAAATCTAGTCAGAGTTCATTGAGGAATAGTAAATATTAACAATTGGAACATGGCACCTCTAAGAGTGAGACAGAAAGATTAGAATATAAGAAGAAAAAGGATACATTTATACTCAAATTCAAGACTAATAAGCAATGGTATAAAGAGAGTGGTAACTAAATAACGTGAGTTGGGGAAAATATCTTTACTGTGTTTGTGACAGAAACTCTGATAATTCAAGTGGACCTCCCCTAATAACTTTTAGACATAGAGGGAAAAAAAAGTGTCCCTAGATTCATGTTTTAGATTTGCCTTATAGAAAAAGGGAGTATTAAAGGATTTTTACATTTCCTCTAAAAATTTCATGACAATATTTTAGGAGAAGAATCGAACCCTGGGAATTTGAAGCAATCTTTGACCCCAGAGAACTCCGTAAAGAGGCCTGTCTGCTCTATGAAATCAAGTGGGGCACATGTCACAAGATCTGGCGACACTCAGGCAAAAACACCACCAAGCACGCTGAAGTCAATTTTATAGAAAAAATTACTTCAGAAAGACAATTTTGCTCATCCACCAGCTGCTCCATCATCTGGTTCTTGTCCTGGAGTCCCTGTTGGGAATGCTCCAAGGCTATTTCAGAATTTTTGCGTCAACAACCTAGTGTGACTTTAGTTATTTATGTAGCACGGCTTTATCACCACATGGATGAACAAAACCGACAAGGACTCAGGGACCTCATTAAGAGTGGTGTGACTATCCAGATCATGACAACCCCAGGTAAAAACAATAAACCAAGAACCTTAAGTGTTTATGAGAGACTGTGTTGGTGGCCAGGAGATTGATTATCCCAGAGTAGAAGCCTCAGAAGTAGAAGTTCAAAATAATATAGAAAACACCAGGTCTGTAATTGATAGCAGGGAAAGTATCAAAAAAAATATGACTCTGTTTTCTACTTTGCCATTATGGCCTCTCAGCCATCTTTGAATGAAATGCTTTGTTCTTTTTAGGGATTCAGGGAGAGTCTGGTCCATCTGAAGTAGTAAATAGGCCAGAGGGCTTTAGATATGTTATATATATATACTAGGGGCCCAGTGCGTGAATTCATGCACCTTGAAAGGAACTGTGGGCCATGAGGCTGCAGTAGACAGAGGGGCGGTTCTTGGCTGACCATCTGCACCCCCACCCAGCCCCTGCTACCACAGCCCCTGGTGTCCTGTCTGCTGGCAGCCCCGGACCCACTGTCCCCACTCCTATGTGCTGATAACACCTGCCCTGCTCACATCTGCTGATGGCGCCAAATGATTGGGACTGGTGCTGGACACAAGGAGTGGGTATGAGCAGCAGCTGTGGTGCTGACAGCAGGTGCAAGCATTCAGAAGGACTGAGGCACGTGGGAGCAAAGAATTTTCAGTAACCACCAGAGGCTCGCCCTGATGACAGTGACCAGCACCCTACCTTGGTCTGATGTACCCACTCACCTGCTCCACCATACTGCCATGTCTAACACCCACCATGTTCCATGCACACCCCTGGTGGTCAGCGCATGTCATAATGACCGGTTGTTCAGTTGTTCTGGTTGTTCTGCCATTCGGTCTATTTGCATATTAGCTTTTTATTATATAAGATATATAGTGACCTCTCCCCCAAAATGTATATACACTTAACAGCTGCTCAATTAATGTTTCTTTCTTTTCAGATTTAACCCATTGGAATTAATAATTATTGAAAGTGTGTATACATTTTTGGGGGACACTCTGTATTTACTAATAAGTTCAGCTTTCTTTAAATAACTTTTTTTTGTATTTGTTGAATGATTTGTGTTTCCTTAGAGTATGATTACTGCTGGAGGAATTTTGTCAATTACCCACCCGGGAAAGACACTCACTGCCCAATATATCCCCCTCTGTGGATGAAGCTATATGCATTGGAGCTCCACTGCATAATTTTAGTAAGTTCTTTTATTACGAAGTGGCCTTCCTTATCTCTTGTTATGTCCTTCAGTTTGAGATCTAATTTGTTAGATGTAAGTATTGCTACCCCAACCTTTTTTTCATTTCCATTTGCCTGAAAACCCGTTTTCCATCCCTTCAACCTCAGTCTGTGTGTGTCTTTTTTTCTGGGTTGGGTTTCTTATAGATAGGAGATATATGGGTCATGTTTTCTTATCCAATCTGTTACCCTATGTCTTTTGATTGGAACATTTAATCCATTTACATTTAAAGTTATTATTGATAGGTACTTATTTGTCGCCATTTTTATTCTTTACCCCTGTGTTCCTTCTTTGCTTCCTATTTCTTTTTTTTTACAGCAGACCTTTCAGCGTTTCTTGCATTGCTGGTTTGGTGGTAATAAATTCCCTTAGTCTTTTTGTCTGTGAAGCTTCAGATTTCAACTTCAATTTATTTATTTATTTATTTATTTATTTATTTTTATTTTTTTAAATATATTTTATTGATTTTTTACAGAGAGAAAGAGAGAGGGATAGAGAGTCAGAAACATCGATGAGAGAGAGACATATGTTAGCCGCCTCCTGCACGGTCCCTACTGGGGATGTGCCCGTATCCAAGATACATGCCCCCGACCGGAATCGAACCTGGGACCTTTCAGTCCGCAGGCCAACGCTCTATCCACTGAGCCAAATCGGTCTCAGCTCAACTTCAATTTTGATTGATAGCCTTGCTGGGTACAGTATTCTTGGATTCAGATCCTTCCTTTGCATGACTTTGTATATTTCATTCCATTTCCTTCTGGTCTGATGAGTTTCTGTTGAGAAATCAGTCACTAGTCTTATGGGGGTTCCTTTGTAGGTAACTATCTGTTTCTCTCTGGCCACTTTTAAGATTTTTACTTTATCGTTGGTATTTGCTTATTTAATTATAATGTGCTTTGGTGTCAGTCTTTTGGAGTTCATTTTGCTTGGGACTCTGTGAGCTTCTTGGATTTGCATGGGTTTTTCATTCCTATATCATGGAAGTTTTCTGTCATTATTTCTTCAAACAGGTTTTCTCTTCTTTGCTCAGTTTCCTCTCCTTCTGAAACTCCTATTATGAGGATGTTGTTTTGTTTCATATTGTCCCAAAGTTCCCTTAGGCTCTCCTCCTGCTTTTTAATTTTTTTTTTTCTAGAAGCTGCTGTACTTAAGTATTTTTCCTACCCTGTCTTCTAGTTCACTGATGTGATCCTCTGCTTCTTCTAGTCTACTTTTGATGCTTTCTATTGAGTTCTTTATACCAGCGATATCATTTTTCATTTCTTCTTGGTTTTTCTTCATTTCATCTTGGTTCTTCTTTATTTCCTCTTGGTTCTTATTCATATTGATAATTTTAGTAAGTTATTTTAAGAGACAAAGATTCTTATGCAAAAAAATGTAGCATCCTTTTTCAATCTTCTTTCTGGATAATTTTGACATGTACTCTCCTCATCATTTGTCATTTATATTATTTAACTACTTGAACTATTTTAAGAAAATGTAAGATGATACCTTTGTGGCTAATAAGTAGGAAAGGGACATGGATAAAATAGTCTAAGATATATATGGACTCCCTATTAATTAGATATTATTATAACTACAACACATTCTGGCTTTACAGAATTGCATATATTCTCCTTTACCATATTGGTGTGTGTCATTCTATTGAAGAAATGTGTTCCATTTGTATTCTTTTGAGAATATTTCAATGGTATATTAAATGGTGCTATAAAATCTTTGTGGTAATAATAGAATTGAGAAAAATATTAGCTTACCATTTTATTTTATTTTATATATTTCAGAGTCTTCCTCCCTGTTTAATAATTTCAAGAAGATGTCAGAAACAGCTTACATGGTACAGGCTTAATCTTCAAAATTGCCATTACCAAAAGATTCCACACCACATCCTTTTAGCTACAGCGTGGGTATAATTTCCTGTGACTTGAAGATGAATAGAATGATTCTTTGTAGGCAGTACTGATTCACTAATGATTGAGTGTCATTAGTTAGAATCTAGAAATTTTTAGTTTCTGTAACTATAAATTTACAAACTATAAATTATCTAAAATATAAAGGACTATCCTATTTACAATAGCATAAAAATCATAGGAATAAATTTAACTAAGGAGGTAAGAGTTGAAAACAATAAGATATTGATAAAGAAATTAAAGAAGACACAAATAAATGGAAGGGGTACCCTATGTTTGTGGATTCAAATAACTAATATTATAAAAATGTCTGTACTGCCAAAAACCATCCATAGATTCAATGCACCTCTATTGAGATTCCAATGGAATTTTTCACATAAAGAAAAAAATACAGTTCTAAAATTCATATGGAACCACAAAAGACCTGACTAGCCAAAGCGGTCCTAAAAAAAAAAAAAAAAAAGAACAAAGTTAGAGGCATTACAAGTCCTGATTTCAAACTATATTACAAAGCTATCATAATCAAAAGAGTATGGTATTGGCATAAAAACATAGACCAGTGGAACAGAATAGAGAATCCATAAGTAGACACATATATGTGTGGTTAATTAATATTTGGCAAGGAAATCAGGAACACCATAGGGAAAAGGTAGTTCCTTCAGTAAATGATATTCATATACAAAAGAATGAAATGAGACCTCTATATTATACCACTCACAGACATTATTTTAAAATGGTTTAAATACTTAAATGTAAGATTTGAAACCATAAAACTCCTAGATGAAAACATGGGGAAAATTCCCTTGACCTTAGTTTTACAATAACTTTATGGATATTACACTAAAAGTAAAAGCAACAAAAGCAAAAATAAAAAGTGGGATTATAGCAAACGAAAAGGCTTCTGCACAGAAAAAAACAACAGTAAAAAAAATGAAAAAGCAACCTACAAAATGAGAGAAAATGTTTATAAACCATGTACCTGAAACAGGGAAAATATCTGAAATATGTAATGAACTCATACAACCCAGTATCATGGATTGTGTTATCTACTACTGTTTCGAAATCACCCCAACACTTTGTGGATGAAAACAACATTGATTATGTCACAGTTTATCTGGGTCAGGAATTCAGGAGCAACTTAGTGTGCATACTATCAGCAAGGGCTGCAGTCATCTCAAGGCTTGACTGATGCTCCAGAATGTGCTTTGCAAATGGCACATTACATGGCCCACAAGTGGGGGGAGGTCTCAGTGTCTTGCCATGTAGTACTCTCCATGGGGTTACTAATATTTTCATGACTTTGCAACTAGTTTCCTATGGAGCAAATGGTCTAAGAGAGAGCAAGGTGGAACTTACCATGTCTTTAATGACTAGGTTTTGGAATTATACAGTATTTATTCAGCCATATTCTATTGATTACATTCCACCCAGCCATGATTCTGTGTGGGAGGAGACTACACAAGGACTTGGATCCCAGGAGATGGCAATCATTGGAGGTCATCTTGGATTTTACATGTAGGAGCTTCCACTGTGTTTTTCAGAAAAAATAATTATATAAAGCCAATTTATAAGAAGAAGCTAAAGGGAAACAAAGGACAAAGTAGCTTCTATTTTATTTGTTTCTGAATCAGAGCACTGTAAGATTTAATTGAAGATTTATTATTCAGAATTTATAGGATGATTTATTGTTGTAATTGAGTAGCTAAAACACACACACACACACACACACACACACACACACAGGTTATTATTGTGCTCACTCTGCAGTTTAATTCAAGTTGGGTGGGAATGTTATTGAGGGACCCCAATTCCTTTCATCTCATGACTTCTTCTTTCCTATAACCTTGGAGTCTTCTACTGAATTCTCTACATTTCATTTATCCAGCACACAGAAGGGGAAAAGAGAATTGGGTAGTTTCTACTAGCTTATCTTCCATGTCATTGATCTGTTCTTTTGCCTTTGATTTCTTTTGTGTATTTTTCATCTTATTTATTATAGTTACGAGTTTTGATTTTTATTTATTTTTGATTTTTAAAAATATTTTTGAATTTTTATAATCATGTATTTGAGCCCTAGCTGGTTTGGCTCAGCGGAATAGAGTTGCCTGAGGACTGAAGGGTCCCAGGTTTGATTCTAGTCAAGGGCATATACCTTGGTTGCAATCGATGTGTCTCTCTCACATTGACGTTTCTCTCTGTTTCTTTCCCCCTCCCTTCTACTCTCTCTAAAAAACAGACAGACAAACAAAGAAGCTTAAAAAATAAAAATGTATTTGAGCCAGGCTTGGCCTGTGTGCTCAGTGGTTAGAGCATTGGCTTGTGCACATACCTGGAAAATAAGACCTGGTAGCTCTCTTTTAGCCAATTGTGCCCTGTTTTCATGTTGCTGCTTCTAATATTCTATGAAAAATCCTTCAGGAAAGGTGCTCCACTGATTGTAAGGCACTGTACTCCCCAATCCACAAATTGTCCCACCCTTTCACCCCAAATAAAGGACATCAAAGTTGTTACTAAATTGTCTTATTTTTTGTCTTTGACAAAACTTAGACTTTTCTCTCTACCAGAGTATAAATATATTCACCAATCTCCATCTCCTCACACTCAAGGTGGGGAGAGTAAGGTGACAAGAGAAATTGAGTAGATTCTCTATGGTTTATGGTTATATGGGCCTATTTGTAATGGTGGTTATAAATTTATAGTGGTCATGCATTTATAGTTATTAATTTTCCCTCTTGTGTATCATTCTTCAGTTGTATTGAGATGATAAGGTGCAGGCATGGAGAATGCTGATGGTTAGGGTTAGCCAGGTTTAGGACTTTGGCGGAGAGGAGCAATAAAAAGAATGAGGGGGGGGGGAAGCTTCAGATTAGTATGCCTCTGAGATGGATTTTTAAAAAATGAAAAAAGGAGAGGGCTGTTGGATTGGGAAAAGTCAGAAAGGCAATGAGCTGGAAATCTTGATAAGATTAGATAGGTGCAGTGGCTATAATCAAACAATGGAGCTTGAAGATTAGTATGTTACGGTCAGAAATGGAATGGATTCATTATTTTGAAAGCAAAATAGCTTTAAATGGTAACATCATCGAGAGTCTGTAGCTACGTTAGAATAGAAAAGTAGAAAGGAGGAGGCCAAGGAACTAAGAGGTAAGTCCCTTCATTAGTCTTCTTTTTAAGAATTTTCTTGGCGTTCTCACATGTTTCTTGAATTTTAGAATAATTTTGTGGAGTTCCCAAGTATCTACCAGAACTTTCAAAATGTCATTAATGAAACTCTATATGCCAGACATGAAAGACAACCCTCCCTTTTCTCTCCAATTATCTCTTACTCTGATGTGTCCATTTCTTTCCAGCTAAGGTTTTTATAATAAGAGTGCATACTCATTATTCCATTTCCTTATCTTCTGCTCCTCAGCTCTTAGGAAAACTTTTAAAGACACTGATGGGGTCTCTTCAACCTTTATCTTCCTTTACCTACTTGTAGTGTTTATGTATTTGGCCACATTATTCTTGGAACTCTTTGATATCAATGACACATTGTCTCCTGGGTCCCTTCCTCTCAGTTTTCTTCTTAGGTTTTTCTTACTCTTTCTACTCCTAAAATATCAGTGTTTTACAAGATTGTCACCTCCCAGTCACTTATTTATTCGAGAGCTTGAGTAAAACTAATCTGGGGAGAGAGAGCAGTGGATAAAACAGAGCCTATCTTAGCTTTCATGGTGCTTAAATAGCAGCGTTTTCATACTGTGCAAACACACTCCCCAGGAGATCTCATCCATTTCCATGGCTTCAACTACCACCTGTAATCAGGAGTGATAGGCATCAACAACTGCTATTACCCAAGGACCAGCAAAATCAGAAAAGGGCATCAGCTAATCATATAACCAGTCTGGCTGCCCTCCATCCTACTGTTTGAATACCAGCCCAGTCTATACTGTATTGATACCATAAGATAATATAGGATTTCTGCTGGTGAAGAGAACAGACTGACACCTCCAGACTGTTGCTCTGTGACCTCGGGCGAGTTACTTCATGTGTTTGTGCTCCTGTTCCCTCCTCTATAAAATGGGGATAATAAAGTACTTTAGCATAAGGTTCTTATGATAATCTAATGAGGTAATACACATCAAGTATTTAAACCAACTTGGATAGAATATGCTAAGCATTCAATAAATGATAGCTATTATTATTTATTATTCCACAGCTTTGTCTCTAGTCCTGACTTTCTTTTTCTTTCCAACGTTATAAATTAAGTGGTTTTTCCTCCAAATATACCATAGGAGCTTGGGAAACCTACAAGGTTCAGTATAATTGGGAGGAGCAGCCTTGTAAACACATAGGGACAATTAAAATTTATATGTACTGCATTGGATGGAGAGAAAGAATGAAAACAGGAAACATATATGATATTACTCATTATGTACTCTGTTAAAAGTGGTTCATATATGTGAATTAATGTAATCTTAACTGCTCCACCAAGTGAAAACTATCATTATTCTCACTTTATAAACGAGAAAACGGAGGCACTGAAGGTTCAAATGATTTGAGCAAAGCCACAAGTTTTAAACCATTTTGTCTCCAGAGTTTAAGCTTCTTGTCATACCACTGTACTGTCTTGCCCAAAATAAAGCATTAGTTTGTAACAAAAAGAGTATTTTTAAGAAAAGAGTTATTTATTTATTTATTAAAAATATATTTTATTGATTTTTTACAGAGAGGAAAGAAGAGGGATAGAGAGTTAGAAACATTGATGAGAGAGAAACATCCATCAGCTGCTCTTGCACACCCTCTACTGGGAATGTGCCCGCAACCAAGGTTCATGCCCTTGACCGAAATCAAACCTGGGACCTTTCAGTCTGCAGGCCGATGCTCTATCCACTGAGCCAAACTGGTTTCGGCGATTTACTTATTTATTGATTTAAAGAGAGAGAGAGAGAAAGGAAAGGAGAAACATCAATTTATTATTCCACTTACTTATGCATTTATCAGATGATTCTTGAATGTGCCATAACCTTGGTGTATTGGGACAACGCTTTAACCAACTGAGTTACCTGGCCAGGGAAAAAAGAGCATTTTTTTAAAAATAATTTTCTTTACATACTAGGTCTATTTCCCTCCATAGTTTACAATTTGGAAATATCCTCTAGAGGAAAGAAGCTGTGGACCCTCGTTCTAGTATTTAATGTAACAGTCATCCTTTCCTTATACTTGGAATCAATCTCCTAATGCTAACTTGTTTTCTCATCTGATATTTTAAAACACCTGATCTTTCATCATGAAGGATATATTTTTTCACTTCAGATTAAAATGAGTTTTCTGTGTGCTTGAACAGCCTTGCTTTACTGCCTAGTGAAATTGTCACTAAAGAGTAAATAGGCACCATGGGAGTCAAAGACAAAGCTGGAGACAGAGGAACAAACAAACCTGAGTTAACAAACTCCTTGTCCCAGAACTCAGAGCAGCGAAAACACAGATGTGTCTACCAGTCCACAGGCCTGGATGAGGAATTGTGACCTGTCCACAATCTAGTAAGAAGGATGCTACTTGTGTTTCTAGAGCTAAAAATAGTCACTTCACTTCAATGAGACCTTAAACTTACTGAGAATTGGCATCCTTTGGAGCGCCAGGACAGTGTTCATCAAACTGTGGTTCTTAAATTATCAGGGAAAATCACAGTCTTTTACACAAGACTCCATTGGGTCATCTCGAATAACTGTTTTATAACCGAGACCAACCAATGTTAGAAGCCGGAATGAAAGCACCAGGCCCTGTGCCAAAGAAAAATCCACAGTAGCTTGAATAGATTACAATTATGACACTGCTCAGCCATCCTGGAATACAGGATGGAATTCTGAGCTCAAGTTTCCATGGCTGTATAAATGATTGCCATATTCACTTTGTAGTATGTACTACGAAATCTCCTCTTTGTATAAACCAGTGTGAAAACATTGCATTAGCCCTAGCGGGATAGTTCGATTGACTGGAGTTTGGTGCCCTACACCAAAAGATGGCAGGTCTGATTTCCCTGGTCAGGGCACATTCCTAGATTGTGGGTTCAATTCTGGAAAGGGGGAGGGGTGTAAGGAAGGCAACTGAGCGATACTTTTCTCTCACATCTCTTTCCCTTCCCCTCTCTCTCTCTCCACCACCTTGTAAAAATGGGTAAAAACATACTCTCGGGTGAGGATTCAAAAACAACAACCAAAAAAAAAAAAAACCCCACATTGCATTAGGAATAAATAACCATTGAAAACTTCTTAAGACAAAAATATATGTAAATTTGTATTCTAAGCAGATGATCATCATAGGTTCCTTCATATATATATATATATATATATATATATATATATATTATTTTATTGTTGTTTTTTTTACAGAGAGGAAGGGAGAGGAATAGAGAGTTACAAACATTGATAAGCTAACTCCTTCACACCCCCTACTAGGGATGTGCCTGCAACCAAGATACATGCCCTTGACTGGAATCGAATCCGGGACCCTTCAGTCCTCAGGTCGATGCTCTATCCACTGAGCCAAACCGGTCAGGGCCATAGGTTCCTTCTAATTTTATCATTCTATCATGTACTGAAGCGGTGTTTTTAAGACTCTAGTTCAACTTCACCAGTCTTTATGGAGGCCTTCACAAACTTCTATAGTTCACTGGTTTGAATATACTTGATCTCTCTTGGCTCAATTTTGAATTTAGATCTTATCCATGATAAAGAGTACATGAAGCCACCATAGGATGTAAATTAGAAGGAAAAAGAACCAATTTTTATGGGCCATGGCAGCTTTAAAACCCTAAGGGCAGATTTTATTTGATTAACACTCAGAGGTGGTTGTTTGCGCTGTGCAGACTTCATGGTTCAAAGATTAGAACAGCTTGCTATGCATCAAGCTAACCAGCCATTGTGTCTACCTCTTCAGTGATGTGTGACTTCAGACAAGCTCTTGTCCCAGGTCCTGGAAATTCACAGTGGCCCCTGGCCTCTTGGCCAAGAGATGGGACAGCTTCTGAGCTGTTACTAACCTCAGAACATGTCATTATCTAATTTTGGTTACTTAAACCCTTGTGAAGAGTTAAATTGTGCCATCTGTTCTTGCCAGGATTCTGAATGTTTTTATGAAATCAATAGGAAATACATTTTCTTTCCTATATTTTGGAGGCATGGACAATATTTAGTGATGGTCTTTGTGGATCAGCAGGTAATGGTTATGGTCTACAGAACCAGGAATGAAGCTTGGACACACGTATGAAATAGAACCTAGATACAACTCTTGTGTACCCAACTACAGAGTGCAAGACCCAGAACCTGTCTTTGGGTCACATACCCCACCCACTGCAGTAAGCATTAGACATGGCCAAAGAATCAGAGGAAGACCAGCACTTCTTTGGACATTAGCTTTTTTATTTCTATTCAGGCTGGATGCTGGTTTGTGACCAAGATCCAGGAAGGGTATATCTGAAGAGAGAGAGAGTGGTTGTTGAAATTGAGAATCTAAAGGGTTTATTAACTCTATCATTTTAAGTAGCTTAAAAAAGGGGGGAGGACAGGCTTCCAGTTTGGGTTGGAGGTAGGAGAGATAACAGGAAGCAAATCAGCCCCGCTGGTGTGGCTCAGTGGGTGAGCATTGACCTGTGAACCAGGAGTTCACAGTTTATGCCCGGGTTGTGCACTCAATCCCCAGCATGGGGCATGCAGGAGGTAGTCAATCCCACATTTCTATCTCTCTCTCCCTCTCCCTTCCTCTCTGAAATCAGTAAAAATATTGATTAAAAGTAAGAAAGAAGGAGGAGGAGGAGAAGGACAAGGAGGAGGAGAAGGAAGAAGAGGAGGAGGAGGAGAAACAAACCAGTCAATATCTGTAGCTTGGGTTGTCTCTTGGTATGTGATGCATTCACTTTATATCAAAACTTATCAAGTATCTAATCTGCGGCTCTTCCTGGGCTTGTGATAGTACACATGAGCAAGTTGCCAGGCGTGGCTACTGTAGTATGATATACTCTTGGGAGAGGAGTAAATTGTCCTATGGGATCTCTGTGAAGCCAAGGTTGGCGGGTCAGCCGTATCCTCCGATAGATAAATTCCAGAAATATTCTCCCAGATTCTGACTTGAACAGTGCTTTCTAGAATGAAGATATAAAATGAGAGCTGCATGAAAGATTATATATATACAGGTGGGAAGTAGAGGTAAAATAATCTGTCTTAAAGTAATAAGAGTATTCTTCCTGAATACCCAAGACTCTGAATATGGAAATGCTTGTACAATTTCCTAGCTGTATCTCAAATCACATTTCCATGGAGAGTCACATGTTTCCTGTGAATATTCTCATACCACAAAGTAGTAAACTTTTCAACCTTACTTAAAGTTTTATATATTATTTCAAAACTTTTCCCTATAAAGAAATGGAAGCTGAAACTGGTTTGGCTCAGTGGATAGAGTGTCAGCCTGTGGACTGAAAGGTCCCAGGTTTGATTCCGGTCAAGGGCATGTACCTTGGTTGTGGGCACATCCCCAGTGGGGGAGGAGGTGTGCAGGAGGCAGCTGATTGATGTTTCTCTCTCGATCTCCCTCCCTTCCTCTCTGTAAAAAAATCAATAAAATAGTTAAAAAAAAAAAAAGAAATGAAAGTTACCCCTTAGATGATGAATAAAGTCATACTAAAATACAGATTCAGGCTGTTGACTTCTTTTACATTAGCCTAAAATTTTATGCAAAAACAAATTTAAAAATGTATTGCATATCATAGAAATTTAGTTTTCTAAGAGTGGAAAATGTTTTCCTTCTTCCCTTCTAGGTTCTATGGCTGTTCTGATAATTAAACTGACATTAGACATGCCCTAGTCAGTTTGGCTCAGTGGATAGAGTGTCAGTCCATGGACTGAAGGGTCCCGGGTTTAATTCTGATCAAGGGCACATGCCTGGGTTGTGGGCTCTATCCCCAGAAGGGGTGTGCAGGAGGCAGCCAATCAATGATTCTCTCTCATCATTGATGTTTCTATCTCTCTCTTCTCACTTCCTCTCTGAAATAAAAATATGTTTTAAAAAATTTACATAAGACAGATTAGCAGGAGAAAAACAAATGGTGTTACATATGGAGCTTTATAAAAGTACTGGAGGCCCAGAGCATGACGTTTGTTTAGGGGTAGGGTTCCTAGCAGCTGCCAGCTGCTGGCTGCTGGCAAGGCATTCCTTCATTTTGTGCTGTCCCCTGGTGATCAGCGCACATCATAGCGAGTGATCCAACTTCTGGTCAGTCGAACTCACGATGGGAACACTTTGCATATTAGGCTTTTATACATATAGATGTGACTCAAAGAAGTGACCAACGCAGGAAACTAAACCTTTAGACAAAGTAACAATATGTTTGTGAATAATTGACAAAACAAATGGAGTTTGGGTTTGGGAAGTAAATTGAAGTAACAAAATTTGTTTATACAGCTTTGTGGGCCCTAATTCCCTGCCCTAGTGATAAGGATGCCTTCCACCTTCTACTCTCTTGGTACAGGAAGGATACTATTCACATGAGAGATTTATCTCCTGCATTCTAGGAGAGTATATATATATATTTGATTTCATATATATATATATATTTTATATATATATATATATTTATATATATATATATATTTGATTTCAGAGAGGAAGGGAGAGGGAGAGAGAGATAGAAACATCAATGAGCAGAGTGAATCATTTATTGGCTGCCTCTTGTATACTCCACACTGGGGATTGAGCCCACAACCTGGGCATATGCCCTGACCAGGAATTGAACCGTGACCTCTAGGTAAATGTTCAACCACTGAGCCATGCCAGCTGGGCCCTTGGGGTATGTGTGTTTTATATTCTTTTATGAGATGATCAGCCAAGTGCAGCCACAAGAGGAAAAAGAGACTTAGGAAAAGTTCACTGCATGCCACATAGAGCCACATGGAAGAGCAGTCAGGAGACAGAAGACAAGAGGGAACAGAAGGTTTAGGACATAGCCTTTACTGGGGTTTCTGGGGAGAAAGGCAAGGGAGGGCAGGGTAAATAGTTTAAGATAAGCTAGTTTAAATAATTTCGCTGGGCTCTAACCTATAGAGATGTTCCCTAGTTGCCTGGTACTTGGGCCTGGGATGATGAATGAAGAAGAATATTGCTTCCTGGGGGTGTACAGGCCAAACAGAGGAGGGATGGCTCTGGACTAGTTAGTTTGCATATCAAGGGCAAACTGAGTTCTTGCTATCTCTCAGAATTGACTAGCCCGAGGAGGGTCAGCCTCTCCCCTGATAAGGTTTTTTAAGGTGTCAAAACAAAATAACATACAGAAAAAAAATTAAACATAGACAATACAAGGGACCCTATTACACATCAATGGTCTATACTTACATTTATATGTGTATATATGTAACATTAAATTTACATATAAATTGAGTTACAATTGTTATGTTTGTTGACACTTAGACATATATTGCACTGGCTGGTGTGGGTCAATGGTTAGAGCACTAGCCTGCCCACCAAAGGATTGAAGGTTCAACTCCAGTCAAGGACAAGTACCTGGGTCACAGGTTCAATCCCTGGGTCTGGGCATGTGCAGGAGGCAATCAATCCATGTGTCTCTCTCATATCAATGTTATGTTTCTCCCTCCCCCACTTTCCCTCTCTCCTTCTTTCCCTTTACTCCCTCTAAATATCAATGGAAAAAAATATCCTCAGGTGAGGATTAACAAAACAGAAAAGAACAAAACATTTATTTACTTTGATGTTGCAGGAACTTAGCAATGGGGAGTTGGGTATTTTAGAAGTGTTTAGTTACTTTTCAGTCTCAAATATGGTTTTAGACCCTTGAACAACTCATAAACCCTAGAATAGCTCAGATGCCAGGCCATAACCTAGTCTATCAAATTATCCTTAACTTTCCTGGCTAGTTTGGCTCAGTGGATAGAGTGTCAGCCTGCAGACTGAAGGGTCCCGGCTTTGATTCCAGTCAAGGGCACACACCGGGGTTGTGGGCTCAATCCCCAGTTGTGGGGGGTGTTCGAGAGGTGGCTGTTGAACTGTTCTCTCTCATCATTGATGTTTCTACCTCTCTCCCTCCTTCTTCCTCTCCAAAACCAATAACAAAAAAAATTATCCTTAATCTACCTTGACATTTTTCATAGCCATCCCTCCTCTATTTGGGCTGTACAATACTTACATTTTGGTGAGTATTTTATCACCCCTCAACTCAGTAAGACCAGACAGAATTGCCCTAGACCAGTGATCGGCAAACTCATTAGTCAACAAAGCCAAATATCAACAGTACAATTGAAATTTCTCTTGAGAGCCGAAAACCAACTTCTGCGCATGGGCCAAGAAGTTTCAGTCTCACTGTATCTGCATGCACACATGTAGTATTTTTGGCCACACTCAAGGGGCCAAAAAACCACATATGGCTCGCAAGCTGTGGTTTGCTGACCACTGCCCTTGAAGAATGCACTGCATAATTTCCTGGCATCAACTGATCTAGTCTGTCACAGAACAGACACAGCTGCTTTGCCTTCCCTGCAACTGGCAGGTATTTACTATTTGTGGCCTCCCAGGTGAGGGAAATTACAGTCTGGTTGTAAGTTATCTCAGTAGAATTAAGGATGATGAGCTTGACTTGTAGCCCAGTTTAAGATGCTCAATCAATCAAACAGCACATGTATCAAACAGCTTATTATATTCCGATAACCTTCTAAGGACAATTAGTGGGCAAATCAAAGCAGTAAAATCTTATAATTCTCTCTCAGACACAATAAAACTTCATGAAAGAATAATTTCTGATTGTTTCTACCCATTCCCAATTTTTTACTGCCCCATTTTTTTTACTGCCCATTTAATTCTTCAACCCAGCATTTCTTTTTTTTCATATTTTATTAATTTTATTTTTTTCAGATAATTTTTTATTAATTTTTTATACATATCTCCCCATTGCCCCCCTCCCTCCCAGGCATAACCCAACCCCCCAGTGTCTATGTTCATTGGTTATGCTTATATGCATGCATACAAATCCTTTGATTGATCTCTTATCTACCTCACCTAACTTTAATCTTCCTGCTGTAATTTCACAGTCTGTTTGAAGCTTTACTACCTCTGTATCTATCCTTTTGTTCATCAGTTTATAATGTTCTTTATATTATCCACAAATGAGTGAGATCATTTGATGCTTCTCCTTCATTGATTGACTTATTTCACTAAGCATAAGGCTCTCCAGTTCCAACCAGGTTGCTGCAAATGGTAAGAATTCCTTCTTTTTTATGGCAGCATAGAATTCCATTGTGTAGAAGTACCACAGTTTTCTGATCCACTCATCTGCTGACAGGCACCTAAGCTTGTTTCCAAATTGTAGCTATTGTAAATTGTGCTGCTATGAATATAGGGGTGCATAAATCCTTTCTGATTGGTGTTTGTGATTTCTTAGGATATCAACCCAGCATTTCACTGAAGCACTTATTATCTTATCTCTCTCTAGCCACTTCCTCTTTCTGAACACTCCCTATTTTATCTTCATTTATGCCACTCCTTTGATTTCCCTTTTTTTTTCTTCTCCTTTTTTTCTCTGGGTGTGCCTTCTGAGACTAACTGGTAGGTTCTTCTTTCCCTTCCTGCACCTTAAAGTCTGTGATACTCAGTTCTCTCATTCTCATTCATTACACTTTCCTTCTTTGGGACCTCATATAAATGCATGTATTCATTTAAGAATACTGATGCATGTGTCAGTGAGTTGAATATTCCAACTCAGACTTCTATATACAGGGGTTGGCAAAAGTAAGGGTGCAGTTATGAGGACATGAAATACAATTTATTCTTATATTATTATGTATTTATTATTGTATTATTTATTTGTATTACAACAGTAAACTTACTTTTGCCCACCCCCTGTACAACCATGTACATGCTTTACAAGTCCCAAGATTAACTCATTTCTTCATTATTCTTTCCTTCCTCTATTTTCTCGCTTGGTAATGGGCTTACCATCAGGTTATTCTTCAAATTGGAAACCTCAACAAAGTTGAGTTATCCTCAACTACATTCTGTTCCATGACTAATGAGCTACTCATTAGTATCATTAACTTCGTTCCTTATCTATGACTCCAGCCTTGTCTTAAAACCTCCCGCCCTTCTATCCCGGCCTAATGCAATAGTGTAGGAAACAACCCCATCTCCAGTTGATTCTCTAATTCATCCTCCACACTGTGGCCAGAATGTATACAAGTCGAAAACTGGATCAAGTTATTCTCACTTAAAAAAAAAAAGATCCTTTCAGATAGTCTTCATAGCCTTCATCTTAAGATCCAAACACCTCCACTTAATACAGGGTTTGTCAAGATCAAGCGCGTGCGGGTGCAGATCAGCTTTCTCTCCAGCAACTCTTCTCCCACCACAATGAGTTATAGCTCCTGAAATCGTCTGCACTACTTTAAATCTCTCAAGCTCCGGACATGCTGTTCTCTCTGCCAAGTGTATCCTTACCATTTTCACTTTTAATTTAAGCAACAGGCATGAGCAGAGCTTCTGGAATGCTAGCAATTTTTTAAATCTTAGTGTTTATCATGCATTTACAAACATTTTCAAACTCTGTCGTATGACTCATGCACTTTTCTCTGTCATAATGGTTTAGTGAAAAAAGTTATTTAAAACTTAAAAAGATTAAGCTCATGGGTATCCTGCCTTAGAAAGCCTTCTTGAACCTTCCAGCTAATTCAAATGACCTCTTTCATGCATAGGTCTGCCTGCTTGTGTCAAATTGTGGATTGTTTAGTCTCTCCCTCTTCTAGGAGGTTTTTAAGGGAAAGACTGTTTCTCACTAACTTTGCACCTAGCGCAGTGTACAACAACATAGTAGGTGTTCAAAAGATATGTGATACAGACACACATAACTTCTCTCCTCTGCTTGAGGGAGATATGGACAGCCTGGCCAATCATTGTCACGAGAAAATGGAATTAGATTCCACAGAGTTTTGACACAGAATTCAGCTCCTACTAAAACCAACAATTTTTACCAGAAAGTTGCAGATAACAACTCAACTTACTCATAGAGAGGATTTATTTGAGGTAAGAGGATTCTCCTTTTACCTAGCCCGAGTAGAGGAGAATCAAGAAACAAATTCAGCTGAAACCGGTTTGGCTCAGTGGATAGAGCATCAGCCTTCAGAATGAAAGGTCTCAGGTTTGATTCTGGTTAAGGGCATGTACCTTGGTTTCGGGCACATCCCCAGTAAGGGGCATGCAGGAGGCAGTTGATTGATGTTTCTCTCTCTTCGATGTTTCTAACTCTCTATCCTTCGCCCTTCCTCTCTGTAAAAAAAAAAATCAATAAAATATATTTAAAAAAAAAGAAAAGAAAAGAAACAAATTTCAGGCATAGCCATATTGACTGAAAGCCCAGATGAAGCTATTCAATGAGACTAGAGTTCAGAGGACAGACAGGACAGAAAGAAGCCAAAGGAGTCCTAGGGTGATTGTGAGAAACACAGCTCACGTTTGGGCTTTGAGTTTAAAGTTTAAGTGCTGTTAGCATATGTGTGCAAGTCACACTGGTTGTGGGACCAGGGAGAGGTGAAAGAGCCAGTTAGGCTAGGGACTGAGGCCACTGGGTAAGATGTAGGGAGTTCAGATGCAATGGTGCTGGGACAATCACATCTGTATGCAAAAGAAGGAATTTGGGCCCGTACCACATACCATATACAAACATCAGTTGGTTGCCTCCTGCACAGTTCCTACTGGGGATCGAGCTGCAATTTGGGCATGTGCCCTGACAGGGAATCGAGTCAAAACTGGGAATCAAACTGAGCCACACGGGCTGGGCTGGGTGAGGTACTGAAATTTAAATTCACCTGAGGGTTAAATAGTAAAGACTGGGTGAGGTAAAGTATGTAAAGCAACTAACACGTGACAAGCAAGCAATCTGCCCTCAAAAATGTTAACTCTCTGTGATACGTGTTTTCTGTGTCATCTTGGGTAGGCCCATTGTTTAATTGATTCATTAGTCTGGGTGTTGCTCTCGGGTATTTTGAAGTTCTATCTAAAATCCAATTGACTAAAAGTATTCTACATAATGTGGGTGGGTCTGATCCGATTAGTAGTATTTAAGAACAGAACTGAAGCTGATCTCCTTAGGGCAGTTTCACCTGGGAACTCCTGCCCTCGAGTTCCAGCCCCCTCTTCCTGACGGCCCATCCTGCAGATTTGGGACTTGCTCTACCAGCTCCTGCAATCAAGTAAGCTGATTTCTTTAAATATACCTTTTACTGGTTTCTCTTACTCTGGTGGGACCCTGACTGATAGACTCAGTCTCCTGCAAACTGCCCAAGCCTCAGAGTGTTTCCTTAGTAGTAAGTAAAAAAGTTTGGTTATTTTCCGAGCACTTAGGATGAAAGTTTCTAGACATCAAAGAAGGATCCATGGCATTCCCTCTGCTAGACTTATTTTACTGAAAATTTATTGGCCCCTAAAGCTGTGGGATAGTCTATATATTAATAAAAGAACCCTGGAATGAATTCCTATTAAGTTAAAAGTCTTAAATGAAATTTTCTTTTATTTTAATTGTTAAAAAATTACAAGTTATACTTCTTTGTGGAAATATATGAAGTAAAAAAAAAAGAAAGTTTTTTTTTTTTCTTCAGCTTCCTCCTCCTATCCAGTTTTCTTTCTGGAGATAGCAACTGCTAGTAATGTGGATTTGATCTCTTTAACCTTTTTGCTAAGCATATATGTATATGAATGTTTATGTTTTAAAAAGGTGTATAGACACATGCATTCATACACATTAAAGCATTAAGTGAGAAGCTATACAAAGCAATTTTATTCTTTTAGCAATATGTTTTATATATTTTCTATGTCTTTCTGTTTATGTATATATGTATATATAATTTTACATCATTCCTCTTTTACTTGCTGCATACTCTTACTAAGAATGACTGTTTTGTGATATGTTTACCATTGTACTATTGACTTTCAGTTTCTTCCTACTATAATGTTGGGATAAATATCCTTGTTTGTAACCTTGGGTACATAGGTACATAGGTAGGAGATATTTCTGCAGATTAGATTACATGATTTGACTGACACAAAAGTATATGGGATTACTATTTAATCACAGTGGTATCATCAACCTTAAAAATACTTTTACCGAGTTCATAAAGATCACAATTGAGCCATTTATCACTACATTTAAGAATTGTTGGAAACATATTAATGTATTTTTTTTAACATTTTATCCAAGGACCACGTAAATTTCAACCTGCTCTATCAATACTTTCTTGATTTGTTCAACTCATAGTAATTATTCTTTCTAGAAATCCAAAACATTACAATTAAAACATTTATCATTAAGTCATATTAGCAAGTTCTTAAACTGTATTGTAATTACATTAATATTCAATTTATAGACTTTATTATTCAGGAAGTTTTTCTGTATTTTAGTTGTAATTCCGGTTTAGTCCTGGGAGTATGTCCATGCAGCATCCACTTCATCCACCGCCATTTTTAATCTCACAACTCGCAGACTTTAGAATGACTACTCTACTGGAGTCAAGACTATGGAAAGAATCCACAATCAAATCAATTAGTGAGACAATTAGTTAAATCCAATCCAGAAGTTAGTTGCAGCTTGGTAGGGGTTGCTGAATTTCATCTATCCAAAATCTGGTAACTAAAATTTAGTTGTTGAGGATAGTTGGGAATCTTTTGTTGATAAATAAACCTATCAAAGGGCCCATGGAACCCTAGTGGGTGGCTCCACTGGTTAGAACATTGTGATTGTGGGTTTGATTCCCTGTTTTTTGTGTTTCTTTTTTTAAATAAAGTAAAAGGGCCCATGGGTTCATTCTTACTCTAACAGTGCTGGAAATATGCAGTACTCAGATTCCGTGTTCTGGTCTGCAATCTCTGATGGATAAGCAACTACACTATTGTCCTGAATTCCCATCTTAGATATTAAATTCTATCATATTTAATATCCATCTTAGATATTAAATTCTATTATTTTAAGTAGAATAAATAGAGCTCTATAAAGTCTAGACTTGTTAATCACAATGCTATGTGCACCTAGTAAATATTAGGAACAATGAATGAACAGATGAGGTATTTGTTGCTTATGAGGATGTTTCTCCTACTAAGACACTTCATGACTATAAATTCAATTATAGAATTTGGGCTTTGTGTTGGTAATTTGTGGGGAGGATTTAGGAAAAGAAGGATTTGCTTTAGATTAGATATTGTGAGGCAGTGGGGGCAATTCTATGATTGCGTATATAAAAAATCTAAGATGTGGTAGTTATTCATTTTAGATAAGAGAGGGGAGTATTTGGTATTTTATGGTGGCTCTAAGACAAAGTATGAAGTAGCTTTGCTCTCTCATTTTATTATGGGTTCAGAGTAATCTTGTCTGAGGTTGGTGGTCTATGAGATTGTGTATGTCCAACTGGAAAATAACATGGCTTTGTTATGATTGTCAGCCAGCTTTTGACTATCAGGGGCTGCTTTCCCCCACTTTTTCTCAGGTGCTAGTAGAGAATTTGAAGAAAAGTCAATAAATCCAAGAAAACATCCTGCATGCAATATCTACAAGACTAAATATGGAGGAAAGAGTGAGGGAGTAATGCCAGGAATAATTTCTAGATTTCTGTCTTTAAACAGAGGATGGCAATGCTGTTCACTAAGATAGTACCAGCTTTGTGTTATCTTCCAATTTAATACTAAAAATGCAGGTGCTCCTCAACGTATAATGCGGCTACATCCTGATAAACCCATTGAAAGTTGAAAATACTATAGTAAGTCAGAAATGCGTTTAGTATACCTAATCTATCACACATCATAGCTTAGCCTAACCTACTTTAAATGTGCTCAGAATAATGTTTTTAAAATGCTGGCCACACACTTCACTGCAGAGGATTGGTTGTTTACCCTCATGCTGACTAAGAGTTGCTCAGCTCCATGAGTATCATGGTGCACATTGCTAGCCTGGAAAAAGGTGAAAATTCAGAATTTGAAGTATGGTTTCTACTGAATGCGTATTGAAAGTAAAAAGTCCTAAGTCAAACTGTCTTCACTTGGGGACCATCTGTATATGAAAAGAAAACATTATCATGCCCATATTACAAATGGGAAATGAAGGCTTTATAGAGGTCTAACTGTTGTATGGAACCAGAACTCAAATACAAGATGACTGAACTCCAAAGTTATATAGACTTGAAAATGTTGAGATAAAATTTACATCTATGTGAATTTTTACTATTTTAAAATATACAATTACGTGATTTTTAGCACAGTCACTGCTGTTGAATTCCTGGCCATTTAAAAATAGGTACATATTTCTATTGATTTCAGAGAGGAAGGGAGAGGGATAGAGATATAGAAACATCAATGATAAGAGAGAATCATGGATTGGCAGCCTCATGCCCCACACTGGGGATCAAGCCCACAACCCGGGCATGTGCCCTGACTGGGAATCGAACTGTGACCTCCTGGTTTATAGGCTGACACTCAACCACTGAGTCATAGCAGCCACGCTTGTCTTTTAACTTTCATACTATTGTCCTTGGATGCACAAAAAATTTTTGATGAAGTTCGATTTCTCTGTTTTCTTCTTTTGTTGCTTTTGCTTTTGGGGTCATTTAAGACTCATTCCAAAGTCATGAAGACTTCAACTTATATTTCCTTCTAAGGCTTTTGTGGTTTTAGTTCTGACATTTAGTTATTTGATAAATATTGAGTTAATGTTTGTATAAGGTATGTGGTAGAGGCCCAAATTCATTCTTTTGCATACAGATATCTGATTGTCCCAGCACCATTTGTTGAAAGGGCTTTTCTCCCATTAAATGGTCTTGGCATCCTTTTTGGAAATCAGTTGGACATAGATGAATAGAAATTATTTTGGACTCTGAAGTTTATGTCATCATACTGACTTTTAAGTTTAACTTTATAAATCACTTACAAAATTATTTTATTAAACATTTTATCTCCAAAACTTCCAAAATTATTTGTCATTTATTTAGTTGATTGAAAGGAACCAGAATCAAATTTGTCGTGGAAAAAATTACTAAAAATCAAGAAAATTGTTTTATAGCAACATTATGACATGTTAGATATATTATAATTATATAATTTATTGAGACTCATTTCTAAAGGTATAAATTTATGAGACACTAAGGAATCAATTTTAATATATCTGAAAAGAAAATAACAAATATTAGACAGTATATAGCATAATATAAAATATGAATGAATACATGAAAAACTTATATACAATAAGAATAAAACAACACAATTGTGCATTTGATATTCCCTGCCCTCTCAAATATTATTCTCTTCTGTTATATTCTCTTACATAGTGAACATTTCTTTAAGAGAAGCATCATATACATATATACATGTAGAAAACCATGACGTGGTTGACATTGCTGAAGTTAAAGACCCATAGCAGAAAATAGATCTTTCTCTTATCAATATTCAAGCCACTCCTTTCTAAGCATTCATTAATTATCATGTGTGAAGTTGGTTGTAGTTTCTAACTTTTTAAAAAGGATGTGCATTTCCAGATTTGTTACTGGAAGCATCAGCTCATTTTGAGTATTGTTTTCACAATCCTGGTATTTATTTTAAAGTCCTTTATTATATAACTAGAGGCTCAGTGCACAATATTGATGCACTGAGGGTGGGAGGGGTCCCTCAGCCTGGCCTGCGCCCTTTAACAGTCTGGGATCCTGAGGGGTCCTTAGTGCTGCTGTGGAGGCAGGAGAGGCTCCTGTCATTGCTGCTGCACTCACCAGTAGTGAGCCCAGCTTGTGGCTGAGCAGCGCACCCCCTGTGGGAGTGCACTGACCAGGAGGGGGAAGCTCCTGCATTGAGCATCTGCCCCCTGGTGGTCAGTGTGCATCATAGTGACTGGTTATTCACCATTTGGTTGATTTGCACATTAGCCTTTTATTATATAGGAGGATAGCCTGAAGGTGACCGTGATATTCCATACCAAGAAAAAAATCCTCTTATAAGCAAACATGAAAATATGCCTCAGACAATTAAAACATACAGCACATGCTTGAATATTAATTCTTTAAAGAGATGGCGTAGAATTTCACCCAGTTTCTCATGTGAAGAAGTTCTGTAGATCATGGCCTAATAGAAGCTTGTTCACTTGAAAGTGCACCCCACAGGAAAAGGGTGAAAAAATCTGTCACTGATATCATTGAAAACTCAGAATGAATCAAATAAAAAAGAATATTGATTCTGAAAATACTTTATCCTCTCACCATGCTTTTAAGGATCTATGTTCTGTTTTCCACTTGCCTAAAATGTCAGAATATGGACATGTTAGGTGCTCCCAGACTGCAGTTCTGCCATTTCCCAATAGGGGGCACAGTTGCATTAAAAACAGCACCAGTTGCAACATTACTCTGCTGGGCCTGCGTTCCTTCTCTGTTTTCAAGACAGATATATTTTTAAAGTCAGATATATGAATATTATTTTTCTAAACTCTAGAACATTTAAGAGTTGAAGAAAAACAGAATTCTGGAAGGACTATTCTTTTATCCACTATCTTCTGGGATATTTCCTTATGCGTGACATTCTCGGAGGTTGGTGTCAAAGTCCCAAAGTACGAAATGCATCTCGTAAATCATCAACTTCATATAGGGGCTGCAGGGAAAGAGAGAAATAAACTGAGTGGGGTGACATTTTGGAAGATACTGAGTTGGGAGGGAGGAGGGAAGAGAGCTAGGAAGAGCAGAGGAAGGAATTTTACCCGGAGGGAAATAAACGCTGAGGAGAGTAACAGCACAAAGACCTGTGAGTGAGGAGGGAGAAGGGAAGGGAAAGGCATCTTCTCAGAGGGCTCTGAGTTGTGAAACAGAAGAGCAGACTCAACGGTAGGAGAAATGACAACAATAATAAAACACACACACACACACACACACACACACACAGAGAGAGAGAGAGAGAGAGAGAGAGAGAGAGAGAGAGAGAGAGAGAGAGAGAGAATGAATCAGGTTTTCATTCTGAAGGAGTGATAAATGTACAAACACATACATGACGTGTACACACACACACCTACACACACAGGAAAATGTAAGAAATAGAAGCAAATAAAATAGCTCCAGGGAAAGATGACTGAGAAGGAAACCGAGAAGCAACGGAGCCCCTTACCAAAAGGATGCGCCGGAGCTGCCTGGACAGACGCACCGAGTTTTCATGCAGCCCCTCCCAGGCTCTGAACGTTCTCTCACGGTTCTCCACGAAAGTATTCCAGCAATAAAAATAATCTGCAGAAGGAAGGGGGCGGGGTGGCCATCGTGGCTCAGATCCCAAATCAAGAGGAAATCAGGACATCCCCAGCCTCTTTTTAATTCCCGTTCTTGCGCCCAAGCCATTCTTCCCCTCCAAAATTCTAGTTGATAAGCTTGGGCTCCAAACGTGAACTTGAATCTTGGTACAATTTTCCGTCCCTCGAGTTTCCCCTCCCTCCTCACTCCCCTGAGTCGGAATTGCCATCCTGAGTGCCAGCGGCTGCCCGGAGCCGGGCCAAAAGGTCCCCCTCCTCCTAGTACCTTTGAAGGTCATGATGGCGATTTGGACGCCCGCGCGGTGCAGCCTCCGCAGGCCCTCGGGCTCGGCCTTGCGGTCCTCGCAGAAGTAGAGGCGCGCGGTGAAGATCCGCAGGCTGAGGTTGGGGTTCCCCCGCAGAAAGTCGGCCACGTGCCGGGCACAGTCGTAGCAGGGACTCCACGAGGTGAACCAGGTGACGCGGTAGCACCGGCCAGGGTCCAGGTCCCAGTCCGAGATGTAGCGCAGGAAGAGCAGTTCCACGTGGCAACCCGACTGGGGAGAGAGCAGAGGACCCGGCTCCTGGTTACGGTGCCCACAGCTTTGCAGGCAGTCATTCACCCCCCTCCCACGGGGATCTTTTTTTTGGAGCGTCTAACAGTTTCCTCCTCAGGTTACTGAAAGGTTAAACAACTGCCCGACAAAGCACAGAAGTGAGCCTGCGTTCTGCAGAGTGGGGAGAGGCTGTGGGTTTTTCTGTCACGTGGGGAGGATCCAATGGGCTGAGTTTGAATGGAGTAGCAACCCACTATCTCAGCAGAGGTTTAATTTGTGTTTGTGAAGTTAGTTTGGTGCCTTTGAGGAGGAGGACAATGGCTTCTTAAGTGCCGAGTGATGTTACAAACACACATGTGAAGTGTACGTGCACACACATCAAATACACAGGACCACTAGGTGGGAAATATATGGGTGGGAGAGCTGGGAAAGGTAAGATGGATTGGAGTGAGGCAGACAGTGCGTGTTGCAAGAGCAAATTAAATAATGTGTTTGCTCATTGTCTGATCCCTGTGATTGTAATGATATCCGCAATAGTGAGACATAGCAAGTCTGCTTAGTATTGCAGAGAAGTCATAAGTCCCAGAAGCTGAAGACCTTGGTTCCATTGTCACTCCTGTGTCTAAGTCATTATCCAATTCTTGGATCTCTTAATCTTATCAGTAAAACAGGCAGGGCTGGTGAGAGAAGATTTACCAGCAAACTTGTATGCACATATCCATAACCTGTGGACACAGACAATAGCCTGGTGAAGGCCTGGGGCAGGTGTGTGAGGCTAGAAGGAGCCAAAGGGAAAAAAAACTGGGGACATATATGATGCTTTCAATAATAAGATTAAAAATAAAATTGTTTAAAAGAAGTCAATTGTAATAAAAAAATAAAATAGGCCAGGCCAGTGTTATAAGGATTACATGAGAGAGAAGTTAAGGTTTCCTATCAACAAAGCCTTCTATAGTTAGTCATATCACCAAAGAGATTAGACTGTAAAACAATTGTGGTGAGATAATTTACACAATACAGGGAGCCCAAGAGAGCTGAATAGGAAAGTAAGCGCCAAAGAGTGCCATTCCACCCCTTGGTTCTTCTCTGGGAATCTCAGACCAGATGTTAGGAGGGAGCACGTATTCATTGGCAGATTATGTAAACCCGTTGGGATTGGGGTGAAGAAGTTTCCTGGAAATGTAATTCTCAAATGTTCTAGCCGAGACTGGTTTGGCTCAGTGGATAGAGCGTCGGCTTGCGGACTGAAAGGTCCCAGGTTCAATTCGGGTTGGGGGCATGTACCTTGCTTGCGGGCACATCTCCACTGTGGGGCGTGCAAGAGGCGGCTGATCGATGTCTCTCTCTCATCGATGTTTCTGACTTTCTATCTCTCTCCCTTCCTCTCTGTAAAAAATCAATAAAATATATTAAAAAAAAAAGTTCTAGATGCTGAGAGATTGATTTAACCAACCAATTGAGGCTTCCCTGTTTCTGGGATGTGCCATGCTCCCTGTACTTACTGGCCTATGCTCCGTGTGAGCAGGGGAGAATAGAAATCATTTGGAAAACAGAATTGGTCCTCAATCACTTTTCATAAAATTTCCTCCCTTAATGTTCAAAAATTCTAAAGGCACAATTTGTTTTTCACACTTAAAATTTAGCTTGAATGAGCTGATAGTATGCCCCCAAATCAAAAGGCTCTTCTTACCTTTGACTTCTTCCTTAATCTCAAAGGCAATTTGGATGCTGGGGTTAGGGGAGGAACGTTTGGGGTCAGCTATTCTTGGCATTAAAAGAAGGTGTGGCATTAATGTGCCCGACGTAATGAAGAGAACATAGATGACATCTTTGGGGGGCATATCTATTATGGTTGGAGGGACATGTAAAAAAGAGAAAAAAAAACAGATTTGAGGAATCTAGTGGGGACAAATGCAAAACAGACTAAAAGTAGTACCATCAGCAGGCAGCTGGCTCTAAAAGTGCTGGCACTAAGTAGAAATGTTAGCTTTTAATGATCTGGGAAGCAAATGTCAATACCTTGTTTCGAAGGTGACCGAAGTCCAATGAAAAGGAGGTGGCACTGTCTCGCCGCTTCACCACATAGCACAGGTAGGTCTCATGGCGACCCTTCGCCCAGCGGACGTTTTTGAAATGGTAAAGAAACTTCCTCTGCTTCATCAGGAGGCTGTGGGAGAGGGGAGGGAGGAGCACAGCTCATTCTTGGGTCACTCACGGCTTTCCTTCAGCTGTTTTAAAAATCTGCAATGACTTGCGCCAAGCCAGAGAAGATGCTCTTGTTTCATTTACTGGAAGCCTGAGACCTACCGAGCTTGGAATCCATTATAAACTCCTTCTCCTGCTTACATGTAAGACGCATTGAGAAAGAGCAAGGACCCCAAAGCGATTTGAGCTCACAGGACCATCTCTGTCTTCTAGATGCTGATCATTTGGAAGGCAAACTTGTTCCCATAATTATATTTTCAGGTTTTCCTTGCAATCATAACCTAAAAGCCCAATCTGTACTTCCAACTCGGGATGGTCAAAACAGTATTCCTGCTGAGACCGGTTTGGCTCAGTGGATAGAGCATGGGTCTGTGGACTGAAAGGTCACAGGTTCCATTCCAGTCCAGGGCATGTACCTTGGTTGCAGGCACATCCCCAGTAGGGGGCGTGCAAGAGGCAGCTGATCAATGTCTCTCTCTCAACGATGTTTCTAACTCTCTAACCCTCTCCTTTCTTCTCTGTAAAAATTAACAAAATATATTTAAAAACAAAACCAAACAGTATTCCTAACCTGCCCTCTTTCTGCGCATCCTGCCTCTTCGCCCTCTTCCCCACCTCAGATAATACTGGGATCATCTTTGCTTCTTCACCCCTAGCCAGGATTCTGTTTGGCACACAGGATAAATGCCACACTCTTTAAGGTGGTAGTTAGGCCAGTTTTTACACTGGACACCAATCTACATGTCGGGCCTCCTTTCCGAGTATTTTCCCCCTTCCCCCACCACGTTAGGCCCCCTCCTGCATCAGGACCCTTGGCACCAATCTCCATTCCTCTTTACTTCTAGATATCTTGCTGAAGGCACTTCCTCTGATTAAGACCTTCCCTATCCTTTTCTTTCTTCTTTTTTGTTTTAAATATATTTTTTTACAGAGCGGAAGGGAGAGAGATAGAAAGTCAGAAACATCGATGAGAGAGAGACATGGATCAGCCGCCTCCTGCACGTCCCACAGTGGGGATGTGCCCGCCAGCAAGGTACATGCCCCCGACCGGAATCGAACCTGGGACCTTTCACTCCACAAGCCGACGATTTATCCACTGAGCCAAACCGGTCTCAGCTTCCCTATCCTTTTCTATTGGGCAAGACCTACCTATCCTTCAAAGCCTAACCAGAGTTTCAACTGTTCTAGTATGATCTTTCTTACCACCACTGCCCCAAGGCAAAAATCAAATGATAACAAGAACCCTTCTGTAGTTTCCCATTGTCCCCCCAACTTGTTGCTATCAAAGCATTCCTCCTTTGTTATCAATTGCTTGCTGATATCTGTCTCTTCAATTAGACTCTGTGTTTTCTTTTAATAGTTTTTACTGATTTCAGAGAGAGGGAGAGACAGAGAGAGAAGCATCAATGATGAGAATCATTGATCCGCTGCTATTGCATGCCCCCTACTTGTTATTGAACCCAAAACCTGGGCATGTGCCTTGACCAGGAATTGAACCACGAACTCCTGGTTCATTGGTCAATGCTCAACCACTGAGCCACACCAGCCAGGCTAGACTCTGTTTCGAAAGTGTCACTTTAAGAGTAAAAAAAAATATATATGTATATAGCCGAAACTGGTTTGGCTCAGTGGATAGAGCTTTGGCCTGCGGACCAAAAGGTCCCAGGTTCGATTCTGATCAAGGGCATGTATCCTGGTTGTGGGGACATCCCCAGTATGGGGCGTGCAGGAGGCAGCTGATCAATGTCTCTCTCTCATCGATGTTTCTAACTCTATCCTTCTCTCTTCCTCTCTGTGAAAAAATCAATAAAATATATTAAAAAATATATGTATATATATTTTATATGTATACATTATAGTTAAAAGTATAAGCAATATTTGATGGTTGTCATCTTGAGTACTACAGAAAAGTAGAAAGTTATAAAATTTTAAATATTAAAGAATTTTACAATTTGAAATATCAGTGTCTAATGACAATTACTGTTAAATTATGTTTTTTTCTTCTGGTCTTTTGCAACATTGCATATACATGATTTTTATTAGACTGATTTCATGTGTAATTTTTGTATTCTGCTGCTCTTTTAACTTAACAATATGATCTAAATATTATGCTATGGTCAGACACAGGGACCAGCCTTTTTCCTGTGACCTAGTTCCTAGGACAGTGTCTTGCATATCATAAGCACTATATTGAATTGAATGTATAGAAATACTCTCAAAATTCTTTGCAGTGGTGAACCTAACACATGATACAGTGTGGTTGATCCCAAAGCACTCAGTGTCTGGTTTTTGTCCTAGTGTTTTTCAGAAATGTATTTATCCAATTTGTGAAAATAATGCTGCCACCTAATGGCATTTGGCAGAAGTGCAAAGAATTTGTAAAAATAAACACCCAGTCATAGATTTGAATACCGTTTGCTGGCAAGAGAATTGAAACTTTCCCCCCCTTTTTTTTTTTTTACATTGAAGTATAATTTACATACTTCGCCCATTTAAAATGTACAGTTCTATGAATACTGGCAGATGTAAATACTCCAAGCTGCTACCACATTCAAGACATAGAACATTGCTAGGGTACCCCTCCCCCAAAGTTTCCTCATTCTCTTTTTCCCATGGGTTCTTTCCTTCTCCCACAGGCAACCGATAATCTGATTTATGTAACTACAAATTACTTCGAATTTTCCCAGAATTTCACATGACTCATACATTGTCCCTTCCTTTGTGTCTGATTTCTTTCTCACTTGGCTTAATGACCTTGAGATTTATTATGATTTTGCATGTATCAGTCAATTGTTCCTTCCCAGGGCACAGTAGTATTCCATCGCAGGAATACAGCACATTTTGTTGATTCACTCGCCTGATGATGGACCTGTGGATTGTTTCTACTTTGGGGCTATTGTGCATAAAGCTTCTGCAAACATTCATGTACCAGTCTTTGTGTGGACATGGGCTGAGAATATTTATTTTAATAAAGTGATACACATGGCATATCATGAATTTAAAAGTTAAGTTCTCAAATGTCAATCTCATTAGCTTAATAAACAAGGACAGGAGCTTTTCATAGCTGCCACAATTTAAATGTCTCAGTTCATGCACATGGAGCTTATTGGAATACTCTTTAAATCCTGAGGCAGAGAACTAAATTTATTGCCAATATACACATTAGGTATGGCAAACAATAGAAAAATCAAGCAGATATGTTATTTTACAATTAAAAATGCACATCTGGCAGAGATCTGAAATGACTGGTAACAAAGATCTGATAATTGGCTTTATCTAAAAATGAAACTGATTTATTATGATAATCATTACTTTTACTGTTGTTACATACTTATCATATAATAGCCCATAGCATATGCAAGTTGAATACATAATAAGTACTTAATAAATACTGAAGAGAAAAAAAAGAAAATACTCTCTTTGAGGCCCAATCAGTTTTAAATAGATTAAGCATCATCTCATACTAATAAGTTCCTTTTCCATTTAACCCACTCTTCTGGGCTGCGTGGAGGAGAAAGGCTGGAGTGGGGCAGGAGGAGGGGTATGGTAACTATATCATGCACTGAAGGCAGTGTGGCAGGGACCCTTTAGCATGTGGACAAAGTGTTCTGAAAGTTAGAGAAAATGACATGACGTAGGTAAAGGAATTCAGATGGACTTTTACTTCCCCCTCTGCAGGAAAATGCAATAGCTCTTCACTGTTTCTGTCAGAAGTTGGCTCAGTGGATAGAACGTCGGTCTGCCGACTGAAGGGTCCCAAGTTCTATTCCGGTCAAGGGCATGTGTCTTGGTTGTGGGCACATCCCCAGTAGGGGGCGTGCAGGAGGCGGCTGATCGATGCTTCTCTCTCATTGATGTTTCTGACTCTCTGTCCCTCTCCCTTCCTCTCTGTAAAAAATCAATAAAATACATAAAAAAAAAGAAGTTGCCAATCACAATGAAATGAATTGCATGATCGTGACCTATTAACTTTCTTGATCCATCACTTCCCTTCAGCTGGAGGGAAGATCCTGTTTCCAGCACCTTGTTCTTCTCTTAGTTTCTTTTCTGGGCACAAAGGACTTTGTAGAGGCAGTTTTTTAGGCCTCCAGATTGACAGCTGTTTGAACAGCTGTGCTCCCTGAGGCAGAACACTAACAGCATCCCCAGCAATGCAAACCTGGAGGCAGACGGTTAAAAATAGCCGTGACAAAGCCCTCCTCTCCTGCCCTGTACCGTCACTAATGGGCTCTGCAGATATTATTTTCCTGAATGATAATTACATATTTCCCTTTTCCTCCTATTGAATTGCATCTGTTCTCCCTTTTTATGTGTCTTTCTCTGAATTTCTACTACTGATTTTACCACTGTTTTGCATTTCATTATACACAAGTATCTCTACTAAGTCCTTTACTTCTGACCTGTCCCTCAGATTAGTTTTAAAAATTTCACTGAAACTGAGCAGATATTCATTCAACATGTTTGATCTCAAGAAAATTTTCTGCCCTGGCTGGTTTTCTCAGTGATTAACGTGCCAGCCTGTGGACTGAAGGGTCCTGGGTTTGATTCCTGGTCCAGGGCACATATCTCAGTTGCAGGTTCCCCAGCCGCAGTAGGGGTGCATGCAGGAAGCAACTAATTAGTGTGTCTCTTTCACATCAACATTTCTCTCTCTCTGTCTCTCCTCCCCTACTCTCTCCCTTCCACTATCTCTGGAAATCAATGAAAAAATATCCTTGAATGAGAGTTAAAAAAAGAAACTTTTCTGAAGAACACTTACTTTGCCATTAAAAGTCTTAATTGTGTTGTGTACATTCTTTGTAATAAAGGTAAATTGAGGTAAAGTATAAAGATTAGGTATCGTTCTCGTAACATTTATAGTAACCATAAAAGCAAGAATAGACTAAGTTCTGTGATAGTAACTTAACTGACATAAACTGCATGTGAAGACATTGGTGAAAAATCTTACAGAGTACACATAGAAGAAGTAAGTTCAGACACATCTAAAGAGATTGAAAGACTAAGTAAATGGTAAAAATGCCATTAACTGCCTAACAATTGGACATAAAACATTAAATAATTTGCTTGACTGGATTTTCCTCTTTTTTTTTGAAAAAGCAAATCCACTTTATTTACAATAATCAGTTGGTGACACATAGATTGAATTTTCCTTCTAATTATAGACACAATCATAGTGACTTTTAAGTAATTGATTTTGAATATTGGCATTTAAAAAATAATTTCTCACCATGTAACTAAGTTAGTCATTAGAATCTCCCTAGGAAAGTTTATCTTTAAGATTTTTTTTTATAGTTGAATACTTACAAAATTATTACTACAATGGCCACTACTGTTTTTAGTGTAGTATTGCTGTTTTCTTTTCATGATTTGAATCTATAACCACTTACTGTGTTTATAATTACCACAAACTAGTTATAACCGCATTACAAATCTCAGAACAAGTCAATACATGGTCATAAAAGCTCTTTTGAACATGAAAGAGAGAGAGAGAGAGATCTGAACAGAAGATGAGACAGAACCAGAGAAATAAATCTGCATATTGACCAGGCAGATCTTGTAAATCAGATAGTGATAGGAAAGGGATAGGTACCAATCTCATTGCTCAGATTTGCTCTGGGAGAAAATCCAATGCAGCTATCCAAGAGGAGACTGTCCTTTTACCTGTCCATAGTGGGTTCCAGAGTGTCTTTCTTGGCTCCCCAAAAGTCTTAGGCCGAGGAAAGCTTGCCTCAAGCACGGTTGCTTCACTGACTGACAATGCATTGGCCCTACACATTCAAATTTGAGCTTACCATTTTGGGCTCCTCCCTCCACAGCATCACCACCAGGTACCCCAAAGGCCTTCCTCCTGTTTGGGTCCAGTGAAGATGGGTGGGGCTGACATAGGCAGAGTCACATACGTAAAATGCTTGAGGGCCGCATTCTGCTTAACATGTAGGTTTCTTTTGGTCTGCCTCTCTAAAAACCCAGTCCATGCTCCATAGGTAACAGATCAGGAGATAGTAGAGGTAGACACTTAGTAAATTATAATTATGGTAATGAATAATATCTTGAATTTAGAAAGCATACTAGTAATGTTCATTTAAATAGAATCTTGTGCTCTGTGAGCTGAAAGCATCTATTTTCTCATTTAGTTACACAATGTCTCTGAATCAAGAGAAGTCCACTAATAGTTCTGGTTTGTGACTAAGTAAGCTCACTCAGTTATGTAGGACTTAGGACAGAGAAATTTTTGCCTCCCAAACCACTGATTTCTAATGCTCTAAACCAGCTGAGCTACACAGCCAGGGCTGGCAGTCTTGCTTGATTGCTCTATTCCTTTAAATCCCATGCCCAATCTATTAGCAAATCTTGCTAACAACTCTGCTTATAAAGGGGGCCACTTTTCACCACCTCCAGGTCCAAGCAGCCTGAGTTATTGCATTTAGCCTCCCAATTGGTCTTCCTACTTTCGTCCTTCAGTTACTGTCTATTCTCCACAGAGCAATCAGAGTAAACCTTTCCAAACATTGGCTGCATGTATCCCGCAAACTCAATAACAAAAAATTTAGACAGTTGGTCAAACAAGTAATTAAATCTAAATCTAATAGAAACATGGAGATTAAGCCTTTTGTTTTATCAAAAGAGCACCTGGCCCTGCCTGTGTGGCTCAGTGGATTGAGCATCGTCCCATGCACCAAGAAGTCATTGGTTCAATTCCCAGTCAGGACACATGCCTGCGTTGTATGTGCTTGATCCCCAGTAGGGGGCATGCAGGAGGCAGCAGATCAATATTTCTCATTGATGTTTCCATTGCTCCTACTCCCTCTTTCTCTATCTAAAAATAAATTTTTAAAAAAGATATTAAAAGTGTTCATTGACCACATCTTTAGCTGGAAATGTTTTCTTCATCTTTCAGTTCAATGATGAATCTCATCCAAAGGGAAATAAAATTATGCATATTGGGAAACATAAGACCAGGCAGTATGTGAGAGAATATTAGAAATGTGTCTATTGAATTAATTTCTCCAAATTGTTTCTGAAACAGAATAATCTGTGGATATTTATTTATTCCATTTTATAAAGTAGATTTGATAAGTGTCGGCAAAATCTAATAACACACAAAATACTCAACATATATTCTTGTATAATATCTTCTTTTTTAAAAATCTTACATTTTAGTGTATAGACTACATAAAGAAGATTCCAACATATATGTTTTAGACATTTAGTATTTGAAAATGAAAGTTCTGGAAAGCAAAAAGTTCTGTTGTATTTATTTTGATGTTATACTCCATTGGGGGTAATTCAGAAAATGCTTTTATAAGTGATTAATGAACACCATCTTTGAAAACTGAAATTCATTCATTTACTATTTATTGGAGACGTATTATGAGAAAGCATAAGGCTAAGCTTTGAAGAGGAACAATGTTGTACATTATAGTTCTTCAAGGAATTTATAATTTTGCTAAAAGCTTTAAAAATAGACAATACCACTCTAGCTGGCTTGGCTCAGTGGATAGAGCATCAGCCCACAGACTGAAATTTTGTGGGTTTGATTCCGGTCAAGGGCACCTATCTCAGTTACAGGCTTGAACTCTACCCCTGGTCAGGGTGCATGCAGTAGGCAACCAATTGATGGGTCTCTCTCACATTGATGATGTATCTCTCTGTCTCTCCCTCTCCCTTTTATTCTCTCTAAAATTCAATGGAAAATATCCTCAGGTGAGGAATAACAACAGCAAAAATAGACAATACCTAAATGACAACATAAAAAAATCAAATGTTAATAAAAGACAAATCTGGAAATTACAAAATCATAGCATCTCAAAGTTGAAGGAACCTTAGTGTTTATTTAGTTAGCCCAGTTCTAGGAGTTAGTCAAAACCCAGGTAAACATCTCATTCTATCCTAAAACATAAATTGTCTAAAGATTAGGAGAAACCAGTATTTTTTATTATAAAAATATTTGGCTCAGTGGTTGAATGTCAACCTATGGACCAGGAGGTCACAGTTCATTCAATTCCTGGTCAGGACACATGCCCAGTTGTGGGCTCCATCCCTTATAGGGGGTGTGCAGGAGCCAGCTGATTGATGATTCTCTCATCATTAATTCTATCTCTCCCTCTCCTTTCCTCTCTAAATCAATAAAAACATATTAAAAAAAGAAAAAAGTAATTAAAGAGGTATGATTTGCCCAGCATAAGAAAATAACTTTTATTTCTCCAAAAGTTGTATTCTCTTGTTCACTTTTCTTCTAAAGGAAGAAGTATATCTTTTATAATAGCATTTTGCATTCCTGGGTATTTGAAATAAACAATTTTATGGGGTTTTACTCAGCTATTTTTAAAAGTTTCTTTTCTTACTAACTACCCTCTCCCCTTACCAACTTCTCTTGAAAAACCCCAGGACAACCTGGTTAGTTTATTTTTAGCAAAAGCAACCTGACTTGGAAATTGTGCCTCTGGTGGGACACAATTGTGCCTTGGACATCTGGACCTCACCACGAGAAACACAAGGTGAGGTTTCATTATGGCCAGTTTGTGAGCCCGGCAGGGCCCCCTGGGACTCCTCATTCCTGTGTCTGAAAGCCAAGATGCTCAGACATTGACTCCCCAGCCCACTATTTTTGGACACCAGGTAGATTGTTCAATCTGATACTTGTTGTTTTTGAAAGAGTCCCAAAAAAGAGTCTGTGTGGGTGAAAGTCTGATTTTTGGAGTGCTTCAACTTCTGCTTTTCCTGATTTTTGTTTTTCTCAGCTTACTGCCAGCTACATTACTGGGGTATGAAGAAGTGGAGCGACAGATCTTTAATCATATACAGGAATTACTCAACTTCTGCTATGCAGCTGCCTAGGACTTATTGAGGTTAAGAGAACAACTAAGCAAGCATTCATCAAAAGCCCAGCATGGGCAAAGGGCTAAAGAAAGTTATTTTTTTAAAAATATATTTTATTGATTTTTTTACAGAGAGAAAGGGAGAGAGACAGAGTCAGAAACATTGATGAGAGGGACATTGATCAGCTGCCTCCTGCACCCCCCCCACTGGGGATGTGCCCGTAACCAGGATACATGCCCTTGACCGGAATCGAACCTGGGACCCTTCAGTCAGCAGGCTGAGGCTCCATCCACTGAGCCAAACCAGTTTAGGCGAGAGTTATTTTTGATGAAAAAATTAACTAAAGAGGCTTCATTGATTATGTACATACAAGATGTAGTAGAGGGTAGTGGGAAAAGTTCCGTGTTTTTTTTTTTAATATCTACTTTATTGATTTTTTTACAGAGAGGGAGAGAGAGAGTGAGAAACATTGATGAGTACTGAAACCGGTTTGGCTCAGTGGATAGAGTGTTGGCCTGCGGACTCAAGGGTCCCAGGTTCAATTCTGGTCAAGGGCATGTATCTTGGTTGTGGGCACATCCCCAGTAGGGGGCGTGCAGAAGGTGGCTGATTGATGTCTCCCTTCCTCTCTGTAAAAGATCTATTAAAAAAAAGTTAAAAAAAGAGAAAGAAAGATCGATGAGAGAGAAACATAGATCAGCTGCCTCCTGCACACCCCCAAACTGGGGATGTACCTGCAACCAAGGTACATGCCCTTGACCGGAATCAAACCTGGGACCCTGCAGTCTGCAGGCCAACGCTCTATCCACTGAGCCACGGCAGTTACGGCGAGAAGTTCAGTTTTGTAATCAAGCACATTAACCCTTGAGTTTTATCTCTACCAAAGTGTCTGACTATGGTGCTTGATACCATAGGTTTTATTTTTTCCATGTGTAGAATGTGAACAAATAATTGTAATCATAGCTAACCTTGATTATGCCAGGTTCTGTGCTAAGCATATTGAGTATTATCTTATTTAAGTACAACAGGTAGGGATTATTATCCTAATTTTCAGGGACTGAGGCTCAATAGTTGAGATAATTATCTTGCAGGATTGTTAAAAGTAATGCAAACAAGTGACTCAACATGTTGCCTAGTGCATGGAAGATATTCTATAAAGAACAACTGTTTTCACTAAGTATCCTACGTAATAAAAGGCCAATATGCAAATTCTCCCCTTGACCAGGAGTTCAACCAGGGGCAGCGCCGGCTGCTCAACAACCTGTGGGTCCTCCCCCCAGCCAGCCCAGCCCAATTGGCCTGATTGGGGCAGGTCAGCCGGACCTCACCCATGCAAGAATTCATGCACTGAGCCTCTAGTTCTCTTACAATCTACAATAAGAAAAGAGAAACATGCAAAATTGACCACCCCTCCACTACGCCCACCAGCCAATCAGAGCAAGTACATAAATTAAGGCAGCAAAGATGGTGGTTAATTTGCATATGCAGGTGTGGAGCAAAGACTGAAGATAGCATCGAAGGAAGCCAAACGCTGCAGAAGGGAGTGAAGCTGTGGGGAAGCAAGCGGGGTGGCAGAGACAGGAGCGAAGCTCCCTTTTGCTATGCTCTGGCCGCAGGAAGCCCTATTCTTGCAGGAATCTTCCTGCAATCGGCCTCTAGTAACTCTTATATTTAGAAAACCAGACATTAAAACATAAATTTTGGCCAACACCAGTTGGGCTCATCGGCCTGCAGACTGAAAGGTCCCAGGTTCAATGCAGGTCAAGGGCACATACCATATTTTCCAGCGTGTAAGACGATTGGGCGTATAAGATGACCCCCCAACTTTTCCAGTTAAAATAGAGTTTGGGATATACTCGCCCTAGAAGTTGACACTCGGCGTATAAGATGACCCCCTACTTTTGAGAAGATTTTTCTGGGTTTAAAAAGTCGTCTTATACACTGGAAAATATAGTACCTTAGTTGTGGGCACATCCCCAGTTGGGTGTGTGGAGGAGGCAGCTGATTGATGTCTCTCTCATTGATTTTTCTAATTCTCGATCCCTCTCCCTTCCTCTCTGTAAAATATCAATAAAATATATTAAAAAAACCATAAATTATGATCAGCAACAAGTTATCTGTTCTCATGGTTCAAAGTTTTCTGATTAGTAATAAACTGTAAGTGAGTAGTTTCAGGTTCTCACACTATATTTCTATCTAAATAGTTCCTAACAGTCATTGGAATCAGATCACACCCTGCTGTAGGATGTCCTGGCATCATATTGACAAATTCTTCCTCCTCGGTTCTCTTGATAATATGTTGCCAGTTGTATTTACTATACTACACCTTTTATCATTATCTTGTTTTTATATGTTTTTTATTGATTTTAGAGAGAGAGGAAGGGAGAGGGATAGAGAGATAGAAACATTGATCAGCTGCCCCTGCACATAGGGAATGAGCCCACAACCCAAGCATGTACCCTGTCCTGGAATCAACTAGTGACCTCTTAGTTCATTGGTCAATGATGAGCCACATTGGCCAAGCTACCATTATTTTAGAGTGTACTTTTTCTACTTAAGAAAAAAGTTTGCTGTGAACAACTTGCTGTGTTATACCATTAGCAGCCTCATACAGTCTCATGCTTACAGAGTTTCTTAATTGCATCATTTTCTCTTGTGCATGATTTAATCTTGCATTGTTTTGTGTAGGGATGTGCTATACAGGCTATGAAATCACCTAACAACACTTTTTTCTCAGAATGAGTTCCCATTGTCAAGAAGTGCCTGGTTGTATTAACAACCTCAATTTTTTTTAATACATAATTAAGCTGGGTTTCCTCCTCCTCTCCCTCATGCCCATTCCCTCCTATCCCCCAATCCATCCACACAGATTGGCTAAAAATACCAATGAGGATCTTTTCACTTTGTTACCAGAGGTGGACAGGAAGAATCAAATACCTCTGAGCAATTACACAAAACACCACTAACCCACTCAGTAAACTCAGCACTTTGGTTAATTTATTCAACACTGGAGGCCGAGTGTACAAAATTCTTGCACTTGGGGGCTGGGTCCCTTAGCCCGGCTTGAGCCCTCTCATAGTCCAGGAGTCATTTGGGATTGTCTGACTGACAGCTTATGCTGTCATGGGGAGTGGGCCTAAGCCGTCAGTTGGAAATCCTTAGCACTGCTGTGGAGATGGGAGAGGCTCCTGCCACCACTACTGCACTCGCCAGTTGTGAACCTGGCTTCTGGCTGAGCAGTGCTCCCCTGATGGTCAGTGTGCTCCCACCAGGGGGCAGCTCCTGCATTGAGCGTCATTCCACCATTCAGTTGATTTGCATATTAGCCTTTTATTATATAGAATGGCCCTGCCTCCCATGCATCCTGGTAACTTTAGACCTATATCCCCAAGTTCCTTAAAGGAGGTATGGCTACAACATCAAAAAAGTAAAGTCAGAGTTCACCCTATTGGGACAGTTAGCCAGGATATGCTCTGTAATTAGTAATGTATGCCCCATACAGATAATCTTAAAAATCTTGATTATGGCAAAAGGCCACATAGTATACTATTCCTTCTATATGAAATATTCTGAACTGCTAAATCCAGAGGGGCAGAAAGCAGATTGGTGGTTGCTCAGGGACCGGAGGGAGGCGAGAATAGGCTAATGGATAGGGGTTTTGTTTTGGGGTGATAAAGTTTTGGAAGTGGTAGTTATATAATAATATATGGTTAATTTATATTATGTGACTTTCACCTCAATTAAAAAGAATTCCTGATTAGTCATAGACTTCAAGGAACTGAAACCTGTCGGACACCCAAGGCCCACAAGTTCAAGTGCACAAGAGGCTGACAGGTCAACTGTACCTACAAAAAGTAAATCCAGATACTGCTCTGTTAATAAAATGTTTTTAAATATATATATATTTTTATTGATTTCAGAGAGGAAAGGAGAGAGAAATAGAAACATCAATGATGAGAGAGAATCATTGACCAGCTGTCTTCTGCATTCTTCCCATTAGGGACTGAGTCCAAAACACAGGCATGTGCCCTTGGCCAAAATCGAACCCAGGACCCTTCAGCCCACAGGCCAACACTCTATTCACTGAGCCAAACCAGCTAGGGCTTAAAATGTTTTTGGGTGCTGAAAAAAAAAATTGAATGAGAAACCTTGAACTGTAGGGAAACTAGTACTGTTACCCCTTGCTGATTTCCAAACCTGCATACTCACTGGTTAACCAGCAAGAATCACCTCTGTTTTGTTATAAGAGAAAAAATAGGAGAGTCAACCTATTCAAGAACAGTTAGAGAAACCAGTCAGCCTCAGTATAAAAAAATGTCCTATAGTTTTATTAACTATATAGTATTATAGGTGTGAACCTTTTGAAAACCTGATCTTGTTACTTCTCAGAATCACAGATGTGTTGACAGCAATTTGCAGTTGAGAAGTTATTCATTTAATATCGCACAATTTGTGAGTACAATTTCAGGACTGGCCTTGAAATGAACACAAATACTTTTAACATTTATTAAAGAGGGAGGTCAAATTGTTGTTCCACTTATTTATGCATTCATTGATTAATTTTTGTATGTGCTCTGACTGGAAAACAAACCTACAGCCTTGGCATATGGGGAAAATGCTCTAGCCAACTAAGCTACCCTGCCAGGAGACCAATTCTTTTTTTTTCTTTCTTCCTTTTTTTATTGTTTAAAGTATTACAAATAATAGTACATATGTCTCCTTTTTTTTCTCCCCTATTTCCTCCCCCAAGCCTTTCCTACCCTCCAGTATATGCCCTCCCCTCCTTCCCCCGCAGTGTCTTCTAATCATTGGTTGTGTTTATATACATGCATACAAGTCCTTCTGTTGATCTCTTACAGCCTCCCCCAACCTCTCCTGCCTTCCCGCTGTAGTATGAGTCTCTTCAATGCTTTTTTGCCTCTGTATCTCAACCCCCCTCTACCTGATTCTTTTCTTTAAAAACATCTTGCCTCTGCAGACTAGAAATAAACATAAGAACAAAAAATGTTGGAGTCCCAGTTTCAATGTCAAACAGTTCCTTATGTGTACACGTCAGCAATGGTATCTGGATGGTGGACAAATGGGGGACAAATTCCTTTATATATTAAGGTGAACAGGATGATATAAGTATGTTTTATTATCCTAGAGCTATGTTCATTTGAGGTCTAGATGTTCTTTGCATAAATGATATAATATTTTTTAGCTTCTATATGGCAAGAAAGTATCCCTGCTCTATATCATTAGAACATATAGTAATTCTTATGAATTATGCTTTATGATTTAATTTATAATTGAATTTATGAATTATATTTTAATGATCAATTATTATACTCTTAGAGGCCTGGTGCATGGGATTCGTGCTCTAGGGGGCGGGGGGTCATGGCCTGTGGTAATCTGCCCACTGTGGGAGCAATTGCTCATCCCAACTGTGGGAGTGGACTGACCACCTGAGGGCAACTTCTTTTTTTTCTTTTTTTAAATTAAATCTTTATTATTCAGATTACTATATTTGTTTCTCTTTTTTCCCCCCCATCCGGCTCCCACCCCTCCCTCTACCCTTACCTCCACCTCATTGATGAGTCCATAGGTGTGATTTTTGTCCAGTCACTCCCTGTACACCCCTCCCCCCTTTCCCCCTGAGAATTATCAGTCCACTCCCTTTCTGGGCTCCTGATTCTATTATATTAACCACTTTATTCTGTTGATCAAATTTTTAATTCACTTAATTTTTAGATTCACTTGTTGATAGGTATGTATTTGTTCATAATTTTTTATCTTTTACCTTTTTCTTCTTCCTCTTCTAAAAGAGTACCTTTCAGCATTTCATATAATACTGGTTTGGAGTTGATGAACTCCTTTAGCTTTTTCTTCTCTGTGAAGCTCTTTATCTGCCCTTCAATTCTGAATGATAGCTTTGCTGGATAGAGTATTCTTGGTTGTAGGTTCTTGCTATTCATCACGTTGAATATTTTTTGCCACTCCTGTCTGGCCTGCATTGTTTCTATTCAGAAATCAGCTGATAGTCATATGGGTGCGCCCTTGTAGGTAATCAATTGTTTTTCTCTTGCTGCTTTTAATATTCTTTCTTTGTCTTTTGCTCTTGGTAATTTAATTATGATGTGTCTTGGTGTAGTCCTCTTTGGATTCCTTTTATATGGGGTTCTGTGTGCTTCCTGGACTTATAAGTCTGTTTCTTTCACCAGATGTGGGAAGTTTTCTGTCATTATTTCTTTAAATAGGTTTTCAGTATCTTGCTCTCTCTCTCTTCTTCTGGCACCCCCACAATTCTGATGTTGGTACGCTTGAGGTTGTCCCAGAGGCTCCTTACATTATCTTCACAGTTTTGGATTCTTTTCTCTTCTTGCTTTTCCAGTTGAGTGTTTTCTGAGTCTTTATATTTCAAGTTTTTGACTTGATTCTTGTCTTCCACTAGTCTGCTGTTAGGTCTCTGTATAATATTTTTTATTTCAGTCAGTGTATGTTTAATTGGTCCTTTATCATCTGTAGTTGGTCCTTTTCTATCTCTAGTTGGATCTTTTGCATCTCTAGTTGGTCCTTTTTCATTTCTTCTTGGGACTCACTAAATTTACCTATCTTTTCTAGGATATTCTTGAAAAACCTTATAAGCTTTTTGAACTCTATATCCAGTCGTTTGTTTTCCTCCATTTCTTTTGTTTGTGATCCCTTCCCTTGTCCCAGCATTTTCACTATGCTGGGAGAACTTCTGTGTTGGATTCAGCCTTATGATACCTCAGGCCTTAAGGGACCGCCTTGCCTTCCAGTCGGGCCCGCCCTCCATGGCCCCTGAGTCTCACGTGACTGGGTAATCGCTGGAGCGGTCCCTGTGTACGGGTGCTCACTCTCCCAGTGCCTCTAGACCTCTGCCTTTCTGGCTCCCCTGCACTCTGGGACCACACGAGTCTGGGTCCCCAGGGTTTTGCCCGAAACTGGGGTTTAGTGGAGTTAGAAGTGGTACAGTTGGGAGGATCTGTCTCCAGCCCAGTCCCGAAAGCCAGTGGCACAATCAGCAGTCGGTCCTCTGCACGCAATGCCGTGAGAGCCACCAGACTTCTGATCTTTTGCGACTCCCCTAAATTTCCATGCAGTCCTTCCCCTTCACAGTCCAAACTCCCACCATATGAGTTTCGGCTGGATCTGGGGTTTAGTGTCGTAGGATAAGGGGTTCAATGCCTTTGAGTATCTCAGTCTCCCTCCTGCCAGAGAAAGCCAGCCAGCCAGGTTTGCCATCACCTGCTCTCTCCATGCATGCGCATCTCCATACCTCAGCTTTTTGCAGCTCCTCTGGGTCTCTGTGAGCCCCTCTCTTTCCTTCTAGTTGTAGAACTTCCACTCAGCCAGCTTTCCTGTGGTTCTGGATGATGCCCGTTCTGTCTTTTAGTTGTAGTTTTGAAATTGTTGTGCGAGGCAGCAGTGTAGCTGTTTACCTATGCCGCCATCTTGGATTCTCCCTGAGGACAACTTCTGTGTTAAGTGTCTGCCCCCTGGTGGTCAGTTTGCATTGTAGTGACTGGTTAAGCAGTCAGTCATTCTGGTCGTTCCGCCATATGGTTACTGGGTTTTTATTATATAGAATGTCAGATCTATCTCAGTTTCTCTAAGATAATGGCAACATAAAAGAGCATAGTGGTTTAACCCTATGAAATTAGGGATTACTGTTCAACAAAAGAAATTGTTTTTTCTAAACTAAGCCGCTGTTGTTCATAATTTTATCTGAACATTTTTGTAGTAATGCCTGTTTTCAATACCTATTGACTTTGATGTTAATATTACACATTTCATAAGTTTATTTGTATTAATATTACTTTATCTCCCTTCTCCCCCCAAATCTCATCTATTTTCAAAAGTGGAGGGATACATATATGGATGTAATTTTATACAAATGAAAGCAATGTTTTCTGTGCAGTTCTTATTTACCCTCCATTGTAACTCCTGGCTTTGACATTCGAGACAGAACAACGTATTAGGGATCATTATAAAAGGACAATGATGTAGGTTGATACCTCAATGGCCATCAATCCCTTAAATACAATTTAGGTTGTTTCCATTATAATATTTCCATATATCTGCTCAAAGCTCATCACTATCTTTTATTAAAGGGTTATTGGGGGAGATGAATCTCCCACAAATTTGAGATCATTCTGAATTCAATCTTTATGGATTATTTTGTAAATTTAATGAAGTACTCCATGAAGCTACACAGTATACTAGTAGATGTATGGCTAAGTAAACAAACAAAACAAAGAAAAGGAAAAGGAAAGAGAAAAACACGAGAGAAAGAAAAGGAGAAAAAACTGCAGGATCCCTGGGTTAGGAAAATACTAGAACCTTACTGAGTGATTGGACAAATTGGGGGCGGGGAAGAGGCATTATCAGCTATTTAAAAAAAAATTTGATGGTTTGAAGTGAAGTGAAGCTTGATTTGTCAACAGGAAGATATGAGCTTTGCACCTCTATTTATATAAACATTTGCTTTTTCAACTTAGGTTCTGCCCAGAAGTTGTCGTTTCACTGATGCTTCTGGCTTTGCTTGAATGGCTTGAGAAAAAAAACACACACACCGTGGCCACCTGTTTCTCCACCACAGAGAAATTCAACAAGTCACTTTCACTGATGATTGGTTGGTGGAAACCCTAAAGGACACAAGGATTTCAATTTTTATTGGGATGTTGCATCTTTAACCCAATCTTTGCCTCCCTGAATTGACAGAACTTATAAGGACAGCCCCGCCCCTCTTCTGCTGTGCTCCCGATACCCTCCCATTCTACCCCATAAGGTTCCAAACCTCTCAGATCCCTTCACCACACTTTCCAAATTCCCTTCTCCCATACAGATTTGTGAGTTCCCGACTTCTAGCCTCCTGGTTTCCCTGCCCTGATGGCCACCTGTCATCACTCTCCCAGCTCCGTATCCCTCTTGTTTAGAGCTCTGCTATCTTCTTTTTTCTTTCTTTGATCTCTTTTTTCTTCCTTCTGTACGCTTGAGGTTGTCCCAGAGGCTCCTTACATTATCCCTCTTGTTTAGAGCTCTGCTATCTTCAGAAGGAAGGAAAAACGTAAGGTTGCAAATCACTTGCACCTTCTGACCAGGTGTAAAGTATTTGGTCAAACATTCAACTTTTGCCACAGCGCATATAGCAGAGGAGGGTGGAGCTTGTGGCTAGCAGCATATACTACTTGATGTCATCATAAATAAGGTTCAGAAGTGGGAAACCAGCTGGGCTTTGCACCATCTGCCTGTAAGTCAAAAGAGTACTCAGAGAAAGTGTGCATGGACTATATTTAGGGAGTGCAGAGCACAATTGAATTTCCAGAACTTACTTGTTCATTCAAGGAGAACTTTCTTCTATTATAAGCATGCAATATGGAGAAAAAGTTAGGCTCACAGCTTAACTTTGGAAGAGAAAATAAGGGTGAATCTTATAGTAGGCAGATAAGCCTGCTCTTTCTTCAAGTTATCAGAAAGGCATTCAAATGGTCTACCTTTTAACCAAACTCTTAAAAATCCATTGTTTTGGTTCACGCAATTCTTTCTCATCAAAATTTAAGTTCCGCCAAAACCAGTTTGGCTCAGTGGATAGAGCGTAGGTCTGCGGACTGAAGGGTCCCAGGTTCGATTCCAGTTAAGGGCATGTACCTTGGTTGTGGGCACGTCCCCAGTGGGGGGCGTGCAAGAGGCAGCTGATCGATGTCTCTCTCATCGATGTTTCTAACTCTCTATCCCTCTCCCTTCCTCTCTGTAAAAAAATCAATAAAAAAATATGTTAAAAAAATTTAAGTTCCTTGCTTAAAAAGACTGTCCTTTGCATTGACCAGGAAAAAGGATAACATGAATACCTTAAAGAGTAAAAGGTTTTCCAATCTTTTTGTGGGAGGAACAAGGGGTAAAAACTAGACCATTGGGAACCTGCAATTGTTACCGGAAATGGAACATGGCCCTGAGAGGGTCTGCCTGGGGCCAGCTGGGGGTTCCCAGTGTGTGGGTTCTTAACTTCACGCAGAAAAGATTTCCCAACTGGAGTCCAAGTAAAACTCTGAGACACAAAATAAGAAAGGGCTGGAGAAATGAGTCTAGGCTAGTCTGCTTTGGCCCACTAAGAAGTCAGAGAAGCCCCGCTGGTTGGCTCAGTGGGTGGTAGCTGTTGACCTATGACCCAGGAGGTCCTGGTTTGATTCCTGATCAGGGCACATGCCTGGGTTTCGGGCTCAATTTCCAGTGGGGGGCCGGTCAACGAGTCTCATTATTGATGTTTCTGTCTCTCTCTCCCTTCTAATCTGAAATAAGTAAAAATATATTTTTAAAAATCAGAGATAAAGGGACTTTGCGGACAGGTTCAGCGGGTTTGCCTGGGATGAACTGTCATTGCCCACTGCTGCCCTGGTTGCAGGCTTCGTGGGGTCCCTTAGAGTTTAGGAGATGCACTCCTGTGGGAGGAAGCATGGGCATGCTCTTGGGAGAGTGCACTCTGGACCTTTGTTTTGAGGGGTTTTAAAGGCTATGCATTTAAAGTAGGGTTGTGTGTGTGTGTGTGTGTGTGTGTGTGTGTGTGTGTGTGTGTGTTTTAGTATATTTTTATTGATTTCAGAGACAAAGGGAGAGGGAGAGAGAGAGAGAAACATCAATGAAGAGAGAAAATCATTGATTGGTTGCCTCTTGCACACCCTATACTAGGAACTGAGCCTGCAACCTGGGCATGTGCTCTTGACAGGAATTGAACCCGGGACCCTTCAGTCTGCAGGCCAACTCTTTATCCACTGAGCCATACCAACTAGGACAAAGTTCTTAAAAGGAGATCTCAGTAGAATATTCATCAGCTTTATGCTGATATACTAAAATAAGGTTTATTCTCTTCATCAGTCCTTGGGAAATGGACAAATTTTGGGAAATGGCACTCATTGGATTTCTGCTATCCGTCTCCCTGAATAGAGTGATTTAGGTCATTTACTCTTTGATTGGGGAGGAGAAGTGCAAACCATGCACTTTTAAAGTGTCCCTGGTTTATGGAAGATAGGATTTACTAAATGGCTGCAATCTGCTTGGCATCTAGATTTTCTAGGTGGCTGGAAACTACTGTTTAACAATCTGTCTTAATTTCCCCATTCTGTTTGTTCTGGCTTATTAGCCTGTCTCACAATAGGTCAAGGCTTAAAAAAAACAACACACCCTACAAACAAGCAAAAAATGGAAAGGAGGTGAATGGAATTCTGCCCCTGGAGAAGAGAGTACAGAGATTAAGAAATGGTACCAAAAACAACTCCTCAGAAGCTTTGACCTGGGACCATTTTTAAGGGGAAGCTATAAGGGAGAAGAGTATTTTATAAAGATGAGGAAAAAGGCTGGGAAGTGAGTTAGACAAGTTGGTTTACTTATCAAGAAGATGAAACAGGTAGAGAACATAAGAAAAACGAGAAAAGGCAAAACACAGGAATTTGATCATGCAAAAGAGAAGTGAAAATAAAGCAGGAAACTTCACCTTGCAAGACAGTTGGTCCTGAAGGGGGCAGAAAAGAAAGAATTTTCCGGTGAACTGAGGAAGGGCATCAGGAGGAAAGTAAATAAATTTGGAATGTTGGAGGACCAATAGTAAAGTTATGGAGTGAAGAAGGATACAACAGAGGATAGTGGAATACAGAAGTTGGAACAATATTGTTATTTAGTTTTCAAAATGGAATAAAATCTTGAATTCAGGCCTTCTTTTAAACATAAAATAGAAAAAGAAATAACAGACACACACACACTTCTCTCTTCTGAGAAGAAAATTTGGAACAATTATTTTAAAATGTTTAATTTGCAATATACACAATACTGGGATTGAGGTGCTTTCTGGTGGGGAATGCTACCTCTCGTTCAATATGCTGTAGGAGGGTCAAGTTCATGAAGACATTTTGACATGATTCTTGGAAACTCTGTGCCCATGAGATTTCTCTACAGTGGCTACAATATGCATTTAATATGTCTGTCTATGTGTCAGTACATTTACTTGTACTGACATATAAGGCTGTGGAGATTACATGCTTTGGGGCTTTTTATAACATTTTTCTTTAATAAACTGTGCAAATCCCATTAAACTAAATTGCTTCTTAACAGCAAGAATCCAATCCTCAGGTAGTTTTCTCAGTAATAGGACAGAAATTCACTCCCTACAAGTGGTATTCTATCATATATAACTGATTATCTCAGATTGCCCTAGCTTCTTCTTGAATTCTATTGGCTTTTTAAGAAGGTTACTCAGAAGTTATTCAGATAGAAAGTCCATAATATATAATTGTCACTTGTAGTGAAATTTTGTTCTATTATAGTATGGACTGTTGTCCATTTAATTAATACAGGCTATCTTCCCCCCAACTCCTTTTATAAAGCAGACATGTTTGTTGTGAGTTAGATTGCATCTCTAGGCTTCAAGAAATATTAATAATACATTTAAATTTTGAGAATCATAGAATTAAAAGAAACTAATGTACATTAAACCTTCTCCTGTTAAAAGTAGGGGAGTTAAATCAGGGCCTAGTGAGGAAATATAACTTCTCTGAGGCTACCTAAGTGTGTGGGTTGTCTAGAAATTATGCTTCTTTTATACTCTTTTTCTAAAAACCATTAAGTAAACTTTGTGCCTGCCTGTTAAATTCCAGATCTGAATACCCTTCTTAGGCCCCAAATCAGGCTATTCCAGAATATATTTGAATAATAATACCTATAGATTTTGGTAAGAGGTGAGAATGGAAGTAGCAACAACTCACAAAAACCCAGACCAGTGAATGGTTTGACATTAGTGGTCTAATTTACCTGTGGATGTGGCCTAACCCTAATTCTATCAAAAATGAGTAAGAAAAGGAGACTGACTTAATTTCAATCCCTGTTTGCCGACTGGACAACCACATCAACAATTGAATAGGGAATCATGGGTCAAGTTCTATACTTGGCATACTCCTCTCTCTTGAGCCTCAGCCTCTGAGCTTAGCAGAAGGCAACATTTGGGGTCTTTATATATTATCAGGATAGTATAAATATTGGCTCTGGGGAATTTTCTAGGGCTACAAAAATTGCCATGATCTTTTTCATAAAGAGAACCTGTCAAGTACATGTTAGGGTAGTCAGCAAAGTAGTTAAAATAAGAGTAAAAAGGACTATAATTTTATAGACAAAAAGGGTAGTTAATATAGGAAACTCTTGTAAGGAAAGTAAATGAAGTTCTTTGGCTAGCCAAAATAGACCATGATAATTTCTTCCACCCTAAGAACTATCTCAGACAGTTTCAATAGTAAATATTATTAACCTTAAGTTTACTTTCCTTTGAAGTTACATTTAAACTGTCTGGTCATCATTTATCTGCTATGTCTATGATATTGGGAAGCAGTAAAACCATGCAATAATATAGACTTTGTATTGTAAGTACCAAAAATGAGATTAATGTTTCAGTCTGGGTGAAACATCAGGGAGTAGGGGCAAAAGCTAAACATTGCAAAGGGTTTGGTCTAAGAAATACTAACGTATGGGTTAGCTGACAATGGTTAGACAAGGAGTTCCCTCTTCCTAGAGCATTCTCTTCATCCCATCCATATATTTTCTTTTTTCCTTTTCCTTGATGATCACAGACCATTGGGTCTCTGCAAATTTACATTTTCACAGGGAGGGAGTCGGAAGTAGTTGGAACGCCGGAGTCGTCTTGGGGGCAGACCAGCCATCTGGCGGCAAAGCTCATCTAGAAGAGAAGCAGAGCATGATGGGATTAGAATGTGGGAAGATAACTGATGTTTTAAAGGAAAGAGAAGATCAGTGTGGTGAAGTGAAAAGGTTGGGGAAGAATAAATCTGAGTTAGAACCACAGCTCTACCACTTATTTGCCACTAGAGACTTACTAGAAAGTTTCTTAATTTTTCTGAACTTCAATGTCCTTTCTATAAAACAAGCATTAAAATACCTGCCTCAACAGTTTAGTTGTATTAAAATGGAATAATGTATGCAAAGTACCTAGCACAGGTGGTCAGTAAATGTTAGTTTCCTTTCTACACCTAGCTCCCACTTTTTCTAATCATGGACTTTTGAATAACCAAAAAATGAGCTTTCAATCACTCAATAGATACCTAAGTGTTTACTACGTGCTAATAGCTGACTTGACTAAGTCCCCAGAGACCCTTGAAAGTGCCTAGAGTCCCAAATACTCAACCTCAAACTCAAGGTGCTTCCCTTGCAGGTGGCTTGCTCAGAGCCAGTGGGGACAGGTGGCAAGTTTCCTTCTCCGAAGTTAAGTACAGCTCTTAGTCAGGAACTCAGCACAAGGCGGGCTGCTTAGGCAGAAGTGGCTTGTCTGTGGTGCACTCACCAACCATAGCCACTTTTGGGGGCAGGCGATGGGGAAGGTGAGAAGAATCTTTGTTCCCACCATACATGGTCACTCACTTTCGATCCTTTTGTTTTTATGAAGTCTTTCTACCTTCCTCTACCTCGGAAATTTCACAATGAGCAATAGAAAGGGTGCTTGTAAGCGGTGGACTGTTTATAAGGTAGACAGTTTCTAAATGTCCAATCTATTTCTAATTTAATTAAAGGCCTACTCAAACATTACTATCTCCAAATTAATGTTTTGTGTTTCTTTTTTTTTTTTTAAAAAAAAACAAAAACATTTTATTGAGTTTTTACAGAGAGGGAGGGAGAGGGATAGAGAGAAACATCGATGAGAGACATCGATCAGCCGCCTCCTGCACGCCCCCTACTGAGAATGTGCCCGCAACTAAGATACATGCCCTTGACCGGAATCAAACCTGGGACCTTTCAGTCCACAGTCCGACGCTCTATCCACTGAGCCAAACCGGTTTCAGCTGTGCATTTTTTTTGTAGTTACAAACATGGCTGCAGACTAGTAGAATCTACTATTTGTAACGATTGACTTGGCCTTTTTACCTAGAACCCCAGTGAATGATCTTCAAAGCAACCAGAGCTCTGACTACATACAGGAGAGATTTGGAGTTACTATCTAATTGGAAAGACATATGGGGGTACTTTCTGTAGGGTTATGTTTATATATTAAGCATGCTGCTTTGCTTAGATTCCTTACTTGGGGTAACTCGGAGGAGAAGGGACTGATGTGAGTTAAGAGGGTGGCCTAAAGCCCTCCACCAAAGCCAGACCTGAGATCCATTAGCATTCTGCCTTTCCTTACCTCTCGCATAAATGTCTCTTCTCCCACTACAAACATGGACATCATCTTACCTTTCATAGCTTCATGTTCTTTACAGACAAGACGGGAGCAAATCTCGTTATTGATGATGTACATGCGTCGTAAACTGCATAGTCCCAATGTCATGGTTAAAGAAGGAGACAGAAAGAGGTATTGAGAGGGAGAAATAGCCTAGGCCTAGGATGCCTTTTCAATTTCTGTATTCCCCACTCTTATCTGAATTTCTTTAGGTATTTCAGAAAATGGTATTACTCTTCTTAGTGACACTTTGCATACTTTCCTAGAATCAAACTTAATACTAACTCTGCCCCACTATTTTCTAACTTCAGTCTTGGATATTTCATTTCAGCCTTTTTCTATGAGGTAGTAAATTAACATACTTGTGTTTCCCTCATGACTATCCTTCCTCCAGCCCTTACTTTTATTTGCCCTCTAACATTTTCACTTGTTAGTCAGCCTGTTCTCTCAATAGCTCAGTCCAGACTCCAGGTTCTATTTAGTACTTTCAGTAATAGCTAGAGGATTATGCTAAAATCTTCTGTCCCTCCAAAGACTGAAATTCCATAGTGGGAGCTCATTAAATAGTTGCTGACATGAAAACACTATCATGGAAGATGCTTTCTGGATATTCTGGGACCCCTTACCTGGTAAAGCATAACTGATGAACGCATTGCTTGACTGGCCGATGCACAGAGTAGAGTCTTGTGCAAGCAAATTTTTCATCCCGGCACTCTGAAGAAACCCACAGGAAAAAAAAATAGGGATAGGCATAACAAACATGAGATATATAAACAAAGGATTAAGGAAATAGAGGAGGAAAACACACAAACAATGAGTGGGGGGGGGAGGCATCTGCAATACAACAATAAAGATAAAATGTTTTTAAAAGGGATGGAGGAGGAGAAAAAAAGTGGGAAAAACATACAAGGTAGTTTCTACAGATGATCATTGTAAGCATCTTTCCTGCTCACCGAAGCAGAGTAATAGGAAATTGACTTAAATGAAAATAAGGTGCTATCCTACCTGGAAGTAGATGTGGCTAAAATAATCTCTGAGGGGTTTTCTAGGAAAAAGTCCTCCTAGCATTATACAGGTGAAATATTAAACAAAACCAAAAATGCTAATAATCCCATTCATAAAATGGAAGTTCTAAGATGGGTAACTAATTTTCTGTCCTAGTAGTTTTCAACTCTAGCTGCACATCAGAATTATCAATACATAGGGAAAGCAATTTTAGTCCTGATGTCTATAGTACTATTGAATACTTGCAGTCATTTCCCAACTCTGTAACAAAATAAAGTCCAGAGGGTTGTTTTGAGATCATGAAGGGGTGGTCAAATCTTTTTACCATGGCTTTTAGGACAGAACCTCATATAAAAAGGCAGGGGTGGGTCTGCGGGAGGAAGAATTAAGGACACTAAAAATAATTTTTGAGAAAAAATTGGAAGTAAACTAGAAGATATATACCCTCCAAAGAACAAAGAGATAAGGAATCCTCTGGACAGCAACAACAACAAAAAGCTTAGGAAAAAGACAATCATACCTGAGATGTTTTTATCACTGGGCGAGGCTGGAAGGTAGAAATTTTATTCAGTTATTAGTTCTAGAAGTTACTACCTCTGTAACTGTCATGTTACCTTATTTGAGACCCATGTGGGGCACCCGTAGATATGAAACAAATCCTCTATAATAAAACCCTAATATGCAAATCAACTGAACAGTAGAAAGACGGGTCACTATGACAGGCACTGACCACCAGGGGGCAGACGCTGGAGCTACTCTCTGCTGGTTAGTGGGCTCCCACAGAGGGAGTGCCTCTCAGCCAGAAGCTGGCGGTGGTGGGAGCCTCTCCCACCTCTGGTGCAGGCGGACATCCCCTGAGGGGTCCTGGCCTGCAAGAGGGCACAGGCCAGGCTGAGGGACTCCCCTATTGTACAAATGTTGGGCCTCTAGTGAGTTAATAACTCTTTAACAACTTCTAAGGGACAAACAAACCCATAATGGTTTGTTTTGACTCATATAATTGCAGTGATTTAGAAGTTAGGATGATAAATATGATTTTGCCTTTCTTGGGGAGCTGAAAATTTTATTATATTGGGAGGATTTTATGTTATTGACAATAAACAAATTTAGTAGGGACACAACAAAGAGCCACATGCTCAGAAGAGTTCCATCCTAGAGCTAAGAAAGAGAAAAGATTTTTGCTGTACAAGCTCTTCAAAAAAGAAAATTTCCTCTCTGTAAATCAGACACACTATCATGTGTTCTTTGATAAAATTTATTCAATAAAGAATAGCAAGGTTCATGGCCATAGCCTAATCTAACCTAGGCACTGGTTTAAATATGGGCCTAATTTGAAGAATGGAGAACAAATTAAGGAGCAAATTGGACCTTGAGGGAATTAACTATGGGAGTTATCAGTAAAAAAATGTGATTGGCAGGGTTTATAACAGGACATTATAGGAAGTGTGTTAGGTGATCTCATCTATCCCATAGTTTCAGTTCCAAGTTTATACACTGAGAATTCTCAAATTTGTACTTCTAGCCCAGATCTCTCTTCTAAGCTTCAGACCTATAAATCTAGTGACCATGTTATAAAAGACTTAATGGGTTTTTCAAATCCATCAATCCCAAACAGAATTATTTTTTCTAATTCAAATTGTTTTTCAGTGAATAGCATTACCATCCACACAACATCTTGACAACATCTTGACAACAGTCTCCTCCCCTTGCAGTTCACATCCAATTCTCACTACCTTTACCTTAGTTCAGGCCACCATCTTTAAATATATATATATATATTAATTTCAGCCCCAGCCAGTTTGGCTCAGTGGATAGAGCATCAACCTGTGGACTGAAAGGTTCTGAGTTGGATTCCAGTCAAAAGCACATGACCAGGTTTCGAGCTCCATTCCCAGTATGGGGTGTGCAGGTAGCAGCTGATGGATGATTCTTTCTCATCATTGATGTTTCTCTCTCTCTCCTCCTTTCTCTCTCCCTCTCCTCTTCCTTCCTCTCTGAAATCAAATGCATGCCTCCTATTGGAGGATGAGCTTGCTACCGGGAATCAACCATAACCTCCTGGTTTATAGATCAAAGCTCAGCCACTAAGCCATGCCGAACCAGTAAGACTACCATCTTTTAACATAGTATTTGGACTACCACAACATCATCTTCATTAGTTTTCAATTCATCAGTCTGATTTGGACCTTCATTTGCATAAATTATACTCTGATTGGATTTTGTTTCCACCCTAAACCTTTGCCCACATTATTTTCTTTTTTTAATGTACTTTTTAAATATATATTTTATTGATTTTTTTTGCAGAGAAGAAGGCAGAGAGATAGAGAGTTAGAAACATCGATGAGAGAGAATGTGCCTGCAACCAAGGTACATGCCCCTGACCAGAATTGGACCTGGGACCCTTCAGTACTCAGGCTGACGCTTTATCCACTGAGCCAAACCGGTTTCGGCACACACTATTTTCTTTACCTAAAGCTCTTTCCCTTCTATTCACTTGATGCACTTCTATTTGTCTTCCAAGAAGCATTTTAGACAATGTGCTCTCTAGAAAAGCCATTTCTAACCCCCAACACTGAATAGAGTCAAGGGCTCTTTTTCATCTGTTCACTTGTCTATCTTGTCTATTAGACAAAAAATATCTAGTAGAAGAAAATTCGTTTTGTTTGCCTTTATATTCCTGGCACCTACACATCAGGTTTTCAGTAAATATTTGCTTAAAATAATGTTAGTTGCGATCTCCTTTTCTTATGTCCTACCACTTATTCCTTGTGGGTTTGACCCTAATCATTAAAAAACAAACAAACAAACAAACAAAAAAACTCAGTTCTTCCAGTGTGCCAAGCTTTTTTATCCTTTCACATGTTTGAACAGCTATTTCCTTTGGTTGGAATGCACGCCCCTTCCATAATTGTCTGGCTTGCTCCAATTCTTTCAAGATTCAGTTTGACCATTACTTCTAGAAAGTTCTTCTTTATCTCCCCATACATTTCTTTGTTAATATATTTTGTTTTACTCATTTAGTCTTAGAAACGTTAAAAGGTCATAGGTTGGTATTTTGTACATCAAACGCTTGGCTTAATTATGCTTGTTAGGGGATCAAAAAAAGTCATTAAATTGAATAAACTGTAACCCTGTATAGTTAGGATCCTTCACCAGCTGTAATGCCTTCCATCATAGGCTCTGGGGGAAAGCCCAGAATAGCCCCGGTGGCCCTGGGATCCCAGATCTGAACTCACCCAGGTCATCTGTGGAAGGCACGATATCAGCCAGAACTGAAAAGGCACAAAACAGCAGGTGTGAGGAGGGCTTTGAATGGGCAAGGGGGAAGGCAGAATTAAGGAGAATGGAAATATTAGGTCAAGGTCAAGGCTATGGCTGAGTTTGTGTATTACTGTATGTCCAATGAAATAGAGTTAAATGAAGTAATTGTGAATATTTTTGAAGAATATTTGCCCTTTGACATTATACTAATTTGGGGGAGCCTTTATCATTCATGAGCTATTTTAATTACTAATCCACTTTGTTTCCTCTTTTTAGAGGACTAGGGGTCCTCTTTTTATCCCACTGTCCCTGAACAACATGCCCACAATTTCTCTATCCCTTTCCCAGAGATTAAAAAAGCAATAGGATTAACTCAAGAACTGGAATAAATATAGTGAGAATCATGCCATTTTTAAAGAACTATAGTAAAAGTTACCTGTTTCATCTGTAGAGGGTTCATTTACCAAATCTGCAAAGATAACAATACAGACAGTGAAAAATGCAAGTAGAAAAATAGAAAAGGGAAGCGGGATAAGGAGAGGCAAGGAAGATGGAGGTGAAAGAATGTGGACTGTGGGGACAAATGGAAGGGACTTTCAGAGAAGGAAATGGAGGAGAGAAAAAGCTTGGGTATGCTTACAGCATTGGGGGCATCTAAGATAGACAATGGAGCTCTGCATGACTTCAGAGTGCCTACCAACCTCTCGTTTAGGCTTTCTTTGTACAGACTGCAGCATCAATCCTTCTATCCCCAATATGAAAGCAAAGAAATAAACAAAGGAAAACTTACTAGGATCTTCTGTGAATGTTTCTAGAGTTACTGGAGCTAAATAAAAAATCAGAAAACATTTTCTGAGCATTTTTCCCCCTGAGCATGCTTTTTTACCCCTCCCAGGAAATGAAATTGTCTAGCACAGTGGCCAACACGGAGTAAGTATTCCACAATTGTTTTTCTTTGCTTCCCAGCCTAAGTCCTTTTCCCACTAACCCAAACAAAGATCACTTTCCTATTTTCATGAATATACTCTTGTAGTCCTTGACCTAGAATGTCTGATTTCCTTTGTCTGTATTGTAGAGGAATGAGAAAGTTAAACTACATGCCCATCAGATAATCTTCCACAGACACCCCTTTCTCAGTTGGACTTTGGTTAAACACTAGACTTCAGGAATAATTTCTATTATTTTTATTGTCCTAACAGATGATAATACATTTATCTAATCTAAATGAACTATGTGCCAGGCACTGTTTAAGTCCCTATTTATCTTTACCAAAGACACTGATTTTGCTATTTATAACTTTGATGTAATTGGATATCAGTCTGCCTATATGCTTATATACAAGAGTGTTTACAAAAGGTGATGTTGGTAATTTTATAATGGTCAGTGAGAAGCAAGGTGAAGGGAGGGGAGGGGAAATGCCTGTGTTAGTAGGCAATGCCTTGTAGGTGATCATTGAAAAGTACAGGCAGGAGGAGATGAAATAAAAATGGTCCAGGTCTGCCAAAACCAGTTTGGTTCAGTGGATAGAACGTCAGCCTGTGGACTGAAAGGTACCAGGTTCAATTCCGGTTAAGGGCATGTACCTTGGTTTCAGGCACATCCCCAGTAGGGGGCATGCAGAAGGCAGCTGATCGATGTTTCTCTCTTATTGATGTTTCTAACTATCTCTCTCCCTTCCTCTCTGTAAAAAACCAATAAAATATATTTTAAAAAATGGTCCAGGTTTTAAGGTGAAATCTATTGGGATAAGTAAAGATAACTGTATTTAAAAACCCTAAATAATAGCACTTCCTAGAACAACTTGTTTTGATTAAAAAAATAACACAGCAGTTTTACTATCTAATAGCAAATATCCCAGTTAGAATGATCCTTCATTATAGAAAGCTTATAATCATAATCTATTTTACCCACTAGGGGTAAGCATGTTGGCATAATTTGGTTTGACTTTCTTTTAACAACAGTCTAAATGTCAGATATAAAGTTAGTGAGAATAGCATTTCATATATATTTTTTAAATTGATGTTTTACAGCAATAAAGGGAGAGGGATATAGAGTTAGAAACATCGATGGGAGAGAAACATCCATCAGCTGCCTCCTGCACACCTCCCACTGGGGATGTACCTGTAACCAAGGTACATGCTCTTGACTGGAATTAAACCCAGAACCTTTCAGTCCGCAGGCCAAAGCTCTCTATCCACCGAGCCAAATCAGTTAGGGCAAGAATAGCATTTGAATAAAGTACGCCAGTTATTGATCATTGTAGTAGAGGAAAAACACAAATAAAGCATTATAAAGGAATTTCCCCTGCTAACTGTTTACTTCATTTAAAAAAATTCCAGACAGAAGAATAATCAGATCTGACAATAGAGCATTTTTATTTTTACTACTCAGTATAAATTTTCTTCTTTTAGAGCAACTCTTAATAAGAGGAATCCAGGTTTCTTTCAGTCCTTCAGGATATTTAAAAAACACTGACCTAAATCATTCTGAGACTATGAGGGGAGTGGAACCTCTGGGGTGTAGTCCAATCTGGCCCTGTTTCCTTTCTCTAAGCCATATTCCTGTCCAGCCACTCACAGAAACAAAGAGAAGCAGTGAGGGCAAGGGGGTTGAGAGTGTATCCCAGCTGCCTCAGGATTTCAGGGCAGAATACTGCTTCTCTGCATATTCCTCAACTTACCCCCCTTTTCCATGAGCTATCACCATATAAATACCATCTAGAATTTATGTTCTCTGAAAAGAAATCTTGAAGGAGACATTTTCATCTTGTCTTATAATATTTCTGATAGAAAAACAACACAAAGTCATAAATATCTATCTATCTATATAAAAAACTAAGCGACCGGTCTACTTTCAACTGGTCAACCGATTGACTGGTCATTATGACATGCACTGACCACCAGGGAGCAAATGCTCAACGCAGGAGTTGCCCTGTGATGGTCAGTGCACTCCCACAGCAAGAGCAGCCAGGTACAGCAGGGCTGGGATGAGCTTCAGGCTCCTCCCTGGACACCTGCTGCTTCACGCACTACTACATCCCTCAGAAGATCTCAGACTGCCAGGGATTGGTTGAAACCAGCAGTCTGACATCCCCTGAGGGGTTGTGGATTGCAACAGGGTGCAGGCCAGGCAGAGGGACCCCACCAGTACTCAAATCAGTGCACCAGGCCTCTAGTTATGTTAAGGTCCAAGACTGGACCTTACTGAGGCCAAAGAAATAAATCCAGATTTTTCGTTTTGCTAGCACTGAAATCTGATATAGGTTCAGAAATTTAGAGATTCAGACCTATTTATTTACAACAGATAAGAGAAGTTTTTATTTCTATATTTTTATCTTCCATCCAGAACTCATAATACAAGAAATTATATCGTGCCCCAGTGCACATGTAAAACAGAAGCAAGTTTAAAGATTATACTTGACTGTTTTTTAACGTACTTGTATGCACTCTATTTTTATTTTAGTCTCTCCTAATTCTATAAAAAGTACCCGTTGTGACCCACTCATTTGATTTTATGACCCATTAATGAGTTACATACTGCTGTGCTCACAAGGGTTGGGAGTAGTAAGAGATAAATTACAACTATGTTGAATGTCTGGAGGAAGAGATAAATTATAATTTTGTCAACTATCATGGAATTTCCTTCATTAGGGTGAAGGAAGTGGTCCCTGGAAGCCAAACCTTTTGAGTTCTGCTCAGTTGTGCCACAACTTGGCTATAGTCCTGAGATCATTTCTAATCCTGTCTTTGCATTTTAGTTTCTGCATTGTCACATGGAGAGGAAAAAGCTTTCTGTTAGGATTAGTGGGCATTTTCTGAGTGAGATAAGAGATGTACAGAGGAGAGTGTAAGCAAGAGCTGGGTATGGAGGAAGTCCTGGGGAAAAAGACTGTAGTAAAAGTTACCTGTGTCATCTGCAGCGGGTCCAAGCACCAAACCTGCAGGGTAACAACACAGAGAATGAAAAATGCAAGAAGGAAAAGTAGAAAGGGAAGCGGGATAAGCAATGATGGTCTAAAAGGAGGCAAGGAAGATGGAGGTGAAAGAATGTGGACTGTGGGGGCAAATGTAAGGGACTTTCAGAGAAGGAAATGGAGGCGAGAAAAAGCTTGGGTATGCTTACAGCATCGGGGTCATCTAAGAGAGACAATGGAGCTTTACATGAACCCAGAGGGTCCACCAACCTCTCTTTGAGATTTTCTTTGTATAGACTGAAGCATCAATCAATCCTTTGAAAGCAAAGAAATAAACAAAGGAAAACTTACTAGGAACTTCTGTTACCGCTTCTGAAGTTGCTGGAGCTAAATAAAAAAATCGGAAAATATTTTCTGAGCATTTCTTTCCCCCCCGAGCATGGTTTTTACCCCTCCCAGTAAGAGAAATTGTCTAGCACAGTGGCCAACATGGAGTAAGTATTCCACAATTGTCACTTCCCTATTTTTATGAATATACTCTTTTTTTAAAAAATATTTTATTGATTTTTTTTTAGAGAGAGGAAGGGAGAGGGATAGAGAGAAACATCGATGAGAGAGACATCGATCAGCTGCCTCCTGCATGCCCCCTACTGGAGATGTGCCCGAAACCAAGGTACATGCCCTTGACCAGAATAGAACCTGGGACCTTTCAGTCTACAGGCTGACGCTCTATCCACTGAGCCAAACCAGCTTTAGCAGGGATATCCCTTTTGTAATCCTTGACCTAGAATGTCTGTTTTCCTTTGTCTGTATTATAGAGAAATGAGTAAGTTAAACTACCTGCCCATCAGATAATCTTCCACAGACACCCCTTTCTCAGTTGGACTTTGATTAAGCATTAAACTTCAGGAACAATTTCTATTATTTTTATTGCTCTAACAGATGATAATACATTTACATAATCTAAGTTAAGTATGTGTCAGGCACTGTTTAAATATCTGTTTTTACAGATGATAAAACTGAGCACTAGAAGAATAAATAATTTACACAAGATCATAGATCTTGCTAATAAGTACAATGGATTGGCGACCTTGCAGTGCTTACTCAAAATGAAAATTATCTTTACTGAAGACACTGATTTTGCTGTTTATAACTTTGATGTAATTGGATATCAATCTGCTTATATGCTTATATACAAGAGTGTTTGTAAAAGGTGATGTTGATAATTTTATGATGCCCAGTGAGAAGTGAGGTGAAGGGAGGGGAGGAAATGCCTGTGTTAATAGACAATTCCTTGTAGGTGATCTTTGAAAATTATAGACAGGAGGAGAAGGAATAAAAATGATCCAGATCTTAAGGTGGAATCTATTGGGATAAATAAAGAAAACTTTATTTAAAACCTTAAATAATAGCACTTCCTAGAACAACTTGTTTTGATTAAAAAAAAATAACAGAGCAGTGTTAATATCTAATAGCAAATACCCCAGCTAGAATGATCCTTCCTTGTAGAAAGCTTATAGTCCTAATCTATTTTACCCACCAGGGGTCAGCAAACTCACATAATTTGGTTTGACTTTTTTTTAACTTCAGAGTCTGAACGCAGATTTAAAGTTAGTGAGAATACCATTTTAATAAAGTACACCAGAGTTATTGATCATTGTAGTAGAGAAAAAACACAAATAAAGCATTATAAAGAAATTTTCCCTGCTAATTGCTTACTTCATTTAAAAAAATTCCAGACACAAGAATAATCAGATCTGACAATAGAGCATTTTTATCTTTACTACTCAGTATAAACTTTCTTCTTTTAGAGAAACTCTTAATAAGAGGAATCCAGATTTCTTTCAGTCCTTCCAGATATTTAAAAAACACTGACCTAAATCATTCTGAGACTATGAGAGGAGTGGAACCTCTGGGGTATAGCCAATCTGGCCCTGTTTCCTTTCTCTCTAGCCATATTCCACTCACAGAAACAAAGAGAAGCAGGGAGGGCAAGGGGGTTGAGAGTGTATCCCAGCTGCCTCAGGATTTCAGGGCAGAATACTGCTTCTCTGCCTATTCCTCAACTTACCCCCATTTTCCATGAGCTATCACCATATAAATACCATCTAGAATTTATGTTCTCTGAAAAGAAATCTTGAAGGAGACATTTTCTTATATTTCTGATAGATATTTATGACTCTGGGTTGTTTTTCTATCTATATATAAAAGCCTAAGTGACCAGGGGTCGGATGCTGAATGCAGGAGCTTCCCCCTAATGGTCAGTGCACTCCACAGCAGGAGCAGAAGGCTCAGCAGGGCCGGGATTAGCAGGAATGGCCAGGCACCCAGGCTTGGGCTCCACTCTGGCCACCTGCTGCTTCATACACTACTATATCCCTCAGGGGATGTCAAACTGCTGGAGATTGGGCTGAAACCAGCAGTTCAACATTCCCTGAGGGGTTCTGGATTGCAACAGGGTGCAGGCCAGGCTGAGGGACCCCACCGGCGCACAAATCCGTGCAACAGGTCTCTCAGTATAAGATAAGGTCAAAGATCAGACCTTACCCAGACCAAAGAAATGAATCCAGGTTTTTCGTTTTGTTAGCACTGAAATCTGAGATAGGTTCAAAAATTTAGGGATTCAGACCTATTTACTCACAACAGAAAAGAGAAGTTTTTATTTCTGTATTTTTAACTTCCATCCACAACTCATGATATAAGAAGTTATATCATGCCTCAGTGCACACATAAAACTGAAACAAGTTTAAAAATAATACTTTACTGTTTCAATGGACTTGCATGTACTCTATTTTTATTGTAGTCTACCCTAATTCTATGAAAGTACCCGTTGTGACCCACTCATTTGATTTTATGACCCATTAATGAGTTACACACTGCTGTGCTCATAGGGGTTGGGAATAGTAAGAGATAAATTATAATTTTGTCGACTATCTTGGAATTTCCTTCATTAGATGAAGGAAGTGGTCTCTTGGAAGCCAAAACTTTTGAGTTCTGCTCATTCGTGTCACAACTTGGCTATAGTATTGAGATCATTTCTAACCCTGTCTTTGCATTTTATTTATTTATTTTTAAAATATGTATTTTTATTGATTTCAGAGAGGAAGGGGTAGAGAGGGAGAGCTAGAAAGATAGAAACATCAATGATGAGAATCATTGATTGGATGCCTCCAGCACACCCCCTAATGGGGATAGAGCCAGTAACCTGAGCATGTGCCCTTGACTAGAATCGAACCTGGGACCCTTCAGTCCCCAGGCTGATGCTCTATCCACTGAGCCTAACCAGCTAGGGCTATCTTTGCATTTTAGTTTCTCCATTGTCACCTGGGTAGGAAAAAGTTTTCTCTTAGGATCAGTGGGCATTTTCTGAGTGAGATAAGAGATGTACAGAGGAGATTATAAGCAAGAGGATGAGTATTGAGGAGGTCCTAGGAAAAGTGTAGATAAAAAAGACAAGATTTTTATGCCTGGGATGATGGGATTAGGGAAAGTGGTGAATTAGATCCTGTTTCCTACACGGTGATAACACATCTGTCCTATGACAGCTACTTTAATTCTGACCATTCATTTACATAACCTCAACAAACCCCAGACCCAAAAGTTCACTTACCTTCTTGACCACTGACCCCTAGAGGTGTCCAGTCTGTACCAAAGGAAAGAGAAAAGGGATGTGAATGACTCCACCTCTATACCCCAAAAAAGCTTAAAAAAATTTTTTTATTGAGTTCTGGCCAAGTGCATGTGCCCTTGGCCAGAATGGAACCCAGGACCCTTTAGTACTCAGGCCAACACTATTCACTGAGCCAAACCAGGTCGGGCCCCAAAAAGCTTTTATAAAATGAACAAGGAAATCATGGGAAAATGGTTGTGCTTTTGTCTTTCTGTGTTTTATTTTTATATGGTTCAATACAAAATTACTCAGATCATTAGTGCTACACACAGATGTGGCAACACTTAAGCAAGACAACAAATTCCTGAGAACAAACCCCTGCTCTGTTACGCCCTGACTCAGCATGCCCTGTTGCCCTCGTTCCCAGCCAGAAGGAATGGCGTTCTGTTCCACAGAGAGAGCCAGCAGCAATTCTACCCTGTCCTGTCCTTCTATGCCACAGCCATCCCACTAGCTATACTATCGTACAAGCCAAAAAGATTATTTTCTCACAGTCTGTATGTGGCAGAATGAGAAAAGTAGAACAGAATTTTTTTTTTTAAATCCAAAGCTTATTTTCCAAGACTAAACTTCTCGCCAGCTTCTGTGAAATCTATGAAGATCATTTTACTATTGTGTATAGATTTGGCACATATTTGGCCCATATTTTTGCAAGTGAATATACTTGTGTATATGCTGGTGCTAGTGTATGCTGGTGTGTGTTACTGTTTTTCTACAGAGTTTAAACTTGGTCTACTTTCTTATTATTAGGTGGTCTGTACCTGTGTCTGTGTATCAGTTCTTTTTCCCTTGATATTTGTGTACTTGGGTATTTATGTGTGTGAGCCTCTCCTGGTTAATATGCATTTGGCTGTATTTCTTCTTAATTTCATAACTCTCAGGATACCTTTTTCTAAGTCTGAGGTCCTCTCTCTTCATATCTCTGCCTTTTTTTTTAAAAAAAAACACAAACCTATTCCCTTCTTCTCTTTCATAGCAATTCGAGAACTCAAGGGCAAGTATTTCTCTCCCAATGCCTCCTCAACCTCCTTCCATTCCACTCTGTAACACACACCTCTAGACATGTGTAGAGTTGAGGAGCTAGCATCTTAGGGAGAAAAGAATAAAGGTAGGGACTCACCTGAGGGAATGATGAGTGCAGTGAGAAACAGCAGCACCTTCGGTCCAAAGAGCAGCATATCTAAAAGGGATGGTGGGGAGAGTAGAGATGGTAATGCTCAGGGACACAGCAGCATTTCAGCTCCAGGGAAGCATGTCTGTGGCCCACATCTCTTTGTCTTCCCAGGACCTTTACTGGTCTCCTATATCACTCAAACCCTTTCCCTCTTCGTATCTTTCACCCGACATTTGTTTTCAATTCCAATTCTATTCTTTGGTTACTTACGATTATTTTCACTCTCCTTACTCTTTTCTACCAAGTCAGAGGAAATTTTATATGCTGAATGGTTCATGTTTGCCCTGCCTGGTGGTGTCTTTCACCCCTAGGGTCTGATCTCCTTTTCTTTTTGTATCTGTGACTTGATTATGTCATCTGCTCACCTTATGTCTTCTTTCATTTGAATTTTGTGGCTAATTGAGATGTCTGCTCAATTTTTAATTGTCCAATGAGATTCCCAATTGCTCCCCTCCAGCCCTTCAATGTATACACACATATGTGCACACACACTCATACACACACACACATACATACTCCTTCTGTTTATTTATACAATGAAACAACTCACTGTCTATGGTCCTCTGCTCTTTCCACCGAGTCCTTTGGCTGCTGACTGTGTCTCTCTTCTTCTCACGCTATTCCTACTTTGGCTGGAGAATAAGATGAACAGGGCCACTCCCTGGGAAGGACTTCAAATTTGGCCTCCTGAAACAATGAGATGAGGGAGAGCGAGAGAGAGAGAAAGAGAGAGAGAGAGACAGACAGACTAGAGGAGTGTAATGAGGCAATGAGGCTGAAATGAGAAGGGGGATGGGAATTTGCAGTCACTCACACCCTCATTCCAAAGGTTATTACCACATTGGTGATAGATACTGTTGCTCCCTAGAAGGGTTGGCCCAAGCCCACGTAAGCCTTTCTTCCAGGAGCCTATTTTCTCTCTCGCAATCTGGCCTTGGCACCCTCCACTCCTGTTCCCTGGGTTCTTTCTTACCTAATCAATTCTATCTCATCCTTGGAATATTTTTCTGCATATCACCAGAAACTGTTCCTATCTCTGACTGTCTTCCATGTTTGAATCATTTTTGCATCTTCCTTTCTCATTTTTGTTCTTTTTGGACATTCATCTCTTTAAGACCAACAAATTCCTTTGTATCCCTCTATTTATCTTCTTTCTGTGCCTCTTTCTTGACCCACTCATTCAGGCTCTTGTTGTTGTTTCATTCCTCTAGAAATCCCATTTATTCCCACATCTAAGCAAAAACAGATACCACATGAGTTTTTCCAAGAGGAGGGCTGTCTGTCTTAGGGTTCGAAAAAGTTGAGGGAAACAGTGTCCTCTAAATCATTTTGGAATGTGGAGCAGCTCTGTGGGAGGAGATGCCAGCTATATTTTGTCTCTGGCTTTGTCTAAGTTTATGCTAAGAATCTTGGTGTCTGGAATCTTAAGGACAAAAAGCCATCAGAAGCCCAAAGAAAACTGAGGGCCAAGTTTATGTTTGTTTTGCTTGACTTACTCTCCACTAGTGCTTTTCCTCATGTCATGTAATATGTAGATAACTGCCAGGCTGACAGGGAGACCCTGAGCGGCGGATGAACAGATCACTCTGATAGATGTTTCTATGAAAGAGAGGGCTAAGGGACTGCTTTACATTAGAAGTAAAAAGCAGTCCTGTTTGCCTGCCTTCTCAGGCTTCTATTGTCACAACAGCTTGAACTAAAATTAACCTCTAGATACAATCAGCAGGGTAAGTATCCTTGAGAAAGTATATGCTTCTATAAGGTCAGGTCATTAAAGACTAAACATAGAGATTCTAGCAAAACATCCCAGGGGCAGTGGGGGAGAGAGGGGAAAGGCAGACTTGTTTGGAAAAGTCAAGATAGGGGCTGCCACCTTTGGCAAGTTCCCCACAGAGGCCCCCGACCTTTCAGAGAATCCTCCTTACAGACATTCCAAATAAGTCCTATGCTTCCCCACAGATAACACTTTCTCAGATCCAAGAGTTTTATTAAAAACTTTTGTATTTGCTATTATTCATAGAAACCCTAGTGGTTAGACCATAAAATATCTCCACTTTCGAGAGAATCAACTGGAATTATAGAAACTCAAAAAGGAGGACTGGTTAATCTTACATGCACTAGAATTGTCAAATGTCAAGGCATCTGTTATAACTCCTGTCGTCCACACTGTGTATCTCTCTCTGATGAGCTACTTTAGAGAAGAGTACAGATGGACACAGAGCAGATTGTATTAACAAATCACAGACTAGAGGAAAGGAAGGTAAAGGAAGGCAGGAGGGAGTGAGGGAGGAAAGAAGAAACATCGCTAGCTGTCTAGCTGGGAAGGAAGGGAGAGCAATGGATATAATGAGAAATAAGTGAATAGCACCCCTGGCTCCTTTGAAGGAACTGTTAAGTGTGTCATTGTTTGAGATACATACAAGTGTGTCTGGTGAGTCCCTAGAACAAATCTGAGGACAAACCCAGCTCTGTCCTCATCTGGTTGGCCCAGAACTTGCTCTTCTTCCATCTGCTCTGCAGTGAGAGTGCAGAGGCTGGAAAACAGATGTGATTCTAGTCTGGGGAGAGTCGGGGGTGTGTGTGTGGGGGGAAGGCAGGGGATGTTGATGGGGGGAAAAACAAAAAAGCAGATGCAAAGCAGACAATCTGAGGCAGGTCATATAATAAAGAGCCTAGAGCAACAATCATGTTTTCCATGAAGCTCAGACAGATGGGGAAACTGAACTCAGGCCAATCATTTGGCAAGGGAGAGCAATGACCTCAATGTGTTGGCCTCGCTAGAGGCTGGAGTGCAGGAAAGCCTCCCCAGGCAGTAGGAGGGGGTACTCTCCTGGGGTCCTGGAAGGGAGTCTGAAGTTAGGTCAGTGCAAATGGAACAGAATGTTTAGAGCAGGGCAGAAGAAGAAGAAGGCAGACAGGGAGAAAAGGAAAGGAGACGAAGCGAGGCAAGAACTGGCTGAAGAACAGAAACCACCAGCTATTCTTGGGCTTAATCAACATGCAGTTGGTTTTCAAGTAGTTTGGTTCAATTTCCCCCCCTCCCCCTTTCATGGCAGCTCCCCATTTATTTTTAGAGCCCAGGCTTGGACTCCCCAGATTCGGAGAACCTCCGATTTACTTTGCCCAAGGTGATTTGGCCAGCCTCTGTCCTATCACATTATCAGTCTATCATGGAATTGCACGATAATCAGCATCAGTGGTCAAAAATGAGCAACTGTCATTCACAGATAGAGGTGAACCTATACCTTTCCGAGGTTCTCACTGACACTGGGGAAGAGGCCTCTGGGCAGCAGAACTCCCATGAGACTCAGCCTGGGCCTCTAATGGGCAGAGGACACAGTCTCCAACAACAGGGAAGTCCTCCATGGAAATGACTGGCAGGTGCACAAGTGACTCAAGGAAGGCAACCTGATGTTTGCGTTACCTAGGGACACTTTGGTTTTCTAAAAAAGGTCTCTGAGCCATGAAGATGGAGCAAAGTGCAAAGGAAGAGAAGGGAGGTAAAGATATAAGACAGCACACTGGATTTATTCATCTGTTTATTGGCCTGCAAGAATACACCCATTAGTTGAAGGCCTCTGGGCAAATGTACAGAAACGTTATTACTACAGTCCAATCCAACTAAATTAAATCCAGGGCCCAAAACAGACACACACAAAATATTCCATAAAAGGAAGGAAAAGAAGGGAGGAGGGTTTACATAAGGTGGGGGAGGAGGAGGGAGGGAAGAGAAAGCAGTGCACATAGAGGAATGAAGCAACAGAGGAGAGACAGCCAAACCTAAAAGATGGACTCACCACAGGATTTAGAGGCAGCCAACCTATGTCCTCAGAAACCTTGGGCAAGGGAGAACTTTCTGCTTTTTAGCACCCCAGACCTGTTATAACACACTGTTCTTCATGCCTCTGAACACGACGCTTTCTGTTCCTTTCTTTCTGTGATATCCCTTTCCCACCTCTGGTCACTGAATGCTTATCTGTACAGGACAACCCAGCTTAGTGCTCCCTCTTCCCAGAAACCTTTCCTGACCTCCTGGCTTAGGAAGGATTAACCATCCCCTCTACCCAGGGACCTCTTTGTTTTTATAATTATGCCATCAGCTTTATTATTTACTAGAGGCGTGGTGCACAAAATCGTGCATCAGGGTGGGGTTGGGGACCCTCAGCCCAGCCTGGGCCCTCTCACAGTCTGGGACCCCTTGCTTTTACCACCCACCTGCTGGCTCCTTACCACTGTGCTCACTGCTCCTTAGCGCTGCCGTGGAGGCGGGAAAGGCTCCCACCACCGCTGCTGTGCTCACCAGCCGTGAGCCCGGCTTCTGGCTGAGCGGCGCTCTCCCTGTGGGAGCGCACTGACCACCAGCGGGCAGCTCCTGTGTTGAGCGTCTGCCCCCTGGTGGTCAGTGCCCATCATAGTTACAGGTCGTTCCAGTTGTTCCTCCGTAACAGTTGCTTAGGCCTTTATTACAAACATTTTACATATTCATATTTCGGATTAGACGGAGGGTTCCTTGATAGCAGAGGCTCAGTTTTACTCATCTCTAGCCAACAGAACGATCAGTACTTGACAACTCAAAATTTCAACATTTGAATTGAGTTGAGATGAAGACTTGAAATAGGAACTTCCTATTTCGAGACAGAAACATTCAAAAAAGGAGTCAAATGCAAAGAAGTAGAGGATCAAGTTCTAAAGAAGAAAGTATTTTGAGAGCACAGCAAGTAGAACAACTAGCCAAGGCATTGAAGTGTGATAGGAGGGGAACAGGAGGAAGGGAACTAGGCAGAGGAAGCGAGCAAGTTATTCCAGGAACAACGGGATTTTAGTCATTTCTTTTTTAACCAAGGGGTTTTAGCACAAAGGCTGTAATTAAAATCAGTGCACGTGAAACATTTGTAACGTGTACCTGCAATAATTAGTGCTTTTTATAGGGAGGAAAAAAGAGAGATAGAGAGCCAGAAACATTGATGAGAGAGAGACATCGATAAGCCGCCTCCTGCATGCCCCCTATTGGGGATGTGCCCGCATCCAAGATACATACCCTTGACCGAAATCAAACCTGGGACCTTTCAATCCCCAGGCCGATGCTCTATCCACCCAGCCAAACTGGTTTAGGCAATTAGTGCTTTTTATTTTATTTATTTATATATATTTTTTAATTTTTATTTATTTTCTTTTTCTTAATTTTTATTAATTTTTATACATATCTTCCCATTGTCCCCCCTCCCTCCCAGGCATACCCCAACCCCCCAGTGTCTGTGATCATTGGTTATGCTTATATGCATGCATACAAGTCCTTTGATTGATCACTTATTTACCTCACCTAACTTTAATCTTTCTGCTGTAATTTCACAGTCTGTTTGATGCTTTATGATTTTTGTTCCCCTGAGAATTATCAGTCTACTCCCTTTCTGTGCTCCTGATTCTATTATATTCACCAGTTTATTCTGTTGATCAAATTTTTAATTCACTTAATTTTTAGATTTACTTGTTGATAGATATGTATTTGTTGTTCATAATTTTTTGGCTTTTACTTTTTTCTTCTTCCTCTTCTAAAAGAGTACCTTTCAGCATTTCATATAATACTGGTTTGGAGTTGATGAACTCCTTTAGCTTTTTCTTCCCTGTGAAGCTCTTTATCTGCCCTTCAATTCTGAATGATAGCTTTGCTGGATAGATTATTCTTGGTTGTAGGTTCTTGCTATTCATCACGTTGAATATTTCTTGCCACTCCCGTCTGGCCTGCATCGTTTCTGTTGAGAAATCAGCTGACAGTCGTATGGGTGCTCCCTTGTAGGTAATGAACTATTTTTCTCTTGCTGCTTTTAATATTCTCTCTTTGTCTTTTGCTCTTGGTATTTTAATTATGATGTGTCTAGGTGTGGTCCTCTTTGGATTCCTTTTATATGGGGTTCTGTGTGCTTCCTGGACTTGTAAGTCTATTTCTTTTATCCAGATGTGGGAAGTTTTCTGTCATTATTTCTTTAAATAGGTTTTCAGTATCTTGCTCTCTCTCTGCTTCTGGCACCCCCACAATTCTGATGTTGGTACGCTTGAAGCTGTCCCAGAGGCTCCTTACATTATGTTCACATTTTTGGATTCTTTTCTCTTCTTGCTTTTCCAGTTGAATGTTTTCTGCTTCTTTATATTTCAAATTTTTTACTTGATTCTTGCCATCCTCTAATCTGCTGTTAGGACTCTGTATAATATTTTTTATTTCAGTCAGTGTCTCTAGTATGTCCTTTTTCATCTCCTCTTGGGTCTCACTAAATTTATCCAACTTTTCTAGCATATTCTTGAAAAACCTTATAAGCATGGTTTTGAACTCTATCCAGTCATTTTTTTCCCTCCATTTCTTTTGTTTGTGATCCCTTCCCTTGTCTCAGCATTTTCACTATGTCTGGGAAACTTCTGTGTTGAATTCAGCCTTATGATACCAGACTTGCAAAACCGAAGAAGCCTCTGTTGAGCTTGGGATGGGTGAAGTCTCAGGGCTTAAGGGACCGCCTTGCCTTCCAGTCGGCTCCGCCCTCCACGGCCCCTGACTCTCACATGACTGGGTAATCACTGGAGCTGTCCTTGTGCCCGAGCGCCCGCAGTGCCTTTAGACCCCTGCCCCTTCGGCTCCCCTGTGCACTAGGACCACACAAGACTAGGTCCCCAGGGTTTCGCCCAAAACAGGGGCCCAGTGGAGTCAGAAGTGTCTCAGTTGGGAGGGTCTGTCTCCTGCCCACTCGTGAAAGCCAGCGGCACAATCAGCAATCTGTCCTGTGCGCAGTGCCGTGCGCGCCACCAGGCCTTTGATCTTTTGTGACTCCCCTAAATTTCCGTGCACTTCTCCCTTTTCACAGTCCAAACTCCCCCATTATGAGTTTCGGCTGGATCTGGGGTTTAGTGTCGTAGGATAAGGGGTTCAATGCCTTTGAGAGTCTCTGTCGCCCTCCCATCAGAGAAAACCAGCCAGGCACTCCGGCACCCGCTCTCTCAGCGTGTGCGTCTCCGTATCTCAGCTTTTTGCAGCTCCTCTGGGTCTCCGTGAGCCCCTCTCTTTCCCTCTAGTTGTAGAACTTCCACTCAGCCAGCTTTCCTGTGGTTCTGGATGATGTCCGTTCTGTCTTTTAGTTGTAGTTTTGAAATTGTTGTGTGAGGCAGCAGTGTAGGTGTTTACCTATGTCGCCATCTTGGATTCTCCTATATTTATTTTAAAAAAAAATATATTTGATTTTTTATGTAGAGGAAGGGAGAGGGATAGAGAGTTAGAAACATCAATGAGAGAGAGACATTGATCAGCTGCCTCCTGCACATCCCCTACTGGAGATGTGCCTGCAACCAGGATACATGCCCTTGACCAGAATTGAACCTGGGACCTTTCAGTCCGCAGGCCGACGCTCTATCCACTGAGCCAAACCGTTTCGGCAATTAGTGCTTTTTAAAAAATATATATTTTATTGATTTCAGAGAGGGAGAGATAAACATCAATGATGTCAGAGAATCATTGATTGGCTGCCTCTTGCACGCCCCCTCCTGGGGATGGACACTCTATCCATTGAGCCAAACCAGCTAGGGTAATAATTAGTGCTTTTGTCTCATTCTGCATGGTTTAAATTTTCTGGTGGTCTTGCATTGTTACACCCACACTCCCTTGACCATGCAAATGTAAAATGCTTGGTCCAAGTTAAGGATTCTGTTTAAGATTCCTGAAATAAAGCCCACAACAAAAATTTTTAATAACTGATAACACTAGCTACACACAAACAAAATAGGACGAATACTATAAGTTCATTAACAGGAAGAAAATCTCCACCTTCCTTTGTAACTCAAAAACAAACAAACGAAAACAGAAAGCCTGGAATTTGCAAATATGGAAAAAAAAAAACACAACAGGAAAGTTTATGTTTACATACTTATTAATTCTGTATAATTGTTAAGAAATAATAATAGCAGCTAATATTATAATTCAGTTTAGTACATTTATATGATAAGTATATATTTATATCTTGTATAGATTCTATGTGCTGGGTGCAATGATTCCTTACCTCCTATTCTTTACCCCTTTGTGTAATTCTCGCTCCCTGCATGCAGGATGAATTTAGGGACCACTAGCAAATAGAATGCATCAGAGACAATGTGGTGTATCTTCCCAGATTAGATAACAAAGAGACTGGCTTCTGGTTCTGGGCTCCTCTCCTGATCCCTTGCTTGCTTGTTTGCTCTGAACAAAACCAGCTGCCACAATGTGAGCTGCTCTCTAGGAATGCCAATGTGGTAAGAATAAAGCCAAAGGCACCTAAGGCCCATCCAAAGTCACGTGAATGAACTTGGAAGTGGATACTCTCTGTTGGGTCTGGAGAAGAAGACTTGGGGGCTGAGTGAAAAAGGTGAAGGGATTAAGAAAAAACAAAAACAAGCTCAGAGACAAATAGCAGTTTGGTGAGCACCAGAAAGAAAAGCAGGTCGTGGGGGGTGGGGGGTGCGGTAGAAGCAGGTAAAGGGGAGATAAATGTGGTGGAAGCAGACTTGTCTTGGGGTGGGGAACACACTACAATATACAGATGATGTGTTACAAAACTGTCCACCTGAAACCTATATAATCTGTTTTTGTTGTTGTTAATCCTCACCGGAAGATATTCTTTCCATTGATTTAAAAAAAAATGTATTTTATTGCTTTTTTACAGAGAGGAAGGGAGAGGGATAGAGAGTTAGAAACATTGATGAGAGAGAAACATTAATCAGCTGCCTCCCGCACACCTCTTACTGGGGATGTGCCCGCAACCAAGGTACATGCCCTTGTCAGGAATCAAACCTGGGATTCTTGAGTCTGTAGGCCAATGGTCTATTCACTGAGCCAAACCGGTTAGTGCTTTCAATGATTTTTAAAGAGAGTGGAAGGGATGGGTTGAGACAGGGATGTCTGGGCCAGTTTTCTAACCACTGAACACAACAGCCAGGGCTGAAACCTATATAATTTTATTAACCAGTGTTACCCTAATAAATTTAATTTTTTTATTATTATTTTTTATTTTAATTTTTGAAGCTGAGACACAGCAATTTATTAACTAGCATAGCCATCTAACAATAACTGTGTTTTTTTAATTTTTATTGTTCAGATTATTACAATTGTTCCTTCCCCTCCCACCCCCCATAGCCCATCTCTACCCAGTTCCCACCCCATCCTCTGCCCTTATCTCCCCCCACATTGTCCTCATCCAAAGGTGTACAATTTTTGTCCAGTCTCTTTCCACACTCCCCTTATCCCTTTCTCCATGAGAATTGTCAGTCCACTCCCTTTCTATGCCCTTGATTCTATTATATTTCATCAGTTTATTCTGTTCATCAGATTTTTAATTCACTTGATTTTTAGATTCACTTGTTGATAGATATGTATTTGTTGTTCATAATTTTTATCTTTACCCTTTTCTTCCACTTCCTCGTCTTAATACTGGTTTGGTGTTGATGCACTCCTTTAGCTTTTTCTTCTCTGTGAAGCTCTTTATCTGCCCTTCAATTCTGAATGATAACTTTGCTGGATAGAGTATTCTTGGTTGTAGGTTCTTGCTATTCATCACTTTGAATATTTCTTGCCACTCCCATCTGGCCTGCCTAATTTCTGTTGAGAAATCAGTTGACAATCATATGGGTGCTCCCTTGTAGGTAATTAACTGTTTTTTTCTTGCTGCTTTTAATATTCTCTCTTTGTCTTTTGCTCTTGGTATTTTAATTATGATGTGTCTTGGTGTGGTCCTCTTTTGATTCCTTTTGTTTGGTGTTCTGTGCGCTTCCTAGACTTGTAAGTTTATTTCTTTCACCAGGTGGGGCAAGTTTTCAGTCAGTATTTCTTCAAATAGGGTTTCAGTATCTTGCTCTCTCTTCTTCTGGCACAATTCTGATGTTGGTATGCTTGAAGTTGTCCCAGAGGGTCCTTACACTATCTTCACATTTTTGGATTCTTTTTTCTTCTTGCTTTTCCAATTGAGTGTTTTCTGCTTCTTTGTATTTCAAATTTTTGACTTGATTCTTGCCTCCCTCTAGGTCTGTGTATAATATTTTTTATTTCAGTCAATGTATGTTTAATTTCTAGTTGGTCTTTTTTCATCTCTAATTGGTCCTTTTTCATCTCCTCTTGGGTCTCACTAAATTTATCCATCTTTTCTAGGAAATTCTTGAAAAACCTTATAACCATGGTTTTGAACTCTATATCCAGTCATTTGTATTCCTCCATTTCTTTCATTTGTGATCTGTTCCTTTGTCTCTGCATTTTCCCTGAGTTGGTAGAGTAGCTTTGTGTGCTAGTTGTCCTATATAGCCCAGTAGCTCCACCTCCCCAGTTACCTGAGGTGAACTCTCTTGGTGCAACCTTTGTGGACTCTGTGTACAGCCTTGTTGTAGTTAAGTCTTTATTGTTGTTGGTATCACTGAGGGGAATTGACCTCTAGGCCAATTGGCTGTGAGGTTCAGCTGTGTCTATACTGGGAGAACTGCTGTGCTGGAGTCAGCCTTATGAGACAAGACTTGCAAAACTTCAAAAGGCTCAGTGCTGGACTTGGATGGGGCAGAGTCTCAGGGGTGAGCAGACAGCCTTGGCTTCCCATCAGCCCTCCCCTATAAGGCCTCTGGATCTCAGTGTCCCTCGGTAACCAGTGCAGTCCTCTCTACGTGCACTTGTGCATGCCTCCAGACCTATGTCTTTTGCACTTCCCCTGAGTTTCTACACCCTCTGGGGACCTCTATGAGTCTCACCTGAAACTGGGGCTCAGTAAGGCTGGAATTGGAGTTCAATGCAGTCAGGAGGTTTCATCTTCCTCCCGCTAGAGAAAGTCAGTGGCACACTCAGCAGTCAGTCCTCTCTCCTCGCACTCACACACGTGCCTCTAGACCTCTGCCTTTCATGGCTCTCCTGATTTTCCGTGCATTCCTCCCTTTTCCCAACATTCCACACTCCCCCCCATATGACTCTTGCCTGGAACTGGGGTTCAGTGCAGCCGAGAGTTTCTGACTCCCTCCCGCTAGAGGAAGCCAGCCAGGCACTCCACCCCCATCCTCTCCATGCACGTGTCTCTATACCTCAGTTTTTTGCAGCTCCTCTGAGTCTCCATGAGCCCCTCTCTTTCCTTCTAGTTGTAGAATTTCTACTCAGCCAGCTTTCCTGTGGTTCTGGATGATGTCCATTCTGACTTTTAGCTGTAGTTTTAAAATTGTTGTGTGAGGCAGCAGTTTTAGGTGTTCACCTATGCCACCATCTTGGTTTCTCCCAATAAATTCCATTAAAAAAATATTTGTTTTTCCCAGCTAATGTCTTGACTTATGTTACCTTATGAGATAACCCGAGCCAGAGGTGAGCAGCTAAACTGTACTTGGATTCGTAATCCACAGTAACTTTGGGAAAATAAATGTTTGCTTTTTTAAGCTACTAAATTAATAACTAGTATGTCCTATAACTATAATACTGTACATAATTATGTAAATATTATATTAATGTAATATGTATATTTATAACTAGCGTATAATAATGTTATGATACTGATATAATTATATTAATATGAAAGACTATAAATTAATTATGTTAGTGATTATATACTAGTTAAAAATAATAACTAACTAATATTTATGAAACACAATATTCTAGGTCCTGAGCATAAGTATGATTATGTTCCTTTTGGAATTAGTACATTCAGTGGAAAGCAGAAAGAAAAGAGAGGTGTTAAAAGAAGGAAGAGATAAGGAAGAAGGACAGAGAGAAAGGAGAGACATGGACACTAAGAACAAAAAAAAAAAGAGGGAGAAAGAGAAAGTCCTAGAAATCGTAGAAACCACAGAATTATTTTTTAATATTCACTATGAATCAAACTTTAATAATATTTACTGCTTCTGCAAAAATTAGGACAGAATAAAATAAATTTAGTAAAGCACAGCATAAGTGCACTATCCTATCTAATAAAAGAGCAATATGTAAATTGACTGTACCTCCACTACACTAGCAAGCCACGCCCACCAATCAATCAGGAGTGTGTATGCAAATTAACCCAACCAAGATGGCTGCGGCCTAGAGCTGTAGCAAGCAGGAGGCTTGGGTTTCCTTGGCAATGGAAGAATGCAAGCTTCCCTCCCTCCCTGTCAGGCCTAGGCCTCCAGTAAGGCTACAAAGTTTCAATTATAGAGATGAATAAATCCCAACAAAAATGGCGGCAACTACGGAGCTGGAAAAAGCAGAAGGCTTGAGTTGCTTCTGGTGATGGAGGAAACCAAGCTTTCTGCACATGCTGGCAGGCTCAAAGCTCCACTCAAGGCCACTAAGTTTCAATTATAGAAGATGAATAAATCCCAACAAAAATGGCCATGGCCACAGAGCAAGCAGAGGCTTGGATCTGCTCAAGGCTACAAAGTTTTAACTATAGAAAATAAATAAATGCCAAATACCAAGGTCTCCAATTGGGTCGCTAGGGGCCGTGGCCAGCCTGCAAACCACCACAGGACCCTCGCCGAGGCCTCCCCACACTCCAAGGGAACCCCCACCCTGATCCAGGACATCCTTCAGGGCAAACCAGCCAGTCCCCACCCATGCATCAGGCTTCTAACCTATATAATAAAAGAGTAATATGCAGATTGACCATCACTCCAACACCAAAGATGGCTGCTCCATGTGGACAGAAGATGGCCAGCAGGGAAGGGCAGTTGGGAAGGACCAGGCCTGCAAGGCAGGGCAATTGTGGGTGATCAGGCCAGCTGGAGAGCACATAGGGGGCAATCAAGTCTACAGGGGAAAGTAAGGGTGACCGGGCTGGCAGAGAGTAGCATTTGGTGGGTGGACCACGCCTGCAGCAGAGGGCAGTTAGGGGTGACCAGGCCTGTAGGGGAAGGCAGTTAGGGGAAATCTGGCTGGCAAGGGAGCAGTTAGACATCAATTAAGCTGGCAGGGGAATGGTTAGAGGGTGATCAGGCTGGCAGACAGAAGTGGTTAGGGGCAATTAGGGAGGCAGACAGGCAAGCAGTTGGGAGCCAGCAGTCCTGGATTGTGAGATGGATGGCCATTTAGGCCTGATCCTCCTGGGTTTGGGCCTAAACGGTCAGTCAGACATCCCTCGAGGGGCCCCATATTGGAGAGGGTGCAGGCTGGGCTGAGGGACACCCCTATCCCCCCCATGCACGAATTTCATGCACCAGGCCTCTAGTAGTTAATAACATTCTAATAACTATATATGTGTTAGATGGGTCTGAGATTTATCAGTATTATCACTCAATAAGTTATATAATGTCTAATCACTGTGGTGTACACCTAGACTAATGTAATATTGTATGTCAACTGTAACTGAAAAATTTTCAAAATGGTTTAAAAATAAAATAAATTTATTTTGGAGCTTAAATTATACATTGGAGTGACTTCCTGAATAAATAACCATGAATAATTCATTTATTCATTCAACAAACAATGTAAAACTTTCTATACTCTAGCCTTTCCATTATAAGCACTTGGGATATAGCAGAAATAAAGTAGACAACATTTCACTTTTAAAAATATATTTTATTGATTTTTCACAGAGAGGAAGGGAGAGAGAGATAGAGAGCCAGAAACATCGATGAGAGAGAAACATCCATAAGCTGCCTCCTGCACGCCCCCTACTGGCGATGTGCCCGTAACCAGATACATGCCCTTGACCAGAATCGAACCTGGGACCTTTCGGTCCCCAGGCCGACACTCTATCCACTGAGCCAAACCAGTTTCAGCAACATTTCACTTTTATATTGCTTATATTTTCTAAGGAATTAGCTCTTTGGAGATAGACTTTTTCTCTAGTGATTTGGCATTGATATATTTCTAGAAACAGAATGATGGATTGGATGATTAATAAAGGTTGGCACTGAATTTCATCACAGGGAAATGGGAATTTGCTTGTTTAGTTGGATCATCTGCACTGGGTGAAGTTTTTGCTATGAGTAAATAAGGCTAATAGAGCTGTCCTGGATATGGTGATGGTGCTACTTTTTCTAACACTGCATACCATTTGGTTATCATGAGCCTTTGATATCTTTCCCTCTTCCCTATTACCTTAGTAATGTAAACAAAGTACACCAGCCTTAACCCGTTAGGCTCAGTGAATAGAGTGTCAGCCTGCAGACTGAAGGATCCCAGGTTTGATTCTGGTCAAAGACATGTACCTTGGTTGTGGGCACATCCCCAGTAGGGAGAGTGCAGGAAGCAACTGATTGATATTTCTCACTCATTGATGTTTCTAACTCTCTGTCCCTCTCCCTTCCTCTCTGTAAAAAATCAGTAAAATATATTTTAAAACACACACACACCACACACACAAAAACTTAGTGATTTAAAAGACGAATTTCTTATTTTCCATGATTTTGTATACCAGTCAGGCGGAAATTCTGCTTTTCCTGGTGTTGGCTGAAAGATCCTGAATGGCCTCATTCGGGTGGCTAGTTGGTGCTGCCTGCCATTAGGAATCTCGACTGCTGGCCAGAGTTCTCTTTCCTGTAGTATTTCAACCTGATTCGTGTGGCCTTCTGACAGCATGGCTGTGGGTCGAGAGAGGGAGCATTCCAAAAAGCAAGGAAAGGAGCTGCAGATCTCTTATGATCCAGTCTCAGAAGATACCTAGCATTAGTCCCACCAGGTTCTATTGGTCAAAATAAGTGAGCACAGTCCCTTTCAATTTAAGGGCAGGTCAAAGATGCCCTTTTTAAAAATATATATATTTTATTTATTTTTTTACAGAAAGGAAGGGAGAAGGATAGAGTTAGAAACATCGATGAGAGAGAAACTTCAGTGAGAGAGAAACATGGATCAGCTGCCTTGTGCACACTCCCTACTGGGTATGTGCCCGCAACCAAGGTACATGCCCATGACCAGAATCAAACCTGGGACCCTTGAGTCCACAGGCTGATGCTCTATCCACTGAACCAAACAGGTTAGGGCAAGACGCCTCCTCTTGATGGGAGAAGTGGCAAAAAGTGTGTAGCATCCTTAATCTGTTACGGAAGTTACCAGGCAGCCAGAAGACATACAACAGGCGCTCGGGAGATTCAGAAAATGCACTTGAATTGCAGGAGCGCCAGGGCTGTGTCTCAGGGGAATATGTTCCCCAAACTGAGCACGGAATGCAGCGGGGTTTTCCCTTTTATCCCCCGAGTTTCTTTGTCTCCCAAATATGGACCAGGCTTTCGGACTTTTTGCGGCTTTTGCAGCCCCTGTGATGGTTGTAAGAGGGGAAGTGAGTTACTGCAGAAGACTCTGTCTGGTGCTGGCAGTCAGACCCCATTGTGGGGCTGTGTATGGTCTACAGCTCCTGTTAAGATCAGCATTCAGGGAAATAGGTTTTGCAAGGCTAGTTAGGACAACAAGTGGAAAGGGGATTGGGGCTTAAATATAGGCTGGTATGCATGGGCATTGGAAAGCAGGTTTGACTGGGCACAGACCTAGATTGCCACCCCGAATCGCCTTCACAAATCCACCACAGCACCTCTGAAGTTAAACTGAATCTTCAGGGACTAGATAAGTACCAAACATGGGCCTTTGTAGCCTGCCCTTTCCCTGAAACCTAATTCACTTCTCTTGACAACTCTTAAGAAAAGCCGTCACACAAGGACTTCTTTGAGGCTCAATATTATAGATAAATTTCAGTCTTATTTTCTTGTTTTCTGCAACATTAAGCACTGTTGATCAATACCTCCTTTGTGAAATGTCCTCTTCCCTTGAGATCTATCACATCCCAACCCTTGTTTTCCTCTTAGCTTCACTCAATGTTCTTGCACATTTCTTTTTCTTGTTTACACTTAAAATGTGGATATTTTCAAAGTTCATGCCCTGGCCATCTCTCTTCTGACTATATTCTTATTCTTTTCCTTTCATTCCAGAGAGAGGAAGAGAGAGGGATAGAAACATGAATGATGAGCGAGAATCATTGACCGGCTGCCTCCTGCATGCCCCCTACTGGGGATTGAGCCCACAACCCAGACATGTGCCCTGACCGGGAACTGGTCAACATTCAACCATTAAACCAGGCTATCCTCTCATTCTTTTTAAAAAATATATATATTTTATTGATTTTTTTACAGAGAGGAAGGGAGAGGGAGAATTAGAAACATCAATGAGAGAGAGACATTGATCAGCCGTCTCCTGCACGCCCTCTACTGGGGATGTGCCTGCAATCGAGGTACATGCCTTTGACAGGAAATGAACCTGGGACCCCTCATCCGCAGGCCGATCTCTATTCACTGAGCCAAACCAGTTTCGGCATATCCTCTCATTCTTATTAATCATACCTACTCCCATGTCTTTATTTACTTTTTATTGGTTTACTAGAGGCCTGGTGCTGAAATTCGTGCGCGGGTAGGATCTCTAGGCTGGCCAGCAATCAGGGCCAATCAGGGCCTTCCGGTTGCTGGCTGAGCTCTCCCTTCCCCAGATTCTGGCTGCCAGCCAGGGTCTTCCTTCACTCCGTACCACCCCCTGGTGGTGAGCACATGTTAGAGCAAGTATATATAGGTGCTCCGAGATATGTACCAAGATCTCCTGAGCTCTCTGTCAGAATGTACAGGAACACATTTCTATTTGGATGTTCATAGGCACCTTGAGTCAGTCAAACCTTACTTATAGAGAGTAGAATCCTTAAGCAGACAGGGGAAAGCTCAAGAACACGTTCTAAGCCCTAGCTGGTTTGGCTCAGTGGATAGAGTGTTGGCCTGGGGACTGAAGGGTCCGAGGTTTGATTCCAGTCAAGGGCACATGCCCAGGTTGCAGGCTCAATCCCCAGTAGGGGCCATGCAGGAGGCAGCTGATCCATGATTCTCTCTCTCCCTCTCCTTTCTTCTCTGAAATCAATAAAAAATATATTAACTACAACAATAACAAAAGAACAGTCTCTAGGCTAAGCTTCCAAGAGTGGCTATCAAGAGACTAAATCGCTCCTCCTACCAGCTGGAGGCCACCTTCCACATTGAGATGCCTCCACTCAGCCTCTTCTAGAACCACCCTGGCTCTGCGATACTCCATGCCAGCAAGATGGATCCTCACTCCCTGCCTCTCTCCTCACTTAATTTAATTTAAAAATCTCATGAATGTGCTCATGGCTGCTGGAACCTAATTCACATGAAGACTCCAGCTACAGTAGAATCTACAGTATGTAGTTTTAGTTTTCCACGCTCTGTAATGCAGGAAAGTACACAAGAAGGAAATTTGAATAAATGTTGAGCAAGCTAAATTATAATACCTTAGCATGTCTAAAGTTGAGTCATCATGTTCCCTGCACAGCCCCCAACCCCGGGACTATGGTACCACTATTTACCCAGTTAGTCAACTGAAATATATGATTCAACTTCCTCAGCTTCTCTTTTTTCCTCACCTTAGCTCCCCTTCTCCCCACATACACGCACTCCTTGTCATCAAAATCCTATTGATCTTACCTCATTGTCTTTCAAATCTGTCTATTCTCTTCATTATTTCCATTGCCAGAGTAAGATTTCTAGCATGAATATGATTACATAATTCTCTGGCTTAAAAGTCTTCAAGACATTTTAGGATATGGGTGGGACTCCATAGCTGTTGATAATACTTTTGTTTCTTTTCTTTTCACCAGGACTCTCTTCACTCCATCCGTACATTCGCACTTTGATTTCCAGCCATGATGAATTATTTGCAGTTCTGCAAGAGCGCTAAGCTCTTGTTTGCTTCTAAATCATTAGATATGCTACATTTTATTTGCAACACCTCCACCAAAATGTTTATTTCCCCATAATCCCCAAATTAGCTGCCTAATTTCTACTCATCCTTTATAATCCATCTTAGGTAATACCCTCTTTGGAGTACTTTCCAGGGGGTCTCCGTGTGCGATGGGTGGCTTGTTGTGGACAGATGCTTTGTTTACCGCTGTATACCTCAAAACAAGCACAGGATGCATCAGAAAGAGGTGTCGCGTGGAGGGGAGAGGCTGTATTTCCTAAAACTGGACACAAGAGGGCAACAAATAACTTCGTTAGACCAGTTTTGTCCTTAATAGTTGCTTTTTCCTACATCCCATTTACTATTTCAACTGACTGTTGTTTATGTGGTTCATAATTAGAACGACTCTTGAGCTACACCTGACAAGGATGGAAGATTCTTAATGACTTACAACGGTATTTCATTCATTTCTCGACACCGCTCACTTCACTAAGTACTGGTAATTTTTAAAAAGACGAAACAGTTTCTAAGATACTCTTAAAGGAATCAAGACTTTAATGGGAATGTGCCTGCAACCAAGATACATGCTGTATACCTCAAAACAAGCACAGGATGCATCAGAAATATATATATATAATTGCTTTTTTTACAGAGAGGAAGGGAGAGGGATAAAGAGTTAGAAACATGGGTGAGAGAGAAACATAGATCAGCTCCTCCTGCACATCTCCTACTGGGGATGTGCCCGGAACCAAGGTACATGCACTTGCCTGGAATCAAACCCGGGACCCTTCAGTCCTCAGGTTGACACTCCATCCACTGAGCCAAATTGATTAGGGCAACAACTGACCTTTTTACTGCCTTGTAGTTTTGTCTTTTTCTAGAATATATATATATATATATATATATATATATATATGGTTGGAATAAAACAGTATGTATTAGACTTTTTCATACCTTACCCTATGCATCTCTTTCATTTGGCTGTCCCTGAGTTGTAGACTTGATAATAAATGGGTAATAAGAAGTAAAGCATTCTCCTGAGTTCTATGAGCTGTTCTAGCAAACTATTAAACTTGAGAGGGGGATTTATGCCAGCTGGTCAGAAGTATGGGAGGCAGGACTTACAACTGGTATCTGAAATAGAAGCTGTTTTGTGGGATTGAGCCCTTAACTTGTGGGATCTGACAGTAACTAACTCCAGGTAGATAGTGTCACTGAGCTGGCATTGGAGAATTAGTCAATGTGGGGAAAAATATACATTTAGGTTCAGTGTACTAAAATGCATTTTAGACTTACAAAATTTTTAACTTATGATACATTTATGGGGCCATAACCCAATCATAAGTTTCGGAGCATCTGTACTCAATAAGTTTCTGAATTCTGGAGGGATTAGACAACCAGAAAAAGTAAATGTTTCATTTCTGTTCACAAAGATATACAATACAAAATTGGTGTAAGTCATAAGTAGCTTCAGAGGGGAAAAAGGTTTCTTTAACTTTGGAAAAACAAAACATTTAAGGAACCTGCAATATTTCCAAGAGAAAAGTTGTAAAAATAATAATCATTCCCGTTAGTACATTCAATCCTATGTTATTAATTCAGGTTCTTCTTGAATCCAGTTCTTCTATTTGCTCTAATCCTTACCCAGTTAGCGATATGATCTTGAAGTTATTAGACATTTGCATTCTAGAGTACTTGTCAGAGGGCTTTGCATGAATCTCTCTGAATATGAAGTTCTTTTTACAAAAGCATTGGAGTAAGACAATTAATTGTCTGTAAGTGACAGACTAAAACAACAACAAAAAGGCCATGGTTAACATCTGTTGAGAGCTCATTTGATAGGAAAATGTAGATATTTCTGTGGTCTGTAACAATTTAAGATAATAATTGGTAACATCTTACCCACACGAGGTGAGAGACAAATCCTTTGAGATATTCCAGGGAACCTTTGGGATATTTCAATGTCAATTTTGGGTAAAATTGACTTCATTTAAAATTTGATTGTGAGAATTTATCAAAACCATCAAAAGGTTTGAACATTTGATTAATTAGAAAAGGAAGTCATTATGAAATAATGCTTTATTATCTATTTAAGCAAAGTGATAGTACAAGATATTAAAGACATATAGAAGGTTTACATGGTTGTGGGAAAAAACCTAGCTCTTTTAATATTGAGAAGACTCGGGTCTCCCAAGTAATCAAAGTCTTAAAAAGACACAAAATCTTTGCTCTCTAGCCAAATTAATTAAAAGGTAAGATTACTTTCAAAATCTCTTAGTCAAAAAACCTTTTTGTCCTTTTAACCAAAGGACAAAATCTAATTTTTATTGGTGTGCTTTTAAAAAAGATTTTTTATTGATTTTTAGAGAGAGAGGAAGGGAGGAGAAAGAGAAAAACATCAATGTAAGAGTGAAATCGGCTGCCTCCTACACGCCCCCTACTGGGGATCAAGCCTGAAATCTAAGCATGTGCCTTGACCATGAATCAAATCAGCAACCTTTCCATGTAAGGGCCAAGGCCCAACTAACTGTGCTACAATATGCCAGGGCTATTAGCGTATTTTTGACTTGAAGACTCATTCTTTAAAAATGTAAATTTATTAAAATGTTAGCCAGTTTGACAAGACATAAAAATTACTTTCTAAATCCAATGAACAAAATAAAACATACCTATAGGTACAGAAAACAGACTGCCAGCTGTCAGAGAAGAGGGGGTTAGGGAGCTGGGTAAAAAATGTAATGGGATTAGGAAGAAAAAAAAAAAGAGAAAACACCACACAAAACTAATAGATATAGATAACAATATGGTGATTACCAGAGGGAATGGAGGACCGGGGAAGGTAGGAGAGAGTAAAAGGGGCATAATGATGGGGTGAGACTTGACATTGGGTTTTGAACATACAATACAATATACAGATGATGTATTTATTGTAGAATTTATTGATGTATTTATTGTAGAAACCTATATAATTTTGGTAACCAATGTCACTCTAATAAATTCAATAAAAAATTTTAAAAAATATTCCATTTGATAAATCTTTTTAAATTTTTTTTTTCATCTTAACATTTAAGAATAGATATTATAGCCGAAACTGGTTTGGCTCAGTGGATAGAGCGTCGGCCTGCGGACTAAAAGGTCCTGGGTTTGATTCTGGTCAAGGGCATGTACCTTGGTTGTGGGCACATCTATCCCTCTCTCTATCCCTCTCTATCCCTCTCTCTTCCTCTCTGTAAAAAAATCAATAAAATATATATATTTTTTAAAAATAGATATTATATATAACTGTTTTAAAGTTTGCCATTTTGGCTTAATGTACAATTTGTTTTTATAATTTTTTATTGACTTCAGAGAGAAAGGGAAAAGGAGAGAGAGAAACATTGATGACACAGAATCATCAGTTGGCTGCCTCCTGCATGCCTCTACGGGGGATCAAATCTGCTAGCTGGACATGTGCCCTTGGCCAGAAACGAACTCATGACCCTTCAATTCAAAGATTGGTGCTCTATCCACTGAGCCAAACCAGCTAGGGCCCATTTGATAAATCTTATAATATCCATTCAGTTTTTGTCCTATACTTTTCCTCTTTCCCATTCTGAAATAACCAGTCATTCAACTTATAGATAAAATGATTCCTTTCCCTTAACAAAAACATGTCCTTTATACTTTTCCTTATTAAACACACACACACACACACACACACACACACACACACACCACATTTTACTTTCCTTACTTATTTCCTACACAGTTTTTTTTCCAGCATTATTATTTGTAACAGTTTAAATTACATATGATTATAATTCTTAACCCTTAAAAACCTTAATTTCCAGTGAAAACGAAGAAGTAAGCAATTGTAGGTTGTTACACTAACATTCTGTGAATTGGACATATTTTATAATTTCTGTATGCATATTTTTTATCATTTAACTTAGTATAATTTTGGTACAAGTTACCAAAAATATTTTGAAAACCATTTTTAAGAAGACATACAATAAAATGTACTTATTGTTGAAAAGTTTACTTATAAACTTTTATTTACATCTAATTTACCTGCTCTTAACAATTATATTTAGCTTACTCATGAAGATTTCATGAGGCTATTAAATAGATAAACATTACCTGAAGTTATTTTTCTTATTGACAAATTTTGATAACATAGATTTATGATTAGTACATCCAGGTAGTAGAATAAATGTTGTATGTTTGCATTTTTTTAATGCTGAAAACTATGAAGACACTAGAGGCCCAGTGCACAAATTTGTGCATGGGTGAGGTCCCTCAGCCTACTCAATGATCAAAGCAGATTGGGGCTATCTCACCTAGTCCTAATCTGGACCAATTGGGGCCTGCCGGCCGGGGGAGGAATCTGCAGGAGGTTGGCTGTGAGAGTGCACTGACCTGTATTTAGCATCTTCCCCCTGGTGGTCAGTGGAGGTAATAGCAACTGGTTGACCAGTCATCCAGTCATTTGGTCATTTGGTCGCTTAGGCTTATATATATATTTGGTCATTTGGTCGCTTAGACTAAAGGAGCTTATTTGCCTGTGTGCATCAAAGCCCACTAAGACACAAAGTGGAGCTTGCAGCAAACAAAGAAAGGATTTATTAGTTGAGGAAGTGGCACCATACCCAGAGTCACAGGTGAATTAATAAAAAAAGGTCTGGCTCCCAGATGGCTTCCAGGGTGTGGGTTATGTAGGGGGGAAATCATTAATTGTGGTGACAGGGGTCAAGGTGTCTATTGATTGGCTGGTGCTAGGGTAGGGGGTAGTTGTTGATTGTATCTGCTCCTGCTGTCAGCCACGGTCTCATTCTGCCTGGTTTTACAAGAATTTGATCAATAAGAGGTTCTATTTTCCTGAGTGTGGAGCTGAAACACAACTGAAGCCTAGATGTTATGTTCCTCTGTGGTCACTAGACTCCAGACTTTGTTTCCATATTGCTTGATACTGACCAGCTTCATTGTCCCGAGGGCTTAATGATTAAGGGAGTGGACATGCAAGAGAGAAGGAGGCAGGTGGTCAGGGTGCTGGATACCATTCTGAATCAAAAGGAAAGAAACGAAAAAAGGTCATATTAAATAAATGAAGTGCCTGCATGGTTACGTCCATGCTTTATTTATTTTTTACTTTTTAAAATGTATTTATTGATTTTAGAGAGGAGGAAAGGAGAGAGAGAGAGAGAGAGAGAGAGAGATCAATTTGTTGTTGCATTTATGTATGCATTCATTGGTTGATTCTTATATGTGTCCTGACCGAGGATTGAACCTTTAACCTTAGCATATGAGGACAACCAACTGAGCTAGCCAGCCAGGGCAACATGTGTGCTTTAACTAAACAATCAACTTAGAACTGCCTTTCTTTACCAAAAATTATGCTAGATCACATGAACTTTAAAAAAATACTTAGGTAAGTCTATATTTCTGAGAGTACACTTCTTTTATGTAAGTATTGGTTTTTAAAAGTCAATTAAATACACTTTCTTACAAATTAATTTTGGCACGCCATTTGAAGGTAGAAAAAAAAGCACACATTTATAACGTACTTATATTGATATACATAAACATACAGACACATACAGAGATCTTACAACTTTGTTTTAAAATTTTAGCCATAAGACTGGTAAACTAATGCCAAACTCACTAGTTTAATAAAAGAACAGTTGGATGGAAATTAAGTTTCTGGCTGATGGAATAAGTTAAGAGTACCTGTTCAGATCAGATGGCTTAAGGTTGTTTTTTGTTTGTTTGTTTGTTTTTTAATGTTTATCTTTTTAAAAATATATTTTTTTAATTTTTATTATTTCACAAAGAAAGGGAGCGAGAGAAACATCAATGCTAAGAGAGAATCATGGATCGACTACTTCCTCACAACCCCCACAGCAGATCAAGCCACGACCCAAGCATTTACCCTAGAGCAGAATCGAACCCAGGACTCTTCAGTCTGCAGGCCCACACTCTATCCACTAAGTCAGACTGGCTAGGAGAAATGGCTTAAGCTTTTTACTTAAATTTGTGGGAAAGACTTTTAAGATTTTAAAAATTTTGCCTAATTTCTAAGTAGCTTCCTATTTTCTCCTCTGATAAAAATTACTTCCCTGCCCTAGCCAGTCCCAGGTTCCATTCCAGTCAAGGACATGTATCTCCTTTGCAGGCTCCTCCCCGCCCTGGGACGTGCAGAGGCAATCAATCGATGTGTTTCTCTCACATTGACATTTCTCTCTGTCTTTCCCTCTAAAAAGCAATGGGAAAATATCCTCTGGAGAGGATAAAACAAAACAACAACAAAAAAAGAATTTCCTCCCTGAGTTTGCATTTCATTTTTTAGAAATTATAGTTAACATTAAATCTCTGAATGTTACATTTCAAAGAGGTAAATCTGCATTCCTAGGGAAGACCAGGTTGTTTTTTTTTTAAATATATTTTTATTGATTTTTTACAGAGAGGAAGGGAGAGGGATAGAAAGTCAGAAACATCGATGAGAGAGAGACATCGATCAGCCGCCTCCTGCACGCCCCCTACTGGAGTTGTGCCCGCAAGCAAGGTACATGTCCCTGACCGGGCCGATGCTCTATCCACTGAGCCAAACCGGTCTTGGCCAGGTTAAGTTTTAAATTTGAAAGCCACCTATAAAGAATATAAATTTTTCCCAGAAGGTTTTTTGTTTCCCAAACTCAGATCTTTTACAATTATCTGCCAGCCTTTTGAGATGAATAGGGACGTTTTGGGATTGGTGAAAAGGATAGGTAGGCATAATATTGCTCCTAGAACTGCATAGCTGTTCATTAAAAAATCTGATTTATAAGGCAAGTACAATTGTTTTTGATTCCTCCAAGAACTGGTTGCAACCTAAATGATATTGAGAGACTGACTCACCCACTCAACTACATTATTTTCAATTTGCTCCTCTGTATCTGGAAGATTTCCAAATAAGATAGAAGTGGAGATTTCTATACTCTAGATTGAGATCTCTGTGTCTTTGGAATGTTTTTATAAATATCTCCACAATGGCTTCAGAATGTTTTTCTTTCCCTCTGGGTACATAGTTTCATTTTAACGTCGGAAGGGGAGAAGGCCTTTAAAAAGTTCTTATCAGGCTCTGAATATCAGCTTCCGATTGGGATAACTTCTGACCACAGAGCTACTTAAAAAAAAATATTGTTCTCCAATACCAGCTGGTACAAACAGTAAATACGTATCCCTTGCCAATATTGAACAACCTTATGGACGAAAGAAAAGTCCCCCAGAGAGTGCAAAAGATATTGTGGTGGACAGTTAGCCAGGCATGAGCACAGCCAGGACAAGGGCCTGGTGCAGAAGGTCAACAGGGCTGCAAGCCCTGGGTGCTAACAATGGGCAAACTGGGGAAACAAGGACCCCTATTGTAGGGTAGCCAGCTTTCCTCCCCTAATAGGTCACTGGTCATGTGGTTCTGACCTTCTCCTGCCCTTTCCTCCCCTGATATGTTGATAATCATGTGGTAGACCCCCTTGAAGGAAGAACAAGGGGCCAAAGAGTGGCCTCATGTGACTCCCATGGGGACCCTAGCAGGACCACTCCCTTAAGCATTAACCTCTAGGGCAGTGGTTCTCAACCTTCCTAATGCTGCGACCCTTTAAGACAGCTCCTCAGGTGGTGGTGACCCCCAATCATAAAATTATTTCTGTTGCTACTTCATAACTGTAATCTTGCTACTGTTATGAACTGTAATGTAAATATCTGATATGCAGGATGTATTTTCATTGTTACAAATTGAACATAATTAAAGCATAGTAATTAATCACAAAAACAATATGTAATTATATATTGTAAAATATTTATTTCTAATTATAAATAAATGAAATTTTGTCTTGAATCATGGTGTAGCATGGGCAACAGTCTTCATATAACAACAGTAAACTACATCGCTACATTTTGCTACACCAAGGAGCGGTGTGTTGGTTCCTAAGACCATGGGAAATAGGTGTTTTCCAATAGTCTTAGGTGACCCCTGTGAAAGGGCCGTTTGACCCCCAAAGGGGTCGCGACCCACAGGTTGAGAACCGCTGCTCTAGGGGTAACCTGGGCCTCAGTTGTGTGTCTGCTCCAGGTAGAAAAGCAGCAGCGCCTCACCCTGGCTGACATCAGGGCCAGCTGCATTGACAGTGGGGACCACAACCCTAAAAATACATACCTGGAAAGCTGATGAGTATTCCACTGAGATCCTCCCTTGGGGTCTCCATAAAACCCTCTACCCTTAGAAGCCCTTAGGTCTCTTCAGCTTCAGCGTGGCTTTCTCTCTTCACCATGCCTTTCCCCATCCCTGACCCCCAGGCATGGCTTCCTTGCTTCTTCTGCCTAAGCTCCCAGGACCCTTCTTGTGCATGTAACTTGTTTCCTGAGCTCCTGGCTTCTCTGGCTCACTTCTTCTCTCGCTGTGACTTTCTAAATGCATGTCCTCTTAGAGTTGGGAGTATTGGATCCGAATTCTTTCTTAGCCAGAACTCAAGTTAGCCAGGTTGCTGAACAGAGATCCTGTCTGACTTCACAGGTCTAACACCTTCTGTCATGTTGCAGCCAACGATACTAGTCTCCCAATATCGAGAGCCACTCCCGTAAACAGCCAAAAGGAAGGCTTAGACAATGCCCTCGAGAGCTGGCAAGAGCTGGTGGCACGCCTGTTGTAAGTGGAGTGCAACTCACGTGTTGTCCAGCCATATCTAGTCATAAATGCGGTGCTGGTCACACCTCTGTCCAATTCAGACTCTTGTGAATTTGGTGTTGGAGTACCTATTGATTACTGATTCTTTATATCTCAGGGACACCTATTGCCTTCTCGCTTTTCTTATTTTGTCCTGAGAACTTAGCTTGGCTTTCTGCCTGCTTGGGGCATGAAGGTGATCAATTCTTGTGTGTACAGGCAACTGACTGGACAGAAATGTGGGAAGAAGAAACTTTCTTCTACCCTTCAAGGTTCTTTTGGGTTTTTTTTTAGCGGGTCTAATAATTATATCTTAAATTAAAAAGAGAAAATGACCACATTTAATTATATACATGTATATAGAAACCACACAGAGACACCCCTCACACCATACATGAGAGGTTCAGGGACAGAACGGTAAAATGAAGTATGTATGTGGCATTTCAAATGAAGGAGGAGGTGAGTTGCCTTGCGGGGTCAGAGAGGAAGAAGGTCATTGCAGGAAAAGCAGATGTTTATTTGCTCTGCCTTAATAGATACGTAAGTCCAAAAAGTTATCTCTGATAATCTCTTACGTGCTAGGCTCTTCATTTAAATTTTTCTAGGTGGTTGGGGACAGGTGAGGAGTGGGGAGGGGACAGATGTTTCTTTGCAGCCCACATACCACAGAGGCACATTTGTGACTTGTTCTGAACACCTAGAGAAGGGACAACATGAAATTTTACCTTCCTCTCTCAACGAGGCACCGCAGATTAGAAGATCTGAGAGAGATGAATTTGGTACGAATTCTCACCCATTGCTCCCTTCTGCCAATTTTTTTTGGGTCCTACCTACAGGCTCAGAAGAAAACGAGGTGTCCTAGTGGGTTTTATTTTGTCACTAGAAACTATAGAGGAGAAAAAAATAATTTCCCCTCTATTTTTTATAGTCATTACTTAGTTGAGATCCCCTTTTTTTTAAGGCACTTAAAAAAATGGATCCAGGTTAAAAGTTGTTTTTTTTTTACTGTGGTCACTGTAATGCAAGACTAGCTTTTGTTCAGTCCTTCAACAAAATTTTATTCACTTGAGGCCTCACCCTGGACCCAATCCAGTTTAAGTCAGACCTGGTCTGACCTCCAACCTAATTGGGTTTCTTTTTTATTGTTGTTTTTTCTTTTGTTTTTTCAAACCAGTTGGGTTTCTAAGTTGGACGCTGTCCAGCTCTGGCTGGTTTCTGGACCTCATCTGGAAAAAAAGAAATGCTCAAATAATCAGGTCTGTGCTCAAATAGACCTTCCAATTGCCCTAATTTAACTCCTAACACCAAGAGGGTCTTGCCTCTGACCACCACATGGCAAGAAAGCAGGGTACCTACACTTGGTTGCTCTTGTTCCTGGAGTTCACCGGGGGAATTGCCTTTGGTTCCTTCTTCTGATGCCAGAACTATTAAAAGATAAACTTAGGCATATTAAATTTCTTAGAGGTTATTTGAACAGAAATAGATTAAGATTGGGTAGCACCAAAATAGGAGCTCTGAGAGACTTTTATAGAGAAAAGGCGAAAGCAAGGAAATTATTGATTGGCTATAGCTTCAGCCTCGTTGGCTGTTTGTGACTGCTTTTTCTTAGCTTTTGATTTCCTAACCTTGAGGCATTTGTATGCCTAGATTTTTGGCTTGCTTACATAAGCCACCATGGTATTAGAGCCACTTCATTCTAATGCCCCTTTCTTTAATCAATTTGACTCTTTTTTTTTTCCTGTTATACTCACCGCTACAGTTTATTATAGTAAGAGGATACAGATTAAAGTCAGCCAAGGAAAGAGACGCAAAAGGCAGAGTCCAGGAAAGTTCAAATCATGGATCTTCCAATTGCTCTAATTTAATATTTTCCAATGCAGATTTATGGAGAGTTCCATGGAGGAATTATAAGCAAGTCAATTATCATCAAAATCATCCAATGCATATCAAATATATTTTTTTCTTTTTTCTCTTTCAAATAAGGATTATTGATCTCCATATTTGGGAATTTCTTTTTAACTTATTTTTAAGTCTTTATTGTTAAAAGTATTACATATGTCCTCCTTTGCCCGCCCCTCCAGGCCTTCACCACCCTATTGTGTGTGTCCGTGAACTATGCTTGCACACACACACATGAATACAAGTTCATTGGTTGATCACTTCCCACCAATTCACCCTCCCCCACCTTTCCTCTGAGGTTCTGCATTCTGATTCATGCTTCTCTGTCTCTGGATCTATTTTGTTCATCAGTTTGTTTTGTTCCTTAGATTCCACATATGGAGTGAGATCATGTGATACTTGTCTTTCTCTGACTGGCTTATTTACCTAAAGCATAATACTCTCCAGCTCCCTCCATGCTGTCTCAAAAGGTACGAGATCCTTCTTTTTCAGTAGCAATGTTTTCGAGGAAATCTTTTTTTTTTTTCTTTTTCTGAGCAGTATGTCCCTACCGTGGGCCTACAGGAGTCAGCAAACCACATCCTAAAACAGATACACTGCTATCCAGGCACTGTTGTTTTATTTATAGGGCGTAGGTAGAGTCTATGCAGCATAATTCTTAAGGGCCGGAGAATTTTCAGAATGGTGAATGAGCATTGGCTTCACTTAATGTCACCAGCTACATTAGGCCCTAATAAGAGAGTCAGTCTATTCTTTGATGCTTTGAACCCTAACACTGACTTCTCTCTAGCTATCCAAGTCCTAGATGGCATTTTCTGCTACAAGGCTGTTTCACCATTGAAAAATCTGTTGTTTAGTGTAGCCACCTTCATTAACTATCTGAGCTCGACCTCCTGGGTCATTGGCTGAAGCCCATCTATGTCAGCACTTGGTGCTTCATCTGGCACTTCTATGTTATGGAGACGGCTTCTTTTCTTAAATTTTATGTACCAACCTCTGCTAGCTTTAAACTTTTTAAATATGTTTTTAAGTTGATTTTTTTTAAAGAGAGAGAGGTGCCAGACCTGACCAGCAGACCCTGAGTGATGGAGGAATGATGACTGATGCAACAGTTGCTGTGAACGAGAGGGCCGAGGGACTGCCGGGGTAAAGGAACCAGACAGCCTTGATCGCCTACCTCCTGAGGCTGGTAGTGTAGCAGCAGTTTGAGATAAAGCTTTATCTTTTAGATACAATCAGCAGGGTAAGTAATCTCGGGAGGACACTGTGTTTGCAGTGTCCTTTAAGCAAGGACACCTAAAGATTAAGCATAAGGAGCCCAGTAAACACCGGGGTCTGCACACGCACAGACTTGTTTGGAAAGGTCAAGGAAGAAGACGAGGCGCTCGCTGCCTTCGGCACTCCCCGAAGTCGGGATGCTGATAAGCAAGGTGGGCCACCTTCAGCACACTTCCCTTTTCTCCAATGTCCTTCTTACAAACTCTCTAGCCACATCTCCTGTGCTCCCACCAGAGAAGGGAGAGGGAGAGAGAGAGACAGAAACATGGATGAGAGAGAAATGTCCATCACCTGCCTCCTGCACATGCTCCACTGGGGACTGGGCCTGTCACCTGGGCATGTGCTCCTACTGAGAATCGAACCAGTGACCTCCTTAGTGCATGGGACAATGCTCTATCCACTGAGCCACCCTGGCTGGGCTTACACTTTTTTCCCCTAAAGCTCCCTAATCTCTCATAGTTTTAAGAGAATTAGAACCTCGCTCTGGATTAGGCATTGGCCTATGGCAGCAATTTTCAACCAGTGTGCTGCACAAAATTTTAAAACATGCAATACCTGACTATTTAGTCAGGGGCACTGACCTCTTTTCCCTTAGACTGTCAAAAAACTGACAACAGTAGTCATCTGCTATGAATGAGTCAAAATTATACCTATTTTTTTGTCATGTTGGCAAAAACATGTATTTTTTAGTGTGGTACAGAATTTCAGTGGTTTGTGTGTGTCATGAGATGAAATATAGAATGGCTAGATAAATTTGAATTCCAGATAAACAACAGATACATCTTTTTTTAGTGTAAGTATCTTCTAGATACTGCAATATCTGAGACAAATCATCAAATACGTTTTCTCTCCCAGCATCATGAATACAAATTAGTAGTTTAGACCTTCCTTGTGGCAAATATTTGAGATAGTTATGTATTTTGTCTTTTTAAAGGAAATTGCAAAATGTATCATCTATCAGAAGAATATTCCCTTGATCACTGATTCTCCTATGAACCTTTCCTAAGAATGTTCTGTCCTACTTCTAGGGTCACCGCAGGTAACTTACTGCTAACAAAAAGCTCAAGAAACTGTTGTGTAACTAACGCTTCACACTTCAGTGTCTTTGTTTCTCCTTTTCCTCTGATACCTACGGCTCTATTTCCTCTCTCCTCTTCAGCTCTCCAGCATTTCCTTCTGAGATCTGTGTGTCTGTTTTTGTTCAGTTTGTCTCCATTGACATTTTTACCAAGGCTTTCTCCCTTTTCCTCTTTCTTCACTCTTTTTTTCCTTCCTCTTTGCCTTCTCCCCAACTCTTTCGTGTGAAAATTATAATCTGTAGAATCAAGCCAGGGCACCAGGGAACAGCTTTACAGACAGTATTTTGTTCCAGAAGGAGATTCTGTTCTGAAAGTCCTTTGGCTAGAGCCACTTGCCCGTCAGGGAAAAAGAGCGCTTCGAGAAACAATCGCTTTCCCTGAGGATCGGTGGGGACGGTGATGGATGGCACTGCAGCTACTTCAGGAACTGCAGGAAAAGGAGGGGAGTCATTGCCAGGCAGCGCGAGGGGAGGAGGTGGCTGGGAGAAAGAGCCAGTCAGGAAGGGTTTGTAAAAGGGGTGGGGAAAGCAGTCTGTGTGCCGCCTGCGAGACCTTTCTGCAGATATTGTGCCTTTTGTGAGCTGCCTGCAGAGGCCGTGTGCATGCGGAATGTATATGAATGTGCGTGTTGCTGATTTCAGATCATGCGTCTGTGTGAACTGCTGACTGCAAGAAACGGGAATGTATTGTTGAAAGGATTTTGCAGTCACAGTGCTTGTTTGTGGTTGGGTGGTATGTGTGACCGATTTTTTTTTTTTTCTGCCAAATGCACTGTTCCAATTCCAGCACTGAAAGTTGAGCGAAGTCTGGCTGACTAAGCCAAGACACAATAAAGTCAGAAGGAAAGAAAGAGAGTAGCTGTTGTAACAGGAGACAAGAAAAAGAAAATTTGGAAAAAGGGGGAATGAGAAAACAGAAGATAAACACTACAAATTCCTTCCTTAGAAAAGGAACACATTTGAGAGGAGGGAAAGGACAGAAACATTCTTCCAGAGATTGGCACGCTATACCTTACGTCTCCTGATACTCGGAGATAACATAGTTGCTAGCTTTTCTCCCTTATTTCCTTTAGACATGGTTTGTGTTGACATATATGTTACAAGTCTGTTTTAGTTATGCCAGGGACATCAAAAAACTTAACGATTATCCAGAAAGGAGCATTAATAGTTCTTAGAGGAGAAAAAGGGAGGCTTTTTGTGGTTGCTGTTGTTAAGACAGGAGAGCTAAGGAACATGATGGAAAGACGTTCAGATTTGATCAGGGAATTGAACAGTATTGGAGAATTGTGTTTTTTTTTGTGTGTGTGATTAAAATAATATTGTGCAGTGCATGCCATATTTCAAAAGCCGGGGTGTTGAAATGCACTCCATCTCCATCCACATTCCAAGGATAGCTACTGTTATTGCTGCGATTATCAGAATTTAACAGGGGCCACCTACACCTGGCTTTGAAGATTTAACTTAGGGGGCCGGCCCAGCCAGATGGAGATGGAGATAACCGAGGTTCTTCCTACCTCCCACAACCACATCAGAATTCTAACTAAGGTACCCAACAGCCATCGTTCCAACCACCTGAATTCTGGCTGAATGGAAGTCCTACCCCCTAGGGACTTAAAGAAGCCACGCTGAGACTGGTAGGAGGAATGGAGACAACAGACTCAGCTGGTCCCACACCACAGGGGGCAGATAAACACTGGGAGGGATATCCTGGCTGCCTAGGTGCCCCCTGAGGAGGAGCAAGGGGGTCACAGCCCGACATTAGGCCCTCCTGCCCAGATTTCTCTTTCCAGAGCCGGGAAGAGGAGTCCCCGTAACTCCTGGGGAGTTGTAAAACCCAGTGGGGGTCGAGGCTGAGGGAGACAGAAGCGCTGCTGGAATCCCAGGCAGTTCCTCTGAAATGGCTCATCCATGGACTTATTCTTAGTCACTTCTTCTGAGCCCCAGCGCTGGGGCCGTGGCTTGAAAGGAAAGAGACCCATAGTGGGGGGAAAGGAACAGACGTGTCTGGCTTCAGGGTGGGGGCCCTTCTGCCTGTCAGAGGCCCTCCTCCCCAGAACTGAAATGTTGCTATTTACTTCTCCTCGGACATTCAATCTCTTGGGACAGGAAGTACACTACAACCAACCTGAAGACAAAAAGAGAAGCATTATATAATCGAGGGAAGCTTGCTCACAGAGATATTAACGCTATTAGAATCTGGCAAAGACACATAGGAAAGTTGACAGGGGGAAAAGTTTGCGTCACTGTTACCCGGAAACGGCCGGTTGGGCTCCGGCTGCCTGTTGCTGGGTCCAATAACCGGGGCAGCGTTGACTCATGAGGCGTTTATTGAGAAGGCTAGCCAACCAAAGGCATCAGATCCTGCCTTCCATCAAGGTGCAGGGGACAGGATGTATAAAGGGTTTCGAAAGGGGCTGGGTGAGGAATGCAGTGACGTGCAGGCCTGGGGGTCCCCAGACGTCAGCTATTGTAGTTAGTCATCAGGCGATGAGATGATGTTTTGACTCCTGGCGGGCTGGCCTGACCATGCTTATTGGTTCTGCTTGCTGGATCCTCAATAGCTTCACACAGGCCTTGAAAAGGAAACTTTAAGGAAAACGTAACCCTCTATTCCAGTGGTTCTCAACCTTCCTAAGGCCACAACCCTTGCATACAGTTCCTCATGTGGTGGTGACCCCAACCATGAAATTTTGCTACTGTTATGCATCATGATGTAAATATCTGCATTTTCCAATGGTCTTAGGTGACCCCTGTGAAAGGGTCAGGTTGAGAACCGCTGCTCTATTCACATAAGTATATGTGTTCTAAGATTTAAAATAACATTTTCCAGATTCATTCAGGTGCTCTATCTATCAGGTTATAGGTTCCCTCCTATCATGACCCTGCCCAGTAGAGGATCAATAATACTTAATCTATCCCTCAATCCCACTCACTATTGGAGCCAAATTCATTGTAATTGTACATCAGGAAAAATAGATTGTATTGGTGAAACTGTGGGTAGAGAGTGCTTAGACTATTAACACACAGAGTGGGTCACTTGCCTTTAAAAAAAAAAAGCTCCCATTCAATTCTATGCACTGTCACTATGGGCCAGACACATCCTTCAAGATTCTTAATGCGTGCAAAAGCATCGCTTTTCAGAAAAAAATAACTTAAAAAACAACAACAACAAGGCCAATGGGAAAAAAATAATAACAAGGCCAATATATATTGCTTCAACATATTACATAAGATAACTAGAGGCCTGGTGAACAAATTCATGCATGGGTGGGGTCCCTCAGTCTGGCCGGCGATCGGGGCCAATCAGGGCCACAGGAGGCTGGCTTTGGGAGCATACTGACCACCAGGGGGCAGTTCCTGCATTGAACACCTATCCCCCTGGTGGTCAGTGCATGTTATAGCGACCGGTCAACCAGTTGTTTGGTTGCTTACGCTTTTATATATATAGATAGTTACATGAATAATGATCAAATTTATACTTTATATTTTTATATGAAGTAATGAAGCAGACATTATTTTTAGCATTTTTTTTTCAGAGAACTTTTATTTTACCAAAGTATTACATATGCCTAGTTTTAAAGTCAAATAGTAATGGTTTTAGCATTTCCAAAATGGGAAAGCAAGGTCCAAAAGATACATTTTCATAGATTTAATTATCATTTATGTGCTTTCATGGTTGATATTTTAAGTGGCTTGACTTGATTTAATCATGCACCACTCATTTTTTAACTAATAAATTAAAAATTTTCAGGAAGTTTGGGGCCAGATGAATTTCTTGGGAAGATATGATAACCTAGCATCTCTGGAGTCAGGTGAATCTGGTTTGAAATCACAGCTTTATTTTCTAGTGGCGTGGTATTGTTGCTCAACCTCTGTAAGCCTGTGCTCTCATCAACAAGATGGAGATTAAGTATTTCATTAAGTTACAAGGATTAATGTGGTCACTCATATAAAATACACTACATAGTAAGCGCTCAATAAATATTGGCAGTTATAAGACCTGACAATAAAAATAGTCAAATATCAATGTTTAGATATGTGTGGTAAGTCCCAAGAGTTATAAATATTTACTGCATGTCTCTATGAGTGTGAGACCATTAACTACACATGACTGTTTGAAATGTACATGTGATATAGACACTTCAGTTAATCAATCAGATTATCTTATTAGAATATAATAGCTGGATTTGCAGCAGGAAATATTAAAAGAAAATCCTCACCCAAGAATATGTTCTTACTAATTTTTAGAGAGAGAAACATCAATCAATTGCCTCCTATATGCTCCCTTACTGGGCATTGAACCTGACACCTTTTGGTGTATGGGGCAACTCTGAAGTACCTGGTCAGGGCAAGGAGAATTAAAAACATATACAGTGGTACCTAGAGATACGAGTTTAATTTTTCCTTAACCTTGAGGCGTGGGAAACTATGAGACGCTCGAGTATCGGTAAACTGGTGGGTCGTGTGCAGCCGGCCAATCGCGTGATTACTCCTATCTCAAATGTTGCTCGTATTTCAAAGCAAAAATTGCTCGCTCGACGGCTCGTATCTCAAAAATCTCGTATGTTAGGACACTCGTATCTCGAGGTACCACTGTATATTGTTAGACAATATGAAGATACTAGGGGGAAAGTGAAGGTGGGAAAGTGAAGGTTTGGTGAAAACAAATCCCCCCGGTCCAACCAATGCTGGGTCTCTGATTCTACTTGTGTTGCATTGGTGTATATCTACATCAGCCAGAGAAGCATATCTTACCCATTATCTAGATTGCATGTCAAGCAGAAATTTCTTAAGTACCCCATAGACACCATCTGGTGCAAATCTTTTCCTCCTGGGTTTAAAGACAAGAAAACAAGCTGGGAATCAAATCTAAACTAAAAGTATAAAGAGAAGAGTTCTAAACAAGAATGAATCCAGGATTGTTATCAGTGCCTACAATGGTGTTCTTTACAGGGTTCTCAGAGAAAAGGTAGGGGGTGTCTTCTAACAGACCCTACACTAGCAAATAGGGACAGTATAGGCAGCTGCAGTACATCTAGCTCACCTCACTGCTTCCTCTCTGGGAGCCAGCCGGCTAGAACCAGCCAGACAAGAGTCTTCACAGGTAGAATAGCTAAACACTGATCTAGCCTTTCTCCACCCACAACCCTCCTCCTTTTCCTCCACTCCATTTCTGCAAAGAAAATGCCCATGCCAGACACAAAGGGGGAAGGCCTGGGAAAGGAAGGAAAGACCTAACAGTGTCTGAATCAGAGGAAGAAAGGCTGTTAAAAAAAAAAAAAAAAAGAACGTAAAGAAAGATGTAGGTTTTACTCTTTCTTCTTTAATTGTACTAGGATGTTAGTATTTATTTGTCTCCACTACAAAGAAATAACCTAGGATGCCAGTTTAAAATGCAGCTTTCTTAGCCCTCATCCTTGACCTTCGTATCATTCTATATTTGTATCTTTGAGCCAAACTCAAAGCTTATGGAATCAGCCATAAGTCTGCATTTTAAAAAATCTTTATTTTTGTAAGTACTGCATAAAGTTCTCCCCCTACCATTAACCTCTTCTAGTAAGTTTGCATTTTTATTATTTTTTCATTTAAAAAATATATTTTATTGATTTATACAGAGAGGAAAAGAGAGGGATAGAGAATTAGAAACATTGATGAGAGAGAAACATCGATCCGCTGCTTTCTGCACATCTCCTATTGGGAACGTGCCCGCAACCAACATATATGCCCTTGACCGAAATTGAACCTGGAACCTTTCAGTCTTCAGGCCGAAGCTCTATCCACTGAGCCATACTGGTTAGGGCATAAGGCTGCCTCTTTAATAAGCATACCAAGTAATTCTTTTTTAAAAAAATATATTTTATTGATTTTTTACAGAGAGGGAGAGGGATAGAGAGTTAGAAACATTGATGAGAGAGAGACATCGATCAACTGCCTCTTGCATGCCCCCTACTGGGGATATGCCCACAACCAAGGCACACGCCCTTGACCGGAATCGAACCTGGGATCTTTCAGTCCACAAGCTGACTCTCTATCCACTGAGCCAAACCAGTTTCGGCCCAAGTAATTCTTAAGTACGTGAAAGTTTAACAATAGTGTCTTAAAAATGTGTTGATTTTTTAATTACAGTTGACAATATTATTTTAGTTTCAGGTGTAGAGCATAGTGGTTAGACACTTATATAACTTACAAAGTGATCCCCTGATAAATCTAGTACACAACTGGCACCATACATAGTTATCAAAATAATAGAGGCCCAGTACACAAAATTAGTGTATGGGTAGGGATCCTAGGCCTGGCTGGTGATCAGGGCTGATTTGTGGGGCAACCAGCAGGGCAATCCAGGGCCCCTGCTGGCACCCACCTTGGCTGGCCTGGTGCTGCCTGCTTGCCATCCCTGCCCCCCACTGCTGCCACTGGTTGGGGCCTACAGGCTGGGGGCAGCTCCTGCATTGTCTTCCCCCTGGTGGTCAGTGTGCATCATAGTGACTGGTTGTTCTGCTATTTGGTCGATTTGGGATCAGGCCTAAACTGGCAGTCAGACATCCCTCTTGCAATCTGGAAATGCTGGCTCCTAACCACTCACCTGCCTGCCTGCCTGCCTGATCACCTCTAAACCCTCTGCCTGTCGGCCTGATTGCCCCTAATGGCCTCTGATTGCCTGCCTGATTGCCCCTAACCCCTCTGCCTGCTGGCCTGATTGCCCCTAACCACCCTCCCCTGCTGGCCTGATTGCTCCTAACTGCCTCTGCCTTGGCCCCCAGCACTATGGCTTTGTTCGGAGGAAGCACTGATGATGGGAAGATGTCTGGTTGATCTGGTCTAATTACCATATTACCCTTTTGTTAGTATAGATTATTGAATATATTCCCTATCAGGGGCCCAGTGCACAGAATTCGTGAACTGAGGGGGGGTCCCTCAACCCATCCTGCCCCCTCTCCCAGTCTGGGGAGCCCTCAGGATATGTCCCACCTGGGGAGCTGGCCTAAGCCACAATCTAGCCTCCCTCTGTGGGAGGTGACTGGGCTGATCAGGGGAAGGCACCATCCCCATCACCCCGCTGCTGCTGCAGTCGCCAATGTGTTTTCATGAACATGGACTCCATTCCCTTCACCATGAAAACATATCTGTGTCTGCTCCAGTCCTGCTCAAGCTGTGCTGCAGTGGCTTGGCCAGGCCCCCCTATCTGTGTTCCTGCCCACCAGCTCCTGCCTGTGTATGCCTCCCATTGGGAGTGGCCTCCACTTCTGATGCAGCGTGACATTAGCCCTGGTTTCCACCTGTCCCCGCCCACCACAGCCTGTTGATCAGCAGTGACTGGGACACTGTTAGGACCATCTCTATATATTACCTCTTTATATATAGAGATGCTATAGAGAATAGTGTCTTAGACAAATTAGCATTTGTAAAATATTCTTGATTTAAAGTACTCATAATTTATAAACTCATTTTGGCATCAAGCAAACTTTTAAGGTTGAGCAAATATTGTTAGTCCACTCTGACATAAGAAAAAAATTGAGGCTATAAGATAAAATCATTGGTGGTGATTTCCTAGTCTCCTGATACTTGATCCACTAGAATACCTTGGGCCCTAGCCTGTTTGGTTCAGTGGATAGAGCATCAGTCTGCACACTGAAGGGTTCCAGGTTCGATTCTGGTCAAGGGCACATGCCTGGGGTATTGGTTCAATCCTCAGAGGGGGGTGGGTGGTGCAAGAGGCAGCCTATCAATGATTCTCTCTCATCATTGACCAGAGGCCTGGGGCATGAAATTCATGCATGGGGGCGGGGAGAAAGAAGAAGAGGGTAGGAGCTGGGGAGTGTGTCTCTCAGCCCAGCCTGCAAACTTTCCAATCTGGGACCCCTCGAGGGATGTCTGACTGCCCCTTTAGGCCCGGTCCCAGTGGAATTGGGACTAAATGGGCAGTCAGACATTCCTCTCACAATCCAGGACTGATGGCTCCCAACTGCTGGCTCCCAACATAACGCTGCCTGCCTTCTTGATTGCCCCTAACTGCTTCTGCCTGCCAGCCTGTTTACCCCTAACTGCCCTCCCCTGCAGGCCTGGTCCCCCCTAACTGCCCTCCACTGCAGGCTTGATTGCCCCCAACTGCTCTCCCCTGCAGGCCTGGATTGCATCCAACTGCCCTCCCTTGCAGACCTCCCTACTACCCTTCCCTGCTGGCCATCTTGTGGTGGTCATCTTGTGTCCACATAGGGGCAGGATCTTTGACCACATGGGGGCAGCTATCTTGTGTGTTGGAGTGATGGTCAATCTGCATATTACTCTTTCATTAGATAGGATAGAGGCCTGGTGCATGGGTGGGGCCAGTTGGTTTGCCCTGAAGGGTGTCCGGGATCAGGGTGGGCATTCTCTTGAGGCATGGGGCAGCTGGGGCAAGAGGCCTGTGGTGATTTGTAGGCTGGTCACACACACCCCATAATCCAATTGGAGGCCCTGGGATCTGAGATTTATTTATCTTCTGCAATTGAAACTTTGTAGCCTGGAGCAGAGCCAAGCCTTCTGCTCCCTTCGTGGCTGCCATTACTGTTGGGATTTATCTTCTATAAGTGAAACTTTGTAACCTGGAGTAGATGCCTGGACCTACCAGGGTGTGCAGAAAGCTTGGCTTCCTCCATCGCCAGGGAAACCCAAGCCTCCCTCCTGCTCTCTCTGTGGCCGCAGCCATCTTGGTTGGATTAATTTGCATACTCACTCCTGATTGGCTTATGGGCCTGGCTTGTGGGTATAATGGAGCAATAATTTGCATATTACTCTTTTATTAGATAGGATTTATAAGATAGGATGTTTCTATCTCTCCATTTCAAAAATATTTTAAGAAATAAAAGTATATTAACTTGGGAAGACTGGAAGAAGAGAGGATGGAATAAGTAAATGTAGAAAGGCAGTTCTCTCTAAAGATCAAAGGAACCATCTGGTAATAAGGGGAAAAAAGAAAACAAGAGTTCCCCCCCCACACACACACATACACTCCATGCATGAAAATCATGACAGAATTGATAGACATTTCAACCACAGAAATAATGATATTTAAACCACACAAGGACTGTGTGGATTTGTCACGCATCTGTGTCACTAGTAGGATCCTGAATGATCAACAACTTTTACGATCTAACTGAAGGAAAGGATTCTGGAAGCACCACTGTGATTGTCCTGGTTCCCTTCCGCGGTATTTTGCGTGTTGGGAGTTAGACTAGGCAGCACTATTCATTAGCCCAAGTTCATTTAGTTATCTTCAATGAAGAGAAACAGTGCAATTTACACTATCCTGTCCAATTCTTTAATCCTTATTATTTTTTTTTCATTTTGTTTTCAAATCATTTTTGCTCTGTTGGTTTTCAAAACCATATTGGTTATTGAGCTAGAATTTTTTTTTAAAAAATCATCCTTCCTTTTCCTATTATCTTTTCTTTTTTTAATCAACTCCACTTGAATTCCCCAAACTAACTTTTTTTTTTCTTCTAACTCCTTTCTTAAGTTTTTGTTTCTCCCTCAGTGTTTTCCAGTTTGGGGTTCATCCTAACAGCTTGATATAAGATTAAAAGAGACAATAAAGAAAAAGAAAATCTATGTTGAGTGACACACTGCAATTCTTAGGCAAATCTCTCATATATTTATTTGTTTCTATCCTTTGTGGCTGTTCCCCAGAATTTTTCTGGACAACTTAGATCAGACAATTTAGACCAAGATAGAGAATCAGCAATCCTGGCTTTCTTGGTAAATAAATGGTGAATGAGGAAATTGCCATAGAAATATTTGAAGCATATATAGTTATATGTCTGCCCCCCAACCTTCTTAGAATATAGAATGTGCTTGGAGCTAATACATATAAACAGCTTAACATTCCTAATAACCCTACTGGTTTTGAGTATCTTCTATTTACCTATGAGCAAACTGAGGCACCGAGAAGTTGAGTAACTTATCCAAATTCATAGCTAGCAAGTGGCAAAACCATGACTTGAATCTAAGCCCCACAGCGCATGCTCTTAACCACTTCTTTGTCAGCAGTTTCCCCCACTTCTTATTATGTGCAGTTTTGTTGAGATATCGATGCCTGCTGTTTTTGCTTATGTCTACAATACCATATACAAACATTTGAAAAATAATGGTACATATCTATTTGAATTTGTCACAAAGGATCTAAGAGCTCATTAACCAAGCATGCTTAGAAAGATTCAACAAAAGATTATTACTAATACATGTGTTCTCCAAATATGTAAAAAAATTCTATTTTAATCAACAAAGTACAAATCCATTCAATGAATTTGCTTAAGTCACAGAATAGGTTTTTTTTTTTTCAAATCTCTATGCTTTTTCTCACACTTCAGATACTAACAATTCAACTACTATCTTGTGGGAGACTGAAATGTATTGAGGTTTTAAAAGGGATCCACTGACATGCTGGACAAAAAGGGTTTAGCAGAGAAAAAGAGGCTGAGCGCCTAATAGAAAAGGGCAAAGTAGGTCAGTCCCTTGGCAGTCACAGCTGGTAGAGAGTGATGTCACTGAGAAATGAGGTGGGGGGTAGGGGCAATGAAATTTAAGGTGGGGAAGTAGAGGAGGAATTTGCAGAGGCAGACTTAAGCCAGCCTTGTACAGGCTGATTGCAGAAACAGCTGAAGCACCACTTTCTCCTCCTCCCTCCCTCCCAGCTTTCTCCCAGACCTCCTTCCCTACTGCCTACCACCCTCAGACCCCCTCTGCTGGAGACAAAGACACCCTAGAAAGGAATCAGGAGAAAAACAAGCCTGAAAAAGAATTGTTTTGTCAAGGGAGAGAGTGGAGAGAGAAAGAACTGAAAGAGAATTTTAATCAAATCCTGGGAAACATGATGGGGAGGAAAAATACAACAAAGAAGGAAGGTCGGTTTGAAAAAATAGTAGAAAGAACTTGGGGTGGTGAATACACAAAACAATATATAGATGATATGTTATAGAATTATACACCTGAAACATATACATGATTTCATTAACCAATGTTACCCCAATAAATTAAAAAGAAAAAAAAAACAGAAGGAAAGGAGGAAAAGATGGCTAAATTAAACGAAAGACATCTATGAATTATTATAAAAAATAATTTTAGTGATTTCTAATTACTTATTTTTTAAAAATGAAGTGATCAAAAAGCTGAGACAACTGCAATTTGAAATATTAAAAAAACATGTGGTATTATAATAACATAGCAAAACTGAGATGCTTTTGATTAAAACATACACCCATACCCAAGGTCAAAGTTTGCTGTCTCTGTGTTTATCTATCTAGCTCTAGAAGTTCCCATGATTAAGTTGAATCTCAATATATATATTTTTTAGCTTTAAAATTCACCCAGGGCCAGAGATTTTAGCTCCATGCGTATCATGCTGGGATTACTGTAAAGAAGTAGTGTTTGGTATTGTTCACAAGAGAGCTGTTGAGAATATCATACTTGTTGTATTTCAAAGTCCAAATCCTTCCTAGTTTCAACATTTAGGCCACCAGGGTAAGTCCATGGCACTTGGTGTTAGCTCCCTCTCACACTTTCAGTATCCTTTTCGGCTTGTAGCTGGAAGGAGGCAGAAAGCTCACTTTTTCTGTAGTATTTTGCATCATCTTTCTATGTTGAGTTGTGTGTTGGTGGGAGTCTTGGTAAGGAGGCCATTTCTTGTCTGGGCTCTATCCTACTTTTTCTGAAGAATGAGGGAGGAGCTCACGGAGGGTAAATTCAGGGACAGCTCTTCCCAGGAGGTTTGTGAAATGTGCCTCGAGCTACACAAAGTTGGTGTAAGGCAAAGAATGGAGCCCTGCAATCTGGAGATCGGAATTCCAGATGTAGTTCCACCTTTATTGTGGGACCTCTGTCCATCTGAGCCCCCCTTTCCTCTCTGCTTAAATACAGTGCTTAAAAATTCTGCCTGATGCCCTGAGGTACTTAAAATGAGGATAAAAATGAGACTAAAATGCTTATTAAACTGGAAAGCATGTCGATGTGAACACAGCACTTGTGGATTTTCTTCTATTTAATATGAAGAGTGTTTCAAGAGCTACAACAAACTGTGTTTGAACTGCCAGTAGCCTAAGGGCTCATCCTAACAAAGACTCCAAATATCCAAGGTAGTACTAGCTAGAGGATCACTAAAGCTGGGGGGAATGAGGTTCTACAAATTTGCATGGCCTTCAATTCAGAAGCTTACTGGCAATAGAATTTGGAATAGAACTACTGCTCTTCTATCATACTGCTTCTATTATTTTTAAAAAATAATTTTTTCCAGTTACATTTGACGTACATTTTTATATTAGTGTCAGGTGTATACCACAGAGATTAGACATTATATCACTCACTAATGATCATCCCAAAAAATCTCATACCCATCTGACATCATACATAGTTATTAGAATACTAGTGGCCCAGTGCACGAATTTGTGCACATTGGCAGGAAATTAATTCGAAGAAATATTTTAATATTGCTATTTGCCCTTTCTCTATAATAGAAGTATCAGAGAAGAAAGAAAATAATAAGTTGATTAATAAAAACCAATAACATGATATAACAACAAATACAAATATTTTCCATGAAAATTTTACTGTCAGAATCTTTGTTTATTATTAATTTTTAAAAATATGCGGGGTATTCTGAAAAATTTATTTCATTTGGACAAACTTTGCCTTTGCTACAACATTGAGTACATTTTCTATCAGATGGTTTTTCATTGGAGAAATTTAGGGATAGGCAAAATTGACATGTAACAGTCATTCCTCCACAACTGTGTTTGATAATTGCATCTTCATTTACCTCATTTTTTCTATGAAGGCAGTTCCTACCAGTACTGGTAGTACTTGTCGATGACTGTTCTTCAGACATTCTGTCTATGACATCGCTTTCTTTCAGCGTCAGAGGTACATTGTAGCAATAGTTGGTCTTCAGATATATTCTGTTGACAATTTCAGCTGCAGAATGTCAACAAAAATGTGATGTCATTATCCAGTGCCCACAGACACTGTTTGCAGGCTGGGTTGGGCTGGACTGTGGGCCACATTTTGCATCATGGGCAGTGTCAGCTGCGATTTGGTGGGCTGTCATTCCGGGGTGGTGTCAGGGCCTGTGTCCCACTTAGGAGAAGCTGAGTGTTGCTTTGTTAGTACCAGGTCCTTGGTGCCGTTTCTCTGTGTGTGTCATGGCGACATCTACGTTGAGTGTCTTCCCCTGGTGGTCAGTGCGTGTCATAGCGACCAGTCATTTGGCCTTTTGATGGATTGGCATATTAGGCTTTTATTATATAGGAAGATTATTGACTGTATTCCCAATGCTGTACTTTATACCCCATGACTATTCTGTAACAACCAATCTGTAGTTCGTAATCTCTTCGTCTTTTTTGCCCATCCCCCAACACCCCTCCCATCTGGCAACCGCCAAAATGTTTTCTGTATCTATCAGACTGCTTTTGTTCTGCTTGTTTGTTTATTTTTATTTTTAGATTCAATTGTTAATCAATTTATAACTGTCTTTCTCTTGCTATTTTTAAGATTCTCTCTGTGTCTTTAACCTTTGGAATTTTATTTATTTATTTATTTATTTTGAGGGGAAAAATATCCAGCATGTGTTTTCCAACAGTCAGCACTAGCAGGAAAAACTATAGGGTTTTACCTTTAGCATTTTAATTATGATGTGTCTTGGTCTGGACCTTTTTGGGTTCATATTGCTTCCTGGACTTGTATGTTTATTTCCTTCACCAAGTTAGGAAAATTTTGTAATTATGTTTTCAAGTAGATTTTCAACATCTGCTTTCTCTTCTACTTCTGGCACTCCCATGATGCTAATGTTGCTATGCTTGAAGTTGTCCCAGAGAATCTTTACACTATCCTCATTTTTTTTTTCCTGTTCTGATTTGATTCTCAGCTTCATCTACTCTACTGTTGATTTCCTGTAAATTATTCTTCATTTCAGTTAGTGTATCCTTCATTTCTTTTTTTAAAAATATATTTTATTGATTTTTTACAGAGAGGAAGGGAGAGGGATAGAGAGTTAGAAACATCGATGAGAGAGAGACATCATCAGCCGCCTCCTGCACGCCCCCTAATGGGGATGTGCCCACAACCAGGATACATGCCCCTGACCGGAATCGAACCTGGGACCCTTCAGTCTGCAGGCCGATGCTCTATCCATTGAGCCAAACCGGTTTCGGCTATCCTTCATTTCTGACTGGTTATTTTTTATATTTTTGAACTTCTCACTAAGTTCATTAAGCACCCTTATAACCAGTGTTTTAAACTCTGCAGCTAGTAGATTGCTTGTCTCCATTTTGTTTAGTTCTGTTTCTGGAGTTTTGTTCTGTTCTTTCATTTAGTACATGTTTCTTTGTCTCTTCATTTTGGCAGCTTCCTTGTGTCTTTCCTATGGATTAGGTAGAGCCGTAACATCTCCCAGGCTTGGTGGGGTGGCCTAATATAATAGGTGTCTTGTGTGTCCCAGTGGCACAGCCTCCCTGGTCATCCCATGTGGGCACTCAAGATGCACCCCCTACAGCCCTGTGTGAGCTGTGTACACCCTCCTCTTGTAGTTGAGCCTTGATTGCTGTTGGCATGGCAATGGGAAGGATTTACCCCCAGGTGGATCACCTGCAAGGACTAGCTGTGGCCACTGTGGAGGATCAGTTGTGCCGGGGCCCATCCCACACAGAAAGACGAACGTCAGCAGGGCTCTGGTGCCTGTTGAGCCCGCCCCATGAGTGTGTTGCTTATGGATGTGGTTAGGTGATGATGCTTTGACATGGTCTGAAGTTGTCCGCTGGGTGTGCTGGCTCTAAGGCCTCCCGGGAGGTACAGGTCAAGGTCAGCCATTGCCTGAATTCTTGCTGGGACCACCCATCATGAGCTACAAAGTGATCTGTAGAAGGCGGCTACTTGTGCTAAGCTTGGAGGTGCCCAAGCTGTCAACCAAAACTGGCTGCTGCTAGTACCGGGCATGGAGCCACTCAGTGAGAGTTCTAAGAAGTCTGGGGCATGTTGAGGCCAGATGCTGCTTGTTTGAGGAATTTTAGGAAAACCTGAAGCATGAGCCAAGTCAGGCCATTTGTATGGAAAAGCCACTGGAAACAGTTTGTGTGAGTCCTCCAGTTGCATGGGGCAGAGCCTCGGGGAATCACCAGGGTGGGGTGAACAGTGTGAGCCAGGTTGATGTAATCTCAGATATGGTGCTGGCCCTTATGTTCCAGGAGACTGAATACCAGAGTGGAAGTAAATAGCAACAGTTTAGTTTTTGTCTACTTTCCCCACTTTCCTTCTGAAGATAGTATATTGTAGAGTGCATTTCCCTCCTGTAAACATGTCCTTTGTGAAAAATAATTAACAACTCTAGGTTACTCTTAATGGCATGACATAGCAGCAGTGAACACATAATAACACTTGCTTTGTGCCAGGCATGAAGTATTATACACCGAGTGGCCAGATTATTATGATTATTATCAAGTCCACTCTATTAATTAGAGGCCCGGTGCATGAATTTGTGCATGGGTGGGGATCCCGCCAGCCTAACCAGGGGGAGGGGACATGGGTGGTTGGCTGGCCTGCCTGCTGGTCAAGGGAACAATTTGCATATTAGCCTTTTATTATTATATAGGATATACACTGAGTAGCCAGATTATTATGTATTCAGGGATCATAATAATCTGGCCACTCTAGCTCTTTCCCCCCCTTATAACAACTCAGTGAAGCAGGTAACTATTTTTATAAAGTATTTTTATAGTTAACTTTTGTTGTTGAGCAGACTAAGATTCAGAGAAGTTGCTTCTGAAGATCACATAGGTTAAGTGGAACTTGACATCCGATCCAGTCCAAAAGTTTCACCCTGGGTCCCTCGGGGAACATAACCAGAAAAAGCAGACCCAAAAAGACTGTAAAAGGAGCACCGAGAAGTTATTGGCTCAGATGATCGAGAAAGGGAGAGGTGACCTGCAAGAAGGCAAACTGCTTAGGGCAATATTTTTTTATACCTGGGCTCTCTGGAGGTAATAAACGACGGGCTATTTGAAAAGGAATCCCAGGCGAAGTAGTACAGCCCTCTGTTGCTTTGATTTTTTTTGTTTTAATCCCTTATGATCTAGAAATGTAGTCATGTATAGTTGAACATTAGTCACACCCTCAGCCTCCTTTTATTGTCCGATAGCTTGCGAATTTACACAGGGCTCTTAAAAATATGTTATCGAATTTCACTGTCACGTCTTTCCGAGGCTCAGAGGAAGTTAGGGGACCACCCGAGGCTTCTAACACGGGCTGAGCCAGACTCCCCGGCCCACATCTGTAAAACGTGCATCGTGGAAAGCTCCGGGAACGTGGGATGCTGCTGCGGTTACAACTTGGCCTCCCCACGGACAGAGGCATTGTCCTCACGCCGGGCAGGGCAAAGCACGTCGGCGATATTAGTGACCTTTGTCCCCCAATCTTCGCCTCTGGATGGCCGTCGGACAGGATGAGCGAGCGGGAGGAGGGCTGCGGGAGGCCAGAGGCGTGGACCCCGCGCCGCTCGGGAGGGCTCGCGCCTCGGTGCCGAGCGCGGATGCCTGCCGCCGCAGAAGGGCATGTGCAGGCGGGGAGGGTGTGCAACGGAAGGGATTAATCTCGCGGTTTCCAGTCGGGAACAAACCTCGCTTCCCCCCCCCCCCCCCCCCGCCCGCCACCCGTTTCCCTTCCTCCGTGAGGACCGTTTGGGGCGGGTGGGGAAAGCGCGTCCTCGAACCCCGCTCTCGCGCTCCCGGCTCGGGGCGCGCGCTCCGTCGCCTGCCCCTCCGGGTCCCCAGAGGCCGGCGGCGATGGATGGTCGCCCGTGGGGACCCGGAGCCTGGAGGGCGGGTCCCGCGACGCAGGTGCTAGACCCGCTGCAGCGGGCTTGGCCCCGCCGGCCTGGCCTCAGCCGCGCGCTCTCTCT
>JAAGEH010000311.1:33200890-33253974 GCA_011751065.1 Lasiurus cinereus | reverse complement strand
TGCGGTCCGATGGCAGATTGGTGTGTATTGATGAGAGGGCTGGCAGGGCGTTCACGGTATTCACATTCACACACTCACACACACACGCACACACGCACGCACTCGCACACCCACCGTGGTGCACTGTGTGTGACGTGGGCGTCAGCTCGGTGTGCGGCCACCCCCCGCCCCCCCTCTTTGTGAAATTGCGCCCACCTCTTTGTGGAGTTGGGCTCAACTGTCAGCCTGGGTGGAAAGTGGATGGGCATCTGGGGATGGAAGGCAGGTCTTTTTTTTTTTTTTTTTGGTGGGCTTGACATTCTTCTTATTTTTATGGATTTTTTTTTTTAATAACTGTAACCACCAAAATTTAAAGGCTGCTTAAATCTCATTTTAAGTCTTTTACAACATTGGGTAAATTCCCCAACCTCCACCCCCTTTTTTTTCCCACTTAAACAATTCATTGTCACAGACGTGACAAGGTATTCATTTGGAATAAAACATGGTCTGAAATTTCCTAAGTTTTAGAATAAACACCTCTGATTTCCAAAATTAAAGTTAATTGTTTTAAAAAAATATATATATATGTTTTACTGATTTTTTTTATAGAGAGGAAGGGGGAGGGATAGTTAGAAACATGGATGAGAGTGGAACATCGATCAGCCGCCTCCTGCACGCCCCCTACTGGGCATGTGGCCGCAGCCAAGGTATCTGCCCCTGACCGGAATCGAACCCGGGACCCTTCAGTCCGCAGGCCGATGGATGCTCTCTATCCACTGAGCCAAACCGGTTTTAGCTAAATTTTTTTTCTTTTGGAAACTGTTATTTGGTTCATGTGTCAAAGGGGAGGAGGTCTATTTAGTTTTAAGATGGCCTTTTTGTTTATTGTGTTCTCCGTAGGTGGTGGCTATTAATTTCCTCCTTTCATGTCCTAGGTTAGGTGTTAGTTTGGCAGCACGGCTGTTGATGTTTTTATCTGTCTTTTTTCTGTCTCCCTTTTTTCTCTGTCTCCTCTTACCCCCACCAGGTGCTGGAGTCTGTCTGCTTGTCAGGGAGGGGGGGGCAGTCTGATTCTGAGGACAGAGCCACGGAGGGGACAGCAAATTCAGTCAAGAGCCGCTTTTTCCTCCCACCTTTCCCCCTGCAGGGGGTGAGAAGCTGCGTATCTAACCTTTAGACGTCTGGCTACCAGCTAAAATTTCACTTTTCTTAGTTTCTGTGGAGACAGCTTTTAAAAAATTTCTCATGTTTCCTTAAGCCTCCCAAATGATAGCATCTGGGGTGTGGTAGGGGACAGTGAAATCAAGGCTTTCCTTTTTCCCTTTTCCCCCTTTCCTCTTCTCATTCTCCAGAGGGAAATTACCAGCAACTTCTTATAAATTCTCCTCTATCCTTTTCAGCTGTATTGTGAAGAAACATAACTAAAGTGAACACTCTTTTTTTTTTTTTTCCATTTGGCTAATGAATACCAATGAAGCCTCAGTCATTAGTTTGTTGGGGCACAGGATGAGCCAAATCATTTAAAATACCTCCTTCCTTGGCCCAGTTTGTATCACCTGGGATTTGCTACTGGGGTAACACTGATTTCTCAAAAACTTCTCCCCTTCCTGTGAGCTGAACGACTGAACACCCGGGGGATGGGGGCAGAGCAGAGTTGAGTTGCTCCATACTTTGGAAAGTAGCTTTTATCCTGTTCCCTTAGGGAGCAGGCGTAGAGACCTAAACTGAGTGAAAATGGGTGGAGGAAGAACTTCTATACCCACGAACAACACGTGAAGAGTGAGAGAAAACCAAACATAAAGTAAGGAGGGCGAGTGTTTATTGTCTGTTGCTTGCTTGTTTTAAGGGGTACTTGACTGGTGTAGATTTGTAGAGAACTTAATGGCAAGTTAGTTTAAAAAGAGTATTCTCTGTCGGTGGGATTGTTATAAGTATATGAGAAAAGAGCCTTTAGAAACTAAGTTACATTATTTTTAAAATATGAGTTAGTAGATTGTGAGAGGAACAGTGAAAAAGGTATTATTTTTAAATGTTAGCTGCCCTGGCATGTACAGTTGTTTCAAGAGAGGTTGAATAGGGGAGATTAGGTACAAATGTTGGGGAAATTATCTTTCATTACTTGGGAATTTTCTTGTTTGTCACATTAAGGATTGCTAAGAAATAATCAGGTACCTCCAAAAATATCTATACATAAACATATTTTAGATTCATGTGCCATATGTATCTGTGAACATGTTAGGTTTGCAAAAGAGAAATAATGACTTTCTGGCTTCATAGTAACTAAAGCTCTGATGTCATGGTGTTATTTTCAATGTTTTTGTTGTTTTTTCCTTTTAAAATTGGCTTGTAGGACAAAAGCCACAGAGCTCCGCAGTTCTACTACCTTAGAGCCTAGGTCTGCAAGGAACCCATCTGCTTACATCTTTTTTCTTACTCTTACTGAAATTGCTCCCCTCTCCCCACAAACTTTAACTGTTTACAGTGCTAATTATTTCAGTTGTAATGATGATGGAAAGTAGCATTAGAGCTGAAACCGGTTTGGCTCAGTGGATGGAGCGATGGCCTGCGGACTGAAAGGTCCCAGGTTCGATTCCGGTCAAGGGCATGTATCTTGGTTGTGGGCACATCCCCGGTGGGGGGCGTGCACGAGGCGGCTGATCTATGTTTCTCTCTCATCGATGTTTCTAACTCTATCCCTCTCTCTTCCTCTCTGTAAAAAATCAATAAAATATATAAAAAAGAAAAAGAAATAGCATTAGACTTGTATTTCTTTGTTTTGAGAAATGTCAGTTGGGGTACATATTTGTATGGTATTTAATATTGAAAATACCTATGGTTTTTTTGAGATTCCTTTATGATTCAATTTAGCAAACAACTCTAAAATATCTCCTAACCTCCTGGTATATGAGGTTCAGTGTTTCCCACTGGGTATAACCACAGAGAATAAACCAGGAATTCTGTATTTATGGAGATTACAGTCCAATTTCATGATCCCTGTACTTTTTCATCTGTCATTCAGTTCCCCCATCAAAGTCTGGAGGAGTCTACTATATTCTTATATAAAATTTGTACCAATTTGTGAATTGAAGAATTAGCGAAACACATGTGTGTAAACACTGATATGCCTGATTCATTTAGAAAGTGACAACACATAACCAAGTTGTGACCCCAAAAAACAAATAAACCTTCTCCTTACTTAAATGTCTTTAATCTATTTAACCCCTTACATATTTCATTCTCCCTCTCCCCTATGCCCTTTTGATACTTGCTCTTGGCTTCATATTCTTTAGTAATAAGATCTCCAAAATAGAATATGAATTTGCTATATAAAATGAGTCCAGATCTCTGTTATTGATCTGCTGTTCTATGTTCTTGAAAACTACATCTTGAAACTCCACACAGATTTGCCCAAATAGCAATTTTGGAATTCCCTGATGCTTTCGAGTTATCAGTTATTAGCCATCTCTGTAAAGCCTTCAGCTTGAATATATTCATAGCTTTCCAAACCCTTTTCAAAGTAATGTCCAAATGTTCAAAGAAAATTTGGCCCAACATCTAACATGTCAAATGTAATGAACTTGAAGCTATACTGTGCATTGTGTCTCCGGGATGTTTTTCAAATCTTGTTCCATGTTCCAGAAATACTTTGATATAACATTCCTCTGTTATAAATTTATAAATCATAAATTTTATTTGCATTCCAGATAAAACTACTTTTTTTTAAAGTTTAATAGATTTTATATACTACAGACTGTTTTGGGAATTTTAGTAACTAAGGTACAGCTAATTTAAGTAATACTTTTCTCACCCTTTAGTTGGAAATGTGTGAAAATTTACTTGTTAATTTGCTCATGTCATTTTTATTCCCTTTTCCAATTTTCCTTTTATTATGGTAAAATACACACAAGATAAAATTTAACATCTTAACAGTTTTTAAAGTTCACAGGTTAGTGGTTAAGGACATTGGTATTGTTGTGCAATCATCACCATATTCATCTCTGGAACTCTTTTCTTTGCAAAACTGAAACACTCTACCTGTAAAACATTAGTTCTCTGCTCCCCCAACTCCCCAGCCCCTACTTTTTGTCTCTGAATTTGACTACTTTAGATACTAGATCATAATGTCCTCAGGGTTCATCATGTTGTAGCATGTATCAGAACTTAACTTCTTTTTAAGGCATAGTATGTATATATTGCATTTTGCTTTTTCATCTATTGATGGACACCTGGGTTGCTTTTAACCTTTTAGCTGTTGTGAATGATGTTACTATGAACATGTGTGTACAGATACCCCTTTGAGATTCTGCTTTCAGTTCTTTTGTGTGTATACCTAAAAGTGGGTTTGCTGGATCATATGGTAATTCTATTTTTAATTTTTTGAGACACTGCCATACTGTTTTCTATAGCAGCTGAACCATTTTATTGCATTCCCATGGACAGTTTGTAAGACTTTCAGTTTCTCCATATCCTTCCCAACACTTTTTTTAAAAATTATTTTTTATTTTTTTAGAATATATTTTATTGATTTTTTACAGAGAGGAAGGGAGAGGGATAGAGAGTTAGAGACATTGATCAGCTGCCTCCTGCACGCCCCCTACTGGGGATGTGCGCACAACCAAGGTACATGCCCTTGATGAGAATCGAACCTGGGACCCTTCAGTCCACAGGTCTATGCTCTATCCACTGAGCCAAACTGATTTTGGCTTATTTATTTATTTTATTTTTTACAGTGACCATCCTACTATTGTGAAGTAGTTTCATCATTTTGATTTGCATTTTCCTGATGTTCAGTGATGTTGAGCATTTTTTCTTACTCATGACATTGTAACATCAGATAATTTTTAGCTTTGTGAGGGCTGTGACTATTTCTGTTTTGTTTACCATGGTATTTTTAGATTAAGTGCATTGTAAGCACTCAAATATTTTTAAAATTTTTTAATTCTTTATTGTTTAAAGTATTAAATATGTATTCTTTTTCTCCTATTGACTTCTCCCTGGTCACTCCCACCCCCCAGTGTATGCCTGTACCACCCTACTGTCAATGTCCATTGGTTATGCTTATATGCATGCATATAAGTCCTTTGGTTGATCTCTTACTGCTCATTCCCACCCTCCCCTGCCTCGGCACTCATATATTAATTGAAGGTATTACTTAACTGAATAATTAGTTCTATGTTTACAATTACTTTTTAACTTTGAACACTTTTCTTTTTTTGGGGGGAGAAGTATAAGAATACTTCTCTAGGAATGTTGTGAAAAGGAATATAAAAGTAAAATGAGCCCATCTGGCATGACTCAAGTGATTGAACTTCCACCTATGAATGAGGAGATCATGGTTCAATTCCCTGGCAGGCACGTGCCAGGTTGTGGGCTCAATCCCCAGTGAGGGGCATGCAGGAGGCAGTCGTCAATGATTCTCTCTTGATGTTTCTATCTCTCTCCTTCTCTGAAATCAAATTTCTTAAAAAAGTAAAATGATATTATTAGTGTAAAAAGGAAGTTCCACTTAGAAACAGTACCACTGCTTGCCGACATACGCAAGCTATGAAGTCAAGGTAATTTTCTTTAGCTTTTGAGCAAGGTATGGTAGAGTATATTTGTTAAGGTAAGGTTTAGTGGCCTATACTAAAGAATCCCCAAATATCAATGACATAAATAGAAATAGCAGTTTATTTGTCATGCAAAGGAGTAAGTAGTCGGTCAAACCAAGGCCATGACATACACAGTTGTTAGGGATTCAAGTTCTTCTAACATGTTGTGCTTTTCCAAGGTTGACTCCTGTCCTCATAGTCCAGATGATTGTTAGGGTTGTAGCCATAACATCCACATTCCAGGTGGCAGGATGGAGCAAGGACCAAGGAAGAACACTCCTCTTAATTAGGCTTTCTGGAAGCTTAAGTGCAGTATATTTCAATTAGCTCTCCCTTTTTTATTCATAATCATGTATACGTATATAGGTGAAGATGTAGATAATATGACCACATATAGTTTCAGGAAAGTCTACGAATAATATAGTCTTTATTTACATGGCATTGTATTAAGCTTAATGTCAGATAACTTATTACTAAGGAAAGTAAAAAATGGAAGCAAAGTGGGAATCTCTCATAGAATGTATGAAATTTGAAGCATGCTGGGCTCTACCACTTTCTAGTTGTATGAATTTAGATACCTTAACTAACATCTCCGCTAGAATTAGCTTCACTTGCCAAATGAAGACAATGAAGTGTCAAAGGGATGGTTGTGAGAATTAAATGAGGAGATACAAATAAGCTGCCTAATGCACGCAGTATGACTAGTGAGTATGAACATATACTCACTCAAAATGTCCATTTTTTTTCTAATCTAAATTCCCTGTGATATCTTTAGGTATAGTGGAAGAGAGTACACAGAGACCAGAAAACCTGACTATCTGTCCTGCCTTTACTATTATGATATTATAGGCAGGCTAGTTTTTATTTATTTATTTATTTATTTTTTAAATTAATTTTTATTAATTTTTTATACGTATCTCCCCATTGCCCCCCTCCCTCCCAGGCGTACCCCGACCCCCCAGTGTCTGTGATCATTGGTTATGTTTATAAGCATGCATACAAGTCCTTTGATTGATCACTTATTTACCTCACCTAACTTTAATCTTTCTGCTATAATTTCACAGTCTGATGCTTTATGATTTTTGTCCTCCTGAGAATTATCAGTCTACTCCCTTTCTGTGCTCCTGATTCTATTATATTCACCAGTTTATTCTGTTGGTCAGATTTTTAATTCACTTAATGTTTAGATTCACTTGTTGACAGATGTGTATTTGTTGTTCATAATTTTTTGTCTTTTACCTTTTTCTTCTTCCTCTTCTAAAAGGGTACCTTTCAGCATTTCATATAATACTGGTTTGGAGTTGATGAACTCCTTTAGCTTTTTCTTCTCTGTGAAGGTCTTTATCTGCCCTTCAATTCTGAATGATAGCTTTGCTGGATAGATTATTCTTGGTTGTAGGTTCTTGTTGTTCATCACGTTGAATATTTCTTGCCGCTCCCGTCTGGCCTGCATCGTTTCTGTTGAGAAATCAGCTGACAGTCGTATGGGTGCTCCCTTGTAGGTAATAAACTGTTTTTCTCTTGCTGCTTTTAATATTCTCTCTTTCTCTTTTGCTCTTGGCATTTTAATTATGATGTGTCTTGGTGTAGTCCTCTTTGGATTCCTTTTCTTTGGGGTTCTGTGTGCTTCCTGGACTTGTAAGTCTATTTCTTTTACCAGATGTGGGAAGTTTTCAGTCATTATTTCTTTAAACAGGTTTTCAGTATCTTGCTCTCTCTCTTCTTCTGGCACCCCCACAATTCTGATGTTGATACGCTTGAAGCTGTCCCAGAGGCTCCTTACATTATGTTCACATTTTTGGATTCTTTTCTCTTCTTGCTTTTCCAGTTGAATGTTTTCTGCTTCTTTATATTTCAAATTTTTGACTTGATCCTTGCCTTTCTCTAGTCTGCTGTTAGTACTCTGCGTAATAGTATTCATTTCAGTCAGTGTATTTATTATCTTCTCTTGGGTCTCACTAAATTTATCCATCTTTTCTAGCATATTCTTGCAAAACCTTATAAGCGTGGTTTTGAACTCTATATCCAGTCGTTTTTTTTCCTCCATTTCTTTTGCTTGTAATCCCTTCCCTTGTCTCGGCATTTTCACTGTGCCGGGGAAACTTCTGTGCTGGATTCAGCCGCAGAAGCCTCTGCTGAGCTTGGGAGGGTGGAGTCTCAGGGCTTAAGGGACCGCCTTGCCTTCCAGTCGGCCCCGCCCTCCACGGCCCCTGAGTCTCACGTGACTGGGTAATGGCTGCAGCAGTCCTTGTGCGCGCACACCCGCAGCGCCTCCAACCGCTGCCTTTCCAGCTCCCCTGCGAACCAGGACCACACGAGTCTAGGTCCCCAGGGTTTCGCCCAAAACGGGCCCAGTGGACTCAGAAGTGGCACAGTTCGGAGGGTCTGTCTCCCGCCCACTCGCGAAAGCCAGCGGCACAATCAGCAATCCGTCCTCCGCGTGGTGCCGTGCGCGACCAGACCTCCGATCCTTTGCAACTCCCCTAAATTTCCGTGCACTTCTCCCTTTTCACAGTCCAAACTCACCCCGTATGAGTTTCGGCTGGATCTGGGGTTTAGTGTCGTAAGATAAGGGGTTCAATGCCGTTGGGAGTCTCCGTTTCCCTCCCGCCAGAGAAAGCCAGCCAGGCACTCCGGCACCCGCTCTCTCAGCGCGCTCGTCTCCGTACCTCAGCTTTTTGCAGCTCCTCTGGGTCTCTGTGAGCCCCTCTCTTTCCCTCTAGTTGTAGAACTTCCACTCAGCCAGCTTTCCTGTGGTTCTGGATGATGTCCGTTCTGTCTTTTAGTTGTAGTTTTGAAATTGTTGTGTGAGGCAGCAGTATAGGTGTTTACCTATGCTGCCATCTTGGATTCTCCTGTTTGTTCTGTTTTTGAGATAATACTCTTTCAAGTATAAGGAGGGTATTGTAGGGACTGTCATATATTTCTTTTCTGTCACTGATAAAGTCAATTTTGATTAATATCTAGTCTTCTGTCCTACTTTCACAGCATTCCAGTCTACCTTCAAGTTAAGGTAGTAAAGAAAATGATATTGTATGAACTCAGAACACATAACCAGTGATATTATTTTATAACTAGAGGCCTGGTGCATGAAATTCGTGCACTGGGGGAGAGGGGTTCCCTCAGCCCAGCCTGTGCCCTCTCACAGTCTGGGAGCCCTCTGGGGATGATTGACTGACGGCTTAGGCTGCTGTGGAGATGGGAGAGGCTCCCACCACTGCCACTGCTCTTACCAGTTGTGAGCTTGGCTTCTGGCTGAGTGATGCTCCCCCTGTGGGAGCGTACTGATCCCCAGGGGGCATCTCCTGTGTTGAGCATCTGCCCCCTGGTGGCCAATGCGCGTCATAATAACCAGTCATTCCACCATTCGGTCAGTTTGCATATTAGTTTTTATTAAATAGGATAAGTAGCATCTTAGCTAAAGGATGCAATTATATAGGAAATACCTAGTTTCAAACAGATATTCTTTTGTGATCACTTATTGATGAACATTATTAGTGAGTAATGGGGTAACTGGACCATCACTATTAGGTAGGTATTTTTGAGACTCTTCTGAGTTTTTCATCTTATCATTTATTTATTTTCTGTACCTTTAATATTTAAAAAAAAAACCAGCTCCCTCCCCAAACAGGGTGGTGTTCTCTTTTTCCCCATTCTTTTTTTTTTTTTAATTCTTTATTGCCGAAACCAATTTGGCTCAGTGGATAGTGCATTGGCCTGTGGACTGAGGGGTCCCAGGTTCAATTCTGGTCAAGGGCATGTACCTTGGTTGTGGGCGCATCCCCGGTGGGGGGCGTGCAGGAGGCAGCTGATCGATGTCTCTCTCTCATCGATGTTTCTAACTCTCTCTCCCTTTCTTTCTGTAAAAAATCAATAAAATATATTTTTAAAAAATTCTTTATTGTTGAAAATATTATGTATGTCTCCCTTTTCCCCCATGGACCTCTCTCTGCCTACTCCCTCACCCCAGCACAGGCCCTTACCCCTCTACTGTTTGTGTCCTTTGGTTATGCTTTTATGCGTGATACAAGTCCTTTGGTTAATCTTTTACTGCCTCCACCACCCCCACCCCCACCTTCCCTCTGAAGTTTGATGGTATGTTCAATGCTTCTGTGTCTTTGGATCTGTTTTTTCATCAGTTTTATGTTCATTATATTCCACAAATAAATGAGATCATGTAATATTTATCTTTCTCTGACTGGCTTATTTCGCTTAGCACAGTCCTCTCCAGATCCATTAATGCTGTTACAAGTGGTAAGATTTCTTTCTTTTTTACTGCAGCGTAAATTCCATTGTGTGGAAGTACCACAGTTTATTTATTTATTTATTTATTTATTTATTTTTAAAAATATATTTTATTGATTTTTCACACAGAGGAAGGGAGAGGGATAGAAAGCTAGAAACATCGATGAGAGACATCGATCAGCCGCCTCCTGCACGCCCCCTACTGGGGATGCGCCTGCAACCAATGTACATGCCCTTGACCGGGATTGAACCTGGGACCTTTCAGTCCGCAGGCCGACGCTCTACCCACTGAGCCAAACTGGTTTTGGCTACCAGTTTTTTAACCCACTCATTTGTTGATGGGCACCTAGGCTGTTTCCAAATCTTAGCTATTGTAAATTGTGCTACTATGAACATAGGGGTGCATATATTCTTTCTGATTTCATGGGATATGTTCCTAGAAGTGCGATTACTGGGTCAAATGGGGGTTTCATTTATATTTTTTTGTGTTTGTGTTTTTATTTCCATTCTTTCTAATTTCTATTAGCAATTCAGATCTACTTCTGATGGTCTGTTGGATAAAGGAAAGGAAAGGAAAAAGGGTGAAATTTTATTATTTCTAAAATATATATTTTTATTGATTTCAGAGAGGAATGGAGAGGGAGAGACAAACATCAGTGATGAGAGAAAAATCATTGATTGACTGCCTCCTGTAAGCCCCCTTCTGGGGATTGAGCCCTGGAATTGAACCATGACCTCCTGGTTCAGAGGTCGATGCTCAACTACTATGACACACTGGTTGAGCAAGTGGGTAGCATTTTTTTAAAAAAATATATTTTATTGATTTTTTATATAGAGGAAGGAAGAGGGATAGAGAGTTAGAAACATCGATGAGAGAGAGACATCTATCAGCTGCCTCTTTGCACGCCCCCTACTGGGGATGTGCCCGCAACCAAGGTACATACCCTTGACTGGAATCGAACCTGGGACCTTTCAGTCCGCAGACCCACGCTCCATCCACTGAGCCAAACCGGTTTCGGCATTTTTTATATATATATTCCATATTGTTTTTTTATTTGAGGCAGATTTAAAGAATTGGGGACATTAAAACTCAATGAGAGAAAAAGCTTGATAAACAACAGATCCTTGGTTAAAACCTGAGGCATCACAAAGTTGCCATTAAAAGGTACTATTTTATTATTAAGTCACACGACAGAGAGAGAAGGATGGGGGTAGAGTGGGAGAGAGAAAGACAGAGAGATTCATTTTAGGGAACTGGCTCCTGTGATTGTGGAACTGGCCAACTTACAATCTGTAGGGGCTGTAAACAGGCAGGATGTAGTTTTGATGCAGAGTTTCTCTGGGAAGTCTCAGTTTCCCTTTTTAGTCCTTCATCTGGTTGGATGATAAGCACCCACATTATAGAGGGTAATCGCCTTTACTCAAAGTCACGTGATTATAGATGTTAATCACATTTACAAAATATCTTGACAGCAACATGTAGACTAGTGTTTGACTAAATAATTGCACACCATTGCCTGGTTGGAGAGAGAGATTTAATAGGTCAATGATATGTATTTGAGTTTCATGGTAATAGTTGAAACCTGGCTGAGAATGACATTTCTAGAGAAAGGAGAGAAGAGTTTAAGAAGCCCAGAGGGTTGTGCAGAAGTAGAGCTATTAAGAAAAAAGGGTCACAGAAAAAGAGACTACAAAGGAGTGCCTATAACTCAAGATACACTTATTTGTTATTTTTCTCTATAACCTGATCCAATTTCAAATCCAAGACAGAATGATGTCATTGAAAGCACATCTGTAGTAATTGCCAGATGGAGTAAGTTTTATTTGTATATAGAATTCATTTTTTCCTTCTCTAATTTTATTCTTCATCAGTCTTTTGATTCTGGGTTCATATACTATGTCTTATCTAGAATAAAGATTTTTTTTTTAATAATAGTAAGCGATGCCTTAATGTGTTCAGATGATAGATTGTGATTTTGCGTTTTTCCTACCAGCATAATTACCGTTGGGAAGGGACCTCACAAGAAAAATGAATCAACCACTTTATTTATGATTCCTGCTAAATTAGCTTTGCCTAGACTGTTTGAAAATAACAGTGATTTGTTAAAAATGGTGTGCCCATCCAGAAATTTACATGGGAATACTGTCTTTAATATAAAAGTATTTTGTCTTTGAATTTCTTTTTATTTCAAAACTATTTTAGCAGTTTATTAATAGCTTTATTTGATATTTGGTATTGATATATACATTGTTTTTCTTCTTGATACTCTGAGGGAATAGAGTATGGAAACTACTTGATCTGAGTTTATATTCTAAGAGGAGAAATTATATTCTTGTATATATATGAACATTTGCAAATGTTGAAGAGTAAACTCTTTTTTTACAGATAGCTTTAGTAGGGTAACTAAACCTACTCCTATAAATGTCAAAGGAAAAAAAATCTCACTTTATTTTATAGATTCTTTTCTGTATTTAAAAATAGTGAATATAATTTGAACTTTTAAAAAACTCGGGACTATAATTTTTTGTGTGTATAGATTTGGGCTTCTGGACTGTTCACTATGATGCTTTTGTCTTATTATTATTATTATTATTTTTTTGCATATAAGCAACAGCAATTAATTTCACACAGTTCTCAAATCTATAAGTCCAGTCTGGTCAGATTTTGGCAAGGATCCTTTTCCAGGTTGCAGACTGTCAGTTTCTTGTTGTATTTTCATGTGGCAGAATCTGCTTTTGACTTCTTATAAGCTTTTTTGTGTTTTCTTTTTCCTTGATGTTAATGGATGGGGAAAATAGAAAAACAGATGTTTTTATATAATGGTTAGGGGAGGAGAAGGCCATCAAAGGAGGTGCCAATCTAATGTTCTCTTTTGGGCCATAGGAAGGCATTGTTGCCAGGCCATGGGAGTGGGGTGGGATGATGAGCCTCTGCCGTTGGGGCTGGAGAGTCTTCTTTCACCCAAGAATACTTGAGTTTGGTTAGATGTGAATCACAGTGGAATAGTTTTAAAAACGCAAGCAGCCTTTTCAGCAGCAGCCCTGAGCACCAAGGATGGCCAGCCTCTCATCCTCTGGAAATAGGAGTGGGCCATTGAATGGAGGAGAGGTTGTGCCCTTTCATTTCCTGGTAATAAATTGGTCTCAGGAGATCACCAAAATTATAGTGGATAAAAAATCTGGACAGGTGTCACTTAAAGATACCAGCACCAATGAAACAATAATTAGCAAGCTGAAGGTTGTTAATAGATGTGCCATTTACAAACTGAGGATGTCATCTACTTGGTGTACAGAAACAGAGATTTGGAACACATTATTGCATAACTCTATGAATCTTTACATGAAAATTAAGGTATAACACAAGAATCTTTTGAAGCTGATAAAGAAAATCTATTCCACATGACTAAAGATACCTCAGTTCCAAGTCCCTGACATTTTTGCCTGCCATTTAGGCAGGCTTTGAGAAACCACAGCCTTTGACACTGATGTCGGACCTCTTCATTGCAGCCTCTACTTCTTTCACAGAGTTCCCTTTTGTAGGGAGAGAGAGCATCCTTTCAGTTCTAGATTCTGGGGTTCAGGCATCCCTTCTGAAAGGATGTATTCCAATTGTAGCAAGTGAAATGATACCACCCTCAGCTTTGCTTCACCTCTCGCAGACAGGGAGGGAACATCATTTTCTTTGTTTGAACCCTAGGATCAAGAGAATTTGAGCCTATTAAAAGAAAAATGAAAGCCCTAGATGGTGTTTGGCTCAGTGGAGAGAGCATTGGACTGTGGACTGGAAAGTTCTGGGTTCAGTTCTGGTCAAGGGCATATGCTTGGATTGTGGGCTCGACCCCCCAGTAGGGGGCGTGCAGGAGGCAGCGGTTCAATCATATTTCTCATCATTGATGTTTCTATTTCTCCCTCTTCCTTCCTCTCTGAAATCAATAAAAATAAATTTTTAAAAAATAAAGAAAGAAAATGAAATAAGATAGCCTAATCTGAACATGCAGTTGTTTGTTCATACCAGTATAGAAACATCCAAACTTTATGTGGCCATAAAGTCAGACAAGACGGGATGCTCATGTGCAACATCTGTCAGGATTGCTGCACGACAGTGAGATTGCAGTCTCAGAGTGCTTTTATTGTATGATTGTAGAACCACTGAAACTACCATGTGTGTTACTATTGTATCCTGGGCATTTTCTGAGAGCTGACATATCAGTATCGGCAGAACGTTCCTGCTTTCCAGTTGCCCATGGCTGTAACATCCCATCCTAATTTCTCTTGGGGCCATAACTGCTGTGCAGTTTATACAGTGAAATTCAATCATTGATGAACAGATGATTTTCAAGAACTAAATATCAGGGAAGGCACAGAGATAGCTTTGGAGTTTTGGAAGACAAGGACAGGGTGTTTAAAAAACTACCCAATATAAACATTTTGAAGGCATTTTTACAGTTTGTCTTTCAAGGGCAACTGGGATCTCTATATTGGGTATTCTAGTGTGACTTTCTTTTATGGGTCTTTTTCTCCTGAGAGAGAGACCCTTCCTAGTGGCCTGGAGACAGTAAGGCCACATCCTGTCTTCCCAGTGTGTAAGTTGAGTTATTACTATATTTTACCTAGGACGCTAGTGGGTATGTTTTTGATCACAACTATGGAAAAGGTACAGAGGGCCAGGAGGCTCCTGGTTACTTGGGTGTTGGCCTGATGTATTACCACAGCTGACAGCTCTGCCCTCTCTTATTTTTCCATAGCTACAAGCCCTCTCTCGTCTGTGAATCATCTGCATTATTTTATTTCTTACCTGCTTTCCAGTGACTGATGCCTTTGAGGCCATAGGTAATGGGGCAGGCAAGGCAGGCCAAGGTGTGCATGTGTGTGTGTGTGTGTGTGTGTGTGTGTGTGTGTGTGTATTGTGTGTGGTGTGTCTTTCCCACCATGTTCTGGTCTTAATCCTGTGTGCAGCTGTGGAGTAGGCCCTTCTGGCTGAGATCTTGACGAGGTGTAAATGGTGCATGAGAAACCAGTTTCAGCTCTGGGGATGCTGGAGGCCATCCATCTGTATGGCCATTGCTTCCTCTAATCCTTGCCCTTGTTCTTTCCTTCTGTATTAGGCTTGCTGTATTATCTGGAATAGTATTGAAAAAGAAAGCTTTTTTTTTTTTTCAGAAAACTATTTTCAACTATTATCTTGCTCATGATATAAACTCTGAGAAGCAAAATTCTATTTGCAGAAGAAAGTCCTTTTTTTGTGTTCTAATAAACAAGCTGTGTTTACTTTTCAAAATTCTATTTAAAGAAAGGATAAAAACACTAAGTAAAAGCATGCTTCCTGATGAAAATAAACACATTTTAGTGAATGGACTTTGGCATTTATTTTGTTTTCAAAGTTTTTTTTCTACATTCTCAAATTATTTGATTAAAGTTGCTGTGTAAATTACTTCAGTGTTGATGCTCATCCAGTAATGTTGGTGCTATTTCATTTTTTAAAATATTTATAAAAATGTTTATAATAAAAAATATATATATAACAAAATAAGGGGAAAATTAAAAAAACTACAGATACATGAATATACATAACTGGAATTTATAGTGATGGGAGAACTATGGGAATATATTATTGATAATTGCAGTATCTATTTTGTATCAAGAAGGGATTTACATTTTAGGGGGAGGAGATAAATCAGGTGATCAGATTAGAGTATATCCTAGACAATATATAATATAGGGAATGATATTGAAAATATCTGATAAGTGATCTGTTGTAATTATAACACTGCAGTGCTAGTTTCCCCAGTGGAAATGGAGAAATCTTATTTCAGGAGAGGTTATCAGTTTCCATATTTCTAGTGGTACAAATTTTTAACTTGAATGAAAGGAGAAAAGTCATATTACCCTATTAACCTGTTTGTGTAGTTAGTATGAATCACAGCATTTATTGGGTGAAAGCCAGATATTAAATAGATTTCTTTATTTGTATATTTATTTTCTCTTCCATCTAGAAAGAATTTACATCCAGGAAGAAATAATCCAGGAAAAGGAAGAATAAGCAGGTCAAGATGTGTAGCTCCGTGGCCGCCAAATTGTGGTTTTTGACAGATCGTCGAATCAGGGAAGACTATCCCCAAAAAGAAATCTTACGAGCATTAAAAGCCAAGTGTTGTGAGGAGGAGCTGGACTTTAGGGCCGTAGTGATGGATGAGGTGGTGCTGACAATCGAGCAAGGAAACCTGGGTAAGTCTTTACTAAGTAAATTTTTAGATTTTTACTTGGAATATGGTGACACAGCATGTTTCAGGAATAATTACGACAAATGCATATTTAAGAGCCTAAGCATACTAACTGTTACCTAATCTAGTATATTTTCTGGAAGAAATGGAAACAGCAGTATTTATTAAATCCCTTATTGTATTATTTAGGAAAATATTTGGGAAGGAAATTAAAGATAATCTAATAGTTTTCTTCTGTTCTTACTGTCTTCTAGTTTTAAAATACCTTGTAATCCATGGGGGAGGGAGGTAAATTAAAATTCCATGTGTGATTTACTTTTTTTATTTAATATTTTATTGATTTTTAGACACGGGGAAGAGAGAGGGATAGAGAGATAGAAATATTAACGAGAGAGGACCATCATCAATTGGCTGACTCCTGCAGGGCTCCCACTGGGGATCGAGCATACTGATTTGGTGGTGATGAACTCCTTTAGCTTATTCTTGTCTGTGAAGCTCTTTATTTGACCTTCCATTCAAAATGATAGCTTTGCTGGTTAGAGTAATCTTGGTAGGTTCTTGCTATTCATCATTTTGAATATTTCTTGCCACTCCCTTCTGACCTGCAAAGTTTGTGTTGAGAAATCAGCTGACAGTTATATGGGCACTCCCTTTAGGTAGGTAACTGTTCTTCTCTTGCTGCTTTTAAGATTCTCTCTTTGTCTTTAAACTTTGGCATTTTAATTATGATGTGTCTTGGTGTGGGCCTTTTTGGGTTCCTCTTGTTTGGGACTCTCTGTGCTGCCTGGATTTAAAATTCTATTACTTTAATCAGGTAGAGGAAGCTTTCTGTCATTATTTCTTCAAATAGGTTTTCAATATCTTGCATTCTCTCTTCTCCTCTGGCACCCCCATAATGCAAATGTTGGTATGCTTGAAGTTTGTCCCAGGAGCTCCTTAAATTATCTTCATTTTTTTTTCTTTTCTAATTGTTATTTGCTTCCTCATATTAGATCCTTGATTTTATTCTTGGAATCCTCTATTGTTTAATCCCTGTAAATTAATTTTTATTTCAGTTAGTGTATGCTTAATTTCTGACTGGTCTTTTTTTGTCTTTGACATTCTCACTAAAATCCTTGGAAGTCTTAGCAAGTCCCTTGAAGCTTTTAACTCTCTTGAGTAATCTTATAACCTTTGTTTTGAACTCTGTATCTAGTAGTTTGCTTGTTTCCATTTCTTTCATTTATAACATGTTTCTTTGTCTCCACATTTTGTCTGCTTCCCTGTGTTTGTTTTTATGTATTAGGTGCAGCCATTATGTCTCCTGGAATTGGTAGGGTGGATAGGTGTCCTTTAGACACCTGTGTGCTGTGAAGTCTTGTAGTTGAGCTCGATTGGTGTCACTGGAAGGAATTGGCATCATTTGGAGGAATTGGCCTCCAGGCCAATTGGCTGTGAGGACCAAATGCATCTACAGGGAGGAGACACCCCTATGGAGCAGGACTTGCTTCAGTGGTGCAAATGTATCCCACGTTGGGCTGCCAGTTGCAAGTGTCCCTCCCACGTCCCATGTGGTTCAGGGTTTGGCTCTGGAGGAGACCACATGCAAACGAAAGAGACTAGACAAGAAAATATTAACTTGGGAATTGGGGCCAGGCAGAAGCCCAAGAGAGGACTACACTTTGCTCTGGCCTTGTCATTCTTTTTATTCAGGTTTGGGATCTACCTATACCCCTTATGCAGGGAATTTCCAGTAACAGCTCAATGATAGCCCCTCAGCAAGGATTTACATAAGACTAAAAGGTGAAAGTTGCTTCAGCTACCATTGTCTCAACTAAACAGTAGGTGCATAGCTCTGACCTTTCAGAGCTTCAAGGTTGACCACCTTCTGGGTTCCTTGTCCACACCTCTCTGCTAGTAAAGGCAATGGGAAGCTTCCAACACAGTGGGGCTTTGGTGCTCAGAGTCTGCCCCTGAGTGTGTCAGTTGTGGATGTATAGAGTTGTAATCTGGTATGGTCTGAAACTGTCCACCAAATGCACTGACTCTAAGGCCTCCAGGGAGGTGCAAAATCAGCTACTACCTGGGACCACTTGATATGGCTACAGAGAGATCTACATATAGTGGCTGTTTGTATTGGGCTAGGACAGTGGTCAGCAAACCCATTAGTCAACAGAACCAAATATCAACAGTACAACGATTGAAATTTCTTTCGAGAACCAAATTTTTTAAACTTAAACTTCTTCTAACACCACTTCTTCAAAATAGACTCGCTCAGCCGTGGTATTTTGTGAAAGAGCCACATTCGAGGGTCCAAAGAACTGCATGAAGCTTGCGAGCCGCAGTTTGCTGACTACGGGGCTAGGAAGTGCCCAGGCGAGGCCCAGCTGTGAGACAAAGCAGGCTGATGCTAGTGCTAGGTCTTGAGTCTTTTATTGATCGGTTTGGGGCATGCTGTCTCGAGCTGCTGTGTGCTTAAGAGATTTTTTAGCAAAATTTGAAGCCTGAGCCAGGACCGGCCACTCATATAAAAAAGCAGCTGCAAACAGCTTGGATGGGGCTACAAATTGGATGGGGAGAAGTTTCAGGGAATCACTAGGACAGAGATCCCAGCATAGAAACGGTAACTCCTGTGAGTATCCTTGTCTTGGAGAATGCTGCCCTCAAGTTCCTGCCTCAATACCAGACAGTCTAGTTCCTCCCTTTATGTCCCTGGATTTCCCCCAAAGCCACTGCCCAGCACTGGATCTCAAAGGAATCGAGACTGTGTAAGTTTTGTGTGCGGGCCTTTTAAGAGGAACACCACCTGGGATTCCAGCAGTCTCCATATCACTCAGCCACAGTCCCCGCTGGTTTTTATAGCTAGAAGTTGTGGGGACTTCTCTTTCTAGTTATGGAACTCTGGGCTGGGAATCTGGTGTAGAGCTAGGACCCTCTGTTTCTCACAGGAGGCCTTGGACATATTCCTCCTGATTAAAGAAATGCCCATGTGGGTATTGGACTAGCCCATTCGGCATCTCTGCCCCTCCTACCTGTCTCAATACGCTTTCTTCTTTACTTTTGTAGTTTTAGGACTTCCATTCATCCAGATTTCAGGTGGTTCTGAATGATGGTTGTTCTGTATTTTAGTAGTAATTTTGATGTGGTTGTGGGAGGCAGCCAAATGTTTACCTATCCCACTATCTTCGTTCTATTTTTTAGTCTCTTTTAATAATGCTTTGTAGTTTTCAGTCTATAGGTCTTTCATATCATTTGATAATTTTATTCCCAGGTATTTTATTCTTTTGATTTATTGCAAAAGGATTTTTTTTTTTTCATTTCTTTTTCTAAAGTTTTGTTGTTAGTATACAGGAAGACTGGATTTTTGTACATTGATTTTTGTATCTTATCTAATGTTTTTTTCTGTATCTTTGATAAGACCATATGACTTTTATCATTCCTTTTGGTAATGTGGTGTATTACATTGATTGAACTATCCTTGTACCCCTGGACTGACTCTCTCCTCCTTGATTGTGGTATGTTATTTTTCTTATATATTGTATTCTATTTGTTAGTATTTTGTTTATGGAATAGTTTCTCCTCCACAGGATAGTACCTTGTTGCCTTACTTACCAATCTATTCTCAACTTATAGAAAAGCATTTGAAGCGTGGTCATTGCTACGTATTAATTGAATGAATGTCCATAAGTAAGGGATGGATCATCTGGCATATTTACAAAGTTTAATTCCATTCAGCCCCGTTTAAAAAAGAAGCAAATAAAATTATATATGCACTGACATAGAGAGATATATATAATTTTAAGTAATAAGAGAAAGTGATATAAAGTAATACAAAACACTGCATTTTTCTAAAAATTATGTATATATTATTCTGTGTTAAGATTAACAGTCAGGAAAATAAAATACACACTGTTACCATTAAGTACCTATAATGTTGAATGGGAAATGAATATGTTATATACTATTTTTGTATTTGAACATTATAATAAGTATATGTACTGTTTTTAAAAAACGTATCTTTATTGTTGAAAGTGTTACATTCTCTCTTTCCCCTTTAGTGTCTGTTCTTTATTTTATTATAATTTTATTTTTATTTATTATTAGAGAGTGAGGTTTTAGGGAGAAACTCACATGAATATTTTGTTTTATTATTGTGGGACCTCATTAAATAGAATAGTGTTGGATGAAATTCAAGGTTCTTCTCTTTAAAATTGTTTTTCTCATTATAAAAGCACTAGTGTCCCAGTGTACAGATTCGTGCACATTGAAAGGAAATTAATTAGAAGAAATATTTTAATATTGCTATTCATGTCTTGCTATTGAAAAGAAAATAGGATTCTACCGAGTCTCCTATATACCTACTCCAGGACTTTTGTGAGGATCAAATGAGATGAGGCACAGAAAATGTTTCACAAACATTTATTTAAGCTGTAAAATGTTTGCACCTGGCTATAAAGCAAATCAGGTTCTTGGTCTGAAGGAACTCCAAGGAGGCTAATCGCTAGGGAGAGGAAGCCAGGCATTACTACATGACATCATTACCCTTTCAGGCTGGGCTCTGGGCTGCATTTTGCAACATTGGGTCTTGGCAGCATTGGCTGAGATTTGGTGAGCTGTCGCTTGACGTGGTGGCAGGGCCTATGTTCTACTTGGGGGAAGCCAAGTGTTGGTTTGTTGGCACCAGGTCTGTGGTGCCATTTATTTTTAAATGGCTAGTGCACATCATGGCAGCTCCTGCATTGAGTGTCTACCTCCTGGTGGTCAGTGCGTATCATAGCTATTGATTGGATGGACACTTAGCCTTTAATATATATAGATATGTCATTACTTAAAAAAGAACATAAAGAATACAGAGAATTACGTGGAGCAAAATGTTAAAGTTCCCTATTCTATCTTCCTCTTTCTGCCTTGCCATCCACTCACACTCAGAGATACCGATTTATATCATTTATCCTTTCATACACTTTCTATGCATATGCAAACACAGATAAACTTATTCTTAGATATATATATATTTTTAATTCAGCATCTGGAAATTTTCTATTTTTGAACATGATTATAACATTGTTTTTAATGGCTATGTTGTGTTTCTTTGTATATATTTATTTTTTATTTTTTGCTAATCCTCTCCAAGGATATTTTTCCATTGATTTTTAGAGAGTGAAAGGGAGTGGGAGAGATAGAGAGAGAAACATCAATGTGAGAGACACATCAATTGGTTGCCTCACACATACACATTAAACAGGCTGGGGTTTGAGCCAGCAACTGAGGTATGTGCCCTTGACTGGAATAGAACCTGCGAACTTGCAGTCCTGGCTTGGGCATATTTCTTTGTATTAACACCCACAAGTATTTATTTAGCCAGTGAAGTTTTTCTCATTAAAATTTTTTTTTCTTATAAAGAAATATAATTTAAGGTGAGATGTCTCTTTGTCCCAATGATATATTAACAACATAGTACATTTTAGTTTTATGACTCAAGCTGTTCCTGTATTTTATTGTTTATGTCATTTTCACGGATTTGATCTGTTCCTGTATATTTCAGGTTTGCGGATCAATGGAGAACTAATTACTGCCTATCCCCAGGTGGTGGTAGTGCGAGTACCAACCCCTTGGGTGCAAAGTGATAGTGACATCACTGTTTTACGCCACCTAGAGAAGATGGGATGCCGGTTGATGAACCGACCTCAAGCCATCCTGAACTGTGTGAATAAGTTCTGGACCTTTCAAGAGTTGGCTGGCCATGGTGTTCCTCTGCCCGATACTTTCTCTTATGGTGAGTTAACTAATAAGAATTTATAGCCTTAAGTTTTAGAGGACTGATAGTTTTGAAAGCCATATTAAACTAACAGGGTTATGTGATGTAAGGCAGTATGTAAACATGAAAGACCTTCTTTTATAGAAGTAATGTTCAGTTTTTACAAATTAGTTTCGTGATATGGGTAGAACAAATTCAGAGAACTTTGCTGGGAAAGGGCCAGATAGTCAATATGTGACCCTCAGTAATGCTGCTGTCATGTGAAAGCTGCTACAGAAAATGCTTAAACAAACTAGTGTAGCTGTATTCCAATAAAACTTGATTACAAAAAAAAGCATTGGGCCAATATGTGCCATAGGCTCTAGTTTCCCAGCCTTGATGACATCTCTATTTAATTTCTGTTCATCTTAATTACCATTTTCATTGTAATTCTTCATAAATACTTTCTATTTTCTTAAGAAAATGACACTACACCAGTCATGCTTTAAACTAGTGCTTCTAACTATTCGTGGAAAAGGATCTTTTTTGTTCTTTTAAAGACCAGTTTGCTGTGTATCATTGCCCTTAACAAAGTACAATAAAAATATCACAGCACTGTCAACTTTCTATAAAAGCTTCTTGTGCTTACTCTTTTTGTATTTATCTGGTCACCTATCAATAGCAAAGAAATCAGAAATCAGGCACAGGTTACTAGACCACACTGTAAGTAGCATTGCTATAAATAATATTGTTGATATATTTTCCTTCTTTCCTGTTCTTCTAGTTTGGAAAGAGTAAATCAGTCCAGTTTTTCATAAAGATATTTTTCCAAATAAATGTCCAGTAGAATGGTAGGAGAGTTAACGAGGCTTTAAAAAGAAAGCCCTCTCCTCTTCTTATTTTAACCTTTTAAAGAAGGAAACTCTGGCCGAAACCGGTTTAGTTCAGTGGATAGAGCATCGGCCTGCGGACTGAAAGGTCCCAGGTTTGATTCCGGTCAAGGGCATGTATCTTGGTTGTGGGCACATCCCCAGTAGGGGGCGTGCAGGAGGCGGCTGATCGATGTCTCTCTCATTGATGTTTCTAACTCTACCCCTCTCCCTTCCTCTCTGTAAAAAAATCAATAAAATATATATATATAAAAAAGAAGGAAACTCTTCAAGTCTATATAATATATGATTCAGTTGCTGTTTTTAGCACTTGCACAACAAGAGGCAAAATGAGAATTCTGTTTGAGAATTCTGTCTTCCTAATGTTTATATCATGGCTTTATAATTCTGATTTTAAGAGAGTGGAAAGAAGGAAAGAGTTAAATAACTGAAATATTACTGGTGCTCTGATGTTGAAGGCTTCATATTTGGGCATGAATCATCTTAATTTCTCTAAGCTGCTGATATATGATAACTGCAGTTAATAAACTTTTTCCTCTTTCAGTGTTTCTATATCATAAACTTTTTCCTCTTTCAGTGTTTCTATATCATCATGTTATTTGTTACAACCACAATCTTTTTTTTTGCTTTAATCTTGCTGCTGTATCATTTGTTCCTTGGCAATATAAATAGTAAGAAGCACGACTTAGTACATTGGTGCTGAGTAGTTAATGTAGGAAGAACTCTGATTAATTAATAAGAGGTAAGAAAAATTAATTTCTGTGTTTGAGACAGAGATTGTGTGTACATATGCACACTGCATCTTCAACCTTCGATAAGTCTTCTCAACTAACTCTTTCTTCTATTTCTTAATCCAAAAAGGGAACTGCATATACTAAAGTAGGTCTTGAAGCTTCAGTTACTTGTATCTTGGAAAAATAAGGGATAGAAATAGGAAAAGCCCTAACCGGTTTGGTTCAGTGGATAAAGCATCAGTCTGCGGACTGAAGGTCCCAGGTTCGATTCTGGTCAACGGCATATACTGTGGTTGTGGGCACATCCCCAGTAGGAATTGTGCAGGAGGCAGCTGATCGAAGTTTCTCTCTGATTGATGTTTTTAACTTTATCCCTTTCCTTAAAAAATCAATAAAATATATTTTTTAAAAAATATGAAAAATGGCATAGAATTTGGAAACACTGTTTTAACTAAAGTATACTTAATTTCTTTAAACTGGATATTAGACTATTTATAGTTTAAGATAGCTCTTATTCATTTTAAAAGGCGTGGTTGTTTTAAACAGATATTTAACTGTACTTTCAACTTTTATTACTTTCTCCAAAAAAAAAAAAAAAATTTATCATGAGGTTCATAACTTCTACCTTCCTTGTGTTGACATTAGTGTAGATAAAATTTGTCACACTCTACATCTATTGATGATGTTTCTAAAATTTTTTGTGCTCAAATCAGGTGGTCATGAAAATTTTTCTAAGATGATTGATGAAGCAGAAGTACTGGAGTTCCCAATGGTAGTGAAGAATACACGAGGTCATAGAGGTGTGTATATTGTTGCTATGGTAACATAATTTTGACATTTACTTTTGATAATAAGAGTAATTGATTATACAGCAGATTTTTTTTTCTCTTAATCTTATCTAAGCAGTTATTTTCTTTGTCTTTGCTCATGGTTATTGACTAGGTAGTAGTCTTGTCAATTGAAATTCATAGCTTTTTGAAGCAGGGCTTCTGAAGAAATATTAGAGGGAAATTATTAGGTGCATGGTATCTCAAACTTATAGAAGGCTACTGTGAGTTGTTCAGTGTGGCTTGAAGCTATTTCTATTCATTTAGGGATTATCCTAGAGATTTTAAGAAACATACTTAATTGGATTGAGTCCCAAGTTAACACCTTTGTCTTATTCAAGAGTTCAGGGACTTTCACTGACTCCAATCATTCTCCTTCCCAAAGGAGACAGTGTATAAAAATATCTTAATGACTTTAGATTAAGAAAAGATTTCTTAAGGCATAAAATGATTCATAAAATCCAGGTACTTCACAAGGGTGAGTGCTTGAGGGGGATAGCTGGATCAGGGGTCAGCTGGGACTCTTGATTGCAATATTCATATTTGGGCTACTCCACTGTGGCAGTCAAGAAATTTGTGGCTCCTACAGTGGATGTGCGAAAGAAGCGGCATGAGCTTTTATGACATGGCCTCAAAAGTCATATAGAATTTCTTCTGCTATATTATGTTGGTTGAAGCAATCACAAGCCCTCCTAGATTCAGAGGGATGGGACATAGATTTCCCCTCTTCTTGATGGGAAGAATGTCAAATGACTTACAACTATGTTTTTAAAAATTCACAAATAAAGCACTGGAATAGACTAGAGAATTCAGAAACCATAAAGTTAAGTATGTAGTGACATATTGCTGTTTTAATATACAAAGTGAGCAAAAGTAGGTTTGAGTACATGAAACACAGTTCATAAAGATATTGTATAATACTCATACCTGCATATCTTTTTCCATATGAAAAACTGTTAGCCTACTTTTGCACACCCCTGTATACAAATGAAATATATTAATATATTCTACTAATTAATGACATGTTTTAACTTAGAGGGAAATGTTTTGCTAATAAGTGAGTGGGATTATTGGCTAACCTGGAGGAAAACAAATTTTATGTCTCTTACCTCACAACATATACTGAAATAAATTCTAGATTACTGTAAGAGTTTGGAGATTGAGAGACTCATGGGTGGTGATTATTAACTTTTTTATGTACAATTTTTGCATTGTCTTACTAATTGTAACTATATTACTTTGGTTAAAAAGTAATTGGTTCTGAAAGAACAGACTGGGACAGAAGATGAAGGCAGTAGATACCAACCTACCCACAGATTTTTTATTTTTTTTATTTTTTCAATCGTAGGCAAAGCTGTTTTCTTGGCTCGAGATAAGCACCATTTGGCTGATCTAAGCCATCTTATTCGCCATGAAGCTCCATACCTGTTCCAGAAGTATGTTAAAGAGTCTCATGGACGGGATGTACGTGTCATAGTTGTAGGAGGCCGTGTGGTTGGCACCATGTTACGTTGTTCAACAGATGGGAGGATGCAAAGCAACTGTTCACTAGGTAAAAATGATGCAGCTGTCTTTCTAGTATATTAAGTACTATTACAGCTTGTCCAATGAGTATTGGTATATAACTACAGATTTTTACTTAATAAGTTGGAAAACACATTATCTTTAACATCTAAATATGATTAATAGACTATGACTATAATACATATACTTTTGAGGTTTTTTGTTTTTCTGTAATGAAATTGGATTTCTCTGAGTCATGACTTTATTTTCACACAGGCTCAATTTGTAACTCAATGCATACACGTATGAAATGTCTTATATAGTTCTTACATGATCTATTCCTACCTATGTAGTCTTTAAAGCACACACAACCATTTAGAGTTGATTGTACTTATATTACAAGAATCATTACTCACTACTGTTTACTCTCCAACTTTAACTTCCCATATCTTGAGGTCTCTCTTCTTAATCATTTTCTGTTATGTTGATATCCTTTCTTGACTATTTTCCCTGGTACAGGCTGTGAGTGATAGATATATCCTCTCTTTATGTCTATCTTTCTTATTGTTTGAGATTGGATTCTTAAATTCCAAGAGTCAATTTTCAATTCTTCTGCTTTATAGGTTACACTAGAGGCCCAGTACACAAAATTCCTGCATGAAGGGAAGAGGTGGGAGACAGTGTCCCTCAGCCCAGCCTGCACCCTCTCCTATCTGGGACCCCTCAAAGGATGTCCAACTGCTTGCTTAGGCCTGATCCCAGTAGGATCGGACCTAAACAGGCAGTTGGACATCCCTCTCACAATCAAGGACTGCTGGCTCCTTACTGGTCACCTGCCTACCTTCCTAATTGCTCCTAATTGCTTCTGCCTACAAGCCTGATCACCCTCTAACCACTCCTCTGCCAACCTAATTGATGCCTAACTGCTCCCCTGCCAGCCTGATTGTCCCTAACTGCCCTATCCTGTGAGCCTGGTCACCCTTAACTGCCCTCCCCCACAGGCCTGGTCACCCCCAACTGCCCTCCCTTGGAGGCCTGGTCCTTCCCAACTTCCCTCCTCTGCTGGCCATCTTGTGGTGGCCATTTTGTTGTCCACATGGGTGCAGGATTTGTGACCACATAGGGGCAGCCAACTTGTTTGTTAGAGTAATGGTCAGTTTGCATATTATTCTTTTATTAGATAGGATTATTAGATAAGATAGGTCTGGTTCACGGGTGGGGACCAGCTGGTTTACCCTGAAGGGTGTCCTGGATCAGGGTGGGGCAGCCTGGGCAAGGGGTCTGTGGTGGTTTGCAGGCTGGCCATGCTCACCGGAAACCCAAGTGGAGGCCCTGGGATCTGGGATTTATTTATCTTTTACAATTGAAACTTTGTAGCTTTGAGTGGAGGCCAAGGCCGGCCAGGGTGTGCGGAAAGCTTGGCTTCCTCCATTGCCAGGGGCAACTAAAGCCCCCTGCTCTCTCCAGCTCCATGGCTGCTGCCATTTTTGTTGGGATTTATTTATCTTCTATAATTAAAACTTTGTAGCCTTGAGTGGAGGTCTGGGCCGGCCAGGGTGTGCAGAAAGCTTGGCTTCCTCCATTGCTGGGGAAATCCAAGCCTCCTGCTCTCTCTGTGGCCACAGCCATCTTGGTTGGGTTAATTTGCATACTCTCTTCTGATTGGCTGGTGGTCATGGCTTATGGGTGTAGCAGAGTGATGGTTAATTTGCATATTACTCCTTTATTAGATAGTATTGTTAAAGTTGAATGGCTTCTGTGTGTGTGTGCGTGCGCGCGCATGCGTTTATTTATTTTGGTAAATCACTTATTCGTTCTACTTTTTAGCTCAGATTTCTTTCAGTACTTATTTATTTATTTATTTATTGTTAATCCTCACGGGAGGATATTTTTTTCATTGATTTTTAGAGAGAAGGTAAGGAAGAGGGAGAGACACAGAGAGAAACATCCATGTGAGAGAGACAAATTGATTGGTTGCCTCCCACACACACCCCAACCAGGGATTGAACCTGTGACCCCTCTCATGCATGGGGCAACACTCAACCAACTGAGCCACACTGGCCAGAGTTATAGCCTATTATTTTTTTGGTTGTTGTCTCATCATAGCTCTGCTCTGGTTGTTTGCGGAAGTAGTCATTTAATTCATGGGGTCATGTGCCAGGTTCCTACTGAGGTACTTTAAAGAAGCCTTCCTATTTCCTGGGCTCCCCTTCCTACTCTTGCAGCTTCAGTGACAGGGAGATCTCAGCTCACCTATGCAGTTACTTTTTGATCTCTTTGTGATCAAAGACATTAGGCATATTCATGTAATGTTGATGTCAGTTTTCCTCCTGTGGATACACAGCGCTATTTGAGACGAGCTCTTCTCAAAATTTTTTGCTGCCTAGTCCTTATCTCAGAGCTTCCTGAAGCTAATCTCCAATTGAGAGTCTAACTCTAATTCCTTTCTCGCAGATGCCAGAAAACCTTAAGACTTCACCTTAAGCCCGGACTTCTTTTGGCTGAGGAATGGGGATTATAGAAGAAGAGTGCCATATTTAGGTTCCCTTTGTTATAAGATTTTATCCTATCCTCCATCCATATTATGCATCTCTGCTATTTTTGTCATAACTGTATTTATGCAAGAGTTCTACTTGGTCTATATTGCTAGTAAGGTAGGCTTTCGTGAAAGTTGCATATCTTCTTCAGAATAAATATCATATTGAGAAAGTGTGAAATTAGGAATTCTCTGAGAGACTGGGTTAGAAAGGGATTCCCTAAATGAAGGAAACTTAGATTTCAAAGTCCCAATTTTACACGAGAAGAGCACCTTTGTTTTCACTACTGATTTACAAGAAAGGGCTAACCTTAGAGGCCATCTTTATTTTACTTCAGAAATTTATCATTTTGGTAACTTCTTTTTTTTTTCTTCTTCTCTTTTGCCAGGTGGTGTGGGGATGATGTGCTCATTGAGTGAACAAGGAAAGCAGCTAGCTATCCAGGTGTCTAATATCCTGGGGATGGATGTGTGTGGCATTGACCTGTTGATGAAAGATGACGGCTCCTTCTGTGTCTGCGAGGCCAATGCAAATGTAGGTTTCATCGCCTTTGATAAGGCTTGTAATCTAGATGTAGCTGGTATCATAGCGGACTATGCCGCCTCCCTTCTGCCCTCTGGCCGGCTCACCCGGCGTATGTCCCTGCTCTCCGTGGTGTCCACGGCCAGTGAGACTAGTGAGCCGGAGCTGGGTCCCCCAGCCAGCACTGCTGTCGACAGCATGAGCGCAAGTTCCAGCTCTGTCGACAGCGACCCTGAAAGCACCGAGCGAGAACTGCTCACCAAGCTCCCAGGGGGCCTATTCAACATGAACCAGCTGCTAGCCAATGAAATTGAACTCCTGGTGGAGTGACTCCACTGGTAAATAATTAACCAACAAAACCCTGTAAAACTTTCTTTTTTTCTTCTTATTTTTTTAACCAACTTGCAATGCTGTTCATGGAATATGCTCAGGAAGATGAGAGAAATTTGAGTAGGATTAGTTAGAAGAGAAGAAAGAGGGAGATAGACAAGACCTCTGCTAGTAAGATGTTACTGTCTTGCATTTACAGATACAGATAGGCTAGGCAGAAGAGCTGAGATAAAGAAAAATGTCAGGTTCTCATAGTTACCCTTTTAATTACTCAAAAATGTGCGTGTTCTCAGGCCATAAAGAACATACAAAATTTTTTCATGGTTCTTTGCTTTTGTTTTTGTACAGTTGGTATAAATTTCAGAGTAGCATAACTTTACATTGTGTGGCAAAGATTTATAATGAGTTTAGGAAAACATCTATTTAAATTACAGGAATTTTTTTATACAAATCTGAAAATTCTGCCTTTACCGTATTAACTAGCAGCCTTATATTCATAGTTTATGATGTCTTGAGGGGGCTCTTATTGGGATTTATTATTTCTGTTTTTAGTTTTTCCCTTAACTTGAGTAGGAGGGCAATGTGAATATGACCCAATAAAGGTTTTTAAATGACAAAATTGGCATGTTTGCATGATAAAGGGGAAATGAACAGTATTGCAATGTCTGGTACACAAAATATCATTTATCCAATGTAGATAAAATTACACTAGTTTAAAATATGTGCATTGACTTGTATTTGTTAGTGTTTTGGTCTTTTTTGAAAGATATATGCTCTGTTAATGTTGCATTTTTTAAAACATCCTAGTCTAACATTCCCTGATCTATGCCTGCATCTTTAACAATGGCCAAAGTGAAGAAAATGCTACCTTTTTTGTTAACAAGACACTGACTTCAAACATGCGCATTTAAAGCCTTTTATTTTTGTTCCCTTTTTTTATTTTGGTGGTTGGGCATTTAAAGAATAAGGACAAGGAAAAATATTTTGGGTGGCAAATCAAGGGCCTATTAGTTCTGAAGCATAAGCTGAAATGATTTCTAATTTTTCAGCATTATATTGCATTTTTCACACTTTAAGAGGGAGTATATATGTGTGTGTGCACGCATGCATGTGTATGTGTTTTGCTCTTTGTTTACACCAACCAGTCAAAAAGGTTAGATTCTAGAAAATGGAGCATGATGGAAACACTTTTTTTTTTTTTAACTTTAAAAAGCAGATTAGTTGTTTTCATAACTGTACTCCACTGGGGTAGAGGTACTCACCTAAAAATATAAGGAAAATAGATGCTTCTTAGGCCTTTTTGTGTATATGTTGTTGTTTGTTTATTTTTTTTCTTTGTTTCTGGATTGTTCAGTGTATGATTTATTCAAGGCTACATGCTTTTTTCTTCAATGTTTCTGACTGTGTGTTTTCTCCTATTTATACATAGGTTTTGGGATGGGGTAGACTGGGTGTTTTTGTTTGGGGACTTAGCAGTATTGAGTCTCTTGTAGCCCTACTCTGAAACCTTCAGTACTCTCCACCATTTATATTCCTTTACTTTCTGGATTTATAAAAGCCCCCAAATTGCATATAATATGAGCCTTTACAACCTGGGTAAAACTATGTCAGTGATGGTTATGAAGGAGTGTAAAGAAATGGAGGTGCTCCAGAGCTCAACGTAATTTTTTTTAAGCAGCAAGTTCCATCTCCCTACAATCCTCTGAAGCTTTTACCCAAGTCCTTTCTTGCCTCTCCAGTGCTATTTTTCCTTCAGATGGACCTTAAACTTAATTTCTTGGACACTACTAGAGAGACTTCAAGGCAATAATAAAAGACCAGTATTAACCAGCTCTAATGATCTAACAGAACGATCATGCTTACTTGTACAGTTTTCCCCAATTTTAAAAAGGAATGTAATAAAAAATTTTTTCCATAGAATTAAATAATATTGAAATTGAGTGAAAGGTTGATTGTTGACAACTAGAATAGTACTTCTACTCTGTGCAGTGTTTCATTTCACCTGAAAAATTTATACATAAGAGGAGTTTCTAATTTATTTTAGGATAATCTAATCTCATCTAGAAGAATTTGACTTGCACAGGGTTATTTGGGACTTACATATACAAGTACCCCTGACTCACTAACAGAAAGAAATACTTGAGACTTCTTTCACTGAATGACCATACTTTGGAGGATGTGTCATATTTGGGATAAAAAAATAAATGAGGGAGAAAGAATGCTTAATTGAATCATCATATGTTTGTGTAGACATCATCTGGTTGCCACCTAAATTATGTTACATATATTTTAAATAGTTACATATCACGTATATAGATTAATTAATTTAAAATCACAAATACACTCTCTGTTTGATGAAGAACTCAAGGTTTGTGTCGGGTGGAATAAGGCACCAGGAAAAATGTAGGTATCTTTTTCAAAATTTTTACCAAATTAACCAATTATAAGAAATATCAGATTATTTTACCTTTGGTTTTATTCAGTATTCATCTTTTGTGCACTCACATTATATTAAAACATAACTTTACCAACCTATTTCTAGATCATATCACATAACATAGATAACATTCATGTTAGAATGAAAAGGGAAGAAATGGTCATCTTAGACTTTAAAAACATGAGTATTTCCTTGAATTTCTTCAAAAATTAAGGTGTAGAATATAAACAAATTATTCTGGAAGAACCCAAATGAAAACATCCCATATATTTAAGTGAAAGTTAAATATATTTTCATATTGTTTAATGATTTTTGTTTATTAATCTTTATTGCTATTATGAGAGGTAAAAATGTATTTATTAAATATGTATACACATTATGCCAAAATTTGAATTACTGTAAAATTATTGTATATTATTAAAATTGTAATTTTGAATTGTATTTTAAAAGTAATTCTTTCTTATATTGTTTTTATGTTACTCATGATGACAACTGGACTATATATACATACATACACATATATAAATATGAACTATTCCATTTAAAAATTTTAATAGGTTTTTTTGTGTGTGTATGACTAAAATTAATCGTTCATTTCTGCTGGCTTTTACTCCACTGAACTTTAAAACCTTTCTGTATGTGCTATCAATAAGAAAATATCCTGGGACATCATAAAAATCCATCAAGAGACTTGCTTTCATCAAGCACTTTATCAGACTTTTGAGAAATGATTGAAGGCATTGAACGAAGTAATTGACTTTCAAAATCATCTCTTCTTTTTCTCAAGAAGAAAATGGAAAAACAAATTCTCTTCATTCAGTGAGCCCCAGTTTGGGGTCTGGGAGCCTAGAGACATTGTGAAATCAAATCTTATCTTATTTTCTCCTGGCTCACTCTTTTTGAGAAGGTTAATGGGCTATATGGCTGGTGAGACACGATCCCCACCTAAGAAAATGTAGGTGCTCAGACAGGTAACCTCTGCTGCTACTGTTTTTATTTGTTTGTTTGTTTAATTTCATTTAAAATTTGTTTTTGTTGTACTAGGATATTTTTAAATGTAATATATCACAGGATTTATAACCAGGTTTATTGCTTTCTTTCTTTTTATTAAAAAAACAACAACAAAGTTTCATTTAAGATACATTTAGGCGCCTTTGAAGCTTGGATTTTGGAATGTTTCAGTAGTGGACAGAAATCTGCTGTTGGAATCTTCTAGTCCTCCAGGTTTAATTTGAAGTTTTTAGTTTTGTTTTGAATTTTTGTGTGGTATTTTATTTCCTTTATATCAATGCCCTTTACCATGATGTTTTGGGGTGGCTGCCTAACTCTAGTGAAAATGCTTTCTATATTAACGAAAATTTGGTGTTTAAAATTCCTTAATGTTTTGCATTTTTTTAATTGTTTTTAAAGAAATATTCTAACTGCTTTTACTGTTACTGTTCTTTGCCAGCCTTTTCAGGAGCCAAAAAATACCAAAAACAAACAAACAAAAAAATACCCAGAGAAAAAACTTTCCTTCTTCCCCCTTCCTGATGATGAGTGAGAAGTATTGAGAACTTTCGGGGTCAGTGCCCTTCTAAACTCCCCTTCCCCCAATAATGCAGCTGTATAATGAATGGTAAATGCAGCGGTTTGGATTCAGGCACAGCCCCAACCTGCTTGCAGGTAATTTGACTCTTTATCCTTTCTTTTCCATCACAAGGCTAACTACTTTCCTTTTAAAAAAATTCTTTATGTGCTTTCAAGGTAACCATGGGTTTGAACAGCTCTCATTTTAAAAAATACTGCATAACTCTATCTAGCAAATAATTTGATTAAAGAAAAACATTTGGTGATAAAATTTGAATTGGTTGGGATGAACTCGGACTTTCATTGGGGATGTGCTTAAACCATACAGATAACTCCATTCCTTGCATTTATGTCTATAATTACTTCAGAGTGTGACTTTTTGGCTTTGTTTTTTGTTTTGGGTTTGTTTGTTTCTTCCATTGTGCTACTCTGGCTTAAGCTTTTTCAGGGGTTGGTGTTCCGAGTACACAGTGAGCTCACAGTATAAAGACATCAATTAGGAGTTGACAGGTATGGAAAACTAGAGTTTTGAAAAGGTAAACTTAGGTTCTAGATTATATGTATGGTAAAAACTCACCATAGCATATAGTTGAGTTTAGTGCTTCTCTTTCTGTGACATCATAAAAGTAAAAGGGAATGATGAGACAAAGGTAGCAGAAGGAATTGTAAGAGCAGCATGATTTCAGAACTACTTTATCCTTTCAGACAGTAGTGCTAACAAAAATAGATGTGAATAACTTGAGATTATCATAAAATAATGGTTCAAACATTTAAAAAGTACAGGTTTGAACAGATTGGAGGACATTTCTGAATTACAAGGTTGTTAGTTAAGCAGAGGAACAAAGGCCATAAAGTTAGTGTCAGGAATAGGAATATAACTTGTTCATTTTAATACCCTTCCTATTTTTTTAGTGTACTATCCCCTCCTTTGTGTACCCTAATCCAATATATGAGTTATCATTTTGGGAGATAATCCTCTTCCTAATAGGTGGAATTTTAGTGACAGTAGCGAGGACCTTTTCTAGATACACTTCTACGTAATTTTATCCTATGGCTTTAGATGTCCTATCCAAAGAGATTGTCCAATAAATCACTAGTCAGTGAGTAGGAAATCCTGGCTTATAATGCTACTACAGCTGAAGGTATAAAATAAATCATTAACCTGTTGTGCTTTATTTCACTCATATAAAATAAGAACAGCAACTTCCATAAGCATTTTAAGACAAAAATACTTATCTGTGAACAGAAATTTACTAACGAAAGAATCCCAGCTGCACTCCTGTAGAAATGTATGATGTATGCTAAAAAAGGCTTGTATAGGAGAACCTTGTTCTCTTGTTAATAAGAATGGCCAGCTTTAGAATGTGTGGAATTTGATTGCATGGGACATGGGGAATTTAGCAGCCTTCATTCTGCTGCCTCCATGAAGATCACTGACTTGATAAGAATGATCTTGCTTTTAGGTTTTACCATAATCACTTACTAGGTGGGCCTTATATAGCATATATGCCTGGCTGCTATTGTGGGTTTTGGGAACATGAGGGGTGGGGTGAATTGTTGTTGTTTTAGGTTTCAGTCAGACAGACATCCCTGTGCCCCAGTTCCCAGAAGCACAGCAGGCCTCTAGGATCATCCGTGGGAACGGCGCAGTCCTGACATCACCAACTCTCCTGCTCAGGCTCATCCCATATACAGAGGTCAAAAGGGTGGGGTTTGAGATGGGGGAAGGAATAGAAAGTAGAAACTGACACGTTAGTGCTACTGTTGGCTAGCCTTCGGTGCTTATGTCAGTGTTTTATTTTTTAAGTTAGTAAAACTACATATTCTTATTTTGGGGTGAAGGCAGTGGGAGGTTGGAACAATAACAAGCCTCTACTAGTATTACTAGTTCATCATTGAACACTGTTCTTTAGTAGCTGATACAGAGTAAATTTGAAATCTAGACCCACAATGACAAAGAGAAAGGGAACAGAAATGAATGTCAGGATTTTAACAAACAAAACATTATTTTGGTATTAATTTCTAGTTCTACAACTGCTATTACATTTGTTATTCTGTCATGCTTTTTTTGTCCTAATTCTTTTATGTATGTATACAGTTTGAGGAAATGTGCACTTGTGGTCAGTTCTTTTAAAAGGACTTAATGAATTTATTACTCTTTTGCAAAAAAATATTCCCAATGCTTATATGGGCATACAAATGCTACCCTATTTTAAATGTAGGTGGCGTATGTGTTCGTGTTTTAATGTATTCAGAGACATTGGGCAATAAGCAGTCCAGAACATTGAAAACTCAAGCAGGTAAAGCACCTAACACCCTTAGTTTCTAGAATTACTTTTAAAAACTCCTTTATTGTTGCATCTTCCACAATTCTTTTGGTAGCCTCTGAACTGAAAATTTGCAAGAGTTGTAGACTAGTTAACATTTTAAGTTATGCATTTATTCATAAAATTATAGGGCTAGGTGAAGGAGGAAAGTATAACAGAAAAGAAATAGCTCCTTGAGATGGCAACTGTTGTGTCTAAATCTTTGCACCTTTTTTATTTATTTTTTTTAATTTTCCCAGCTTAGCGTGAATGAACATTGATTATTCGTTGTTTGATTTCCAAAATTGAGATTTTTTTTTTGTTGTTGTCTTGGGTTTTGATGGGGAGGTCTTGGGGGAAACAATGAGGAAGTTTGTGCACATGTGAAAATATGAAATGTTTAATAAAGGAATTTTTCTGTTTAATCTGAATAGTAAGCAAGAACTTTTTCTGTATACCCTTCTGCTGCAGCAGAGAAATAACTGTTAGGTGGCAGTAGAAGAAGGAATTGTTCAGATTGATGGCTACTGATGAAATCTGCGTAAGAGAGATAGAGCATGAATACCAACTCAAGTATAGTTGGCAAAAAATGGAAATTGGACTGAGATTTCTAGATTCAACTCTAAATGGTAAGTCATTTTCAATTAAGGATGTATTTTCACTACCGGTGTTACAAGTCACTGTGATGTGTAATCATAAAGGCCAGTAGGTCCTTGCGTTAAGATAAATTTCTTCTACTTTGAAAAAGTATTGAGCTTTATGTAAAATTAGGGATTTATCTCTAGTTAATTAATATATGTAAGCCCCGCTTTCAGTTTTCAGTAAAATTGATGGATACATTTTTAAGATACTTAAAGTGGAGGGGGAAGAGAGAGAGGCATCAATCAGTTGTCTCTTACATTTGTCCTGACAGGAACCCACAACTTGGGTATGTGCTCTGATTGGGAATCAAACCTGCCATCTTTTGGTATTTGGGACAATGCTCCAACAAGCTGAGCCACAATGGCCAGGGCACACTTTTACTTTTTAATAAGAAGAACATTAAATATCTCCCATCTTAGAATAACAGGATATCTTTTCCAGCTGAGGTCACCAAGGTAAAATGTGATAATAAAAAGAAAAATGGTTGTGAATATGTTTTGTTTTATAATCTAAACAATTTGTAATATTGTGACGTTAGTTAATTTTTTATCTTTTTTTTTTTTCTCAAAGACTGTTTAAATCTAATTTAAGTGAATTGTCTGTGTTTTCCTCCCTAGGTTCTTTTGAAGTAACCAGTGGTATTTTTTGCTTATTACTTCATTCACAGAATGGATAAAGATACATTTTTTTTTCAAATGGAGGATAATATACAGTACAAGGAAGCAATAGCTATAACCTGTTGATTCATTGTGTTTTCAAAAATAAAAACACCAGCACTGGAAATGAAGTAGCATGGAGTACGATTTGTTTTTTTGGCAGCTATTTCTACCCACTATATCTCATATAATTCACTTCAGTGCATATGTGTCTACAGTTGAAGTCTAGCTCCACATAATATCATTTTCAGTATTCTTTTCTTCACCTTTTAAAGATGAAACTGCTTTTCTTTTTTGATAGACTAATTTCTCTACAATGTGTTCTAAAACAATTACTCCTCCTTTTGGCACATAAATAAGTATCACATGTTTTAGAGCTCCCATGGGTACTACATGCTGCTCTCAGCCCACAAAAGCTGCCGGGTTCAAAATGCAATGGCTCATTATAGAGAACTGCCAGGAGGAATTGCCAGGTAGTCTTCCTAGTAAGGGTATATTTGGGAAAAAAAGGAGGGGGTGGGGGAAGGCTGACATTAAAGTTTTTTCCCTTAAACGAAGAAAGCTCTAAACTTTTCTGCTGCAAAGACAGAATACATGTGGTTGAAGGCACACACAAGGAATTAGAAAGACCTTTGGATTCTTTGGATTCATTTGTATTCTCTCCTGTTTTTACTTATACTGTATAACTAATCTCTTGAATATCAAAGGAAGAAGATTTTTTTTTTAATTCAATTTTATTGGTAGGCAGACATTGCTTTAGAAAAAATTATCACTACTTTTAATTTTTTAAATTAAGAATGATGGTATTGAAACAGTTCTGGAGATGGATAGTGCTAATGGTTATACAACAATGTAAATGTCCTTAATGCCACTGAGCTATACACTTAAAAATGCTTAAAAGGGGAAATTTTGTTACGTATGTTTTACTACAGTTTTAAAAAAATTAAATATTTGTAACACAGTTTTACCATTTAGTTTATAAGGTGCCAATTTCATCACATCTTTCATCAGCATTAAAAATCTTGACAAATTGATTTTAAAAAAGAATGATGGTATTATATCTCAATTCTCATAGGAATGCTGTGAATTCTAATATGAATAATATTTTCCAAGTGCATATCCAAACTCCTGAAGTTCTGCTATTAGACATTTTTGTCCTTTGAAATCATGTTTTTGAGGCATTTCAGGCCAAGCTTAATATCAGGTCCTGCTTTCCACAGTTTGAGTCACTTGATCCCCATTTCAGCCCAGCCTCTAAGTTAAATTCTGGTCTTTGGTAAAATGCATCAAATAGCTCTTGTCCAACAATAACACTTGGCATCAAATGACTTTTGTTACTGGCAAGATTCTGGTATTATACTCCATTTTTGGTAATTTGATTTTTGTTTTGTCTCCTATGGCTGAGTGCCTGTTTTTTATAGCCTTTCATATATCCTAAATGGTTTGTGGTTGAACTTAGACTTTTACTTACGGGTATTTTAAAGGTCTACTATGTCCATGTACACTTTAGGTGCTAGGGTTAAATCAGAGATTAACAAATAATCTTTGCCATCATTTAGTTTATAGTAAATAGGAGAAACAGACAGCAAATTATAAATGTTATTAAGCTGGAAGTGTGCCTGGAATGTTTGAGGAACAGCAATGAGGCTAGTATGCGTGGAACATTGAGAGCGATAGTAGAGCAGAGGTAATTAAGGGTCAGATCAAACAGAGCCTTAAAATAACTACAAACACATTGTTTTATTTTGAAAGAAATTGAGAGCCATTGGACAGTTTTGAGCAGAGAAGTAATATGATCTATTCTAACTTACATTTTAAAGGGATCATTTTAGCTATATTGTTGATAACATGCTCTGAATAGTCACAGAAACAGGCAGACTACTGTAGTAATACCCGCCAGAGGACTTCTGCTACTGGCCAAGGTGAAGTAACTGAAGAGACTGAATTTACCTGGCCATCTGAAACAATGAAAAAGTGGGACATGATTTATGAAACAATGGTTTTCAAATATTGGACATCAGTTAGCGCAAGGTTTATTTCTTAAAGGAGCACAGCAACTAAGGTGAGTCCTGTGATTGCCTCAGGTTACTCCCAAGGGAATTTCCAGGTCACAGTGCAGAAGAAGGCAATCTAACAGAAACCTACTGGTCTCAATGAGGTGAAGAAATGGAGTTGAGAATTAGAGGGCCAGCATAGCTAGAATTCTCAGAGCAAAGTGCCAGAGAGGAAAGGCACACAGAATACAGAGATCTGCAGAAGGTCTCTTGGGTGTTTGGGTGAGTACTGCTTAGCACTTGCATATAAAGAAACTGCCCAAGGGCAGAGGGGGAAAAAAACACCCCACCTGACATTATTAGTGGGAAGTCTCTGGAGCTCTCACAAGGACCGGAATAGTGTGTATTCCCACCAGCCAGAGTGGAAACACTAAGTATATCATGGGACAAAAAGTAGAGAACTCAAGTAAATTTTTTTCCATTTCAGTTGTTTTACTTTTCCAACCCCAGAATCTATTTTGAGTCCTTCTAAAAATGTCTGCCCTTTTTTGCTCAGACGGCATGGCTCAGTGGTTGAGCTTTAACCTAAGAACTAGGAGGTCACTGTTGGATTCCTGTTCAGAGCATATGCTCGGGTTTCGGCCCATACCCTAGTGTGGGGTGTGCAGAAGGCAGCTCAATGATTGTCATTATTATATTTCTATCTCCCTCTCTCTTCCTTTCTGAAATCAATAAAAATATATATTAAAAAATTTCTGCCTTTTTTTAAAAATTAAATGTTTATTCAGATTATTGCATTTATTTATCTTTTTTCCCTTCCATAGCTCCCTTCCACCCGGCTCCCACCCTTCCCTCTACCCTTACCTCCCTCCTCGACCTCATCCATAGGTATGTGATTTTTGTCCAGTCTCTCCCTGCCCCTCACCCCTTTCCCCCTGAGAATTATCAGTCCACTCCCTTTCTGTACTCCTGATTCTATTATATTCACCAGTTTATTCTGTTGATCAAATTTTTAATTCCCTTAATTTTTAGATTCACTTGATAGATATGTATTTGTTGTTCATAACTTTTTGGCTTTTACCTTTTTCTTCTTCCTCTTCTAAAAGAGTACCTTTCAGCATTTCATATAATACTGGTTTGGAGTTGATGAACTCCTTTAGCTTTTTCTTCTCTGTGAAGCTCTTTATCTGCCCTTCAATTCTGAATGATAGCTTTGCTGGATAGAGTATTCTTGGTTGTAGGTTGTTGCTATTCATCACGTTGAATATTTTTTGCCACTCCCGTCTGGCCTGCATCGTTTCTGTTGAGAAATCAGCTGACAGTCGTATGGGTGCTCCCTTGTAGGTAATGAACTGTTTTTCTCTTGCTGCTTTTAATATTCTCTCTTTATCTTTTGCTCTTGGTATTTTAATTATGATGTGTCTTGGTGTAGTCCTCTTTGGATTCCTTTTATATGGGGTTCTGTGTGCTTCCTGGACTTGTAAGTCTATTTCTTTTACCAGATGTGGGAAGTTTTCAATCATTATTTCTTTAAGTAGGTTTTCAGTATCTTGCTCTTTCACTTCTGGCACCTCCATAATTCTGATGTTGGTACGCTTGAAGCTGTCCCAGAGGCTCTTTTCATTATCTTCAGATTTTTGGATTCTTTTCTCTTCTTTTCTATTTGAGTGTTTTCTGCTTCTTTATATTTCAAATTTTTGACTTGATTCTTGCCTTCCTCTAGTCTGCTGTTAGGTCTCTGTATAATATTTTTTATTTCAGTCAGTGTATGTTTAATTTCCAGTTGGTTCTTTTTCATCTCCTCTCGGGTCTCGCTAACTTTATCCATCTTTTCTAGGATATTCTTGGAAAACCTTATAAGCATGGTTTTGAATTTATATCCAGTCGTTTGTTTTCCTCCATTTCTTTTGTTTGTGATCCCTTCCCTTGTCTCAGCATTTTCACTATGCTGGTAGAACTGTGTTGGATTCAGCCTTATGATACCAGACTTGCAAAACTGCAAAAGCCTCTCTGTTGAGCTTGGGATGGGTGGAGTCTCAGGGCTTAAGGGACCTCCTTGCCTTCCAGTTGGCCCTGCCCTCCATGGCCCCTGAGTCTCACATGACTGGGTAATTGCTGGAGTGGTCGCTGTGTGCGCACGTGCACGGGCCCTCACACTGCCTCTAGACTGCTACCCCTCTGGCTCCCCTGCGCTCCGGGACCATATGAGTCTGGGTCCCCAGGGTTTTGCCCGAAACTGGGGCTTAGTGGAGTTAGAAGTGGCATAGTTGGGAGGGTCTGTCTCCCGCCCACTCGTGAAAGCCAGCAGCACAATCAGCAGCCGGTCCTCTGCCGTGCGCATCACCAGACTTCTGATCTTTTGCGACTCCCCTAAATTTCTGTGCACTTCTCCCTTTTCACAGTCCAAAATCCCCCCATATGAGTTTCAGCTGGATTTGGGGGTTAGTGTCGTAGGATAAGGGGTTCAATGCCATTGAGAGTCTCCGTCTCCCTCTCGCCAGAGAAAGCCAGCCAGGTTCTCCAGCACCTGGTCTCTCCATGTGCGCATCTCTGTACCTCAGCTTTTTGCAGCTCCTCTGGGTCTCTGTGAGCCCCTCTCTTTCCTTCTAGTTGTAGAACTTCCACTCAGCTAGCTTTCATGTGGTTCTGGATGATGTCCGTTCTGTCTTTTAGTTATAGTTTTGAAATTGTTGTGTGAGGCAGCAGTGTAGGTGTTTACCTATGCCGCCATCTTGGATTCTCAAATTTCTGCCTTTTTATTTGGTTAGACATTGTTATCATTCTTTTATTCTGTAGACATGGTTTCCGTTAGCTCTTAATATATTTAAAATAGTTGATTTAAAGTCTTTATCTAGTAAGTACAACATCTGGCTTCTTCAGGGACTATTTCTATTGATTTTTTTATGTGTATAGGTCATATTTATTTCTTGTAAATTTTTTGTTGAAATCTAAATATTTCAAGTAATGTGACATGTCTGGAAATCAGATTCTTCTGCCTATTTTGCTGCTTGTAGTACTGGTAATTGTTATGTGTTCAGTGACTTGGACTAATTCCATAGAATTTTTTAATGCCAAGAGTTTTTCAAAGTCCCTATGAATATCACATTCTGCAGCTTTTCATTTTAAGCTTTTGGTTAGTCTGTTGTGTGTGTCATCATCTTAAACAGCTGTGGTGTTTAACCTAGCAGACAGTTGAAATAATGACATTTCTTTGGAAATAAGATCCTTTCTGCTCCCCCCAGGATTAGGAATGCAGGCTGTTATTTCTCAAGGCTATAGAAGTGGGGAATGAGGGATAGAGTAAGGTAAATTAAAATGCCACAAAGCTCACTGCTCACCAAGATCCAGCTGTTTTTCTTCACTAAATGTCCCCTGGTTTGCTGCAAATGTAGGGTTAATTTTGAGATCTAAAGCTGATTCTGACCATTTGTCTTCTATTTTTTAATCCTCACGAAGGATCTGTTTTATCATTTTTAACTTTTTAATATACTTTTTTATTGATTTCAAGGAGGATGGAAGAGGGAGAGAAAGATAGGAACATTAATGATGAGATAGAATTATTGACCACCTACCTCCTACATTTCCCCCCACCCTCCACCCCTCACCGGGGATCAAGCCCGCAACCCAGGCATGTGTCCTGACCAGGACCAAAACCATGATCTCTTGGTTCATAGGTTGATGCTCTACTACTGACTGAGCCATGTTGGCTGGGCTGGAGGAAGAAAGAGAAACAATGAGATAATTCATTGATCAGTTGCCTCCTTTATATGCTTCATCTGAGGATTGAACCTGCAACCTAGGTTTATTCCCTGACTGATAATTGTACCTGAAACTTTTCGATGCTCTAACTGAGCCACACAGGCCAGCACCTGATCATTTTTAATATATATAAAAAATATAAAAATAAATAAAAATATATATATATATATTTGATTTTTTACAGAGAAGAAGGAAGAGGGATAGAGAGATAGAAACATTGATGAGAGAGAAACATCCATAAGCTGCCTTCTGCACACCCCCTATTGGGGATGTACCCACAACCAAGGTACATGCCCTTGACTGGAATCCAACCTGAAACCCTTCAGTTGGCATGCCGACGCTCTATCCACTGAGCCAAACTGGTCAGGGTCACCTGACCATTTTTTTGACAGACTTTTTGTTTCTTATGAAGGGATAAGCTTTTGGATGGTTTTATTGTATGGTTTTTTTTGCTGAGATCTTTTGCTCTCATTTTTCATTAATTCATATTTCTTAAATGTCTACCATAGCCAGATACTGTTTTAAGTGGGCTGAGATGATAGAGCATGTTCTCTGGGCTCACATGTTAAATAACCACAGTAATAAAATAGTGGTTTGTTGTGTAATGTAATATTAACTAATATCTGCTATGAACAGTTTAAAGCCTACTCATTCCTCCTTTTAAAAGAGTTTTATTATTAACTAGAGGCCCGGTGTACGAAAATTTGTGCCCTGGAGAGGGGTCCTTCAGCCCCACCTGTGCCCTCTCACAGCCTGGGGGTCCTCAGGGATGACCTACTGATGGCTTAGGTCCGCAGGGCTGGGGAGTGGGCCTAAGCTGCAGTCTGACCTCACTCTGTGGGAGGCTACTGGGCCAGCAGATCAAGGGACGGCACCACCACCATCACCCCAGGTGGCCTCCCTCTGTGGGAGGTGATGGGCAACCAGGACAGCACCAGCGCCTCCCTCCCCCTCACCCGATCATTGTTCCCTCTGCCTGCTGGCATGCACCTTGGCTGGCCTGGCACTGCCTGCTTTCCGGCTCTGCCCCCCTCCCCCAACCCTACCACGTTCCACTGTTCAGTCAATCTGCATATTATGCTTTTATTATATAGGATATTTTAATTTGTTTTCAAGTAACTAGCAAGTATTTTGCTCCCTTGGAAATACTTGTTTCAAGTTGAACTATTCCTTTTGTACCTATCAACTAGAGGCCTAGTGCACGAAATTCATGTATGGGGGGATTGTCCCTCAGCCCAGCCTGCACCCTCTCCAATCTGGGATCCCTTTCACAATCCAGGACTACTGGCTCCCAACTGCTTGCCTGTCTGCCTTCTTGATTGCCCCTAACCACTCTGCCTACCAGCCAGATTGATGCCTAACTGCTCCCTTGCCAGCCTATTTGCCGCTAACTGCCCTCCCCTGCAGGCCTGGGTCCCCCCCAAACTGCCCTTCCCTACAGGCCTAGTCACCCCTAACTTCCCTCTACTGGCTTGATCACCCACAACTGCCCTCCCTTGCAGGCTTGTTTCCCCCCACAACTGCCCTCACCTGCTGGTCATCTTGTGGTGGCCATCTTCTGTCCACATGGGGGCAGCCATCTTTTTTGTTGAAGTGATAGTCTATACATTACTCTTTTATTAGATAGGATAGAGGCCTGGTGCATGGGTGGGGGCCAGCTGGTTTGCCTTGAAGGGTGTTCTGAATCAGGGTGGGAGTTCTCTTGGGGTGTGGGGCAGCGTGGGCGAGGGACCTGTGATAATTTGCAGGCCAGCTACGTCTCCCACCAACCCAAGTGGAGGTCCTGGTATGTGGGATTTATTTATTTTATACAATTGAAACTTTGTAGCCTGGAGTGGAGTCAAGCCTCCTGCTCTCTCCGTGGCAGCAGCCATTTCTGTTGGGATTTATTTATCTTCTATAATTGAAACTTTATAGCCTTAAGCAGAGGCCAAGACAGGCCAGGGCTGCAGAAGCTTGGCTTCCTCCATCACCGGGGGCAACCCTAGCCTCTTGCTCTCTCCAGCTCCATGGCTGCCACCATTTTTGTTGGGATTTATTTATCTTCTATAATTGAAACTTCGTAGCCTTGATTGGAGGCCTGGGCCCGCCAGAGTGTGTGGAAAGCTTGGCTTCCTACATCACCTGGGAAACCCAAGCCTTCCTCCTGCTTGCTCCATGGCTGCAGCCAGCTTGTTTGGGGTTAATTTGCACACCCCTGATTGGTTTGTGGCCGTGACTTGTGGGTGTAATGGAGTGATGATTAATTTGCATATTACTCTTTTATTAAATAGGGTTCCCCAAGCAACTGTTTCATTAAATGTATTTTATTTTTTTAATTTATTTTTAAAAATATATTTTATTGATTTTTTTACAGAGAGGAAGGGAGAGGAATAGAGCGTCAAAAACATCAATGAGAGAGAAACATTGATCAGCTGCATCCTGCACACACTCCCCACTGGGGATGTGTCCGCAACCAAGGTACATGCCCCTAACCAGAATTGAACCTGGGACTTTTTAGTCTGCAGGCTGATGCTCTACCCACTGAGCCAAACCAGTCAGGGCCATTAAATGTATTTTAAATTTATTTATGAAAAATAGTAAGTCAACAAGAACAAATTTTTGTTTTCCTCTACTCTTTGTGGGGAACAAAGTGCTATTTGTAACAATACTAAAAACCAAGACAATGTCTTGGATTAATACTGAAAAGTTTGGTCTATGTTGAATTTATAGATTTAACCTACTTGTTCTTTTAAACAGTGAGTGAGAATGTACTGAATGCTTCCTATGTGTCCAACACTGCTGAGATTCTAGGAGACCTTAGTTCCCATTCCCATCAACCCCTTATACTCTCCTTTTGCAGAAGAAAGTTTATACTTCACAGGAAGCACTTCTGTTTCACCCCCTTTCTACTTCTTCACATCAAAATAGTACTGTTAAATTCCAAAAGGGGGGTTTAATAGGGATTAGCAAGTATCTTATAGAGGGAATGCTATGATTGGGACTTAGGGGATGGGCTTATCTTTCACAAAGGAGCTTTATTTTTTTTTAATTTGGAAGAGTTTAAAGTTAAAAATTAAGAGTAAAAACATAATGAAAACCTATATTAAAGAGGCTCATTGAGGCTTCTCAGTTACATTTCATACTACATTGAATTTTTCCTTATAACTCTAAACCAGCCCACAGATCTGTCTTCTGTGAATAATATTTATCATCAGCACACTTTAGGTACAAAATCATATGCTGTTCAGTGGCATTTCTTTAGTATTTTTGTTTGTTATTGGATTTTGCATATGGGAATATATATATATTTGTATTGATTTCAGAGAGGAAGGGAGAGGGAGAAGGGAGATAGAAACATCAGTGATGAGAATCATTGATTGGCTGCCTCCTGCACACCCCACACACTGGGGATCTACTCCACAACCTGGGCTCGTGCCCCAAAAGGGAACTGATCTGGGACCTCCTGGTTCATAGGTAGATGCTTAACCATTGAGCCATGCTGGCCAGACCATATGGGAATATCTTATGAAATATTTTCCTTGAAGTCCAAGAAAAGGTCTTCAAATATATTCTCTATTTTCAGTTGTGTCCAATATTCTTAAAGTAATATATATTACAGAGATAGAGAGATAGAGACATAATTGGGTCACATATTTGAGGAGGCTGTCAAGTCTAAAATCATAGAAGAGGCTGGGGCAACTGGACCCTATCTCCAAATATCGTACAAACACATTTCAGATACGGAAAGTTAGGACTTCAATATATGAATTTTGAGGGGACACAATTCAGCCCATAACAGTGATCAATAAATATTTGTTGAAAAAGTCCTTCTCCCTAAATGTAATCTGAGCATGTGATCTCTATGATTCTCCCTTGCTTCTTTGAATGTGAACTTTTAGTTTTTTTAAAACTAATTTTGTACTTTTGGAAATGAAATGATTCATTTCTATCTGGGTTTGGGTGTGGTTGGGTGGCAACCTCACTGAACTTTGACACATTGCATAGTTCACTGGAATGAATCTGGGAAAGGAAAAGTGAAGCCTATAATTAGTAGAGAAGGGTGGAGGAAACACTGAGGCAAGCAAGGAGTGGCCCTAACTTTAGCTGGAGTCATCATAAGGGTTCCTCCCTCCTTTTTCTCCAAAATTATGACTTGCATTGATTAGCTCCTGCTCTATCCAGGTAGAGCTCCAGATCATCCCTTCTGGAGTGGGACAGAAACAGGCCCTCTCTTCTGGCCTCTGGTATGAGGAGAGCAGGAAGCTGGCTTGTTGAGAATATTATTTCCTGGGTCAGTGGTCGGCGAACTGCATCTCTTCGGCCCCTTGCATGTTCTAACCCCACTTCAAAATAGACTCGCCCAGGCCGAAAACCAACTTCTGCGCATGGGCTATGAAGCTTCATTCACACTATATGTGCACGCCCACACGTGGTATTTTGTGGAAGAGCCACATTCAAGGGGCCAAAGAGCTGCATGTGGCTCGAGAGCCGCAGTTTGCCACCCACTGCCCTAGGTGATAGTACCAAGGTATTTCCCAGGAAATTACCAAGTCAAGTAGCTTTGGAGAGCAAAGTATTAAAAGAAAATGGAAGACCAAAAACTGTATGTGAAAAAGTAGAAATAATTAGAAATGAGAAAATAAAATCCTTGAGTAGAATGATGCTAAAATATAAATTATATTAAAAAAGGATCAGGGAAACTGGAATTATATAAAAAAAAAACAAAAACTCCACAAATACCAGAATTTTTATTTTTCTTTATTAACTATACTAATGAGTGCTTCTCATCACTAATTTTTTTGATGTGGATAAATTGGACACTTATCAGTACTTCTGAATAACTATTATAATCATACACATATAGTTATGCCTAAGATAATATACTAGAGGCCTGGTGCAGGGGGGGAGTCGGGGGAGGGTGTCCCTCAGCCCAACCTGCACCCTCTCCAATCTGGGACACCTCGAGGGATGTCTGACTGCTCGTTTAGGCCTGATCCAGGTGGTTTGCAGGCTGGTAAGCAGGGCCTAAAAGAGCAGTCAGACATCCCTCTTGCAATCCAGATCTGCTGGTTCCCAACTGCTCACCTGCCTGATTGCCTGCCTGATTGCCCCTAACTGCTTCTGCCTGCCAGCCTGATAATCCCCTAACCACTCCCCTGCCAGCTTGACCTACGCCTAACTGCTCCCCTGCCAGCATGATTGCCCCTAACTTCACTCCCCTGCTGGCCCAGTAAACTCTAACTACCCTCCCTTGCAACCCCTGGCACCCATAACTGCCCTCCCCTGCCGGCTTGGTTCCCCCCAACTGCCCTCTCTTGCAGGCCTGGTCTCTCCCAACTGTCCTTCCCTGCCAGCCATCTTGTGGTGGTCATCTTGTGTCCACATGGGGATGGCCCTCCTGTGTGTTGGAGTGATGATCTATTTGCATATTACTCTTTTATTAGATAGGATAGCATAAGATAATAATCTATTATCCTATCTAATAAAAGAGTAATAAGCAAATCGACCATACCTTCGCTACATCCACAAGCCATGCCCACCAGCCAATCAGAGTGAGTATGTAAATTAACCCAACCAAGATGGCTACAGCCACAGAGAGAGCAGGAGGGAGGCTTGGGTTGCCCCTGGCGATGGAGGAAGCCAAGCTTTCCACACACACTTTCTGCTTAAGGCAACAAAGTTTCAATGGGTGTGTGAGCAGAAGGCTTGGCTCCACCCAAGGCTACAAAGTTTCAATTGCAGAAGATAAGTAAGTCCCAGATACCAGGGCCTCTGCTTGGGTCACTGGGAGGCATGGCTGGCCTGCAAACCACTATAGGCTCCTCGCTCAGGCCACCCCATGCCCCAAGGGAACACCCACCCTGATTCAGGACACTCTTCAGGGCAAACCAGCTGGCCCCCACCCATGCACTAGGACTCTATCCTATCTAATAAAAAAGTAATATGCGGATTGACCATGACTCTAACACACAAGATGACTACCCCCATGTGGACACAAGATGGCCAGCAGGGGAGGGCAGTTGGGAGGGACCAGGTCTGCAAGGGAGGGCAGTTGCGGGTGATCAACCCTGCAGAGGAGGGCAGTTAGGGGTGACCAGGTCGGCAGAGGAAGGAAGTTGGGGGTGACTGGGTCTGCATTTAGTTGGACATCCCTCAAGGGGTCCCAAATTGGAGAGGAAGCAGGCTGTACTGAATTTCATGCACTAGGACTTTCTCTATATGTAAAGACCCAGGGTGATCCAGCACTGACTGCAATTGGTGTCAGGACCTGGAGAGGGGCCTGCAGAGAGACAGTGTCTGATCTGCAGCCTCAGTGGCAGCTGTTGATCATCCATTGCATCTCTCTTTCTCCCTGGGCTTCATAAGCAGCCATGCCTGTTTTTCTCCTGGCCTCCTGGCTGCTGATCAGCCTCACCTCTTTATTCGGGCCCAGAGATAGGCTTGGAGACACTGAGTGGCATAGAAACTGACCAATCAGAACCAAATCTGGGTGAAGTGCTAGGAGCCAATGACTGCCTAGGAGGGGGGACTTTTGATGATGCCTGGCATAGAAACTGACCAATCAGAACCTAATCTGGGTGAAGTTGGAGGAGCCAATGGCTGCGTAGGAGGCAGAGCACTGACTGGCATAGAAACTGACCAATCAGAACTTAATCTTGGTGAACTATAAAGGCAGAACCTAAGGTGGGGGCTGAGGAGACATTTTTTAAAATTAAATCTTTATTATTCAGATTATTATGTTTGTTTCTCTTTTTTCCCCTCCATAGCTCCACTCCAACCTGCTCCCAACCCTCCCTCTACTCTTACCTCCCTCCCTTGACCTCATCCATAGGTGTATGATTTTTATCCAGTCTCTCCCTGTACACCCCTCACCCCTTTCCCCCTGAGAATTATCAGTCCACTTCCTTTCTGTGCTCCTGATTCTATTATATTCACCAGTTTATTCTGTTGATCAAATTTTTAATTCCCTTAATTTTTAGATTCACTTGATAGATATGTATTTGTTGTTCATAATTTTTTGGCTTTTACCTTTTTCTTCTTCCTCTTCTAAAAGAGTACCTTTCAGCATTTCATATAATACTGGTTTGGAGTTGATGAACTCCTTTAGCTTTTTCTTCTCTGTGAAGGTCTTTATCTGCCCTTCAATTCTGAATGATAGCTTTGCTGGATAGAGTATTCTTGGTTGTAGGTTCTTGCTATTCACCACGTTGAATATTTCTTGTCATTCCCGTCTGTCCTGCATCGTTTCTGTTGAGAAATCAGCTGACAGTCGTATGGGTGCTCCCTTGTAGGTAATGAACTGTTTTTCTCTTGCTGCTTTCAAGATTCTGTCTTTGTCTTTTGCCCTTGGCATTTTAATTATGATGTGTCTTGGTACAGTCCTCTTTGGATTCCTTTTATATGGGGTTCTGTGTACTTCCTGGGGTTGTAAGTCTATTTCTTTTACCAGATGTGGGAAGTTTTCAGTCATTATTTCTTTAAATAGGTTTTCAGTATCTTGCTCTCTCTCTTCTTCTGGCACCCCCACAATTCTGATGTTGGTACGCTTGAAGCTGTCCCAGAGGCTCCTTACATTATTTTTACATTTTTGGATTCTTTTCTCTTCTTGCTTTTCTAGTTGAGTGTTTTCTGATTCTTTATATTTCAAATTTTTGACTTGATTCTTACCTTCCTCTAGTCTGCTGTTAGGTCTCTGTATAATATTTTTTATTTCAGTCAGTGTATGTTTAATTTCTAGTTGGTTCTTTTCCATCTCTAGTTGGTTCTTTTTCATCTCCTCATCAGTCTTGCTAACTTTATCCAACTTTTCTAGGAGATTCTTGAAAAACCTTATAAGCGTGGTTTTGAACTCTATATCCAGTCATTTTTTTTTCCCTCCATTTCTTTTGTTTGTGATCCCTTCCCTTGTCTTGGCATTTTCACTATGCAGGGAGAACTTCTGTGTTGGACTCAGCCTTATGATACCAGACTTGCAAAACTGCAAAAGCCTCTCTGTTGAGCTTGGAATGGGTGGAGTCTCAGGGCTTAAGGGACCGCCTTGCCTTTCAGTTGGCCCTGCCCTTCATAGCCCCTGAGTCTCACGTGACTGGGTAATTGCTGGAGTGGTCCCTGTGTGCGTGCGCACAGTGCCTCTAGACTGCTGCCATTCTGGCTCCCTTGCGCTCCGGAACCTTATGCATCTGGATCCCCAGGGTTTCACCCAAATCTGGGGTTTAGTGTAGTTAGAAGTGATGCAGTTGGGATGCTTTGTCTCCCACCATCTTGTGAAAGCCAGCAGCACAATCAGCAGTTGGTTTTCTGTGCGCAGTGCTGTGCATTCTGCCCGACTTCTGCCCTCCTAGGAGTCCCCCAATTTCCACGCACTTCTCTCTTTTCACAGTCCAAACTCCCCTTGTATGAGTTTCGGCTGAACCTGGGGTTTAGTGTCATAGGATAAGGGGTTCAATGCCATTGGGAGTCTCCTGCCAGAGAAAGCCAGCCAAGTACTCCGGCATCTGCTCTCTCCGCATATGCGTCTCCATACCTCAGCTTTTTGCAGCTCCTCTGGGTCTCTGTGAGCTCCTCTCTTTCTTTCTAGTTGTAGAATTTCCACTCAGCCAGCTTTCCTGTGGTTCTGGATGATGTCCGTTCTATCTTTTAGTTTGTAGTTTTGAAATTGTTGTGCAAGGCAGCAGTGTAGGTGTTTACCTATGTCGCCATCTTGGTTCCTGATCCGGACTGAGGAGACATTTTAAGGACAACAGCTATTTGGTGTAAGGTGTAAGAAAGTGGTTCAATTTTTTAATGACCTCTTTGGCAGTATAGTGCATATGGCTGGCTATCAGTCCAGATATAGGGATTATGTGTTTTTCTCTGCCAAGAGCATTTCCTCCTGCTGAAAAAGGCTCCCCTCCTCCCATTTAAGCATCCTATCCTATATAATCTATCTATATTAATAAAAGATGCTTCTGCCTGCCAGCTTGAACACCCCCTAACACCCTCACCTCTACCCCAGCCAGATTGACCTACGCCTAACTGCTCCCCTGACCTTTTGGACATCCTTCTGGACAAAGTCATAGTGTTGGGGCTGAGGCAGAGGCAATTAGAGGTGATCAGGCTGGTGGGGGGGCACAGGGTAGTTGAGGGCAAGTCGGCTGGCAGGGGGTAGTTGGGGGCAATCAGGCCAGCAGGGGGGGCAGTTGGAGGCAAGCAGGGCAGCAAGGGAGGGCAGGTGGGGTGATCAGGACAATGTGTGGAGGGGAGGCATGAGGCCAGCCAGGGAGGGCAGTTGGGGGCCTTGAGGCCAGTCAGAGATGGCAGTTGGAAGTGATCAGGCTGGCGGGGGTGGGCCAGTCGGGGGTGAGCAGCCCGGCAGGCAGAGTGGTTAGGGGCAATCAGGCAGGCAGGCAGGTGAGAAGTTAGGAGCCAGAAGTCCCAGATTGGAGAGGGACACCAACCCCCCAGTGCACCGGGCCACTAGTAAGATAATATTTAATTAAAATATAATTGGTACAATTCTTAATCCAGAAATATTGTTTACAAGAAAGGTCCACATGCAAGAAGGATTCTGAAACACAGATCAAAACTCATTGAGCTAATGCTTTACAGAATCATCATTAACATGGCTATTTTATCTGTATGTGCCACACAATATGCCAGGGATAGGTTTTATGCAGCCTAAATTTTGGAGGTTATTAAATCCCATATATCCCTCCCACCAAATTCCTGGCAGATTATCAGGCTGATAGCTACGTAGATTAAATGGATTTTAAAATGGAGCAGAAGAGATAAAAATAATTGGTGGGCCAATGTGACTGACGAAAGAGCAAATAGCCTCCTAATAGGGGAGTTGGTGTCATTGGAGCTGAGTGAGTCCCCTTATCCAGAGAGCAGACAGAGTGACAGGACAGAGTAGAGACAAGACTTCCTAAAATCAAGTTTATATTCTGGGCCTTTGAATGCTATCTAAGTACTCCAGGGTGGAGATTAAGTTTTACATTCATGGTTTCCCTTATACATCAATGCTTCTATGGAAGTATTTTTTTTTAAATTATAGATGATAAAACAGCCCCTCATAATTTCTGAGCAACTCTCCTTTTCCATCGAGGGACAGTTCATCGGGATTCATTCCACAGAGAGCTCATTATTGTTGGCATCTTATTTCTTCTACCCCATATGGCTACTATTTTCATTTTACTCCTGGTAGCGGAATGCCAAATTAAAATTGCTAACAATAAGCTCAGAGAAGTCCTGGGAGGAACAGACTGCAAAAGAGAAAGGATGAAGAGAGAAAGGAAGGTAGTTTCATGGCCTCTTTCTCTTGGACATTGGTGAGAGAAATGCAGAAGAGAGGTTGACATTCTGCACCTTTATTTTTATTTTTTTTAATACACTTTTATTGATTTCAGAGAAGAAGGGAGAGAGGGAGAGAGATAGAAACGTCCATGATGAGAGAGAATCATTGATCGGCTGCCTCCTGCACGTCCCCTACTAGAGATCGAGCCCTCAACCCAGGCATGTGCCCTTGATCGGAATCGAACCTGGAACCTTTCAGTCCTCAGGCCAACACTCTATCGATTGAGCCATACTGATTAGGGCTCTGCACCTTTATTTATTTATTTATTTATTTATTTATTTATTTATTTATTTATTTATTTATTTATT